>CM077165.1:145917867-146517867 GCA_039583875.1 Platanthera guangdongensis
GGGTCCCCCCACTGTAATAACTTTTTTTATACTACTCCTTTTTAAACTGACATCTATTATGCTAAACAGAGTGTTAAGTCTATGCGAAGAAAAAGAAAATAGCACTTTAAATATAAAGTGAATAAGTGATGGTATATTTAATACTAAGGTCCCTGTTTGACGAAGTTGTCGGACGGTGGTGGATTTCATCCGCATCCCCCACCACCATTATAGGAGGTGCTGCGCGCAGATGAACTCCGTCAAATTTCAGCGGCTGGGCTGATCCACCGCCCGATAACGGCTCGGCCAAACGATGCAGGGATGCGTCGAAAGCACGCCAAATGGGGCCTAAATGGCGTTATTATGGACTTTATTAATCATAATAATATTTTAGCAACACATATTTTTTAAAAAGAAATCATTGGCCACAATCCACGCGGTGTTTGATTTTTTCCAACTACCAATCATCTACCAAAACAGCAAACACCGAAATTTCTCGCCCGCATAAGCTTTTCCATCGGACGTCGCTGTTCATTCCTTTTCATAGATAGCGACTTGCACTTGTGGTCCCAACCACGCATTTAAGTTAAACAAGCGTGAACGGACAGACAATCTATTATAGTATTATACAATAATATAATATATTTATAATTGGCCCACATGCAATAATATATCCATGTGAAAATCAGTCTTGTCCAAAAGGGGGTCGGGGAGGTAAAGTGCCGGAAATTGGATTGACGAGAATGTGTTTTTATATTTTTCGTAGCATACAAATAATCTTTTTAGCAGATCTGCAGATGCATAGTTCCAGTGAGTCGGTTCCTCTGCTTGTTCAAAATCCTGCCACTAAGAGAAAAAAAGGACTCTGAAGTTAATTATTGTACTACCTTGAATTGTTAGTAAATCACGGGTCATACAGGCCAAAATAGGATAGGTAATAGCTTTACATTTCCACCATTTTAAGATATCGAAGTTTTTGATCTCTTCTGTAGTCATAAAATCACGAATTTGTATTTTCGTATATAATCATAATTCGTTTAAACTACTCGATGTGCGTGTTTTTTTTCTTGTAAGCTAATTCTAAAATTTTTTTTGTAAAAGAATCTTTTGTCCTATGTTGCGTTATTTTTTCTCAGGGTCGTGAGTCATATAAGTTGTCGTAATAATTAAAACATTCGGTAAAAACAGAATTAAATTTAGTAGTACTAACGTCGTCAACGTCGCCGAACCTTAAATTTATGTTTAAGTTAACGTTAATTTCATATATCAAATTTTCTACGTCGTCTACAGCGAATAACGAGTTTAAAGCAGCGGTCGAGTGCACAAACTGTTAATGTAAGAACTGGTTGCTGACAAGAAAATTTTTGACGTGAAAACCTCCAAAAAGGGGGAAAATCACGTGGCAGGGTCTGTGCAGCAAAAAATCCACTATCTTTTTGCTTGTTACAAGAGTTGTAGAGAAATCGAGGCCGACAGACCGCCTTTTGTTACAGTTATAGAGAGAGAAAGAAAAGAAGCTCCGAGAGTGACATGTCAATGTTCGTGGAGCTAAGTACTTTCTAAGATGTTGAAGTGGGAAGTACCGTGAGCTACACTCTGGAGCCTTCTGCTGATGCTCGGATGCGGGAGCAGTGTCCTCGGCACAATATCGAATCTGCGGCTTGTCTCTGGTTGCGGGCGGCTGAGTCTGGACCATGATACTTGTTGCAACATGTTGGGCGCAATGCGTGCTATGCAATGCCCGCAGAGTGAAATGTGTACACTGAAATTTCCTCTGGGAGATCTTCAAGAGATCTTGGAGGAATATAATGCAAGAAGTAGTATCATTCCACATGCATTAAGGTTTTCAATACAAAATAAGGAACATTAAGTATGACACTCCAAATTCAGTTATATTTACTATATAAAATGAAGAAAATATATATTTTTCATATTGTTGCCGGAGGTGACTTCACCTTTGACTGCCATATTTTTGTGTTTTATGGTGTTAGCAATTTAGTATTTTTATTTTCATCTAACTACTATTTAATTGAAAAATATAAATTCATGTATGCAAAGTTATTTTGGCAAAACCACTGGATTTAAGATCTATATTCATGCGTCATGATTAGTAATGAAAATACAGATTAGCAGTTTGACTTTTCATAAAATAAATTAAAAATGCTGAGGTCATTAAGACCGTCACGGCGTTACAGGCCGTAACAGGCGTTACTTGAACCCGGCTCGGCTCGGCTCAAGAACTGCCGGCGCCCACTGGGCACGTGCTGGCCGGCACCAGATTTTGATGCAATTCTGCTGGACTCTTGGTGCAGGTGTCAGATTCTAATTGTCATCTCATCAACAGGGAGTCATAGTGATTGGCTTTCAATTTGCCACGTCCGATTCCGAATATTCTAGAAGAATTACAGTGAGAATCTAGATCTGTAAAATTAGGGATGGGCGTTAAAGCCCAAGTCACTTATCTCCTAGAAAATTTAGGCTTTATTTGGTTCGGCGTTTTGCCGTTTCGTTTGTGGCAAACGTCGCCCGAAGGCGGGTAAACAAATGAACCTCCGGTGCCGTTTGCTCCGTTACCACCCGCCCGCCTTGAGAAACGCCCAAAAAAGCTCTGTTTGGAGAAGTCACCTCCCCCTCGATTCGAACACTCCGTTTCCACCCGCCGGATAAACCCGCCACCGCCGAACCAAATGAAGCCTTAAGCTTGACGGGCGGCTCCCTTTGGCGCGACTTTTTTTTTTGCTTCGACGGGTTAAAGCTTCATTTGGTTCGGCGGTGGCGGGTTGATCCGGCGGGTGGAAACGAGTGTTCGAATCGGAGTGGGGAGGTGGCTTCTCCAAACGAATTTTTTTGGGTGTTTCTCAAGGCGGGCGGGTGGAAACCGAGCAAACGCCGCCGGATGTTCATTTGTTTACCCGTCTTCCGGCGGCGTTTGTCCCAAATGGAGCGGCAAAACGCCGAACCAAATAGACCCTAAGACAAAAATGCCACTGTTGAAGCCAAATTTGACCTCAACTGAAGTTCGAAGAAAAAGGGGTGCAGCCGAAACCTACTTCTCTCAAGTCTCACCCCTTGATTGGATTCTAAGGACCTAAGACTGACCCAAAAGCCTCAGCAGGGAGGTCCCACCTCACACCCGAAGATCTCTGAGAGCTTCCCCTCCAAAGCCAAAGCTGGGCTAGGAGCTCCTCAGAAAGCGCTAGAATTCCGGAGACAATGATCGCTCTCTTTCTAAGGAGCCCTTATGGGTCTATTTATAGCATTTTGCTGTCTTGAATTTACTGAAAAGCCCTTAGTTGGTCTGCCAATAGCCAAATCCCGCTGTTTTCCTGAGGGTACTGAAGTAATTTCTCCTGAGGGCAATTAGGACATTCTTCCAAAGGCCCTGGGCCCCACTCGGCGGGAGCTGGTGCCGAGACCTTTCGGCCCAGGGCATGGCGCGAACGTTCTCGCCTGGCTTAGGCGAGAACTCTTTGAGATAGGAGCTTGGTTTGGGCGAGAGTGCTTCCGCGCGGCTCGCGCTTGGCGTTCTCGGCCCACGATTTCTCCCTTATAACATTCGGCGAGAGCGCTTCCGCCTTCTGTGGGCGAGATCCTCCTTAGGGCGGGACCACTTCGGCTAACCCTCCTGTGACCATTGTGCCTCTTGGTCTGGCTCAGCGAATATGGGGTTGTACACAATCCCCGCTCTTTTCGAGCTAGCAACGCGCTCGAAAAGACATGTCCAACCCCAAAAATATTCGCTGAGCACGTGTCAACATCAGAGAATCTTTCGGTGGGTCCGTACGGTGTCTATAAATATGAGTGCCGATAGACGGTCATGACACTTTCCTCGAGCCGTCGTTCTCCTTCTGAGCTCTCGCCCTCTCTCGCGCTATGCCTTCCAAGCGTGCCGACAAACCGCTTCCGCAGGATCTACAAGACCGCATTAACGCGGCGCAGGCGCGAGCTAGGGCTAACAGTGCCCTGGTCGCTCCATGGCTATCGAGACAACCGTCGGTCGCTGAGCCTTCTCTGCCGAAGAAGAAGAAGAAGAAGAAGGCGATGGTGGTCCAGCGGGACCTATCCCGCGAGAACAGGAGCACGCCCACCCCAACCCCCAGTTGCGCGGACGGTTCCTCGCCGCGGAAGGTAAGCTTGATATACCCATCAGTCAACCAGCTGCTCAATTGTTTTAACTTGATACCTCTCACAGGAGACGGTTCCCGATGCTGCCGCGTCCCCGCGAGAACGTTCGAATCCGCCCTCTAGCCATCACGACAATCAACCACAGGTTCCTGAGGCTCCTCCTCCGCCAGACCCGAACACCGCCGGTAAAGGTTCCCTTCTTGGCTTCGCCTGGTATTTTCCAAATGCTGACTTGATTTCTCGCAGCGTTGGTTTCTGTACCTTCGGATCTCGCCACCCAGGATGGTGGGGCGAGAACTATGGATCAGCCTGCCCGTGTGGTTGACTCCTCCCTATCGGCGAGAGGAAAAAGTGCCGAGATCCCCGTGCCGCCGCTAGACGTTAGTCCTTCAGCGGCTGAGGAGACCCGCTCCCCCGCTCTCGATCAGGCCGGGATCACCCTCCGCAAAGTTTACCCCCCCGGCAAAGGAAAGCCAATCCACCTCCTCTTTGGAGCTGAGGGGGGGGGGGGGGGGGGGGGGGGGGCTGGGCCTTCTCGCCTGCCGTCGACCGGGGGGCCTCGTCACTCCGAAGGTATACAGCCGTTTTATCGCTGCTACCCTTTAGTTTCCGCTAAAATGGGGCTTCTTTCGATAGGGGACAAGGACTCGCGGCCTGGCGCTGAGGTAGAGGAAGAAGAAGAAGAAGAAGAAGAAGAAGAAGAAAGAGAAGGAGAGGATGGCGAGAGCTCTCCCTTCCCTTCATCTGATGAGATGGAGGAGATCTTGACCGGTGCCGGGAGCGCAAAAAGACGAGGGAAGAAGGTTGCCGCCATTCTGTCGAAACTCATTCGGCGAGAACGGGCCCGCGACCTTGCGGCCCGAGAGTTCCGCCAGTCAGTGGAGAAGAGGCTGGAATCCTTGGAGCGAGACTTCCTTCTAGGCGAGATGGACCGGCCCGGAGGAGCTACCGCGGGATCTTCACCTGAGAGATGCATCGAGAGGATCCGGGATCTGTCTCGCCGGGTTGACCTGGGATGCAGCATTCTGTCATCCTACTTCAACCCGCAGGCGCCCCCCCGGACCAAGTTGCGGGACCGAGGCAAATGACGCTGGGAACCGTACTGAAGCGCGAGACGTCCCCTCCTCTTCCTCTGGCCTTCCCTTCTCTAATGTACCCTTACTTTTTCGCTTGTAGTTGTGACTGTTGTTCCCGCTCTTTATTCGCTTATTGTATTATTATTATTTTTTATCGCGTTCCCGCTCCGCGAGAGCGATGGCTCTGTCTTTAATATTCTTGCATTCGTATGAGTTATCTTCCCAGCTCTTTGGGGTGGCGAGAGCCATCTTGCTTCCGCCTACTTTTCCTGCCGTCTGACACTTCGCAATGTTAGCGCCAGCTGTTTAATCGGTCGCTGTCAGATTCGGGCGGGAAAAACGAAGCGCCGTTGACCTAGGACGCGGCGGCTGTACCCTCGCCGCCTTTCTGAAAACTACCATCATTACCACGATTTTCTATAAATAGGAGGCTCACCTACCACATTCATTCCTCTGACTCCCGTCTCTCTACTCTTTGCTGTTGCTCTCGCGGTCTTCGCGAAGCTCTCGCCCTTTTCGGTCTTCCACTTCCGTTCTCGCCCCATTCTCGCTTTCGCCTTTCCCCGTAGATCTCGCCTTCAATCCCTATCGCAATGCCGGGTGGTGGTGAAGGACGATCGAACTGTGCGGAAGCCTTCCAAAAGCACCTCTTCCCTTCCTGCACCCTTACTCTGGAGGAGTTCAATCTGACCAAGGCCCAGCACGTTCCCGCTGGCTTCGTCGCGCGGCCCCCGGGCAGTCATGACAAGGTCAACACTGCCGGGGAGGGGGAGCTCGCCATCCCCATAGAACACTTCGAGGTGGGCTTCCGCCTTCCGCTGTGGCCTGAGATGCGACAGGCTCTCCGGTACTACGGGGTGGTTCCCGCGCAGCTGAATCCTAATTCAGTTGCCATTCTCGTGGCATTCATATGCTATATGCGCTCCGAGAGGATCGAGTTCAGCCTGCCGATCTTCCGCAAGCTGTTTACCTTCCGCGCGAAAGGAGGCGTGGTGTTCTTCTCCGGGCAGCTTCTGAAGACGATCGGTCTCGCCAACAAGCATCATCATTGGGGCGAGAAGTTCATCTACGTCTCCGGCGACTTCGGGAACGTACCCTTGGCCCCCATCCAATATGAAGATGTCGCCTACAAGCCTCCGTCCTTGGGCTCCCGCGAGAGCGCCCTCCTTGAGTTCTTCGGAACCAAGGACTTCGACGTCCTCCACCTCCGGCGAGACGTCGATTCTCTTTCCCCTGTGCTTCCGGGAGAAGGTAGGGTCTCACCTTCATTTGTCTTTTTCTTGCCTTTTCCGAGATTAGAACTTATCAATGTTGTTTTTTGCAGGAGAGCGCGAAATCCCTCTCCGCCAGCCTTTTGACGAGGCTCGCGCCGGAGGGAGTCAGCCTCCGAAGGACCCGCTGGCTCTTGCGAAAGCCGCCGCGCAAGCCTGCCGAAAGGAGCCGGGCCTCCCACCCTCGAGCGGTGTTGTGAAGCGAAAACCGGTTGCTTCCGCACCTCAGGCAATCAAGAGGCCCAAGACCATGGATACCGAGAAGGGCAAGGCTGCGGTTGTCCAGCCCGTCCAACCTCTCCCCCCCGGCCGCTCCTTCGAGGAGGTCTTGGAGGCAGCAAGCAGGGTTGAGGCCACCAGGGGCGGCTCGGGGACTCCCGCCGAGAACCCTCGGACCCCTGGCGCCGCCGAGAGCGAGGGTGTCGCCGCCGGGACCTCCGGCCAACCTCCGTCTGAAGAGGTGCCGCGGGGTCATCGTAACTATGGCCTCGGCGTGAGGTACCTGGACGCGGAGAACAAGCCGCTGCTGCAATGGGACCCTGACGCCAACAAGGTCACGGTCTCATCCCTCTTGCCGAGCTGGGCAGAGCAAGACGAGGTCACCGGCGAAGCTTTCGCCTTAGGGTACGGCCTCTACAGCCGGGAGGATGCTAGCGTCTTCGACAGGACGTCGACCCGGATGTTGGCATATGACTCCACTCGCGCTTTAATGCGTGGGTTGGAGCTCACGCACATGTGCGCCCGGCGGAGCATTACGATAGACCGTAACTTTCAAGATATGTTGAAGGCCAGGGAGGATGCGGTGGCCCGGGCGGCCTCTCTGGCCAAGGAGCTGGCCGAGACCCAGCAACTACTATCCTCGCGCCAAGCGGAAGGGGTAAGCGAGACTTTTCATAATCAGTTGTTCTCGCAATCCTAACCTTTTTCTTATGCTAACCTCCCGCTGTTCAGGATTCCGCTCAAGCCGCGCTTCGTGAGGAGCTGTCTCAGGCCCGCTATGACAACGTCCTTCTGCGAGAACAGATCGCGCGCCTCGAGGCGAGTGCACCCCCTCCGCTGGACGAGAGATTGAAGAGCCAGTATTACTCGGCTTATGACATCGACAAGCTCCTTCAGGGGAACGCGCAAGTTACCGTAAGGCTGACGCTGGAGACGCTGCGCGACATCAACTGTTGGGACGAAAAGGGCAAAGACATTACCGCTCCACAACTTGTCCCATGGCTCTTCGAGCCCATCCCAAAGCCCCCTGGCGCCCCCACTACCCCTCCCTCGGATGTCCCAAAGTCCCCCGCAGCTGATGGCGAGACCTCCGGGGGGAGCTCCGGCGGAAGCTCCAGCGAGACTTCAGAAGGATACAGCTTGTCCCCTTGAGTGTCCTCTTCTTGCTTTTGTTTTTCATTTCTATGTAAAGCGCGAGACGCTATCATTTTGTACCCGTATATAGTATTTGTTAATGCAAATGTTTTTTCTTGCGAACATTCTGTTATTTGCGAATGTGCTTGATGTGATTGTCGTAGTTGGATGTTTTCGGCGTAGGCTTCCGCCAAGGCCATTGGCCTTAGGAAATTCGTAGCGATGAATCAGCAAGAACCCGCGGTAACCGGCCAGCCGGAAGCGTGACTCTCGAATCCTTAGGACGGGACCGTCCCCTCTAGACTGCGCGAGTCCCTACTCGCCCATCGTATAACGATCTCGCCTATTTGTTCAAGAAATCTGAGGAACCTTTTCGGCGAAAGCCTCCCCACCTTGGGATCCCCTTTGATGAGGATTCTCCTGCCGCGATCTATCTCTGCCGAGACCTGTTCATGCCGAGATATATCTCCGCCGAGACTTGTTCCTGCCGAGATGTATCTCTGCCGAGACCTGTTCCTGCCGAGATGTTTCTCTGCCGAAATCTCTCTTCATTTTCACTTTTCATTTGGCATTCCCAACGTGCTTCCTGCCTTACATTATCCAAGCCAACCAGACCAAACCTTTCCCCCACAGGCGAGCCTTCGGACCTGCCAGCTAGATGAGAGCCTGCGCAGCGGGTCTACCTGGGGCCGAGCCGGGCTCGGGGTGCCGATGACGATTCCACAAACCTAACCTAACCTATTCTAACCTATCACCCACAAACCAAAACTTATCCCCCACAGGCGAGCCTACGGACCTGCCAGCTAGATGAGAGCCTGCGCAGCGGGTCTACCTGGGGCCGACGAGCTCGGGGTGTCGATGACGATCTCAAGCCAACCAAACTTATCCCCCACAGGCGAGCCTTCAGACCTGCCAGCTAGATGAGAGCCTGCGCAGCGGGTCTACCTGGGGCCGAGCCGAGCTCGGGGTGCCGATGAAGATCTCAAACCAACCAAACCTATCCCCCACAGGCGAGCCTTCGGACCTGCCAGCTAGATGAGAGCCTGCGCAGCGGGTCTACCTGGGGCCGAGCCGAGCTATCCCCCACAGGCGAGCCTTCGGACCTGCCAGCTAGATGAGAGCCTGCGCAGCGGGTCTACCTGGGGCCGAGCCGAGCCGATGAAGATTTCAAACCAACCTATCCCCCACAGGCGAGCCTTCGGACCTGCCAGCTAGATGAGCAGCCTGCGAGCCTCGGGTCTACCTCCCCCACAGGCGAGCCGGAGCCAGCTAGATGAGAGCCTGCGCAGCGGGTCTACCTGGGAGCCGAGCCGAAGATTTCAAACCAAACCAACCTATCCCCCACAGGCGAGCCTTCGGACCTGCCAGCTAGATGAGAGCCTGCGCAGCGGGTCTACCTGGGGCCGAGCCGAGCTCGGGGTGCCGATGAAGATTTCAAACCAAACCAACCTATCCCCCACAGGCGAGCCTTCGGACCTGCCAGCTAGATGAGAGCCTGCGCAGCGGGTCTACCTGGGGCCGAGCCGAGCTCGGGGTGCCGATGAAGATTTCAAACCAAACCAACCTATCCCCCACAGGCGAGCCTTCGGACCTGCCAGCTAGATGAGAGCCTGCGCAGCGGGTCTACCTGGGGCCGAGCCGAGCTCGGGGTGCCGATGAAGATTTCAAACCAAACCAACCTATCCCCCACAGGCGAGCCTTCGGACCTGCCAGCTAGATGAGAGCCTGCGCAGCGGGTCTACCTGGGGCCGAGCCGAGCTCGGGGTGCCGATGAAGATTTCAATTTCAAACCAAACCAACCTATCCCCCACAGGCGAGCCTTCAGACCTGCCAGCTAGATGAGAGCCTGCGCAGCGGGTCTACCTGGGGCCGAGCCGAGCTCGGGGTGCCGATGAAGATCTCAAACCAACCAAACCTATCCCCCACAGGCGAGCCTTCGGACCTGCCAGCTAGATGAGAGCCTGCGCAGCGGGTCTACCTGGGGCCGAGCCGAGCTCGGGGTGCCGATGAAGATTTCAAACCAAACCAACCTATCCCCCACAGGCGAGCCTTCGGACCTGCCAGCTAGATGAGAGCCTGCGCAGCGGGTCTACCTGGGGCCGAGCCGAGCTCGGGGTGCCGATGAAGATTTCAAACCAAACCAACCTATCCCCCACAGGCGAGCCTTCGGACCTGCCAGCTAGATGAGAGCCTGCGCAGCGGGTCTACCTGGGGCCGAGCCGAGCTCGGGGTGCCGATGAAGATCTCAAACCAACCAAACCTATCCCCCACAGGCGAGCCTTCGGACCTGCCAGCTAGATGAGAGCCTGCGCAGCGGGTCTACCTGGGGCCGAGCCGAGCTCGGGGTGCCGATGAAGATTTCAAACCAAACCAACCTATCCCCCACAGGCGAGCCTTCGGACCTGCCAGCTAGATGAGAGCCTGCGCAGCGGGTCTACCTGGGGCCGAGCCGAGCTCGGGGTGCCGATGAAGATTTCAAACCAAACCAACCTATCCCCCACAGGCGAGCCTTCGGACCTGCCAGCTAGATGAGAGCCTGCGCAGCGGGTCTACCTGGGGCCAAGCCGAGCTCGGGGTGCCGATGAAGATTTCAAACCAAACCAACCTATCCCCCACAGGCGAGCCTTCGGACCTGCCAGCTAGATGAGAGCCTGCGCAGCGGGTCTACCTGGGGCCGAGCCGAGCTCGGGGTGCCGATGAAGATTTCAAACCAAACCAACCTATCCCCCACAGGCGAGCCTTCGGACCTGCCAGCTAGATGAGAGCCTGCGCAGCGGGTCTACCTGGGGCCGAGCCGAGCTCGGGGCATCACTAAACATTCAACTACGTTATGCCATGAAAAATTCGACACTAATTAAAAGAGAAACAATCGGTATAATATAACAAGTTTAATTTTGGGATACATGGTTACATCCTTCCCCCCTCAGGGGTAGAAGCATTTTAGATCATCACCACTCCACGTGTGGCTTAAGGCTCTTCCCTCCACGTCCTGGAGGTAGTATCCCCCTGTTCCGAGGACTTCCTTCACAATGTATGGACCTTCCCAGTTCGGATGGAGCTTACCCACGGGAGCCGATCTTCCCGCCGCGTCGACCTTTTTCAGCACCAGATCCCCTTCTGTGAACTGCTTGACCCTGACGTGCTTATCAAAATGCTTTGCCATTCGTCGCTTGATTTCTTCTTGCCTGATAGCCGCCACGTCTCGCAGTTCCTCTACCATATCTAACGAGAGGCGCTGCCCCTCTTCATTTTCCACCCTCCAAGTCTCGTCACCTTCGCCCGCGGCTGTGACTCGCGGGGACCGGACCTCAAACTCCACCGGTAGGACAGCTTCACATCCATGAGAGAGCTTGAAGGGGGTCTCACCGGTAGCCGTGTTCGGAGTTGTTCTCAGAGCCCACAGGACCGAGGGGAGCTGCTCCACCCAATTCCCTCTCAGATTCTCTACCTTCTTCTTTAACAAGTTAACGATAATCTTGTTTGCCGCCTCCACCTGACCGTTGCTCCTGGGGTGGTGGACGGAGGCAAACCTGAGGTCAATGCCCAGCTGAGTGCAGAAACTGATGAACTCTTCGCTGGCAAACTGGGGGCCATTATCCGTGACGATGGCCTGAGGCAGCCCGTGCCTGCAGATGATCTCCCCCCAGACGAAGTTCCTGATGACTTGGGAGGTCACCTTTGCTAGTGCCTTAACCTCCAGCCACTTCGAGAAGTAATCTATCATGACCAGGAGGAACCTTCTCTGTCCACTAGCCGGAGGAAAGGGCCCAACTAAGTCCATTCCCCAGATAGAAAATGGCCACGGCGCCGTGATACTCCGGAGTCTTTGGGCTGCCAAGAGTTGAAGGGGGGCGTAGAGTTGACATTTTTGACACCTCCTTGCAAACTCCATGGCATCCTTCCTTAGGGTGGGCCAGAAGTACCCCTGTCTGACCACCCTAGCCTCCAGTGTCCTTCCTCCAGAGTGACTGCCGCACTCGCCCGAATGCACCTCCCCTAAAATCTTCGGATTTCCTCTTCGGTCGCACATCTGGCTAGGAGCCCTGACAACATCTTGCGATGCAGACCCCCCTCCATCATCAAGTAGTGAGCCGCCTTGCGCTTAAAGCTTCTCCCCACCTTGGTCCCCTCAGGCAGTTCTCCGGTGGTTAGGAAGGCCACAAATGGATCCACCCACGAGGGCTGTCGATCCACCATCATCAATTCTCCCTCATCTATAGCCGGTCGGAATAGCTCCGTCAAGGTCCCTCCTACCTGCGGTCCGAACTTGGCCAGTCGATCGGCGGTTACACTTTCTTCCCTTGGAATATGTTGAATTGAGAAAGACCGGAATCCTCCGATGATCACCCTTACCTTGGAAAGGTATCTGATGAGGGTTGGCTCCCGAGTTTCAAACTCTCCCCGGATTTGCGATGTCACTACCTTTGAATCAGTGAAAACTTCTACCTCCTGAATCCCCAGTTCCTTTGCCAGGCGAAGGCCAGCAATGACGGCCTCATACTCCGCTTGATTGTTGGTCACTGGGAAATGTAAAATGACTGCTTGCTCTATAGTTACCCCCTGGGGACTTGTCAACACCACCCCTGCCCCTAGGGAGTGCCTTCCTGAGGCCCCATCAACCGTTAACCTCCATGCTTCTCGCGGTTGCTGCTCTTCCCTCTCGACCTCAACAACGTAGTCTGCTAGAAAGTCCGTCACCGCCTGCGCCTTGATGGAGAGCCTTGGTACAAAGGAGATGTCGAATTCGCTTAGCTCAATGGACCACTTAGCCAGCCTTCCCGAGTGCTCCACTCCATCGAAGATCTTGCGAAGAGGGTGGTCGGTCACCACCCTAATCGAGTGCGCTTGAAAGTACGGACGGAGCTTTCTGGCCGAGATGACCAAGGCATAAGCAAGCTTTTCCAGGATAGGGTAGCGAAGCTCTGCTTTTTTCAATATCCGGCTGACGTAATAGATGGGAAGCTGCTTCTTTCCTTCTTCTCTTACTAGGACGGAGCTTACCGCCTCCGCCCCTACTCCGAGATATAAGGTCAAATCCTCCCCATCTTTTGGGCTCTGAAGGAGGGGAGCCTGAGAGAGTTGTCTTTTCAGCCCCTGGAAAGCTTCTTCGCATTCGGCCGTCCATTCGAACCTTTGATTCCCCCGCAGCACTTTAAAGAATGACGAACATCTGTCTCCTGCCCGGGAGAGGAACCTGCTTAGCCCAGCCAGCTTGCCTGTCAAGCGCTGGACCTCCTTGACATCGCGAGGTGACTCCAAATCCAGGATGGCCTTGACTTTGTCCGGGTTGGGCTCCACTCCTTCCGGAGTCAGGAGATGCCCGAGGAACTTCCCGCGGCTTGCCCCGAAGACACACTTCAAGGGATTCAGCCTCATTTTAAACCTTCTCAGGGTGGCGAATGTTTCCTCGAGGTCTTGCAGGTGCGAAACTATGCATTTGCTTTTGATCATTAGGTCGTCGACGTAGACCTCCAAGTTCCTCCCCCTCTGATCCCGGAAGACCCTATCCATCATGCGTTGATAGGTAGCCCCTGCGTTCTTTAACCCAAAGGGCATCATCTTGTAACTGAAGCACCTCTCCCTTGTGATGAAGGACACATCCTTGGTGTCAGGAGGATGCATCCGGATTTGGTGATAACCTGAAAAAGCATCTAAAAAACTCATGACAGAAAAACCGACGGCTGAATCAACCAGCGCGTCGATCCGAGGCAGGGGATAGCAATCCTTAGGGCATGATTTATTCAACAAAGAAAAGTCTACACACATCCTCCATTTACCACATCCCTTTTTCACCATTACCACATTGGAGATCCAGCCTGGATACTGGATCTCTGAGATGAAGCCCGCCTCCAAGAGCCTCTTGACCTCCTCGCGAATGGGCTCCTCCAGCTTGGTGGCGATGGCTCTCATCTTCTGACGGATGGGGCGGGCGCGGGGATCCAGGTTCAGGCGATGGCAGGCTACGTCGGCGTCGATGCCTGGCATGTCCGCCGCGCTCCAAGCGAAGACGTCAACGTTGCTTTGAATGCAGGCCCGCACCTGCTCCCGGGTCTCAAGACTCAACCCCCCGCTGATCCGCACCCTTTGCACCTCTCCTGCTTTGGTGAAGACCTCCATCTCCACCACTTCTTCAGCCGGTTCCAGCCGCGACTGCTCCCAACCAGTCCTTGCCTCTTCCTCCAGCTCCAGCTCTCCCCTTTCCTCCTCAATCTCCATCGCTTCTATCCCCCTCTGCTGTTGCTGCTCGGCTCCCACGCCTCCTGGGACCTCTCCCACGACTTCTCCCGCCGCCTTCTCTCCTACTTCCACTGCCCTTTCCGGGCTTTCCTGCCCATCGCTCCTCCGTATCACCTGCACATCCCCTCGCATCTTCTCTGTCTCTTCCTCTCCAGCTTCCTCCCTTACCTCCTCATGGACCATCTCCTCTTCCTCCCCCACCTCTTCTAGGGCCGCCATCTCAATTTCCAACTCTTCCGCCTCTGCCATCCACGAAATAGTGTTGACTGCCGTAACGTAACATTGTCTTGCCACCTTCGGGTCCCCTCTAACCCTGACCTGCACCCCCCCATTGTTGAATTTGAGGCATTGATGGAACGAGGAGGGGACGCAGCGAAAGGCGCTGATGAGGGGACGCCCAAAGATGGCGTTGTAGCTGCTCGGGGCGTCCACGATCACGAACCTGCAGTTCCGCGATACGCCCCCCAACCTTACGTGTAACCCTACTCCTCCTTCTACCTCCTTCCTCTCGCCGGAGAACCCGAACAGAGGTCCATCCGATGCCAAGACCCTCTTCCCTTCAACCCTCATCTCATCGAAAGCTTTTTTGAAGATGACATTAACCGAGCTCCCGTTATCTACCAGTATCCTAGAAACGGTATAGTTCTCCACTGCCGTCTGGATCACCAGGGCGTCGCAGAATGGGTCTTCATAGTCTGGCATGTCCGCTGATGAAAAAGTAATCTTTTCTTCCGGTGGGGGAACCTGGGAGGTGGATGTCACCCCCCTCCGATACATGGTTTGCAGGCTCCCCTTGCGGGTTGCCTCAATCCCCACTCCTCCATGAATCACCCCGATTCCTCCCCGGGTCCCTACGTCCACCCGGTCTTCACACCTGTCCTCCGCTTCGCCCTGCTGTACCTCCACTATCCTCATCGGTGGATCTTGCCTCCCTGCTCCTCTGGCCGCCCTCAACTCTAAGAACTCCGGGCAGGTGGCCGTTGCGTGCCCTTCCTCCTGGTGGAAGTCACAAAAGAGCAACGCCTCCCCGCCCCTTCTCCCGTCTCCCCTTCCTCTTCTTCCTCCTCGAGCTCCTCTGGCTGCTCCTCTCCCTCTTCCTACTTCCATTGCCTCCTGCGGTGGTGGGGGACGATCCCTCGGCTCCTGCCTCCATGCCGGTCGATCGAACCTCCGGGGCTCCCGTAGGTCATCTCTCCCCCGATAGACTTCTCCTGGACCTTGGGGGCGACCCTCCTGGGGCCTCCAACCCAACCGGTTGACTGGCTCCCGGGCCCCCCACCCCTGCTGCTGCCCAAACCTTCGGGGCTCCTCCCTTCTCCTATCTTCTCTCTGCTCCCTCTGCTCTCTTGATTCCTTCTGTCTTCCTGCCGCTGGTTCCTTCCCGTCCTCTTCTGCTAGCTTGGCCAACTTCCTGGCGAACGCTGGGTTTGCTCTCTCGAAATCGATCTCCTTTGCCGCCCTCTCCATGAGCTCCTCAAAGGAGAGGGGGGCATCCTCTTCAACTCCATGCTAAAAAATCCCGGTCTCAGCCCCAGGGTGAAGGCCAACATCAGCGCGTACCCTGGAACCTCCTGGACCAGAAGGATCTCTTCCTGGAACCGGTCGACATAGTGACCCAACGTCTCATCCGACCTCTGCCTCACTGCAAACAGACACTCCGCTTCCTTCTTCCGCTTCTTTGAGGTGGAGAATCTCAACAGAAAGCTTCTCCGCAAATCTTCAAAACAGTAGATCGACCTTGCTGGCAACTGGTGGAACCAGTCCCTTGCCTTCTCCTTCAACGTGATGGCGAACAGTCGGCACTTGAAGGCGTCTGTCATCTGCCTTATTGATACGACGTCTTCAAACCACTGTACGTGTTGCACCGGGTCATCCTTCCCTGAGTAGTAGGACATGTCGGGCTCCCGGAACCCTTCCGGTACCGGAGCCGAGATGATGAGCTCGCTAAATGGGCTCTCGCCTCCTGCCTGGCGAGAAGGCACGTCTCGCGGCCTCGGCTGGCTCGCCCGATCCGCGAGACCGTGCCCTGGGAAGAGTTCCCGCACCGCCGCCTCCTTCTCGCCTGGCTCTGTTAGCGCCTCCTTGCCCGGGCGCTGGCTCTGGCCCGGGAATAGCTCCCGCGCGGCCACGTCTCTCTCGCCAGCCTCGCCCGGGACCTCCTTTCCTGGGCGCTGTCCTGGGGCGTTCTCGCCCAAGAGCGGAACCTCTTCTATCGGGACCTGAGGGGTGGCCCACTCGCCTCTCGCTGAGAAGGCCAAGTTGATCGTCTGCAGAACCTCTCGCCTGAACTCATCCAGCATCCTTCTTGTCGCTTCCTCTCCCCGGGTGGGGGAGCCTCCAGATCCTGACCCTTCACCTTCACCTCCAGCCATGGGACAAAACTTAAGGCTTTCTTGAATCGGCTGCCTATCCACGCTCACCGCACCAGAACTGTTGAAGCCAAATTTGACCTCAACTGAAGTTCGAAGAAAAAGGGGTGCAGCCGAAACCTACTTCTCTCAAGTCTCACCCCTTGATTGGATTCTAAGGACCTAAGACTGACCCAAAAGCCTCAGCAGGGAGGTCCCACCTCACACCCGGAAGATCTCTGAGAGCTTCCCCTCCAAAGACAAAGCTGGGCTAGGAGCTCCTCAGAAAGCGCTAGAATTCCGGAGACAATGATCGCTCTCTTTCTAAGGAGCCCTTATGGGTCTATTTATAGCATTTTGCTGTCTTGAATTTACTGAAAAGCCCTTAGTTGGTCTGCCAATAGCCAAATCCCGCTGTTTTCCTGAGGGTACTGAAGTAATTTCTCCTGAGGGCAATTAGGACATTCTTCCAAAGGCCCTGGGCCCCACTCGGCGGGAGCTGGTGCCGAGACCTTTCGGCCCAGGGCATGGCGCGAACGTTCTCGCCTGGCTTAGGCGAGAACTCTTTGAGATAGGAGCTTGGTTTGGGCGAGAGTGCTTCCGCGCGGCTCGCGCTTGGCGTTCTCGGCCCACGATTTCTCCCTTATAACATTCGGCGAGAGCGCTTCCGCCTTCTGTGGGCGAGATCCTCCTTAGGGCGGGACCACTTCGGCTAACCCTCCTGTGACCATTGTGCCTCTTGGTCTGGCTCAGCGAATATGGGGTTGTACAGCCACTGTCAACATAAGAGTGGATGTAGTTTCTTAGATGAGATCGGGTGTTTACAAACGACATTTCATAACCATCTCGTTCGTGACCACAGACGAGGTTATAAACGGACCATTGATAACACCAAACTTCGGCCGTCAAATCTGGATCCCAAATTAGAGGAATTATTACGCCGAAGCCCAGACTGTATGGGATCACTAAAAAGTGGTCATGTGAAATATAGTCTTTCGTCTTGGGGTTGAGATTTTCTAGAAATGTCTGGCCACCCGGGCATAATATTTTTTTTCCAATATACTATGGGTTGTTTTTCGGTTTTGGATCAAGATTTAAATTGTTGTTTCGGAGTCGCTGATATTTAACACATGCATTCACAAACGTGAAAATTATAGTGTGTGATGTTTTTCTTGTGTGATTTGCACTATGTTTTGAATCCATTTGGAATTTTCATTAACAAGCACTATGTTTGTTAAGTGTGTGTCCTCTCATGCCACATGCACTAAAAGGATGTTGGCTCGCACAATGAGTGTCGACAATCGGTGTTGCCACGCGCCACCTTTTCCAACCTTATTTCAAATTTATTCTTTACTCACTAGTGATTGGCGGGTACATTGACAACCTTCACCACGACATTAAGCTTTATACGTGGATTGACACTCTTCCACACCTATAGCAACCGGCCATGTAGAAGGACAAATCTTAGTGTCTATTGCATATTTTGTCATCATCACGATAAAAGACTTACTAGACTTTACACACATCATGATATGTTCGGCTTATTTTTATCAGACTCATGGGCGAGCCATTTAATGGCCTAGAGAGGACATTCACATCAATGCCAATGAAGTGTGGTTGGAACGATGTGCCCTAGATACGATAATTTTTTCATGGTTTCCTCCGAGATAACCTAAAAAAGGAGGTCCGGTAATTATTAGCTACCCCGTAAAATACAAATTGGTCAAATCATTCCTGGTGAATTCATACATTTGAATTATGTACTTAGAACCATACTATATTGGATTTCTTGAACTGGGCAATGGCTCTATTATTTTTTCTCTTTATGGATTTTCCACATAAAAACTCTATCGTCAACTCTATATTGATTGTGTATGCATTTGATTGACTCTTGAGCAAAGGTGTCAAATCTAATTTATTGAATCCAAAGGGCACCAATCGAATAAATCAACGCGTTGTGGGCAAGTATCATGAGAAACATACAAGTACAAGGTAACAATAAAAAAATGCATCTAAGATAACAAAGATCTTGTTCATGGTCTTTCTTAATTTTACTTAACTTTTAATATGCTTTTGATCAAAAAACTAAAAATGAAAAGTATTTGAAAATGGTGATTTATATCTTTAATAAATATAGATTTGAGTTGTTTTTGAGATAATGATAAAATTTATTTAAAAATGGATCATTTATAGTCTTAAAAAAGATAACTAAAACATTTCATTTCATTAAATTTTAACCCAATAATATCAGTTTTAGTAGTTAATAATGAAAAGAATATAAGTCAAAGTTTATTAAAAAATTGATCTTATTTGATTAGATTGATAGCTTTTAACTAAATATTGAAAAATTGATCTTTAAAAAATTGATCTTATGTGATTGTTATTAAAAAATTGATCTTATTTGTATAAAATATGTTTTGCATAAACATGTCATATTCTAGTCATATAGGAAGCTTACATAATTTTGATTATTATCTTTAATTAGGAAAACATTAAAATTTAAGCTTTTAAGTCTCCATAAGACAAGTGGCTATTAAAATTTGAAGTAATCTTTATTCAAGTCATGGGCTTTTATTTAATGATTTGCCTCAAAAATATTAAAGATGACTTCATCAATATTTCATTATTTTTTAAAAGGTTTTCAGCTTATGAGATTTAAGCTCCATTTGGGGGGATTTATTTTTACCGGTCAACCGGTTACGACCGCATGAATCAGACCTTAATGAAGTTCCGATTCATGCGGTCGTAACCGCTTGACCGCATGATTATATTTAGTCTCCGTTTGGGGGGACTTATTTTCGCCGATCAAGCGGTTACGACCGCATTAATTGGACCTTAGGCTCCATTTGGCGCGGCTTTTTTGCTATCTTCATAAAATTTATGTGGCATGAGAACAATTATAACCATCGCCGAGAAAAGATTGCTAGTTTTGAACATAAAAGTCGATGAAGTTACTGAATTAGATGAGGTCGGTTGTTCATAAACGACGATTCATAACCACCGCATTCACAACTATCATCGCCACGCCAAACGGAACCATAATTAGTATAGTAGTTGATGGACTATATTAAGTATACGTGAGGCTATATCTATTTCTCGATGAGAAACAATTAATATTTGCAACAAAAATATTGTAACGAATAAGTTAAATCCCTAGCTATCCTTTTAACATCTAATGATCATTCAATACGTTAATTAAATCTCATGGTTAAGTGATCACACCAGGACATTGCCAACTGATATGTAATAATAATTTTAAAGTCATAGCTGAAGTCAAGTTTCAATCGTTGACTAAACTATTGGGAACGTAAATACCAAAAAGAATTGCATATTTTGTGGATCTATTAATTTAGGATCACATTTTTAAATTAATGTTAAGTTTGGCCTAACTCAGCCTGAAAAACCGGCTCAACAGGTGAGGGTTGTCTTGTCATATAAACAGATCAGAACGGAGTGGATTGACAATGTTGGACTATTATTAACATCCCCCCTCACCCATAACATGTATTGATCGGACGGAACCAGGATACAGAGCTCATGGGCGGACCGGACGGAACCGGACAGAAACTGGGTGGAACCTGCCTTTGATACCATGTTAGGTTCCACTCGGTTTCTATCTGGTTTCGTCTGCTCCGCCAATGAGCTCTGTATCCCAGTTCTGTTCAGTCAATCCATGCTATGGACCAGGGGGGATGTTAATAATAGTCACACATTGTCAATCCGCTATGTTCTGATCTGTTTATATGGCAAGACAACACTCACATGTTGAGCCTGTTTTTCAGGTTGAGTTAGGTCAAACCTAACATGGTATCAGAGGCAAGTTCCACCCAGTTTCTGTTCAGTTCCATCCGGTTCGCCCATGAGCTCTATATCCCGGTTCTGTCCGGTCAATCCATGCTATGGGCGAGGGGGGATGTTAATAATAGTCTCATATTGTCAATCCACTCTGTTCTGATCTGTTTATATGGCAAGACAATCCTCACCTGTTGAGTCGATTTTTCAGGTTGAGTTAGGCCAAACCTAACAGACAATGAACGGTAGAGAAATGGTGTTGGTGAGGAACTCTTGGCGAGTGAAGTGACAATCAATTTCGATGAGTTTTGTCCGTTCATGAAACACCGGGTTGGAGACAATTTGTATAGCACTTAGATTATCACAGAATAAAGGAGTGGGTCCGGATATTGTAACACCAAGATCACATAGAAGACGGCAAAGCCAAACAATCTCAGCCATAGTGGAAGCCATGGCACGATACTCGGCTTTAGTGCTGGAGCGCGTTGAGTTAGGCCAAACCTAACAATTAAGATGAAAACAATATTTAAAAACATATTATAAGTAATAGGAGAGCCACATGCACATGGCATTTTCTTATAAATTCTATTTTTTTAAAAAAAATAGTTCTTTAAAAGAAAATTTTGGAATGAAACTATAAGGAAAGACATAATTTACTTAGGCATTTGTGAGTTTATGACTAAAGATAGGGAGCAATGGAACAACAAATGCTCTATATAGCCAACTCAACAGTGGTGGGATAAAGACTTGATTGTTGTTGTCCTTTATTGTTCTCCACTAATGTTGCTTGAAAGAGGATGTGCAATTTTTCCTTAATGTAATAAATATTGAAACTTTTCACTCTATCTTCATTGTATATCTATTTTTATCCCATGCATATTGACATTAGAGAGGAAAAGAGAGAGAAATTCCAATTAAAGAAGGGGAGGAGAAAGAGAGCAAGTGTGAGATGGCATGCAAAAGACAGAACTGTTGTAAATCCGGTACAATTCGCAGGCACAACTATAATAATATTGCAGTAACAAGAACACAAAACGACCACAAATTTATTATAATGAAAATATAAATCAAATACAGGAGGAAAAATAGACCGTCCGGTGAAACGCACGCGGATGCGCCAGACGCGCACAATCCGCAAGAAAGTAGTAGATATGGACTGCAATCCGCCTTGCGGACGCACAAGGTTCACCGAACCTTCAACGTCGAAGTCCGACGTTCAACCGCACCACCACCGGAGAACAACGCCGCCACCGGAGAACAACGCCACCACCAGAGAGAAACCTCCGTCGAGGCTAACTGCACACACGCACGCCGTCGACACCACGCCTCTCCACTCCAAAGAACGTCCATTGCAACGCCGACGACAAACTCTAACAAGCCCGACGGCAACTCCCTCTCCTAACGCCGGCGGCTACGTCCTCTAAGACCGGCGACAACACCCAAGGCCGGCGGCCTCTCCGAGTGCACGAGCGCGGGAGAGAGAAAGGAGAGAGAGAGGCGGCGGTCTTCTCTCACATGAAGCTCCTCCAAACCTTCAGGCGGATTTCCGTTTCCACGTTGGTGCTACCCCACATTTCTCATGAATGGTGGCTTATATTCATGCGTACAGGTTCACCCCCAAAAAGGAAACACTTCTCCCATCTTTTTTATTTAGCAACTTAGGGAAAACATCAAAAAGGAAAAAGATAATTTCCTCCTTTTTTCTTTGATTTAGCCTCCTCTGCATGCATCAAGGAAAAGGAAAATAAATTCCAAATTCGGATTCGGGCTGAACCGGATCCGAACCAAATCAACAATCACCACCTTGGTTCGGGATCCGGAGCCATCACCTGCACGAAGCACTCCCAGCACAGCACCATCTGCATCAGCATCAACTGCGCGAAGCAACACTGCACGTAGCACGATCTGCATGAAGCACCACGTCAAGGACCTGAGGTGTCAGCCGACCTGCTCCAGTCGACTCATCTCTGCTCGGGCTCAACCTCTGAATGTCGACGCAACTGGATCGCTAAATCTGACTCGCCTATTCAGACTACCAGAAGGGAGATCCCCTGCACCACCTCGACCATCAACTCTGTCAGCCGCAGAAATCATGGGCACACCACCTCGCATCGTGGTCCCCATCAGCCGGTAAAGACTACCGCACTGCATAGCTCGCATGAGCACGGTGCGTCCTCGCGTCACCGTCAGAACTCCACCTCTCGCCGCAAAACTGCATCCTCTGGAGTCTAGTCTGCCCAGCGATATCAAATTCCTGCGCAGCTTGGGTACCAGATGTACCCGCTCAAGCCTATGCACTACTCCGTCATGCGTCCTCAAGTTCACCGTCCCAATCCCCGTGACCTTACATGCTGAGCCGTCACCCAGAAAGACCGACCCAGATGTCACCTCCAGGGAACTGAACATCGCCGCATCTGAGCAAATGTGCTGCGAAGCACCAGAATCCAATACCCAGCTATCAGAGTCACATGGACTCTCAGTGATGAGAAGAGATACATCATTATCATCTGCCGTAGCTACCGCCGCCTTGCCCGCACCCTGGACGTCCCCAGAAAACTGCACACGCTGCAGACAATTTCTCCTGATATGACCACTCTGCCTGCAATGGTAGCACGTCACTGCCTTCCTCGATGCGTATCTGGCCCATGCACTTCCAGATCCCTTCTCGAACTGCCTCCCTCGTCGTCCTCCTACTGTCAAAGCATGCTCACCTTCAGGAGCGGGGTCTGACAGCATCTGACTGGACAGTAACGCAGACGTAATCTGCTCCACGTCTACTGTATCATTCCCATACAGCAGGGTGGTCTGCATGTGCTTATACGACGCCGGGAGCGAGGTAAGAAGCAATAAGGCCTTGTCTTCTTCCTCCACCTTCACACCAACCACATGCAGTTGGCTCAGAAGTCCATTGAACACGTTGAAGTGTTCCTGCAGGTTACCACCTTCCTGCATTTTCAGGCCGTACAATCTCTGCTTCAGTAACAGTCTCGTGGTCAACGACTTGCCCATGTAAAGTGCCTTCAGCTTCTCCCATAGCGTGCCGACGGACTCTTCAATACCGACGTTGAATAGCACCTTGTCGTCGACGCACATCCTGATAGCGCTAGTGGCGCGCTCATCCATCTCCGTCCACTCAGAATCCTTCACCGGAGCGGGCAAAGTATCACGCCCCCGCAGCACTTGGATCAACCCCTGCTCAACCAGCATATCTTTGACCCGAATCTGTCATAGGCGAAAGTTCCCGCTACCGTCAAATTTCTCCACCGAATATCTGGCCAGCACCGTGTTCTTCGCTGTCATAGCTGTCTGCAGTACCTCTAGATGATCTGATTAATTCACGGATCAGATCTGGGAAGATAGGGAGCGGACCGATGTCGTCACCTACCGTTGACCCAAACCCAAAACCGGAACGTCCAATCAGTCACCTACACGGAACCTCGCTTTGATACCACTTGTTGTAAATCCGGTACAATTTGCAGGCACAACTATAATAATATTGCAGTAACAAGAACACAAAACGACCACAAATTTATTATAATGAAAATATAAATCAAATACAGGAGGAAAAATAGACCGTCCGGTGAAACGCACGCGGATGCGCCCGACGCGCACAATTTGCAAGAAAGTAGTAGATCTGGACTGCAATCCGCCTTGCGGACGCACAAGGTTCACCGAACCTTCAACGTCGAAGTCCGACGTTCAACCGCACCACCACCGGAGAACAACGCTGCCACCGGAGAACAACGCCACCACCAGAGAGAAACCTCCGTCGAGGCTAACTGCACACACGCACGCCGTCGACACCACGCCTCTCCACTCCAAAGAACGTCCACTGCAACGCCGGCGACAAACTCTAACAAGCCCGACGGCAACTCCCTCTCCTAACGCCGGCGGCTACGTCCTCCAAGACCGGCGACAACACCCAAGGCCGGCGGCCTCTCCGAGTGCACGAGCGAGAGAGAGAGAAAGGAGAGAGAGAGGCGGCGGTCTTCTCTCACATGAAGCTCCTCCAAACCTTCAGGCGGCTTTCCGTTTCCACGTTGGTGCTACACCACATATCTCATGAATGGTGACTTATATTCATGCGTACAGGTTCACCCCCAAAAAGGAAACACTTCTCCCATCTTTTTTATTTAGCAACTTAGGGAAAACATCAAAAAAGAAAAAGATAATTTCCTCTTTTTTTTCTTTGATTTAGCCTCCTCTGCATGCATCAAGGAAAAGGAAAATAAATTCCAAATCCGGATTCGGGCTGAACCGGATCCGAACCAAATCAACAAGAACAAGAAAAGGGGAAGATAGAGATGGAATAAGATTAGGGCTAAAAGTGGAAGAAGAAGAAGTAGTCTACTATAAAATTGAGGGAGAGAAAATTATTGGATGGGAGAGCTTGATTACACCTACTCTTTTTTGGAAAGAATATTGGAAAAGGAAACGTAGTGTTCATTGTAAGGCCAAAGAGTACTCGGCCGTGACTACACTTATTTTGATGATCCACAATTATAATGTATATATATGTTAGATCAAGCAATTTGAGCCATTCAAACTTGAATAACCGATTTATATTTCAAATCGGCCCCCAAAGCTCATCTGAAGTATAAGATTGTTTGATTGATCCGAGCCTGAGCTTCAAAAAACTTACCACTGGAGTGGATATTCCACCTAGATGAGAATCAAATCCACCATGTGTGTTTGTGTGTGTATGAGAGAGAATCCGAGGATCACATGCACAGTTACTAGTATTTTCAATTAAGAATTTGTTTATTTAAGGTGATTGTTATTAGCACAACAATTTTGGCTAGTCGCACTACATTTTCTCCTAATTTTTCGCGTCTTTAGAAATTCGTCTTGTACATGTATTTTTAGGAAAAGTGTTCAACAAGAAAGTTTTATATCTCGACGAGATCTACAACATTCATGTTGAATACTTTTCCTAAAAATGCATGTACAGGACGTACTTTGGAAATACATCCGGATTTCGCGCATTTTTAGAAATACGTCTTGTACATGCATTTTTAGGAAAAGTGTTCAACACGAAAGTTGTATATCGCGTCGACATCTACAACTTTCTTGTTGAACACTTTTCCTAAAAATGAATGTACAAGACGTATTTCTAAAAAGTGCGAGAAATTAGGAAAAAACGTATTGCGAATAACCAAAACTGTAGTGCTAATAACAATCATCTTATTTAAAGGGATCATGCTCAAAGATATCCCGGGTCAACTTTTGGTTGACTCCGACTCAAATTGGTAAAATTCAGCTGTGATTATAATCAATTTGACCTTCATACGTAAGGTTTAGGCTCTGTTTGGCATGACTTTTGCGGTGGCGGCGGTTATGAACTGTTGCTCGTGAACTCCAAACCTCACCCAAGGAACTTAAAACTAGTTTTCTTTTATCGGTGGCAGACATAACCATTGTCTTGCCAAACGTGCACTATGATCGTGGTTTTTTTGTCCAAACTCATCAAAGCAAAAAAACCACGCCAAAAAAAACCACGCCAAAAAAACCTAACCGAGAGGTTCCGAAAAACGACCTTTCCAAAATTAGAAAAAATATAAACGGTAAATGCTGAAGTTGTATATTGAATCCATATTGCAATTGCTTCGAAGTGTCAACTCGTTAGTTATTTAGACTCTGTTTGGCACGATGGTGGCGGTCATGAACATTGGAGTTAAATTGTCATTTGTTAACGCCCGTCTAAGGAACTTCATCCACTTTTATGTTCAAATGGATGATGTTTGTTAGGTGATCCTTAACGAATGACGGTTTAACCCATACGTTTACGACCGCCGCCACCATGCCCAACGGAGCCTTAAGTTGATTTCAATCCATATTTAAGTGAATTTCAAATAATTGGGTTTCTTAAATAAATCACATTAAAATTGTTATTGGATTTCAACCCACATTAAGGCTGCGTTTGGGGGGACTTATTTTCAGCGGTCAAGCGGTTACGACCGCATGTACCGGATCTTAATTAAGGCCCGGTACATGCGGTCGTAACTGTTTGACCGCTGAAAATAAATCCCACCAAACAAAGCCTAACTATAAAAGTGAGAAGTTCTTGGTTTATAAATGTGACGAAATGTTTCTTCTTTTGAATTAGTTTTTTTTATTGCGAAGACCGAAGAGCAAGGTTCAACATTTTTCATGCCAACCTCTACATGCCAAAAGAACTAATTGATGATGTCTTGGCCTCATCACATCAACTTTGATAAGGGTGTATGCTTGGCTTGCTTAGTTTTATGAGCTCATATAGAGCAAGTTCAACATCTCGGCAATCGGCATAAGACTAGCTAGAGGTGTCATAGTTCCGGTTCCATTAAAATCGCGAATCAAATCGTTATGTAACAGTTCTTCAAATTAGAACTCTAGTTTTATTTAGTTTGAACAGTTCCGATTCTAATGTAATTTTTGAAACCGTCATGTCAACGGTTATAGTTCTGATTCAATAAGTACTAAAATCAAATTATTCACTGATAGTTTGATCTGATTCTATGTGATCTTGATTCTATTTCTATTTCGCGACATAAACATCATAACATCTATCCAATTTTTATCATCCATACAATAACTGTGGGCTATATTTACAATTTAAGCTCAGCACTGCTTCTCCCAGATCATTTTAATGACACATATACATGCATATATATACACACGAGTGCCTGACACGGGGCTCCTCTCCTACGGCCAAGCGCGACAGTACCCGACCGGCGACGGCGGGCTTCGCCTGCACCCCCCCCCCCCCCCCTCCCTCGGCGAGCTTTGTCTGCCCCCGTTAAAACAATATAATTTGAAATTAATTATTCAAACAATATAATTTAATTTAGTCGTGTGTAAAACAATCTAAAATATTAAATGGGTCGGACTAATGTAATTAAGCCGAATGTTAGCTAACAATTTAATTAATAAGCGTCGAATGTTGAAAATGGTGAAGTGAAAGTGGGTGATTGGGCAACCTGGGCGACCTGTCCGTGTGGACTATGCGGACAAGACTGGCGGATAGCCAGGTCGGCAGAGCTGTTGCAGACGGCTTGTTCTTTGGTGGCCTGGGCAGTTTGTTCGCACAGACTATGTGAACAGAGACGGCGGCCAGCCATGCCGACTTATGCTCGGAAGGTAGCTTGTTCACAGAAGGTAACCAGGCGGATAGTTTCTCTATCCACGGAGTCCGGTAAGAAGCGGAGTGGACTGGAGCTCGGCAGACCGGCTTGGCAGATGCCTTGGTCTAGCTCTGTTGGAGCGATAAGCGGAAGCCGCGAATGTCGCCAGTTAGTACGGATATGTGCTGGAGTTCGCCGGGATTAGCGGACTGGATCCAGTGTCCGCCAGCAAGTGCAGACTGGCCCTTGTGGCTGGTGGAGTGGACTTGGTTGGTTCTGAACCAAGTCCAGGTTTGGCTCAGTCCGGGGAGATCGCGCAGTTAAGCGCGGACTGCTTCTCAGTCCGCCGAGCTCGGCAGCAGTGTCGTGTGCCTTGGTTGCGAGCTTGGGGAATGCAGACTGGAGTTGCGTCCTCAAGGCGTGCAGACTGATGCTGTGTTCGCAAAGTTTGGCAGCATGGCTGATGTGCCTTGGTTGCAAACTTGGGTTGCGGACTGAAGCTGTGTCTGCGGATAGGCGGACAAGGTGTTGCTACAGAGTTCGGCTGGTGGCGGCGTCCTGGCTTGGCCTTTGGTGACAAGGCGGACTCGGTTTGATGTCCGGCCTTGGTTAAGCTTAGGCGGTCTGGCTATCTTGCACAGGTCGCGACGGACTGGATGAGTATCTGCGGCTTGCGGATACACTTGTTCTTGCTGCGGGATGAGGCGGTGATCCTATCGGCTAGGGCGGTGACCACACTCGTCATTGTGCCTATAAACAGGACCTCCTATCACATCAATTATGGGCGAATGAACAGTAAGTGAACTCGCATATAGTTATTGCGGATTGGTTTTTTTTATCCGCGCGGGTTGAAGGAGTTGACCGGTTTGTGCTGTGCAGGTTGTGCGGATAGCGCTGGAAAACCAGGACTTGGTTCTGACTGCGGTCAGGGACAGTGCGGACTCTGTGGTTAGCAACAGGCGGTAAACAACAGGTCGCGGATAGCGACCAGGCGGTCTTCTCTTTGGCAACTAGTTTCCCGGTTCAATAAGTCGTCTGCTTCAGGCGGTCTATTCAGTTCGGCATCAAAAGCTTGTGCGGTCTGGCGGCTAGGCGACTTCGCGGTTAGGCGGCATGCAGATCGACGGCAAGAGCTCAGCATTGGAATAACGGGCAGTTCGCGCGGCTTGGTTGCGGTTTGGCAAACCTGACGATCTGTGCGGACTCTATAGTGCAGCAGTAGAACCAGCGGCTACTTGTTCAGTCCGTGCGGTTTGATTTGTCCTGTATTTGTTTCTACTTTTTCTTTAGTTATTTTGACGAATCAGGTCTCGTCATGAATGTCTCGCCTTTTAAAAAGACTGTTGTTATCAATAAAGACTCTTGTTGATGCATGTGACTCTGGCTGTGGTCTAATCTTTTTGTTGATGCAACTCCTGCTCGTTCCAAGATCCGAAAAACTCAACACTGAATGTCATAAATAAAATATGCGTCGAAAGTCCAACGCAAATGCTCACGTGGTGTAAGGGTTAATGCGAGTTTCTTTGAACAGGAGGTCGGCGGTTTGATTCTCAGCAACACACATGTGTTTTATTTTTTAATTATATATTTCGTTTAGTCTCACACCAGGTAAAAGAATTGAACTTTTAAGTACAAATACAAAACCCGACCATAATTATTTGAAGTTGGGCATTCCAGGCGGGCAAAGCAGGACCATACCGACCTGGGCGGGCTATACCGGCTGGTAGGACTGTACCGGGCGGGATGGTATATCGGGTGGGCCTGCTTTTATTTTTGGGAATTGAAAGGGCAAAAACATAATTTTATATGGGTTTATGACACCCTAGTAATAGGTTTAGGAGACCTAGTAAAATGTGAAGAGAGAATGTGGTTTGATTGAGCTCGAACAGATGACAACAAAATTATCAGACCATGATACGACTATTCTACATTCGAACTAATAAGTTTATATTTTATTTATAGTTTATAGTGGTAGAGATATATATTTCTGATCACTAGAAATAGGCGACGCTCGTATAAAACAAAGAAACGCTCTTTTAATCAGCGCCGGCCATCCAAAATAAATGCACGCGATGCTTCACTCCAGCGGCGAAACCTGTGAGGCGGCGTCCTTCTCTGGCCGGCGTTCCTCTCAAGCGGCAATCCAGCCGGCAACAAGGCCAACATTCTCCGGCGGCAATCCTTTGGCAGACCATCCTCTCAAGGGTGATTGGACAACCTGGGCGACCTGTCCGTGTGGACTATGCGGACAAGACTGGCGGATAGCCAGGTCGGCAGAGCTGTCGCAGACGACTTATTCTTTGGTGGCCTGGGCAGTTTGTTCGCGCGGATTATGCAAACAGAGACGGCGGCCAGCCATGCCGACTTATGCTCGGAAAGTAGCTTGTTCCTAGAAGGTAACCAGGCGGATAGTTTCTCTATCCACGGAGTCCGGCAAGAAGCGGAGTGGACTAGAGCTCGGCAGACCGGCTTGGCAGATGCCTTGGTCTAGCTCTGGTGGAGCGGTAAGCGGAAGCTGCGAAGGTCGCCAGTTAGTACGGACAGGTGCTGGAGTTTGTCGGGATTAGCGGACTGGATCCAGTGTCCGCCAGTAAGTGCGGATTGGCACTTGTGGCTGGTGGAGTCGACTTGGTTGGTTCTGAACCAAGTCCAGGTTTGGCTCAGTCCAAGGAGATCGCGCAGTTATGCGCGGACTGCTTCTCAGTCCGCCGAGCTCGGCAGCAGTGTCGTGTGCCTTGGTTGCGAGCTTGGGGAATGCAGACTGGAGTTGCGTCCGCAAGACGTGCAGACTGATGCTGTGTTCGCAAAGTTTGGCAGCTTGGCTGATGTGCCTTGGTTGCAAACTTGGGTTGCGGACTGAAGCTATGTCTGCGGATAGGCAGACAAGGTGTTGCTACAGAGTTCGGCTGGTGGCGGCGTCCTGGCTTGGCCTTTGGCGACAAGGCGGACTGGGTTTGATGTCCGGCCTTGGTTAAGCTTAGGCGGTCTGGCTATCTTACGCAGGTCGCGACGGACTGGACGAGTATCTGCGGCTTGCGGATACACTTGTTCTTGCTGCGGGATGAGGCGGTGATCCTATCGGCTAGGGCAGTGACCACACTCGTCATCGTGCCTATAAATAGGACCTTCTGTCACATCAATTATGGGTGAATGAACAGTAAGTGAACTCGCATATAGTTGTTGCGGATTGGTTTTTTGTATCCACGCGGGTTGAAGGAGTTGACCGGTTTGTGCTGTGTAGGTTGTGCGGATAGCGCTGAAAATCCAGGACTTGGTTCTGACTGCGGTCAGGGACAGTGCGGACTCTGCGGTTAGCAACAGGCGGTAAACAACAGGTCGCGGATAGCGACCAGACGGTCTTCTCTTGGCAACTAGTTTCCCGGTTCAATAAGTCGTCTGCTTCAGGCGGCCTATTCAGTTCGGCATCAGAAGCTTGTGCGGTTTGGCGGCTAGGCGACTTCGCGGTTAGGCGGCATGCAGATCGACGGCTAGAGCTCAGCATTGGAATAACGGGCAGTTCGCGTGGCTTGGTTGCGGTTTGGCAACCTGACGGTCTGTGCGGACTCTGTAGTGCAGCAATAGAACCAGCGGCTACTTGTTCAGTCCGTGCGGTTTGATTTGTCCTGTATTTGTTTCTACTTTTCCTTTAGTTATTTTGGCGAATCATGTCTCGCCATGAATGTCTCGCCTTTTAAGAAGACTGTTGTTATCAATAAACACTCTTGTTGTTGCATGTGACTCTGGCTGTGGTCTAACCTTTTTAATGATGCAACTCCTGCTCATTCCAAGATCCGAAAAACTCAACACTGAATGTCATAAATAAAATATGCGTCAAAAGTCTAACGCAAATGCTCTCGTGGCGTAAGGGTTAATGCGAGCTTCTTTGAACAGGAGGTCGGCGGTTTGATTCTCAGCAACACACATGTGTTTTATTTTTTAATTATATATTTCGTTTAGTCTCACAGCAGGTAAAAGAATTGAAGTTTTGAGTACAAATACAAAACCCGACCATAATTATTTGAAGTTGGGCATTCCAGGCGGGCAAAGCAGGACCATACCGACCTGGGCGGGCTATACCGGCTGGTAGGACTGTACCGGGCGGGATGGTATATCGGGTGGGCCTGCTTTTATTTTTGAGAATTGAAAGGGCAAAAACATAATTTTATATGGGTTTATGACACCCTAGTAATAGATTTAGGAGACCTAGTAAAATGTGAAGAGAGAATGTGGTTTGATTGAGCTCGAACGGATGACAGCAAAATTATCAAAGCATGATACTGCTATTTTACATTCGAACAAATAAGTTTATATTTTTTTTATAGTGGTAGAGATATATATATTTCTGATCACCAAAAATAGGCGACCCTTGTATAAAACAAAGAAACGCGCTTTTAATCAGCGCCGGCCATCCAAAATAAACGCACGCGATGCTTCACTCCAGCGGCGAAACCTGTGAGGCGGCGTCCTTCTCTGGCCAGCGTTCCTCTCAAGCGGCAATCCAGCCGGCAACAAGGCCAACATTCTCCGGCGACAATACTTTGGCAGACCATCCTCTCAAGGGTGATTGGACAACTTGGGCGACCTGTCAGTGTGGACTATGCGGACAAGACTGGCGGATAGCCAGGTAGGCAGAGCTGTTGCAGACGGCTTGTTCTTTGGTGGCCTGGGCAGTTTGTTCGCGCGGACTATGTGAACAGAGACGGCGGCCAGCCATGCCGACTTATGCTCGGAAAGTAGCTTGTTCCCAGAAGGTAACCAGGCGGATAGTTTCTCTATCCACGGAGTCCGGCAAGAAGCGGAGTGGACTGGAGCTCAGCAGACCGGCTTTGCAGATGCCTTGGTCTAGCTCTGGTGGAGCTGTAAGCGGAAGCTGCGAAGGTCGCCAGTTAGTACGGACAGGTGCTGGAGTTCGCCGAGATTATCAGACTGGATCCAGTGTCCGCCAGCAAGTGCGGATTGGCCCTTGTGGCTGGTGGAGTCGACTTGGTTGGTTCTGAACCAAGTCCAGGTTTGGCTCAGTCCGGGGAGATCGCGCAGTTAAGAGCGGACTGCTTCTCAGTCCGCCGAGCTCGGTAGCAGTGTCGTGTGCCTTAGTTGCGAGCTTGGGGAATGCAGACTGGAGTTGTGTCCGCAAGGAGTGCAGACTGATGCTGTGTTCGCAAAGTTTGGCAGCTTGGCTGATGTGCCTTGGTTGCTGATAACTTCACAAAGGAAGTTATCTTCTGCGTCAATCTGCCGCATTTTGACTAATTTATCTTCAAAATACTGATCAAAAGTGTGTGTAAACGAGTAAATTATCATTTGTGCGAAAATTCATGTATCAGTAATATTTATATTTATGTTTATGATAGGAAAATATGAAGAAAGTAACTTGTGCGGCTGATGATAAGCGTGAAGAGCATTCAGGAAAAGTTGCAGGAAAATTACAGGAATTTTGGAGCAGATTTTTGCTGAATTCTGGACAGCACAGAATTTGTTGCAACAAATTAAAATTTGTTGCAACAAATCTGCGAATTTGAATTTTAAGATTCCGAAAATAATTCAAAAATGACAGTTTTAGAAATGAAAGGAGGCTTCCTTTCATAAATGTTGGAGATCCTTTGAGGCCCTTGGACCATATAAAAGGGATTTTGGAGATCTTTTTATTATCTTTTGTCATTTTGGAGAGAAGGAGGCCAAGTTTAGGGTTCGTGACGGTGGAGAAGCGGAATCCAGCCACGAGAAAGGGTAGATCTGAACTTTTGAAGACATGAACTGTAAGATCGTTATAGTTTTCTGTGTTCATTTTCTCGCCATGAACTAAACTCTTCAAGTCTTGTATGAGGAGAGTACTATGTGTGTTTTTTATGGTGTAGGTTCTTGGTTGTTGAGATTTGTTGAATTATTTATTATCCAGTGAACTTTTGAATTTATTTATGAGATTTTTAGCTTGATCTTCATCTTGTGATGCGTTGCGAGAATCGAGAGATGAGTGACGTAATATAAGGTTGGAGGTTATTTATTGCACCGCAAGAATCGAGAGACGAGCGGTGTAAAACGTTTAACCAAAAATCTCCTCTTTTGCGTTGTACTTCGAGAGTCGAGAGAGAAGTGCATTCGCTCATTAGTTCACCGTAGTTTAGAGGGGTGGAGGAGACTCTCTCCTTTTGCTAGCAGTCTGATTTTTATGATAATCAATATCCTTCATTCCTCCTAAGTTAGAAATAACTAGGAGAATTTAGGACATTGGATTTCCGAGATTCGAGAGAGGATGATTTTTTCTATAAAAATCGTTGTATGATAATTCCTTCAACACTCTTAACTAATATTATTTATTACACACCATTCAGACGCACATAGGAAATCTGAAATACAAGGCTAATTTCTCCAAGTGGTTTCGTCTGGTCCGCCAATGAGCTTTGTATCTCGGTTCTGTTTAGTCAATCCATGCTATGGGCGAGGGGGATGATAATAATAGTCTCACATTGACAATCAACTATGTTCTGATCCGTTTATATGGCAAGACAACCCTCACCTGTTGAGCCGGTTTTTCAGGTTGTGTTAGGCCAAACCTAACATGGTATCAGAGGCAGGTTCCACCCAGTTTCTGTTTGGTTCCGTCTGGTCCGCCCATGAGCTCTATATCCCGGTTCTGTCCGGTCAATCCATGCTATGGGCGAGGGGGGATGTTAATAATAGTCTCATATTGTCAATCCACTCTATTCTGATCTGTTTATATGGCAAGTCAACCATCACCTATTGAGCCGGTTTTTCAGATTGAGTTAGGCCAAACCTAACAGACAATGAACGGTAGAGAAATGGTGTTGGTGAGGAACTCTGATGGCGCAACAATTTAAAGATTTGCGACGTCATGACAACGCCACGGACGCTAACGAAAAGCTGCGATACAACCTCCGTCCGTGGCGCGCAAAACTTGCTTAAAAGTTTTAATTAGTTTTTAATTAGTTTTATTTTAATTGCTTTTAAAACTATGGCTTGTATTAATTTTTATTTTCATGTTGGTGTGCTACTAAACATTTGGTGTGTATTTAACCGCCCGGATGGATGAGATTTCATCTCCATCACGGACGGTTGGATCTCTTTTGTAACTCCTATTTAAAAGAGGCTATTATGAGGAGTTAGAGGATTGGAAAAGAAAAACCTAAAACTCCCCCTTGAGAATTTCGGCCACCATGGAGAGACTCCATTAGCCGCCCACCCCCCTTGGTGTGAAGCCATACCTTGCCTCCTCCATCCCCGTTCGGTGCGACTCCGGTGTGGCTTCTATCGGTGCGACTCCGTGGAAGAAGGAAGCAGCCCCATTCGGTGTGAAACCGGTGGATCCGTGGAGAGAGTGATTCTCCCACAAATCTTGTGTGATCATCTTCTTGGCTGGGTAATCTCCTTCCTTTCTTTGTGTTTTCTTGCTGTGAGATTTTGTGGAGGTTATACATCCGTCTTTTCTGCGATTTTAAAGTGTTTTTCGCTTGCAAAAATCTGAATCGAAACGTTGTTATTGATCCTCTTGTTATCCGGATTGGGAAGATCCGTTGGAGAACAAACTAGGCCTAGCCTTGACTTGTTCTCCAAGTTTGGGCACACTTTGTGCTAACAAGGGAGTTAATCTCAACTTGTTCTTGATCGCTCTTTATCGTTTACCGCCGTTCCTAAGTATATTATTGCTGCGATTGACGGCTTATAGTGAAAAGAATAGATGCTTGTGTAGGTGCGGTGAGGTGTGTGCTTGTTGCAGAGGTAGGTCCTAAGGACGTGGTATCGAGTCCGGCTAAGGGCGAGTTGTGTGCTTGTTGGAGAGTTAGGTCCTAAGGACGTGGTATCGAGTCCCGTATTTTTGAGAGCCAACCGACCCCTTTACATTCGCTTTTGGTCGGAGCACTCTCTTTATTTTTTATGTTCTGTGATGGGTAAGCTTCTGTTAGCGTAAGCACATCCGTGTCACGTACACCCCTACACCAATTTGGTATCAAAGCAGGTCGTTTCAACTTCTACGTTGCAAAGATCCTCGCTGCGTTCTTTGTCGGTCCATCTAATCTTAGAAAAAAATTAAAAAAAAAAACAATTTTTGTGGTCTGCCAATAGCGGGCTAAAATCTGTAATTTTCTGCGAAATCTGAAAAAAAAAACATTTAATGATCTACGCCTTACTCCCATCGGGAATATCTAAAAATATTCCATTTCCAGTATAGCTTCAACCCTAGGAAAATTCATCTTGTCCGGGGTCTCCCAAACCTGAATGCGCACTAGGCTAGGAACGGAGTACACAACCCCTTCTACGTCTAGGATGGCTGCGAACGAGCATGGTGATCCCAACACCGAGGCTATAGCGGGTCTTCGTGCCGAAATGGCTGAGCTTAGGAACGTCTTAGCCCAGATCCTACAAAATCAGGAAAGGCCACCCCCCACCTCCCGTTAATGTTGGGCAGCCCAACCGGCACCAACCGAACTTTGACTCGGACTCTGAAACTCTCCCCGTGTGCCCCCTCGAGAACCCCGCCCCGAGCGAGGATTTGATATCACGAGGTCCATCAAGATAAATGCCCCCACCTATGATGGCATGGGAGATCCCCAGATCTTCCTCCATTGGGCTATAGACATGGAGTGCTATTTCGAATGGCACAACCTCACGGACCCCCAAAAGGTTCAAGTTGCCAGGATGAAATTAACGGGACGTGCCAAAACTTATTGGCTGAATAAAGAACGTAGGTTAGGAGCTGGGCATGGGGTCCCACTCATTAGATGGGCTGTGTGATGAAGAACCTGCTGACCGATCAGTACGTTCCCGCGTACCATCGGACGCAGATGTTTGATGAGCTTGCCACCCTTCGGCAAGGCTCAATGTCTGTTGCTGAATATATGGGAGAACTTAAGGACCGTATGGTACGATGTGACCTTCGAGAGCTCCCCGAAGTCACTTTATCTAGATTTCGAAAGGGACTTCACCCCGACATTCAGCGGAAACTCTGCGTTACGGTCATACGGACTTGAATACGACTTTCAATGCCGCCTTGGACATTGAAAAGCACCTAGCATCTAAGGCTCACTCCCGTTATTCTAATACGAAGAATAATTCCACCACAGGGGCATCTTCTTCCACATTTCCTGAGAAGGTAAAATTTAGATCCTCTGAGTCGAAATCCGTAGTGATCACCGCTAGAAATACCAAGAACCCTGCTAGTGAGCGTATCCCCGTAGGAAAGGTTAGCAAGGCTAACACCACTTGTTACTCATGCGGCGTTCAAGGCCACTATGCCTACGAATTCCCCCACTAAGACAAAGTCATAGCCTTGTTAGAGTCTGCTACGACCCTGACGATTATGTCTATGAGGCCGAAGAGGAGAGTGACCCCGAAGGAGTCCCCAGTGACTTGGAGGACGATCACCGCCTTATGGTGATGCGTTGTAGTTTGACCACTCCTCGTCCCGTAGACGACTGAAGAGGACGAGCATATTTTCCCTGATCTTTAAGAGTGGAGAAAAACTTTGCAAATTAGTTATCGATGGTGGTAGTTGCGTAAACGCCGTTTCTGAGAACGTTGTTAAGCGTATGTCCTTGACTGCCGAGCCGCACCCGACCCCCTACCAGGTTGCTTGGATTAGTAAGGTTACTATTAAGGTTACCCAACGATGCCTAGTCCCCCTGTCTTTCAAATCCTACACGGATGAGGTTTGGTGCGACGTCCTACCGATGGACGTTTGTCATGTGTTATTAGGCCGCCCTTGGCTATACGACCGTGATGTGACGCACTATGGTCGTGTCAACACTTATGAGTTCAAATTCAATGGCAAGATCGTCACCTTGAGACCGACTGTGCCAAAAGAGCCGGTAGTGTTGGCTAAGGATACCACAGTCCCAGTAGAGAGGAAAGCCTTGAGTTTAGTTGGTAGGAAGGAATTTGTGAAGGATCCCTTCATTGGGGGTATAATGTACGCTCTCGTTCTCATGAGTGCAAAGACTGATAGTGGCGTGATGGAAGATTTACCCCGAGAGCCACGGGTATTGTTGGATGAGTTTAGGGATGTATACCCGGAAGAGTTGCCTTCATCGTTACCACCGCTTAGAGATATACAACACGCTATAGACCTTATCCTCGGATCGTCCTTACCCAATCAACCGCACTATAGGCTTAATCCTGCTGCCCACAAAGAGTTACAAACTCAGATAGAGGATTTGCTAAATAAGGGATTTATTAGGACGAGTATGAGCCCATGTGCTATCCCCGCTCTTCTTGCCCCTAAGAAGGATGGCACCTGGCGCATGTGTGTTGATAGCCGAGCTCTCAACAAAACTACTATAAAATATAGGTTTCCAATTCCGCGACTAGATGATCTCCTGGATGTCCTATCGGGTGCCACTATCTTCTCAAAATTGGACTTACGGAGTGGTTACCACCAGATTAGGATCCGAGAGGGGGATGAGTGGAAGACAGCGTTCAAGTCTAAGGACGGGTTGTATGAGTGGCTTGTGATGCCCTTTGGGTTATCCAATGCCCCCAGCACCTTCTCCCGGATGATGACGCACATCTTTAGGCCATATATGGGGAAGTTTGTTGTCGTATATTTCGACGACGTCCTAGTCTTTAGTTGTAACACCCCGAAATCAAGCAGAGCATTTTGAGCAGAATCGGGTTCAGGCTTGGGTGACACGGCCTGGGACACGGGCGTGTCCCAGGGCGTGTCAGGCTGGGTAGTGTCGAGTCGGGCAGTCGACGAAATTCGGAGTCGACACAGCAGACACGGCCTGCGACACGGGCGTGTCGCAGGGCGTGTCGGGGCCGTGTCGACGATCGGACCGTGATGTCGACGAATTTATCTCGACGATCGTCGAGAGTCGAGTGTCGAGTGAGGACACGGCCTGTGACACGGGCGTGTCACAGGGCGTGTCAGTGGTCGTCGAACTCAACTCGACGTCTCGGGCTAGGGCGTGTTTGCGGGACACGGGTGTGTCCTGGTGCACAAGGCCATGAACACGGGCGTGTGCCAGGCCGTGTGCCAGGCCGTGTGAAGTCTCGGGTTGTTTTGGATTATTTTCGTTGAGGTACACGGCCTCCGACACGGGCGTGTCTGAGGGCATGTCGGGTACACGGCACGAGACACGGGCGTGTCACACGGCCGTGTACTGGTTGGATTGAGTCGGTTGTCTGCCGCTTAGAGGGACACGGCCTGTGACACGGGCGTGTCACAGGGCGTGTCAGGCCGTGTTTCAGCTTTTCTGGCCAAATCTGAGCCGTTTGTTTCCCTCTTCCTGGATCCAGTGGTTGGGCTTTGTCCAGGTGTTGTGAAGGCCGAGAAAAAAGGGATTTAAACCCCTCTTTTCTCTTCTTCTTCTTCTTCATCTTTATTCCAAGAGAGAAAGAAGAAAGGCCTAGGGAGAGAGAAGGGAGGAGTCTTCCAGCTGCTGTAGGAGCTACGGAGTGCGGAGCGAAGATCCGAGAGCGGATTCGTGAAGGCAGAGCCGAGGCGGTGATTTCCATCCGGCTACTTCATGGCGCCGAAACGATCTTCAAGGGTAACGATCTCCTTCTTGGACATCGAAGTCCTTCCTTATTCATGTGCTTGGAATCCTCCACCAAGAGGTGGATATTCGTGAAGTGATTCCTTTGTTGAGTCTGCATCTAGAGCCGGAAATATGGAATACGGTATAGGCATGCTGTGTGAAGCCCATCTGGATCGGTCGTCTAGATTGGTGATGTTCATGGGTAAACCGGAGAAGACTCCGTGGTTTTGATGCTATGTTAAATGGATTTCTGTTGTGATGAATGTATGGATGTGATGTGGAGGAGGCTTTGGCAAAGCTCCTGGTTGTGATATGATCAATTGGTAACATGCCTGGGGAGCTCGTGATAAACCCGACTGTTACACCACTAGGTGGGTTGATCTAGTTAGGAAGGGATCGATGGGTGGCAATGCTAGGGGAGCCGAGTTAAACCCGGGTTGCTGCACCACATAGTGTGGGTCGATCGGTTAGGAGGGGGGTCGATGGGTAGACATTTCCTGGGGAGCTTGGATAAACCCGGCGTGCTACACCACATGTTGTGGGTCGACCTACTCTGGTTGTTGGATGCTGTGAGGGTGTACCTCTGTGTGGTTTGGGCGGGATGTCGCCAGCTTGCGAGATTGGTGGACTAGGGATGGTCAACCAACAAGTTAAAACCTCGAATCAGCGGTGTATGACTGGTGGATTCCGGTACACCAAGAAGGTGCCCTGAGTGCACGAAGCGTCTGGTGGATTCCAGCGTTTGTGATGGAATGTGTTTGCTAGCAGAATAAAGAGAATGATATATATATATGATGTTTGATGATACTTGATGAGCACTGTATACAGGGAAGGAACCACTACCCCGAGTAGGGGGTAGGGTCGTTATAATGGGTCAGCCAAATACTGACCGTTACTTTGTTTTGCCGCTTTTTTGGTGGATGTCTCATTGCAGGTGCCGCGGCTTGAATTGAATGACTAAGTGGAATGGCTAGCTTGCTGCTGTTGGCCCTTGAAGGTCATGCGAAGAGTTGTGTTTGGATTTCATGTGTGGCCGGCCTGCGTGCCGATATACGAAATGATTGTTGTATAAAAGAGGAACTTGTAAGGCCATAAGGCCAGGGTGTGTGAGTTGTATACATTCCTGGTGTTGGTATATATAAATGTGATCTTTATGTATTGTGGACATTCTAGTTTGAGTTCATGCTAACAAGAAAATACGCTGCGCTAGAATGGAATGAGTTAAGGATACACATCGATTTTGATTTCCACACGTGATTCCTTCGCTTTGTCGGTGAGATATGGCGTGGGGCCCCGGCCGGACCCACCGTTATATGTCATGTGACAGGTGGGGGCGTTACAAAGTGGTATCAAAGCCAGGTTTAGATTGTTTGGGAGGAGAGAACATAAATGAACTCATGAATGTCCACTAGGAATGTACGTCATGCACATGATGTGTGTGAGTGTGTAGTCAATGTTGCAGTACTGTTATGATTTGAAGGATTAATGGTGTTCTGTACATTGATAGGTGGCGAGGGATGGAGCTGGGCCGTCGGAGCCCCAGCGGTCGGATGAGAGTGCAGCACCCGTGGAAGCGCCTATGCCTCCCTCGGCAGAAACCATACGGGTGGTGACGGAGACAGTGCTTGCAGTGTTACAAGCACAGCCAACTGGACAGGCAAGACCTGGTGGAAGGCAAGAGCATGTTGCAGTGGTGATGGAAGCGCAAGAAAGTGACGACTCATTGTCACGTTTTATGCACTTCCATCCACCTACGTTTGGTGGAGCACTTTCCCCAACGCAGGCAGAAGATTGGTTGGCAAGAGTAAAAAGGATCTTAACTGCAATCAGGACGGAAGAGGAGTAGAAAGTGACGTTGGCCACTTTTCTGTTGGAAGGCGATGCGAGATTATGGTGGGATGAAATTGAAGTGCATCACTTGGCAGGTCGAGGTTTAACAGAGGTTTCAATGGAGGAATTCTCCCATATATTTTTAGCCAAGTATGTGCCAATGTCGCAGAGGATTGCGATGGAAAATGAGTTTCTCCGTCTGGTGCAGGGTGAGCAAGATATTGATACCTACCTGCATGAGTTTACAAGATTGGGGAGATATGCGGGATCTACCTTTGCGGAGGAAGCGCGAAAGACAAATCGGTTTTATGAAGGATTGCGGGATGAATTGAGGTTGGCACTTTCGAGCTCCGTGAGCCAAGGCTTCCAAGCGTTGGTCGATACAACCCGTGCCTTAGATAAGGATATGAAGCGAGTACAAGCGAATAAGAGACGAGCAATAGAAAAGTCAGAGTTTAAAATGTCACCATCGGATCAATCGGAGTTTCGACGACAAGAGAAGAAAAGATTTAGGCCGGCGGAATCAGCTCCGTCGACTGTTTCTTCAGGGGCGACTTATGGGTCAGGACGTGTGGATACACGTATCTGCTATAAATGTGGGCAGCAAGGACATATAGCAAGATTTTGTCGGAATGCCCCTCCAGGGAGTGAGAAAAAGATGGGTGTGTCCTATGAAGAAAAGGGAAAAGCAGTGGCCGAATCATCTGCACCCCGGACGCAATCACGATTGCATGCTATGGACGTGCAAGAGCCGCAAAGCTCAGTTGGCGAAATTCAGCCTCGGGTGTTTCAGTTGTCTCTTAATCGCGAATTTCAAAATCGGGAGGCTGAGCGGAGATGAATCACGAAGTAGCTCCTTTGGATGCTATGACTGGATCGTACCTTGATGGAATGGCCATAGTGGTGTATGTACATGATGTTTATATATATAGTTGTATGTAAACTATATTGATCGATGATGAATAAACTCGTGATGTTGACGATCTTTATTAAAATGTGGTGCACGTGTAATGGTAAGGCGATACGAAATCATGTTGTTTTGTTTTGAGGTCTTCTGTGGCTAAATGTGCACAAGTGGAAGATAGGGATGCTTGTTGTGTTGTATGTTTGTTAGTTTGTGCGGAGACTTGAGGTGTAAGCTTTGATGATGTTGTGGCTACTTGGAGTCAATTTCGAGGACGAAATTATTTGAAGGGGGGGAGAATTGTAACACCCCGAAATCAAGCGGAGCATTTTGAGCAGAATCGGGTTCAGGCTTGGGTGACACGGCCTGGGACACGGGCGTGTCCCAGGGCGTATCAGGCCTGGGTAGTGTCGAGTCGGGCAGTCGACGAAATTCGGAGTCGACACAGCGGACACGGCCTGCGACACGGGCGTGTCGCAGGGCGTGTCGGGGCCGTGTCAACGATCGGCCGTGATGTCGAAGAATTTATCTCGACGATCGTCGAGAGTCGAGTGTCGAGTGAGGACACGGCCTGTGACACGGGCGTGTCACAGGGCGTGTCAGTGGTCGTCGAACTCAACTCGACATCTCGGGCTAGGGCGTGTTTGCGGGACACGGGTGTATCCTGGTGCACACGGCCATGAACACGGGCGTGTGCCAGGCCGTGTGCCAGGCCGTGTGAAGTCTCGGGTTGTTTTGGGATTATTTTCGTTGAGGTATACGGCCTCCGACACGGGCGTGTCTGAGGGCGTGTCGGGTACACGGCACGAGACACGGGCGTTTCACACGGCCGTGTACTGGTTGGATTGAGTCGGTTGTCTGCCGCTTAGAGGGACACGGCCTGTGACACGGGCGTGTCAGGCCGTGTTTCAGCTTTTCTGGCCAAATCTGAGCCGTTTGTTTCCCTCTTCCTGGATCCAGTGGCTGGGCTTTGTCCAGGTGTTGTGAAGGCCGAGAAAAAAGGGATTTAAAACCCCTCTTTTCTCTTCTTCTTCTTCATCATCTTTATTCCAAGAGAGAAAGAAGAAAGGCCTAAGGGAGAGAGAAGGGAGGAGTCTTCCAGCTGCTGTAGGAGCTGCGGAGTGCGGAGCGAAGATCCGAGAGCGGATTCGTGAAGGCAAAGCCGAGGCGGTGATTTCCATCCGGCTACTTCATGGCGCCGAAACGATCTTCAAGGGTAACGATCTCCTTCTTGGACATCGAAGTCCTTCCTTTATTCATGTGCTTGGAATCCTCCACCAAGAGGTGGATATTCGTGAAGTGATTCCTTTGTTGAGTCTGCATCTAGAGCTGGAAATATGGAATACGGTATAGGCATGCTGTGTGAAGCCCATCTGGACTGGTCGTCTAGATTGGTGATGTTCATGGGTAAACCGGAGAAGACTCTGTGGTTTTGATGCTATGTTAAATGGATTTCTGTTGTGATGAATGTATGGATGTGATGTGGAGGAGGCTTTGGCAAAGCTCCTGGTTGTGATATGATCAATTGGTAACATGTCTGGGGAGCTCGTGATAAACCCGACTGTTACACCACTAGGGTGGGTTGATCTAGTTAGGAAGGGATCGATGGGTGGCAATGCTAGGGGAGCCGAGTTAAACCCGGGTTGCTGCACCACATAGTGTGGGTCGATCGGTTAGGAGGGGGGTCGATGGGTAGACATTGCCTGGGGAGCTTGGATAAACCCGGCGTGCTACACCACATGTTGTGGGTCGACCTACTCTGGTTATTGGATGCTGTGAGGGTATACCTCTGTGTGGTTTGGGTGGGATGTCGCCAGCTTGTGAGATTGGTGGACTAGGGACGGTCAACCAACAAGTTAAAACCTCGAATCAGCGGTGTATGACTGGTGGATTCCGGTACACCAAGAAGGTGCCCTGAGTGCACGGAGCGTCTGGTGGATTCCAGCGTTTGTGATGGAATGTGTTTGCTAGCGGAATAAAGAGAATGATATATATATATGATGTTTGATGATACTTGATGAGCACTGTATACAGGGAAGGAACCACTACCCCGGGTAGGGGGTAGGGTCGTTATAATGGGTCAGCCAAATGCTGACCGTTACTTTGTTTTGCCGCTTTTTTGGTGGATGTCTCATTGCAGGTGTCGCGGCTTGAATTGAATGACTAAGTGGAATGGCTAGCTTGCTGTTGTTGGCCCTTGAAGGTCATGCGAAGAGTTGTGTTTGGATTTCATGTGTGGCCGGCCTGCGTGCCGATGTACGAAATGATTGTTTTATAAAAGAGGAACTTGTAAGGCCATAAGGCCAGGGTGTGTGAGTTGTATACATTCCTGGTGTTGGTATATATAAATGTGATCTTTATGTATTGTGGACATTCTAGTTTGAGTTCATGCTAACAAGAAAATACGCTGCGCTAGAATGGAATGAGTTAAGGATACGCATCGATTTTGATTTCCACACGTGATTCCTTCACTTTGTCGGTGAGATATGGCGTGGGGCCCCGGCCGGACCCACCGTTATATGTCATGTGACAGGTGGGGGCGTTACAAAGTGGTATCAAAGCCAGGTTTAGATTGTTTGGGAGGAGAGAAACATAAATGAACTCATGAATGTCCACTAGGAATGTATGGCATGCACATGATGTGTGTGAGTGTGTAGTCAATGTTGCAGTACCGTTATGATTTGAAGGATTAATGGTATTCTGTACATTGATAGGTGGCGAGGGATGGAGCTGGGCCTTCGGAGCCCCAGCGGTCGGATGAGAGTGCAGCACCCGTGGAAGCGCCTATGCCTCCCTCGGCAGAAGCCATACGGTTGGTGACGGAGACAGTGCTTGCAGTGTTACAAGCACAGCCAACTGGACAGGCAAGACCTGGTGGAAGGCAAGAGCATGCTGCAGTGGTGATGGAAGCGCAAGCAAGTGACGACTCATTGTCACGTTTTATGCACTTCCATCCACCTACGTTTAGTGGAGCACTTTCCCCAACGCAGGCAGAAGATTGGTTGGCAAGAGTAAAAAGGATCTTAACTGCAATCAGGACGGAAGAGGAGCAGAAAGTGACGTTGGCCAATTTTCTGTTGGAAGGCGATGCGAGATTATGGTGGGATGAAATTGAAGTGCATCACTTGGCAGGTCGAGGTTTAACAGAGGTTTCAATGGAGGAATTCTCCCATATATTTTAGCCAAGTATGTGTCAATGTCGCAGAGGATTGCGATGGAAAATGAGTTTCTCCGTCTGGTGCAGGGTGAGCAAGATATTGATACCTACCTGCATGAGTTTACAAGATTGGGGAGATATGCGGGATCTACCTTTGCGGAGGAAGCGCGAAAGACAAATCGGTTTTATGAAGGATTGCGGGATGAATTGAGGTTGGCACTTTCGAGCTCCGTGAGCCAAGGCTTCCAAGCGTTGGTCGATACAGCCCATGCCTTAGAGAAGGATATGAAGCGAGTACAAGCGAATAAGAGACGAGCAATAGAAAAGTCAGAGTTTAAAATGTCACCATCGGATCAATCAGAGTTTCGACGACAAGAGAAGAAAAGATTTAGGCCGGCGGAATCAGCTCCGTCGACTGTTTCTTCAGGGGCGACTTATGGGTCAGGACATGTGGATACACGTATCTGCTATAAATGTGGGCAGCAAGGACATATAGCAAGATTTTGTCGGAATGCCCCTCCAGGGAGTGAGAAAAAGATGGGTGTGTCCTATGAAGAAAAGGGAAAAGCAGTGGCCGAATCATCTGCACCCCGGATGCAATCACGATTGCATGCTATGGACGTGCAAGAGCCGCAAAGCTCAGTTGGCGAAATTCAGCCTCGGGTGTTTCAGTTGTCTCTTAATCGCGAATTTCAAAATCGGGAGGCTGAGCGGAGATGAATCACGAAGTAGCTCCTTTGGATGCTATGACTGGATCGTACCTTGATGGAATGGCCATAGTGGTGTATGTACATGATGTTTATATATATAGTTGTATGTAAACTATATTGATCGATAATGAATAAACTCGTGATGTTGACGATCTTTATTAAAATGTGGTGCACGTGTAATGGTAAGGCAATACGAAATCATGTTGTTTTGTTTTGAGGTCTTTTGTGGCTGAATGTGCACAAGTGGAAGATAGGGATGCTTGTTGTGTTGTATGTTTGTTAGTTTGTGCGGAGACTTGAGGTGTAAGCTTTGATGATGTTGTGGCTGCTTGGAGTCAATTTCGAGGACGAAATTATTTGAAGGGGGGAGAATTGTAACACCCCGAAATCAAGCGGAGCAATTTGAGCAGAATCGGGTTCAGGCTTGGGTGTCACGGCCTGGGACACGGGCGTGTCCCAGGGCGTGTCAGGCCTGGGTAGTGTCGAGTCGGGCAGTCGACGAAATTTGGAGTCGACACAGCGGACACGGCCTGCGACACAGGCGTGTCGCAGGGCGTGTCGGGGCCGTGTCGACGATCGGCCGTGATGTCGACGAATTTATCTCGACGATCGTCGAGAGTCGAGTGTCGAGTGAGGACACGGCCTGTGACACGGGCGTGTCAGTGGTCGTCGAACTCAACTCGACGTCTCGGGCTAGGGCGTGTTTGCGGGACACGGGTGTGTCCTGGTGCACACGGCCATGAACACGGGCGTGTGCCAGGCCGTGTGCCAGGCCGTGTGAAGTCTCGGGTTGTTTTGGGATTATTTTCGTTGAGGTATACGGCCTCCGACACGGGCGTGTCTGAGGGCGTGTCGGGTACACGGCACGAGACACGGGCGTTTCACACGGCCGTGTACTGGTTGGATTGAGTCGGTTGTCTGCCGCTTAGAGGGACACGGCCTGTGACATGAGCGTGTCACAGGGCGTGTCAGGCCGTGTTTCAGCTTTTCTGGCCAAATCTGAGCCGTTTGTTTCCCTCTTCCTGGATCCAGTGGCTGGGCTTTGTCCAGGTGTTGTGAAGGCCGAGAAAAAAGGGATTTAAACCCCTCTTTTCTCTTCTTCTTCTTCTTCATCTTTATTCCAAGAGAGAAAGAAGGAAGGCCTAAGGGAGAGAGAAGGGAGGAGTCTTCCAGCTGCTGTAGGAGCTGCGGAGTGCGGAGCGAAGATCCGAGAGCGGATTCGTGAAGGCAGAGCCGAGGCGGTGATTTCCATCCGGCTACTTCATGGCGCCGAAACGATCTTCAAGGGTAACGATCTCCTTCTTGGACATCGAAGTCCTTCCTTTATTCATGTGCTTGGAATCCTCCACCAAGAGGTGGATATTCGTGAAATGATTCCTTTGTTGAGTCTGCATCTAGAGCCGGAAATATGGAATACGGTATAGGCATGCTGTGTGAAGCCCATCTGGACCGGTCGTCTAGATTGGTGATGTTCATGGGTAAACCGGAGAAGACTCCGTGGTTTTGATGCTATGTTAAATGGATTTCTGTTGTGATGAATGTATGGATGTGATGTGGAGGAGGCTTTGGCAAAGCTCCTGGTTGTGATATGATCAATTGGTAACATGCCTGGGGAGCTCGTGATAAACCCGACTGTTACACCACTAGGGTGGGTTGATCTAGTTAGGAAGGGATCGATGGGTGGCAATGCTAGGGGAGCCGAGTTAAACCTGGGTTGCTGCACCACATAGTGTGGGTCGATCGGTTAGGAGGGGGGTCGATGGGTAGACATTGCCTGGGGAGCTTGGATAAACCCGGCGTGCTACACCACATGTTGTGGGTCGACCTACTCTGGTTGTTGGATGTTGTGAGGGTGTACCTCTGTGTGGTTTGGGAGGGATGTCGCCAGCTTGCGAGATTGGTGGACTAGGGACGGTCAACCAACAAGTTAAAACCTCGAATCAGCGGTGTATGACTGGTGGATTCTGGTACACCAAGAAGGTGCCCTGAGTGCACGGAGCGTCTGGTGGATTCCAGCGTTTGTGATGGAATGTGTTTGCTAGCGGAATAAAGAGAATGATATATATATATGATGTTTGATGATACTTGATGAGCACTGTATACAGGGAAGGAACCACTACCCCGGGTAGGGGTAGGGTCGTTATAATGGGTCAGCCAAATACTGACTGTTACTTTGTTTTGCCGCTTTTTTGGTGGATGTCTCATTGTAGGTGTCGCGGCTTGAATTGAATGACTAAGTGGAATGGCTAGCTTGCTGATGTTGGCCCTTGAAGGTCATGCGAAGAGTTGTGTTTGGATTTCATGTGTGGCCGGCCTGCGTGCCGATGTACGAAATGATTATTGTATAAAAGAGGAACTTGTAAGGCCATAAGGCCAGGGTGTGTGAGTTGTATACATTCCTGGTGTTGGTATATATAAATGTGATCTTTATGTATTGTGGACATTCTAGTTTGAGTTCATGCTAACAAGAAAATATGCTGCGCTAGAATGGAATGAGTTAAGGATACGCATCGATTTTGATTTCCACACGTGATTCCTTCGCTTTGTCGGTGAGATATGGCGTGGGGCCCCGGCCGGACCCACCGTTATATGTCATGTGACAGGTGGGGGCGTTACAAAGTGCAGCTCAGTTGGTGATGAGGGAGTGGTGGAAAGCTTTCTTATCAAGGTCCTGGGTTCGAGACCCAGTGGCAACAACCTACCGTGCTGATAAACAGGCCGGAGAGGGGTTGGGGTGCATGGCCTGCAGGCTTGAATGTGAAAGGCTGACTACCAGTGGTGGGCCCGGGTCTGGACCCTGATAGGCCGGCGGTGCCAGCGGGTTCCCATGGGATGGGCCTGGACCGTTACATTAGTACCTCCCCCGCCGAACACCTCTCCCACATCAAAGTAGTCCTCTCCACCTTAAGGACTGAAACCTTATATCTAAATCTTAAGAAATGTACGTTTTATGTTTCAGAGGTTGAATTCTTAGGTTACATAGTTGGCTCTGAAGGAATTCGTGTTGACCCAGGAAAGGTTCAAGTGATTAGAGACTGGCCCGAGCCCACTAGCCTCGTGAGGTGCGTAGTTTCCACGGGTTAGCTACCTTTTATCGTCGTTTCATACGCGATTTTAGTAGCATTATGGCACCCATTACGGACTGCATGAAGAAAGCGAATTCACATGGTCCAAATCCGCCACGTTTGCATTCCGTCGTATTAAGGAGCTTATGACCGAAGCACCGGTGTTACGTCTCCCAGACTTCACCAAGGTCTTCGAGCTTACTTGTGATGCATCTGGCGTAGGGATTGGAGGTGTCTTGAGTCAAGAGGGTCACCCGGTTAGTTATTTTAGTGAGAAATTAGCGGGTGCTAAATTAAATTATTCCAATTACGATAGGGAGTTTTACGCGATCGTTAGATGTTTGCATCATTGGAGGCACTATCTCCTTCATAAGGAGTTCGTGATCCTCTCTAATCATGAAGCGTTACGATTCATCAATGGTCAGCACAAAATCAGCCCGCGCCACGCTAAATGAGTATCCTTCTTGCAAGAATACACATTTTCTCTCAAGCACCTTAAGGGGTCCGACAATCGAGTTGCTGATGCACTCAGTCGCCTCACCCTCTTACTTTCCTCCATGCAAGTCCACGTGGTAGGGTTCGAGCGCATAAAGGATGAATATGCCACATGCCCTGATTTTCAGGAGCCATACTTATCTGCCCATAATAGCTCTCCCACGACCATCGCGGCCTTTTCACTTAGAGACGGATATTTATTCAAACACGGAAAATTGTGTATCCCTCGCTCCTCTTTGCGACTCCACATCATTTGGGAGTTACATAGTGGTGGCTTGAGTGGTCACTTCGGAAGAGACAAAACGATTACGCTCGTAGAGGAGAAATTCTTTTGGCCTAAACTAAATGCGATGGTTGGGAAAGTAGTGAAGAGTTGCCGTACGTGTCAAGTTTCAAAGGGTACTAAGTCCAATGTAGGTTTATACACCCCTCTACCTATTCTGTCCGTTCCGTGGGAAGACGTGAGCATGGACTTCGTATTAGGCCTTCCCCCACCCTTCGACATCATGATTCTATACTCGTTGTTGTGGATAGGTTCTCCAAGATGGCGTACTTCCTCCCATGTAGTAAGACCAACGACGCTTCTCACATTGCGAAACTGTATTTTAAGGACGTCGTTAGTCACCGTGGAGTTCCGAAGACTATTGTCTCGGATAGGGACGTAAAGTTCACTAGCTACTTTTGGAAAACCTTGTGGGTTCTTATGGGAACAAAATTATTATTCTCCGCGGCTTATCATCCACAAACTGATGGCCAGACGGAAGTAGTCAATCGGAGCCTAGGAAATCTTCTTAGATGTCTAGTGAGTGATCATAAAGGCACTTGGGATTTACTTCTTCCACATGCACAACTGGCTTACAATAATTCTAAAAATAGGTCCACGGGTATGTCTCCGAATGAAATTGTTCACGGTATAAGGCTCCTGTTCCATTTGACTTGGTCCCCTTACCTCCCACATACAAAACAAGTCAGTTTGCACAATCCTTCGCCCAACATATTCACGACTTACATGCACGTATACGAGCTACCTTGACTGCTCAATATGAGTCTTATCAAGCGCACGCTAATCTACATAGGAAGGTGTCACACTTTAAAGTCGGCGATCTGGTTTTAGTACGGTTAGTTCCCGAACGAATGCCAACTGACACCGTTAAAACGTTAGCTCCAAAGTGCGCCAGTCCTTTTCGGATTATAAATAAGCTAGGTGACAACGCTTTAGTATTGGATTTGCCTACTGAATGGGGTATCTCCCCTATTTTTAATGTCTCGGATTTGACGCTGTTTGTTGCGCCTCCACAAGAGTTGGTTTCTTTGTCGTCTTCTCCCTCCACTAAAATTTCTAATGGGTTGGGGAGTGGTAGTTCGGATGATCTCTCTCCTTCGGTCCCCGCAGGTATAACATCGGATGGTACGTTGTCTTCTTTTATTCCTACTGCTGACATGTTTCCCAGGTTTCCAAAGACGTTTCTTCATCCAGATATGATACTAGCTGCTGAGCCACTTGCTACTCCAGACGGTGCTACCTACCGCTTCCTCATCCGTTGGCGTGACCGCCCACCTTCAGACGACTCATGGGTACTCGCGACAGAGCTTCAACGTTTGGATGCCGAGCTTCTCCGCCGCTTTCTCTCGGACCACGCATCGGAGATGCGAGATTTTGAGTGGGGGAGGATTGATGGCGCGGCCCCTCCAACACTTCCTGATGATGACCCGGTTGCCGCGACACAACAATTTAAAGATTTGCGACGTCATGACAACGCCACGGACGCTAATGGAAAGCTGCGATACAACCTCCGTCCGCGGCGCGCAAAGCTTGCTTAAAAGTTTTAATTAGTTTTTAATTAGTTTTATTTTAATTGCTTTTAAAATATGGCTTGTATTAATTTTTATTTTCATATTGGTGTGCTACTAAACATTTGGTGTGTATTTAACCGCCCGGATGTATGAGATTTCATCTCCATCACGGACGGTTGGATCTCTTTTGTAACTTCTATTTAAAGGAGGCTATTATGAGGAGTTAGAGGATTGGAAAAGAAAAACCTAAAACTCTCCCTTGAGAATTTCGGCCACCATGGAGAGACTCCATTAGCCGCCCACCCCCCTTGGTGTGAAGCCATACCTTGCCTCCTCTATCCCCGTTCGGTGCGACTCCGGCGTGGCTTCTATCGGTGCGACTCCGTGGAAGAAGGAAGCAACACCATTCGGTGTGAAACCGGTGGATCCGTGGAGAGAGTGATTCTCCCACAAATCTTGTGTGATCATCTTCTTGGTTGGGTAATCTCCTTCCTTTCTTTGTGTTTTCTTGCTGTGAGATTTTGTGGAGGTTTTACATCCGTCTTTTCTGCGATTTTAAAGTGTTTTCCGCTTGCAAAAATCTGAATCGAAATGTTGTTATTGATCCTCTTGTTATCCGGATTGGGAAGATCCGTTGGAGAACAAACTAGGCCTAGCCTTGACTTGTTCTCCAAGTTTGGGCACACTTTGTGCTAACAAGGGAGTTAATCTCAACTTGTTCTTTATCGCTCTTTATCGTTTACCGCCGTTCCTAAGTATATTATTGCTGCGATTGACGGCTTATAGTGAAAACAATAGATGCTTGTGTAGGTGCGGTGAGGTGTGTGCTTGTTGGAGAGGTAGGTCCTAAGGACGTGGTATCGAGTCCGGCTAAGGCGAGTTGTGTGCTTGTTGGAGAGTTAGGTCCTAAGGACGTGGTATCGAGTCCCGTATTTTTGAGAGCCAACCGACCCCTTTACATTCGCTTTTGGTCGGAGCACTCTCTTTATTTTTTATGTTCTGTGATGGGTAAGCTTCCGTTAGCGTAAGCACGTCCGTGTCACGTACACCCCTACACCAAACTCTTGGCGAGTGAAGTGACAATCAATTTTGATGAGTTTCGTCCGTTCATGAAACACCGGGTTGGAGACAATTTGTATAACACTTCGATTATCACAGAATAAAGGAGTGGGTCCGGATATTGTAACACCAAGATCACATAGAAGACGGCGAAGCCAAACGATCTCAACCGTAGTGGAAGCCATTGCACGATACTCGGCTTTAGTGCTCGAGCACGTTGAGTTAGGCCAAACCTAACAATTAAGATGAAAACAATATTTAAAAACATATTAGAAGTAATAGGAGAGCCACATGCACATGGCATTTTCTTATAAATTCTATTTTTTAAAAAAAGTTCTTTAAAAGAAAGATTTGGAATGAAACTATAAGGAAAGACATAATTTACTTAGGCATTTGTGAGTTTATGACTAAAGATAGGGAGCAATGGAACAACAAATGCTCTATATAGCCAACTCAACAATGGTGGGATAAAGACTTGATTGTTGTTGTCCATTATTGTTCTCCACTAATGTTGCTTGAAAGAGGATGTGCAATTTTTCCTTATTGTAATAAATATTGAAATTTTTCACTATATCTTCGTTGTATATCTATTTTTATCCTATACATATTAACATTAGAGAGGAAAAGAGAGAGAAATTCCAATTAAAGAAGGGGAGGAGAAAGAGAGCAAGTGTGAGATGGCATGCAGAAGAGAGAACAAGAAAAGGGGAAGATAGAGATGAAATAAGATTAGGGCTAAAAGTGGAAGAAGAAGAAGTCTACTATAAAATTGAGGGAGAGAAAATTATTGGATGGGGGAGCTTGACTACACCTACTCTATTATGGAAAGAGTATTGGAAAAGGAAACGTAGTGTTCATTGTAAGGTCAAAGAGTACTCGGCCGTGACTACACTTATTTTGATGGTCCACAATTATAATGTATATATATGTCTGATCAAGCAATTTGAGCCATTCAAACTTGAATAACCGATTTGTATTTCAAATCGGCCCCAAAGCTCATCTGAAGTATAAGATCGTTTGATTGATCCGAGCCTGAGCTTCAGAACACTTATCACTGGATTGAATATTCCACCTAAATGAGAATCAAATCCACCATGCGTGTTTGTGTGTGTGAGATCAGAGGATCACATGCACAATTACTAGTATTTTCAATTCAGAAGTTGTTTATTAAAGGTGATTGTTATTAGCACAACAGTTTTGGCTAGTCGCACTACGTTTTCTCCTAATTTTTTGCGTCTTTGAGATACGTCTTGTACATGTATTTTTAGGAAAAGTGTTCAACGAGAAAGTTTTATATCTCGACGAGATCTACGACATTCATGTTGAATACTTTTCCTAAAAATGCATGTACAAGGCGTACTTTGGAAATACATCCGGATTTCACGTCTTTTTAGAAATACGTTTTGTACATGCATTTTTTAGGAAAAGTGTTCAACAAGAAAGTTGTATATCGTGTCGACATCTACAACTTTCGTGTTGAACACTTTCCTAAAAATGAATGTACAAGGCGTATTTCTAAAAAGTGCGAGAAATTAGAAAAAAACGTAGTGCGAATAGTCAAAACTGTAGTGCTAATAACAATCACCTTATTTAAAGGGATCATGATCAAAGATATCCCGGGTCAACTTTTGGTTGACTTCGACTCAAATTGGTAAAATTCAGCTGTGATTATAATCAATTTGATCTTCATACGTAAGGTTTAGGCTCTGTTTGGCACGGCTTTCGCGGTGGCGGCGGTTATGAACTGTTGCTCGTGAACTCCAAACCTCACCCAAGGAACTTAAAACTAGTTTTCTTTTATCAGTGGCAGACATAACCATTGTCTTGCCAAACGTGCACTATGATCGTGTTTTTTTGTCCAAACTCATCAGAGCAAAAAAAACCACGCCAAAAAAAGCCTAACCGAGAGGTTCCGAAAAACGACCCTTCCAAAATTAGAAAAAATATAAACGGTAAATGCTGAAGTTGTATATTGAATCCATATTGCAATTGCTTCGAAGTGTCAACTCGTTAGTTATTTAGACTATGTTTGGCAAGGTGGTGGCGGTCATGAACATTGGAGTTAAATTGTCATTCGTTAACGCCCGCCTAAGGAACTTCATCCACTTTTATGTTCAAATGGATGATGTTTGTTAGGTGATCCTTAACGAATGACGGTTTAACCCATACGTTTACGACCGCCGCCACCATGCCAAACGGAGCCTTAAGTTGATTTCAATCCATATTTAAGTGAATTTCAAATAATTGGGTTTATTAAATAAATCACATTAAAATTGGTATTGGATTTCAACCCACATTAAGGCTTCGTTTGGTTCGGCGGTGGCGGGTCGATCCGGCGGGTGGAAACGGAGTGTTTGAAACGGAGGGGGGAGGTGGTTGCTCCAAACGGAGCTTTTTGGGGCGTTTCTCAGGCGGACGGGTGGAAACGGAGCTAACGCCCCGGAGGTTCATTTGTTTACCCGCCTTCCGGCGGCGTTTGCCCCAAACGGAGCAACGAAACGCCGAACCAAAATAAAGCCTAAGGCTGCGTTTGGGGGGACTTATTTTCAGCGGTCAAGCGGTTACGACCGTATGTACCGGATCTTAATTAAGGCCCGGTACATGCGATCGTAACTGCTTGACCGCTGAAAATAAGTCCCACCAAACAAAGCCTAACTATAAAAGTGAGAAGTTTTTGGTTTATAATGTGACGAAATGTTTCTTCTTTTGCATTAGTTTTTTTTATTGCGAAGACAGAAGAGCAAGGTTCAACATTTTTCATGTCAACCTCTACATGCCAAAAGAACTAATTGATGATGTCTTGGTCTCATCACATCAACTTTGATAAGGGTGTATGCTTGGCTTGCTTAATTTTATGAGCTCATATAGAGCAAGTTCAACATCTCGGCAATCGGCATAAGACTAGCTAGAGGTGTCATAGTTCCGGTTCCATTAAAATCGCGAATCAAATCGTTATGTAACAGTTCTTCAAATTAGAACTCTAGTCTTATTTAGTTTGACCGGTTCCGATTCTAATGTAATTTTTGAAACCGTCATGTCAACGGTTATAGTTCCGATTCAATAAGTACTAAAATCAAATTATTCACTGGTAGTTTGATGTGATTCTATGTGATCTTGATTCTATTTCTATTTCTATTGAATGAACTCAACGCGACATAAACATCATAACATCTATCCAATTTTTATCATCCATACAATAACTGTGGGCTATATTTACAATTTAAGCTCAGCACTGCTTCTCCCAGATCATTTTAATGACACATATACATGCATATATATATATACACACGAGTGCCTGATACGGGGCTCCTCTCCTACGGCCAAGCGTGACAGTACCCGACCGGCGACGGCGGGCTTCGCCCGCACCCCCCCCCCCTCCCCCGGGGAGCTTTGTATGCTCTCGTTAAAACAATATAATTTTAAATTAATTATTCAAACAATATAATTTAATTTAGTCGTGTGTAAAACAATCTAAAATATTAAATGGGTCGGACTAATGTAATTAAGCCGAATGTTAACTAACAATTTAATTAATAAGCGTCGAATGTTGAAAATGGTGAAGTGAAAGTGGGTGATTGGGCAACTTGGGCGACCTGTCTGTGTGGACTATGCGGACAAGACTGGCGGATAGCCAGGTCGGCACAGCTGTTGCAGACGGCTTGTTCTTTGGTGGCCTGGGCAGTTTGTTCGCGCGGACTATGCGAACAGAGACGGCGGCCAGCCATGCCGACTTATGCTCGGAAAGTAGCTTGTTCCCAGAAGGTAACCAGGCGGATAGTTTCTCTATCCACAGAGTCCGGCAAGAAGCGGAGTGGACTGAAGCTCGGCAGACCGGCTTGGCAGATGCCTTGGTCTAGCTCTGGTGGAGCGGTAAGCGGAAGCTGCGAAGGTCGCCAGTTAGTACGGACAAGTGCTGGAGTTCGCCGGGATTATTGGACTAGATCCAGTGTCCGCCAGCAAGTGCGGATTGGCCCTTGTGGCTGGTGGAGTGGACTTGGTTGGTTCTGAACCAAGTCCAGGTTTGGCTCAGTTCGGGGAGATCGCGCAGTTAAGCGCGGACTGCTTCTCAGTCCGCCGAGCTCGGCAGCAGTGTTGTGTGCCTTGGTTGTGAGCTTGGGGAATGCAGACTGGAGTTGCGTCCGCAAGGCGTGCGGACTGATGCTGTGTTCGCAAAGTTTGGCAGCTTGGCTGATGTGCCTTGGTTGCAAGCTTGGGTTGCGGACTGAAGCTGTGTCTGCGGATATGCGGACAAGGTGTTGCTACAGAGTTCGGCTGGTGGCGGCATCCTGGCTTGGCCTTTGGCGACAAGGCGGACTGGGTTTGATGTCCGGCCTTGGTTAAGCTTAGGCGGTCTGGCTATCTTGCACAGGTCGCGGCGGACTGGATGAGTATCTGCGGCTTGCGGATACACTTGTTCTTGCTGCGGGATGAGGCGGTGATCCTATCGCTAGGGCGGTGACCACACTCGTCATCGTGCCTATAAATAGGACCTGTCACATCAATTATGGGCGAATGAACAGTAAGTGAACTCGCATATAGTTGTTGCGGATTGGTTTTTTTATCCGCGTGGGTTGAAGGAGTTGACCGGTTTATGCTGTGCAGGTTGTGTGGATAGCGCTGGAAAGCCAGGACTTGGTTCTGACTGCGGTCAGGGACAGTGCGGACTCTGCGGTTAGCAACAGGCGGTAAACAACAGGTTGCGGATAGCGACCAGACGGTCTTCTCTTTGGCAACTAGTTTTCCGGTTCAATAAGTCGTCTGCTTCAGGCGGCCTATTCAGTTCGGCATCAGAAGCTTGTGCGGTCTGGCGGCTAGGCGACTTCGCTGTTAGGCGGCATGCAGATCGACGGCTAGAGCTCAGCATTGGAATAACGGACAGTTCACGCGGCTTGGTTGCGGTTTGGCAACCTGACGGTCTGTGCGGACTCTGTAGTGCAGCAATAGAACCAGCGGCTACTTGTTCAGTCCGTGCGGTTTGATTTGTCCTGTATTTGTTTCTACTTTTCCTTTAGTTATTTTGGTGAATCATGTCTCGCCATGAATGTCTCGCCTTTTAAGAAGACTGTTGTTATCAATAATGACTCTTGTTGCTGCATGTGACTCTGGTTGTGGTCTAACCTTTTTGTTGATGCAACTCCTGCTCATTCCAAGATCTGAAAAACTCAACACTGAATGTCATAAATAAAATATGCGTCAAAAGTTTAATGCAAATGCTCTCGTGGCATAAGGGTTAATGTGAGTTTCTTTGAACAGGAGGTCGGCGGTTTGATTCTCAGCAACACACATGTGTTTTATTTTTTAATTATATATTTCGTTTAGTCTCACACCAGGTAAAATAATTGAAGTTTTGAGCACAAATACAAAACCCGACCATAATTATTTGAAGTTGGGCATTCAGCGGGCAAAGCAGGACCATACCGACCTGGGCGGGCTAGACCGGCTGGTAGGACTGTACCGGGCGGGATGGTATATCGGGTGGGCCTGCTTTTATTTTTGAGAATTGAAATGATAAAAACATAATTTTATATGGGTTTATGACACCCTAGTAATAGGTTTAGGAGACCTAGTAAAATGTGAATAGAGAATGTGGTTGATTGAGCTCGAACGGATGGCAGCAAAATTATCAAAGCATGATACTGCTATTTTACTAGAAACAAAGAAACGCGCTTTTAATCAGCGCCGGCCATCCAAAATAAACGCACGCGATGCTTCACTCCAGCGGCGAAACCTGTGAGGCGGCGTCCTTCTCTGGCCGGCGTTCCTCTCAAGCGGCAATCCAGCCGGCAACAAGGCCAACATTCTCCGGCGGCAATCCTTTGGCAGACCATCGCCACTGGAAATTAAGGAGCGGACGCCACCCTCTGGCCGACCATCGCCGCTGAAAATTGACGAGCGGACGCCGCCCTCTGGCCAACATTCTCCGGCGTTTAGACCGCCGGCGAATTGAGGACTCGACACAGCTATGATATGGCTTTTAATCAGCACCGTTTAGGCGGAGTCCTTCTCCGGCCGTAGAATGCGAGCATTTAACAGTTATGATGGAGACAAACTGTTAAAGGAAATAGAATGCAGTAGAATGCAAGCATTATAGACAAGATGACAGTAACAAATATCATACAGCTATGAATGTAATCAGCACGCATCTATGAGTATAATCAGCACACAGCTATGAGTATAACCAGCATTTAACCTTGAAATCAGCATTTACAACTCTACAGTAAGACATTCTCTTTGATTTGAAGCAAGTTCAGACAGAACGTTTGAGCTGAACCGTGTAAATTAAGAACAGCAATATCATCAAGGCTCTGTTTGGAGGGACTTATTTTCACGGGTCAAGCGATTACGACCGCAAGAACCGGACCTTAAGGTCGTAACCTCCGGTTCTTGGGATCGTAACCCCTTGACCGGTGAAAATAAGTCGCCTCAAACGGAGCCTAAGTTACATGACATACAAACTCTGCAAAAGTAATGAAAAAATTCTTTAAGAACCATATCATTAAGCATTTGAGTAGTTCCATAGCAATATCATTAAGCAATTAAGAACATCAATATCATTAAGCAATTAAGAACAGCAATATCATTAAGCATTTGAGCTGCTCCATAGCAATATCATTAAGAACAAATTCATTAGCAAATCCAAAATAGAACATTAAAAATCAAAATCTGATCCGCCGCTAAAAAATTCTTTTATGCTCCATTGCATCCAGCGACATACAAACTCTATATCCTGCAAATTAACATAAGCATGTGAATAAATATTATACAAAAATCTGCGAAAGTAATGAAAAAAAAAAACTTACCTTAAGTTTTTTGGACAGGTAGTTGAGTAGTGATCTTTCTCGCCGTAAGAATCACATGTTCTTTTCTTGGACAACTGTGCGCTATCTCAATACTTGATTGAATTCTACATGCATTTCTTGGTCTTACTTTTGTTCTCACTTGTATTGGATCTCTAATTGTAGTATAATCCAAAGGAATAGTGTGATCCTCGCCGAATTCTCGCGCTTCGCCTCTTATGTGTGCTTTTGTTACAATGTAAACGCGGGCCGAGTCCCGGTCATGTATTTTTGTTCATCAACAAACTGTTTTCTACTCGCTTCTCGCATATATATATGTTACTGCCGCTTGTAATGCTTCTGTGCAATGTGGATTTTCTTCTTTTTCGTACTTGCGGCTTGTTTTGATTCTTCTGCTCGCATTTCCTCATCTCGCGTCTTGTTAGCGAGATCCCCCCCCCCAAGTACTTAGCTTAGGAAGCATAGGAGGCTTAGGCTCTATTTGTTTGGGCATTTCGCAACTCTGTTTTGGGCAAACGCCGTCGGAAGGAGGGTAAACAAATGAACCTCCAGCGGCGTTTGCTACGTTTCCACCCGCCTCCCTTGAGAAACGTCTCAAAAAACTCTGTTTGGAACAGCCACCTCCCCCCTCTGGTTCGAACTCTTCGTTTCCACCCGCCGGATCGACCCTCCACCGCTAAAACAAATGAAGCCTTAGTTAGCCGACCTAGAAAACATCAATGTCACTTGTTAGATCGATCATTTGTCAAATTGAGCTCCTCATATTTTTTGTTTATCATTTTGTATACTTCTCTGAATGACACTTTAGATAATGATGTCTTCTCAACTAACCTTTGACAAAGATTTGATAAATTTTATTTCATAAGCTGAGTTATAACTTCATGTTTTGAATTGGCTAATAAAGTATCTCCATATGTCACAATGTGTCGGACATGAATTGTCCATCTCTTTAAAATATATTGTAATGGGAGTTCAAACACTTGTTTTTTAACAAAATATGAATAGTATGTTTGCATAAATATCAGTCTATTTCAAACTTTGCACATTAACATAAAATGCTCCTTCTCTTAAAATCTCCTACAATAACTTTAAACCAATGTTCTACTGGTTGAAAACATGACCCGACTAGATATGTGCTTTTATTGAATAATTTGTTTAACTTTTAGTGTCCACACCCTAAACTTTATTTGAATTCTTGCTGGAAAAGCTTGAATATTGCTCGTGTATAGACATTGCTTGCATTTTTTTTCAAAATTGTTATATTTGGCAAGTATTGGTGAAGAATTCAATGTCTTGAAATCATCTACTTCCTCGGAATGACGACGAGTTGCTAATGCTTTCTCATATTGTAAAACAAATTCGGGTAAATGTGTATTTGTATTAAAAATCCATCAAAAAAAGAATTTATGTTCTCACTTCTGCCAATAAAAGTCTTTCCAGCAACAAAAACATCTTGAAAATAAACCGGAACTCAATGATGTTTCAGTGTCCACATTCTAATTAGTCATTTGTTTGTTTGCAATGCATATTTTTCAATTAAATCTTTCTAACGGACCTTACTTTCTTCTTGGTTTCTGCTATAATACCACATTCTGTACTCTTTTGCAAATTCACTTTCGGAATCACGGTACTCATACACATGCTACACAAGGTGTTTATTGATGTGCCATGAGCAAAATCGATGTATACTGTTTGGAAAGACAACTTTAATTATACTAAACATTGCACGGTCCATGTCTGTTATAATTACGAGAGGTTGTTTATCAAACATATAGGTCAACCATTGTTTGAATAACCATATGAACGTATCTTCTGTCTCATCTGCTAATAATGCACAACCAAGCAACATTGATTGTCTATGCTGGTTAACACCTGTGAATGAGGCAAATGGTATCAAAAGTCTATTGGTTTTGTAAGTTACGTCAAATACAATAACATCACCAAAAGTTATATAATCATTCTTGCATAGCGAATCAGGCCAAAATAGTGCTCATAATATTGTACAACCCCGTATTCGCGAAAAGTGGATCCTGAATGAGGCGTGCTTAGTTTTTAAGCTTTTTGAGTATTTTGAACTCTCGGTGGCCAATTTTGGCTCTAGCTTGGAAACATACTAGTAGGGGGAGGGGAAATCGGCCTCCCCCAGCGGCCCCTTAGTTGGAGTGTGAAAGCGGCAGGTTGGTAGGCACCCGCCCGGGCCATTTGGGTGTGTAGGCGGGATCAGCAGGCCCTCCCCCTCCCCCTTTTCCCCTTAGGCCGGCGAGACCGGCCCCGAGCCCGGCGGGTCGGCCGGGCGTGACCGGCCCTCGGGCCGGGTCTCGCCCCGCCCCGCGGGCAGCTAGGCGAGACCGACCCCCAGGTCGGGTCTCGCCAAGCCCGGCGGGTAGGCCGGGCGAGACCGGCCCTCGGGCCGGGTCTCGCCCAGCCCCGCGGGCAGCCGGGCGAGACCGGCCCCCAGGCCGGTTCTCACCCAGCCCGGCGGGTAGGCCGGGCGTCGGGCCGGGTCTCGCCTAGCACCGCGGGCAGCCGGGAGAGACCGGCCCCCAGGCCGGTTCTCGCCCGGCCCGGCGGGTAGGCCGGGCGAGACCGGCCCTCGGGCCGGGTCTCGCCCGGCCCCGCGGGCAGCCGGGTGAGACCGGCCCCCAGGCCAGTTCTCGCCCAGCCCGGCGGGTAAGCCGGGCGAGACCGGCCCCCAGGCCGGTTCTCGCCCAGCCCGGCGGGTAGGCCGGGCGAGACCAGCCCCCAGGCCGGGTCTCGCCCCGTCCCGCAGGGTGGGTCCCCTATTTGCTTTGGGTGACGCGTTTTTCCTTATTTACCCCCCGGCGTGGCGGTTTCCTATTGGCCCGAGGCCTTTTGGCCGTAGGGGTATTTGGTCATTTTACCCCCAGGACTTGGAAAAACTATAAATAGACCCCCTTGGGTGCCTTGGAGAGGATCCCTTCTTAGCTTCCTCCTCCCTTAGCTTCCTCTTGGTAGAGTAGAGAGAACTCTCCAAGGCGCCCAGCCTAGCCCTTTGGTAAGGGAGGGGAAGAGCTCAGGTAGCCTTCCGAGTGTGAGGTGGGACCTCCGTGCTAGAGCCGAGGGTCTATTCATAGTCTCCTAAGTCTCCGGTCCGTGACGTTCTCTCGAGTGTAGTAGGTGTGAGGTCACCCCTTCCCAGGGACCCCGAACTCCACAAAGGTCAATTTTGGCTTCAACACTTTTGGTGCGGTGAGCGTGGAGAGTGAACAGCACAGAAGATCTCGAGAGAGTGTCATGACGGGAGGTCAAGGAGGTAGTGATGATCTCGGCGAGCTCCCCAACTCAGGACCCTTTGTGGGGAGGCAAGAGTTCATGGCCTCCGTCCATGGTATCATGGAGATGCTGCGGAGCATTGCTCCTCAGGGTGGCAGCTCCACCCCGACCCCCCAGGAGCTGGCTCCCCCCCTCGAGGAGTCGACTCCCAGGGTTCTAGGCGAGATGACCCCAGCAGGGGGAGAAGGAAGTGCACCAGGAAGAAGGCCTTGGAAGGAGAGGATGGGAGATGGGGTCGAGCGAGACCTCACCGACCGGGAGCTGTTCTCTAGCCCGGCGAGTGCCAACCTCCCAGGCGAGCAGGTTGCGCGAATGGAGGTGGCGAGACCACCCCTTAGGGGGTCACCCTTCAGCGAGCTGATCATCTCAGCTCCCGTTCCCGAGGGGTTCAGAGAGCCAGACATGGCTTACTACACGGGGAAGGATGACCCCGTCCAGCATCTGCAGTGGTTCGAGGATGCCGTCTCCATCAGGCCGATGACGGATGTCTTCAAGTGTCGCATCTTTGCGATCACGTTGAAGGAGAAGGCAAGGGACTGGTTCCATCAACTCCCTCCGAGGTCGATCTATGGGTTAGAGGACTTGAGCCGGAGCTTTCAGCTTCGCTTCTCCACCTCCAAGAAGCGGAAGAGGAGCCCCGAGTCCATCTTCCTGATAAGGCAGGGGGCCGAGGAGTCGCTGACCCGTTACGTTGACCGGTTCCAAGAGGAGATCCTGGAGGTACAAGAGATGTCAGGGTATGCTCTCCAGATGGCCTTCACCGTTGGGCTAAAGGAGGGCTTCTTCAATATGAGCTTGACCCGGAAGGCCCCCCTTTCATTTGAGAAGCTGATGGAAAGGGCGGCTGAGGAGATAGCCATGGAGGCGGCCAACCCGGCGTTTGTCAAGAAGTTGGCAAAGCTGACAGAGACGGAGGGAAAGGAGCAAGGTGGCTCGAGACCTCGGGAGGGAAGAAGGAGAGAGGAGCAGAGAGCTCAGGAGGGTCCGGAACCAGGTTGGAGGCAGCAGGGAGGACCCGCTCAGGGTCCGGGAAGAGGTTACGCCCATGATGGGGAAACTTCCATGGGGGCCAAGGAAGGTTCAACTTCTAGAGGCAAGCCCCTAGGCAGCTCCTACCCCCACCACAACAGGCGATGGAGATTGGTCGAAGGGAGAGGAGGAACCGCCAGGGAAGAAGAAGGGTCAGGGTGGAGTTGTCGTACTGCGACTTCCACCAGGCGGAGGGGCACACCACAGCTACCTGCCCCGAGTTCCTGGAGGTAAGGGGGACAAGAGGCCCTGCCCAGCCACAGCCACCAGTGCGGGTTGAAGAGGTTCTGCCCAGAGAAGGGGGGGATGACGTGTGTGAGGACCGGGTCGATGTCGGACCCCGAGGCGGTATAGCGGTGATCCACGGAGGAGTGGGGGTTGAGGCCACTCGGAAGGCAAGCCTCAATGTCATGTACCGAAGGAGCGTCGCCTCAACCTCCCAGACCCCGCCCCAGGAGGAGAAGATCACCTTCTCGGTGAAGGACCTACCGGATCATGAGGATCCGTTCTGTGATGCGCTGGTCATCCAGACGGCCATCGAGGGCTACAGCGTCTCCCAAATCTTGGTTGACAACGGGAGCTCCATCAACGTCATTTTCAGGAAGGCATTTGAGGAGATGAAGGTAGAGCCAAGGAGGGTGTTGGCCTCGGACGGACCCCTGTTCGGATTCTCAGGAGAAAGAAAGGAGGTCTAAGGTGGAGTAGGACTCCAAGTAAAGTTGGGAGGGGCCCCAAGAAACTTCCGATTCGTCATTATTGACGCTCCAAGCAGCTACAACGCCATCTTCGGAAGGCCCCTCTTCAGTGCCTTTCGTTGCGTCTCATCTTCCTTCCACCAATGCATCAAGTTCAGCTCCGGAGGGATCCAGGTCAGGGTCAAGGGGGACTCCAGGGTGGCGAGGCAGTGCTACGTCACGGCTCTCAACACCATCTCTTGGTTGGCCCAGGCAGAGGAGATGGAGAAGGTCATGGAGAGCTTGAGCAAGATGAAAGTGCCCGAGGAAAAGGAAGTGGAAGACGACCGTCATGCCCAGGCCCCACGAAGGTGCCTCGCCTTGCGGTAGTTTTTTTCATTTTTCTTGTCTTGTAACAAGTGCTACCCCTGACCAGCTGAGTCGGGGGGATCATGTAACCCATCTATTTCTCCCCGTTTGAGGATGTAGGATTTGGTAAGGGATTGATTGAGATGCTTAGTTCTTTTGCTCCGAGACGGTCCCGCTACCTAGGCTCTCACCAGCTGGGCAGGGCCGGTGGTACCTCTCTTTGATGCGTAGTTGTCTCACCTCGAGATGGATTCCGCTGCCAGGCACTCACCTAGCTGGCAGGGCAGGTTGATCTCTCGGAGGGTGGGAAGGTCTCACCTCGAGATGGATTCCGCTGCCAGGCTCTCACCTAGCTGGCAGGGCAGGTTGATCTCTCGGAGGGTGGGAAGGTCTCACCTCGAGATGGATTCTGCTGCCAGGCTCTCACCTAGCTGGCATGGCAGGTTGATCTCTCGGAGGGCGGGAAGGTCTCACCTCGAGATGGATTCCGCTGTCAGGCTCTCACCTAGCTAGCAGGGCAGGTTGATCTCTCGGAGGGCGGGAAGGTCTCACCTCGAGATGGATTCCGCTGCCAGGCTCTCACCTAGCTGGCAGGGCAGGTTGATCTCTCGGAGGGCGGGAAGGTCTCACCTCGAGATGGATTCCGCTGTCAGGCTCTCACCTAGCTGGCAGGGAAGGTTGATCTCTCGGAGGGCGGGAAGGTCTCACCTCGAGATGGATTCCGCTGCCAGGCTCTCACCTAGCTGGCAGGGCAGGTTGATCTCTCGGAGGGCGGGAAGGTCTCACCTCGAGATGGATTCCGCTGCCAGGCTCTCACCTAGCTGGCAGGGCAGGTTGATCTCTCGAAGGGTGGGAAGGTCTCACCTCGAGATGGATTCCGCTGCCAGGCTCTCACCTAGCTGGCAGGGCAGGTTGATCTCTCGGAGGGTGGGAAGGTCTCACCTCGAGATGGATTCCGCTGTCAGGCTCTCACCTAGCTGGCAGGGCAGGTTAATCTCTCAGAGGGTGGGAAGGTCTCACCTCGAGATGGATTCCGCTGCTAGGCTCTCACCTAGCTGGCAGGGCAGGTTGATCTCTCGGAGGGCGGGAAGGTCTCACCTCGAGATGGATTCAGTTGTCAGGCTCTCACCTAGCTGGCAGGGCAGGTTGATCTCTCTGAGGGCGGGAAGGTCTCACCTCGAGATGGATTCCGCTGCCAGGCTCTCACCTAGCTGGCAGGGCAGGTTGATCTCTCGGAGGGTGGGAAGGTCTCACCTCGAGATGGATTCCGCTGCCATGCTCTCACCTAGCTGGCAGGGCAGGTTGATCTCTCGGAGGGCGGGAAGGTCTCACCTCGAGATGGATTCCGCTGTCAGGCTCTCACCTAGCTGGTAGGGCAGGTTGATCTCTCGGAGGGCGGGAAGGTCTCACCTCGAGATGGATTCCGCTGCCAGGCTCTCACCTAGCTGGCAGGGCAGGTTGATCTCTCGGAGGGTGGGAAGGTCTCACCTCGAGATGGATTCCGCTGCGAGGCTCTCACCTAGCCGGCAGGGCAGGCTGATCTCTCGGAGGGCGGGAAGGTCTCACCTCGAGATGGATTCCGCTGCCAGGCTCTCACCTAGTTGGCAGGACAGGTTGATCTCTCGGAGGGTGGGAAGGTCTCACCTCGAGATGGATTCCGCTGTCAGGCTCTCACCTAGCTAGCAGGGCAGGTTGATCTCTCGGAGGGTGGGAAGGTCTCACCTCGAGATGGATTCTGCTGTCAGGCTCTCACCTAGCTGGCAGGGCAGGTTGATCTCTCGGAGGGTGGGAAGGTCTCACCTCGAGATGGATTCCGCTGTCAGGCTCTCACCTAGCTGGCAGGGCAGGTTGATCTCTCGGAGGGCGGGAAGGTCTCACCTCGAGATGGATTCCGCTGTCAGGCTCTCACCTAGCTGGCATGGCAGGTTGATCTCTCAGAGGGTGGGAAGGTCTCACCTCGAGATGGATTTCGCTGTCAGGCTCTCACCTAGCTGGCAGGGCAGGTTGATCTCTCGGAGGGCGGGAAGGTCTCACCTCGAGATAGATTCCGCTGTCAGGCTCTCACCTAGCTGGCAGGGCAGGTTGATCTCTCGGAGGGTGGGAAGGTCTCACCTCGAGATGGATTCTGCTGTCAGGCTCTCACCTAGCTGGCAGGGCAGGTTGATCTCTCGGAGGGTGGGAAGGTCTCACCTCGAGATGGATTCCGCTGTCAGACTCTCACCTAGCTGGCAGGGCAGGTTGATCTCTCGGAGGGTGGGAAGGTCTCACCTCGAGATGGATTCCGCTGCCAGGCTCTCACCTAGCTGGCAGGGCAGGTTGATCTCTCGGAGGGTGGGAAGGTCTCACCTCGAGATGGATTCCGCTGCCAGGCTCTCACCTAGCTGGCAGGGTAGGTTGATCTCTCGGAGGGCGGGAAGGTCTCACCTCGAGATGGATTCCGCTGTCAGGCTCTCACCTAGCTGGCAGGGCAGGTTGATCTCTCGGAGGGCGGGAAGGTCTCACCTCGAGATGGATTCCGCTGCCAGGCTCTCACCTAGCTGGCAGGGCAGGTTGATCTCTCGGAGGGTGGGAAGGTCTCACCTCGAGATGGATTCCGCTGCCAGGCTCTCACCTAGCTGGCAGGGCGGGTTGATCTCTCGTGGAAGCCAAGTCCTTTGCTCCGAGATGGATTCCGCTGTCAGACTCTCATCTAGCTGGCAGGGTAGGTTGATCTCTCGTGGAAGTCAAGTCCTTTGCTCCGAGATGGATTCCGCTGTCAGGCTCTCACTAGCTGACAGGGTTGGTTGATCTCTCGTGGGAGCCAAGTTTGTTACCCGGAGAAGCTCTCGCCACCTAGGCTCTCATAGCTGGCATGGCAGGTTGACCCCGCAGGGAAGTTACACTCCGCAAATACGTTGGGTTGGATGTTTCTTTCCGAGCTTGTGCCAACCTCGAAAAGAGCGGGGATTGTGTACAACCCCTTATTCGCGAAGAGTGGACCCTGAATGAGGTGTGCTTAGTTTTTAAGCTTTTTGAGTATTTTGAACTCTTGGTGGCCAATTTTGGCTCTAGCTTGGAAACATACTAGTAGGGGGAGGGGAAATCGGCCTCCCCAGCAACCCCTTAGTTGGAGTGTGAAAGCGGCAGGTTGGTAGGCACCCGCCCGGGCCATTTGGGTGTGTAGGCGGGATCAGCAGGCCCTCCCCCTCCCCCTTTTCCCCTTAGGCCGGCGAGACCGGCCCCGAGCCCGGTGGGTCGGTCGGGCGAGACCGGCCCTCGGGCCGGGTCTCGCCCCGCCCCGCGGGCAGCTATGCGAGACCGGCCCCCAGGCAGGGTCTCGCCAAGCCCGGCGGGTAGGCCGGGCGATACCGGCCCTCGGGCCGGGTCTCGCCCAGCCCCGCGGGCAGCCGGACGAGACCGGCCCCCAGGCCGGTTCTCGCCCAGCCTGGCGGGTAGGTCGGGCGAGACCGGCCCTCGGGCCGGGTCTCGCCCAGCCCCGCGGGCAGCCGGGCGAGACCGGCCCCCAGGCCGGTTCTCGCCCCGCCCGGCGGGTAGGCCGGGCGAGACCGGCCCTCGGGCCGTGTCTCGCCCACCCCCGCGGGCAGCCGGGCGAGACCGGCCCCCAGGCCGGTTCTCGCCCAGCCCGGTGGGTAGGCCGGGCGAGACCGGCCCTCGGGCCCGGTCTCGCCCGGCCCCGCGGGCAGCCGGGCGAGACCGGCCCTCGGGCCGGTTCTCGCCCGGCCCGGCGGGTAGGCCGGGCGAGATCGGCCCCCAGGCCGGTTCTCGCCCAGCCCGGCGGGTAGGCCGGGCGAGACCGGCCCCCAGGTCGGGTCTCGCCCCGTCCCGCAGGGTGGGTCCCCTATTTGCTTTGGGTGACGTGTTTTTCCTTCTCTACCCCCCGGCATGGCGGTTTCCTATTGGCCCGAGGCCTTTTGGCCGTAGGGGTAGTTTGGTCATTTTACCCCCAGGACTTGGAAAAACTATAAATAGACCCCTTGGGTGCCTTGGATAGGATCCTTCTTAGCTTCCTCCTCCCTTAGCTTTCTCTTGGTAGAGTAGAGAGAGCTCTCCAAGGCGCCCAACCTAGCCCTTTGGTAAGGGAGGGGAAGAGCTCAGGTAGCCTTCCGGGTGTGAGGTGGGTCCTCCGTGCTAGAGCCGAGGGTCTGTTCATAGTCTCCTAAGTCTCCGGTCCGTGACGTTCTCTCGAGTGTAGTAGGTGTGAGGTCACCCCTTCCAGGGACCCCGAACTCCACAGAGGTCAATTTTGGCTTCAACAAATATTCCATCAGCATCTAACTCTATTGAATAATAAAAGTTAGGATTTTTATGCACCTGTAATTGTAAGTATTGGACAACCATGACACATTCTCGTCCAACGTTATTTTGTCGCTGATTTCTCAAATGATCAATTACATTTCGAGAACTAATTTCTAAATCATCACTGGTAGCATTTAATGTTTTTGTAATTTTTTGAAGGACCCAAACTAGCTTCATGAAACAAATTCATAGCATTCTTTACAATTGATCTTGTATGTCCAACGTTACGTGATTATCCTTAATTGTTCTTCTCGGTGTATCTAACTCATGATTATGATGTTTTTCAATTCCTGAAACAAACCATTTCCCTTCTTTGTTTTCCTAACATTTAATGTAGTAGTCTTACAGTCCACGCGAGTCACATAATATTTCTTTGAGGTTGATGGCTCTTTTGTTGAATACTGATTTTTTTAACCCTGATTTATCACAAACAAAATTCTTCCAGATCAATTCTTTACTAAGTTGTGATTTTGCACTTGAGTTTTTTCTAATTCTGAAACCAACACTGCGAGCATATGCATTGCAAAAATTGTAGACTGAATCTAAATCATCAAATTGAAGGCCGACATATGGCTCTAAAATCGTATTAGTATTTTGCAGTGTCTCATCTAAATCAGATATATTTTGATTTGAATCTATCTCCATCATCTATAATTCACAAAGCATATTAACACAATGAATAGCAAAGTCCTGCAAGTAGAACGAACGCAATGCACGATATATTATGAAATTTCATTCTGTCTATGCTTTGTCATTCACAATGCATAAAAGCATAATAAAAAACCCTAATACCTGCAAGTAGATCTTTATGGATGGAGTCGATTGAGTAGATCTTACTGGATAGAGTTGATTGAGGGAAGGTGCGCTGATGGATGGGGAACCGGTGGATGTAGATCCGTTGGAATCTATTGCAGCAATGTCTGGAAAAAAAATCTATTGATGGATGTATAACCGTTGGAACTCGTCCTTGCCGACGTCGACGCGCGTTTCCCCTTCCGCTTTGTCGGATGTTCTGCAAGGGCTTCGCCCGTGCTAGCTAACTCTTAGCGGGCTACGCCCGCCTATGAGCGAGCTGCACCCGCATATGATCAAGTTGAGGTACTGTATTTGTTGCAACAATACAGTTGTCTCAAAAAATACGATTTTTATAATTTTCATATCAATTTCAATATATTTTAATAATGTAATTATATTTTTAAATTTTTTATTCAAAATATATACATATGAGTACTTAACATGACCTTAAAAAATAATAATCAATATTCATACTTTTTATTTTGTATAAAAATATATATCTTTACCTAAAAACAATCTCTCCCTCCCCCCCCCCCCCCCCACACCCACACCTCATGTAGGAATATGTGGGCTAATACGATTCTCTCTCCATCTCTCCCCCTTTCTCCTCTCTTTCCCTCTCTCTCCATTGGATGGCCACGCACGACATTATTCTGGCCAGGACATTGTCTCGTCAAGACAGCGCTCCTGCCGCTCGCAAACCCCTAAGTGATACTCTACTCGTCAGTCATTTTAGCAATGTGAACAGAGATTTCCAAGTAGCGGAAAACAAATTTTTTATTATAGGTATATGAGAACACATTTTTAAAATAAAAGAGAAAACACATAATTTTTAAAACCTGAAATTTTTTAATAAAGACCAGTAAAATTGAAAATTGAATATTTAATCAAAAATGATATATTTCCCCTTTTAATATAATATACAACTTTTATATATTAAAAAGTACTTCGTGAGGGATTTCGGGCTTCCTAAGAGACGCACCATTGAATCTTAGCCATCCAACAAATACCTCCAATTTCATCTTAACCATCCACTCCCACTTTTATTCGAATCCTTTAATATCCAAACTCTCACAGGCAGAAAAACACATTTCACGGCCTCCCCCACCCATTCGCGCCGTTGCCCCCTTTCTCTCCCCCATTGCGACGACATTGCTACTATTCTAGGGCCTCCCAAGCTATTTTCACACTCCTGTTCCCCCTTTATCCCCATCAAGGGAGATACTTTCGTGCATAAATGTTATGAAATGTAAACTCAGAGCGGAGAATTTTATGACTTCAAAATATAAAGGAGTGAGCGGTCCCAGTAAACAACCCTGGTCCCAGTAAACAACCCTACGTAGTTATATATAAAACCCCTCTACACTCAAAGGTTCCTCAAGAACTAAGAGCTCATTATGGGTAGATATTGATGAGTACTCCCCGTGTAAGCGCAAACCCACACACTACTTCGAGCTCAGGTGCGAAAGCAAGATGGTGTGAAATGGACTTGTACGATCCAGGCCAGCCCAATAGGTTCAACCTGCTTAGTCATGTCAGGGTTCAACCCACGGCCGAATGAAGCAAACGAAATGATTCAATTCTCCAATTAAAATGGTAACTATACTCAAGAAAACAGTAAAACACTAAATCATTTATTTTCTTTCCTAATACATCTGGATTTGATGCTTCATTAGAGCAATAAATACATGATCTGGAGCAAATAAAAGGGATGATAATTGCATCGCTTATCATAAACAGGTTCGTAGATGAATCACTTCGATTATCTGTCAAAGGCGACTTTCTCCTGCTGCCTCTTCGATTATCTGTCAACCCCAAACCCGAAAGGCGACTTTCTCCTGCTACCTCCCTCTCCATATTGCTCATTCCATTGTCTCAGCTGATTCATACTGGCAGCATCATAGGCAACAGAAGCTCCCACCTGGAAGAAAATGAACAGGAATAAGAGTTTCATACATAGAAAATAAAACACACACACTGAGGATATTAATAATAAAAAATCTACCTTAGATTTTGCTTGAATGAAATCATCCAGCACAAGTTGCCTCAATGATGGTGTTGCAGTTTGTTCTCCAAGCTGATTCATGGAAATAAATGGAATCATGTTGCACAAATAAACCATGCAACCAGCATAATGAAAGAATTGGTAAGAAATCATGACTGATTTTGGAATAGTTCTCAAGAGAAAGGTGACTCCAGAGTTGTATGGAACGAGGAAGATAACCATCGAAAGAGAATAATCAAGGCACAATCCCCTCATATAAACTTGCATGTAAATACCCATTGATAAGGGTCAACTAAAATGAGCTAAATAGACGAGAAGAACGAATCGTATGAGTGGCACATTTGTTCTACAAATACCCAACTGAATTTGTTGGGTTGAATATATTTTGTTTTAGAAATATCCATTTGTTCCACATCCTCATTTTTGAACACATTACCACATCAAACTCGATTCTTTCTAGTTGAACTCCTATATTATGGCAAATGATCGAACAACTTTACTTGCACTTTTTCTCTTGAAGCTATGAATCTTAGGTTTGGCTTCTTAGTTTGAAAATTTGGCATTCGTTTTTCCCTTTCTCCCAAAAGCTCATTTCTATGGAGGCTGAGTCAGAAGTGGAAGAATCTCAACCCACTCTATCTTCAATCCTTCCTCTTCTATTGACCTCCTCCCATCAGCCTAACCCGGGGGAATCATGATCAAAAAATACAAACCACGCCCCAAGTTACTACCGTTTGTTTGAATGACACTAATTAGTTCTCATGGTTACTCTTGCCCTCAAAAGTTAGATACAAACCACGCCCCAAGTTACTACCGTTTGTTTGAATGACACTAATTAGTTATCATGGTTACTCTTGCCCTCAAAAGTTAGAGACTTTTCGGATATGTAAATGGAACTACTAATGTGCCACTGTAATATTCTCCATGTTGGTTTTCATTGATATGTCGAGAACTCCTTAGTTATAGTATGGTTCATTAATTCAATGCAAGAGACTAATCCGCAACTCTCTTCCTCAATATAGTAGCAAACATTTGGAAGCGTGCATAGTCCACTTATTCACGGAAGGGTAATGCAGCATATATTTTCTAGCCTCGTCGCAAAATTGTTCGGATTCGACAGGGCGATCGACCTCCATCCTCCTACTAACTAGAGTTTAAACTGTTGTAGCAGGAGTATTATCATGTTGATCCTCTAATCATGGTATGCAACCCAGATACACTACTTTTTAGGACTAGGAAGGAACGCAATAGGATGTTTGAGGTTTTACATGAACTTATAAAGACTTCGAGCAGATTATTATTCACTTTATTGATCGTCCCCAACTGACCACCATGTCAGAAGCATTTAGCATCATCCAACAGGAGTTTCACCGACGATAGACATGACACTCTGGTACCGCTCCGGCTGGCTTTGTTCTTGCTGATAGTCACCATGGATCTGGTCCTCGCACTCCATGGGACTCAAGATCAAAGTCATTTGACAAAGATCTCACTTGATCTATGATTACTATGAAAAACAACAACACACTCGTGATATTTGCTTCAAACTTCATGGATCCCCACAACTAAGGGATGGTTCGGCATCACAGGGCGACCACACTAGCAGCAGACTGCAGGGCGAGGATTGCTCCTTCCTTCTCTCCCCGATCTGCACATTTCTCTAACACTACTGCGGAGAACTCCTTTTTAGTGGGAGTTTTTGATGTTTTTGTTGTTCCTAGTTCCATCTTTGTTGAAAAGATATAAACTATATGTTGCATGATGCATGGTTTTTCTACCGAGTCTATGCTTACCTCATCATCTTATGCTTATTCAGGTATACCAAGTGCTCGTTTTGTCACTACTCGTCTTTCTACTCAACGGATCATTGACTCTAGAGTACTCACATGACCAGCTGCTCATCAGGTTTGAATCCTACTCCCCCTTTCAGGAAGACACAGTAAGCATTGACGATGACTCCCTCTCTCGTCCATTGTCGGAAAGGGATCAATCCCTTGCTCTGTTTTTTGCTCTTTCATCAGTTCTTCATGTCCATAGTTTTACCTGCAATCTACTATTCATTAGCCACGTAACAAACTCCATAAATTGTTTGGTGACTTTCTTTCTGGCTTATTGCATTTTTCAGGACCAAAAACGGGGATGATGATTGACTCTAGTAGCTCATGCAATGGCCTCTACGTGTTTGACTCATTCATCATTGCTTCACAACAACAGGTCTTACATTACTTCTTATTTTAAAACACTCAATGCCTTTTATTATGTCTTTGAGCAAATTTTATGAGTGATGTGTGTGAACTAACTAAACATCATCATACTTTTACTCATATCTCTTTATCTAATTGTATATCTTTTCATATTATTCATACTGATATTTGGGGTCCGTGCAAAGTCATCTTTTATTGGATGCTCTTGATTTGTTACTTTTACTGAATGTTATTCTCACACTATGCGGGTTTACTTAATGTAACATATGAATGAAATTTTTCCTATTTCTAAACAATTTCATAAGATGACGGTGAACCAATTTTGTGCCTCCAAACATTTTTTTCCTAGTGACCATGAGCACGAGTATATTGATTCCTTATTTGAGAACTATCTTGAGAATCATGATATTATCCACAAGGCATCATGTGTGTACTCTCTTGCTCAAAATTATGTAACTGAGCAGAAGAACCGTCGTCACTTAGAAGTTTCTTGGTGCCTCCTCACTATGTTATGCCCAAGCAATATGGGGGAGATGTAGTCTTCATGTACACCGATCTGATTAACCTCATGCCCACTCCCGTTTTGGGGAATAAACATCCTCTTGCTACCCTTAACATCTCCACCACCCATCGTCCACCCCGCATCTTTGGGTGTCGTTGCTTTGTCCATATTCATTATATTCCTAGCTCCAAGCTTGACCCTCGTGCACTCAATTGTATATTTATTGGATATATTCCTACCCAAAAAGGGTGCAAGTGCCCTCACCCTCCTAAATAGAAGGCCTTTATTAAATAGAACTGTCCTCATCCTCTCTACAAGAATTCTTTTTAGGCGGAGTCTCTATCGGAGAATGAAGCGAGTTCCTTTACACATCCCTTAACTATTCCTCCAGCATATAGCCCTTCGACTCCTCTCATTGATACTTATGGTCCATGGGAGACTATTTCATCTGAGGCAGAAACAGTTGCAAGTCTATCCTAGGAGAACAAACACGTAAACACAACCCACGATTAATGTGGCATCACCATAATTGTCTTCAAAATCTGTTGAGCTTCTCATTGCTCTCAAAAGAGATATTAGATCCTATCCCCAACACCCTAAATCTCACTATGTTTCATATGACTCATTCACCACTTCACATAAACTTTGTATATCTTCTTTAGCCTCAATTTATATTCGCTCATCCTCAAAGGATGCACTTGGTCATCATAAATGAAAACAGGCGATGATTGAGGAGATGACAACTATTGACAAAATCACTGCATTGGATTTTGTTCGTCTTTCTATAGAGAAGAAGACGGTTGGGTTTAAATATGTGCTCTGTTATGCATAATCACATGGAATTGTGCAAAGAAGCAAAACCAGACTAGTTGTCAGAGGATACACACAAACCTCTGTGATTGACTGCCGGGAAACCTTCGCGCCAGTTGCCAAGATGAACTTAATTAAATTCTTTTTGTACTATGTTGTTTGTAAATAGTGGGACCTCAACCAGTTAGCTATCAAAATGTGTTTCTCCATGGTGATTTCGAAGAGAGTATATATGTCCCTACACAAGGCCTCGCTTCTAAAGAATCAGAAGGCAAAGTCTGCAGGTTAAAGAAAGCTCACTACGAGCTAAAACAATCTCCAAGTGTCTGGTTTAGTCGGTTTCATAGACGTATGGTATCTTGTGGTCACAAACAGAGCCATGATGATCATACATTGTTTGAAAAACACAAAAAAGATAAAGTGTCCATTTTTATTGTGTATGTTGATGCCATAATGATTATTGGTGACGATGTTAAAGAACGATAAACCTTGAAACAACAACTTCTTCAGGAATTTGAGGTTAAAGACCTCAAATGCGGACCAAGTATCTCGACACTGCTCATATGATACTAAGATACCTAACAGGCTCACAGGGAAGGAACATACTGTACATCCAACACAAAGAGTAAAGTCGAAGTGTATACCGATGCAGATTGGGATGGGTTTATTGATAACATACATTTTACCTCAGAGTACTATACCATGATTGGTGAGAACTTTCACATGGAGGAGAAAAAAGGAATGAGTCGTTGCCCGATCTAGTGTTGAAGATGAGTTTTGGGCTACGACCCATGAGAATTGTGAAGAGTTATGGCTCCGTTTGTTGATGAGTAAGTGATATAGGACAAAATGAGGCGGGCATCTCAAACTATTCTGTGAGAACAAGACTACTATTAGAATAACCCATCATCTTGTTCAACATGATCAAACTAAATATATTGAGGTCGACCGACACTTTATTAAGAAAACATTGAGAAATGAATTATAGTATGTTTTTCCCTCCGAAGGAGAATACTGAAAAATTATTGACAAGTTGAGCATCAACAAAACATTGGTAGCCCAAATTGAGGGAGTATTAGAATGCTACGCATTTTTTTGGTCTTTTACCATTCTACTATTGTATCTATCATATATATGGGAGAGAGCTTTTAACTTGGAGAATAAGAACATGTTTTATCCTAACAATGAATAATTGGTTAGCTGACATGGCAACAAGGAAAACATTTACTAATGGTTTTCTTATGTAGAGAAAGCTCAAATCTTGTATATCTATCTTGAGTATGTAAATACAAGGAGAGAATACAAATATATAGGAGGAAGAGAGAGAGAAAAAAATCCTATACACAATGCGGGACTAAAGGAGAAGAGCACTAATGGGCCCAAAAGATGGGCCCAATACATGGGTTATTCTAACACTCCCCCGCAAGCTGGAGCGTACAAATCGTATGCATCAAGCTTGGACAAACACTGATAGAAGAGTGCTTTGGGAAGAGCCTTTGTGAGGACATCCGCAACTTGTTCAGTCCCAGGAACATGCTTTAGATCGAGCTTCTTCATTTGAACTTTTTCTCGAATGAAGTGACAGTCGACTTCAATGTGCTTCGTTCTTTCATGGAAGATTGGGTTCTTGGCGATATGTATAGCCGCTTGGCTATCACAAAGGAGAAGGGCCGGAGAAGGTAATTTTACACCCAGATCAGTGAGAAGACTTTTAAGCCACGTCAGTTCCGATAGAACAAATGTCATTGTCCGGTATTCTTCCTCAGCTGATGATCGAGCAACGACCACTTGTTTTTTGCTTCGCCATGTAACCAGATGACCTCCAAAGTATGTGCAAAAGCCACTAGTAGATCATCGGTCATCAAGAGAGCCGGCATAATCAACATCAGAGTATGCCACCAAAATTGGAGCGGACGAAGAAGTCCAGTAAACAAGTTCTTGATCATGGGTTTTTTTAGGTACCTGAGAATTCGTTCAACAGCCTAAGGATGAGATTTTCAAGGAGAGTGCATGTACCGACTGACAAGACCAACAACAAGGGAAATATCTGGTCTGATAACCGTGAGATAGATCAATTTTTCAACGAGTTGTCGATAATATTCAGGATTCTGGAGAAGTAGATCCGAGTCAGATGCCTGAGCACATAACTTGTGGTTTACATCCATAGGGGTATCGCTTGGCTTACACCCTGAAAAACCAGCATCATGAAGAAGGTCAAGACAGTACTTTCGTTGAGATAGAATAAGCCCGTCCGGTCGCCTGGCAACCTCAAGACCCAAAAAAATATCGTAGATGGCCCTGGTCCTTTGTCTGGAAAACCGAGTTTAGATGCACTTTGACGACATGTATCTCTTGTGAGTCATCTCCTGTAATGATGATGTCGTCAACATATACTAACAGAAGGACTGTCCCTGTTGGTCGGTGACGAGTAAACAGCGAGAAATCGGCCGAGCTGCGGGTAAAACCGATATCACAAAGGACCTTACTGAATTTTTCAAACCAGGCCCGTGGAAATTGTTTGAGACCATACAGAGCTTTTAGAAGGCGGCAGACCTGAGACTCTCCCGTGGTCTCAAACCCGGGCGGTTGTTGCATGTAGACCGTCTCCTGGAGATCCCCATTTAAGAAGGCATTCTTGATATCCAGTTGAAATAGGGGCCACTGGCGATGAACAACAACAGAGATGAGGACGCGAACGATATTGAGCTTGGCGACCGGAGAGAAAGTTTCCTCATAGTCGAGCCCCTGTTGCTGGGTGAGGCCTCGAGCCACAAGACGAGCCTTCAGACGGTCAATCGTCCCATCAGCAGCATATTTGATGACAAAGACCCACTTGCACCCAACCAGTTTCTGACCCGGAGGAAGGGGTACGACGATCCAAGTCTGTTTAGCCTAGAGAGCAGACATTTCCTCCGCCATGGCTGCCCGCCATCCGGGATGTTGAAACACCTCCTGCACAGAGTTAGGAACAACAATCGAAGAGAGAGAAGTAGCAAATGTGTGCAGAAGGGGAGAGAGGTGATGAAGAGAGACGTAGGCGGCCAGAGGATGGGCAGTGGAAGGTGTTACCTGATCAGCAGGACGCGAAGTAGCCGTGGGAGAGGGCGGTTGCAGAGGGGCAACAGAACTATGAGGGTGACGAGTGTAGACACGGATAACGGGTGGTTTGGCAGTAGCAGGAGCGGGGGGAGGAGAAACTGGCGAAGGTGGCATAGTAGCGGGAATAGCGGGGCGTGGTAGAGATGGCGGGAGAGGAGGCGGTGGTAGATCAGCGGGTAGAGGAGCAGGAAAAAATGGTTGGTCTTCCCGGAAGGTAACGCCGGCAGAAACGGAGATCTTGCGAGTAGTGGGCGAGTAACAGACATAGCCCTTCTGGGTGCGTGAATAGCCGACAAAGATGTGTTTCACCGCCCGGGGATCCCATTTATCCGAGGAGGGCCCGAGGCGGTGGACGTAGCAGGTGTTGTCGAAGATACGAGGCGGGAGAGAAAAAACCGGAGTGGAAGGAAACAATATGCTAAACGGAGTAGCATAATTGAGGACAGATGAAGTGAGGCGGTTGATGAGAAAAAGGCAGTCGAAACCGCAAAGTTCCAGTATGGCTTGGGAACATGCATTTGAAGCATGAGGGAACGGGCGACATCGAGTAAGTGGCGGTTCTTTCGTTCGGCAACCCCATTTTGCAGGGGTGTGTAAGCATAGGAGGTTTGATGGAGAATGTCGTATTCAGAACACACAGTGGTAAAGTCGTGGTCGGTGTACTCACGAGCATTGTCAGTACGGAGAATTTTGAGTGTGGTGTGGAATTGCGTAAGGGTCTCGAGGACAAATGCCCGAAAAACCTGGGGAAGCTCGGAGCGTTCACGGAGTAAGTAGAGTCACGTAGTGCGAGAGTGATCATCAATAAATGTGATAAAATAGCGAAAGCCACAGATACTGGGAATCCTAAATGGACCCCAAACATCAGAATGAACAAAATCAAAGGGAGCTACACTCCGAGTACAATGCGAAGGAAAAGAAGAACGCGGCTGTTTGTCGAGGATACATGAGTCACACTGAAAAGACGAAAAAGGAATATCTGGAAGAGCCCGCTGGAGGACCGGTAGAGGGGCATGTCCAAGTCGGCGATGTCATGCAGTGGAGGAGACGGAAGACAGAATGGTGGGAGATTCATCGAGAAGGTAGAGCCCGTTCCGCAGCTGGCCTTTACCAATGGTAGTCCGCGTCCGCCGATCCTGTAAACAAAGGAAGAAGAAGTAAATATAACGGAACAATCCAGATCACTAGTAAGACGACCAACAGATAGTAAATTAAAGGGAGAACTCGGAACATGAAGAGCCGAGCGAAAAGGGATGGACTGGTTGAGAGAAAGATCTGTCGAGCCGGAGACAAGAATCAACGCCCCATTGGCCACAGTGATAGACTTCGGATAAGGAGAATCTGAGTACTGGGCAGGCCGTCGCGAAGTAATGTGATGAGTGGCACCAGAGTCCACAATCCATCCCAGGCTGGTGGAGAGACAAGCAGTACCTGTGTTGGAGACGGAGGCGACGGAGGCCGATGGGGGGTTGAGCAGGCCCTGGAGATGCTGGAGCTGAAGACGGACGGTCTCAAGAGCAAGAGGACTGACGTCAGTAACAGAGGCTGTCAGACGAGGGGGATAACTGATTTTCTTGTAGCAAGTCGCCTCAGGATGACCATCTTTCCCGCAGAAGGAGCACTTTGGCCGTCCCCGACCATCACGGCCACGCGAGCCCGAACCCCCCCCCCCCCCCGAGCAGAAGTGGGAGGGGATGGTAAGAGCAGAGGGGCCTGCTGAAGAAGAGCCGGGGGAGAAGGAGCAGGAGGATCTGGAGGAGGGGAGACATGGAGAATCATGGAGCATACATCAGAGAAAGATGGTGTGGTGGGAGCAGCCAGGACTTGAGCACGAAGACTCTGAAGATGAGATGGAAGATGGGCCATGATGATGGCAATGCAAGCGGCTTCCTTCTGAGCGCGCTGACCTGCATGATCATTGGTGGGCGGCTGATGCTGGATCCAGGCTTCAGCAAGAGTTTTAGCCCGAGCGACAAACGAGGTCATATCCGAAGTGCCGCCAGTGTCGAGAGCAAAGAGTCCAGTGAGGATGTCATAAAGATGTTGAAGGCTGTCACGGCCTGAATACAAGGAATGTAGCTCATCCCACATAGCCTGGGCGGTGTCGTGGTACATAGCCATTTGATAAGGCTCACCATCCAAGGAATTCGGGATCCAAGTATGAACGTGTCCATCATTGCGGAACCAATCATCTATAAGAAGAGACGGAGGTGGCTGAGTAAGGTGAGGCATAAGACCCTTAGCCCGAAGAACGCGCCGAACGGAGTGGACCCAAGGAATAAAGTTTTTCTTGCCAGAAAGAGAGATAGTAGTAATCCTTAGCTCGTCACGGACTTCAGCAGAGCAAACCGGGCGGTCTGGAGGACAGGCCGGGCGGTCAATAGGCGGACTAGCTGCCGAGCTTGTAGAGTTACCGGAAGAAGCCATAGAGGCAGGCCGCAGAACCAGAGGACCTGGGAAGACCGCCGCGGAAAGAGCAGGAGGCCGCACGACAAGGCCGCTGCGGGAAGGACAGGAGACCGCGACCAAGAAAGGGGAGAAAAGAGGACTAGTCCGCACGGTCGAGGTGAACACAACAGCGGACAGAGCACGGGAAGCAGTCCGCAGCGGACAGGATCAGGCCGCAAGAGGGAGAGGCCGGCGGATAAGAACAATCCGCAAGAGATGGGAGCCCGCGCGACTAGAGCAGAGACCGTCCGGTCAAGATGTGAAAACACCAGCGGCAGGAAGAGGCCGCGACCAAAGGCGAAGCGGACTGGGAGAAGAAGTCCGCAGAGGGCAGAGACAAGCCGCGCGAACAGAGAAGAGAAGAGCTGGAGGAGACCGCGACCAAGATGCGGGTGAGAGAAGAACAGCCCGCACGGTCAGGCGGATCACAGTAGCGAACAAAGGGGAAGGAAACCGCGACCAAGATGCGGGTGAGAGAGAAACAGCCCGCACGGTCAGGCGGATAGAGAAGGCAGGATGCGGCGAGCTGGAACAAGTCGTAGCGGACTGAATACAGGCCGCAGCAAGAAGGGAGTCCGCAGCGGACAGCAGAGAAGAAAGGAGAAGGTGGCCCCACGGATGGAGGAGAAATGGCTATAAGAAGGGAGGGGTGGGGGTGGAACCACGGGAGAAAAGAGAGCAACAGGAGGGAGCGGAGAAAGAAACGGACTGAGAGAGCAAGCCGCAGAGGAAGCGGATAAACAAACAGCCTGCGGGAGGCAGATCGCGAGAGGCAGGCCGCAGGAGGCCGCAGGAGGCACTAGGTGCGGACAGAACAGAGGAGACCGCAAGAGAGCGATTTTGGCTCTGATACCATTTAGAGAAAGCTCAAATCTTTTATATCTATCTTGAGTATGTAAATACAAGGAGAGAATACAAATATATAGGAGGAAGAGAGAGAGAGAAAAAATCCTATACACAATGTGGGACTAAAGGAGAAGAGCACTAATGGGCCCAAAAGATGGGCCAAACACATGGGTTATTCTAACATCTTACAAAGTGAAAGTGTAAATAATTTCCAAAAAAAATGAGAAAGACAGTAGATAATAAAGTGCTAAAATTAAACATGCTCCCCAAACTTACCCTAGTTTGTTGTGTGAGGTTCATCATTTGATACCCACCTCCGTGTGTCTTCACGAGTAAACGCGCCTCTCATGGCCTCGTCTCGCTTTCCACTACATCCATAACATTGTCGACCTCTGGAAAATCTGTCCTGTCCTCAAAGAGAAAGTGCCCCACATAATTGAGTCGGGTATCATCGAAGACGGGATGGTGTTGTTAGTGAACGAGGACCTCGTCCAAGTTCAATTTTGTTGTTATTGGATGATCCAGTAATTTCAGATGGACGCCATAGTGTATGTAAAGGCTTCGTAGATTTCAATCTGTGCAAGTAGGTGGGCTTCCTGGTATGATTTCCAGCGACTCCCTAGAGTCAGGAGAAGTGGAACACGGGGTAGATCCATCTGGAAAGTGGGAGCTAGAAATGATAAACCATCTTGATGACTCGGGCAATAACCCGAAATGGGCCGAAATAACAGGTTGCAAGCTTTGGGCAAGGAAAATGGCTCACTGATGATTGTGGACAGGGGCAGAGCTTGACGAAGACCGAATCCCTGACTTGAAACTGAACTTCGTTGTGATGTTTGTTGGCTTCAACCATCATTTTTGTTGAGTTGGCTGCAAGTGGGCCTTCAATTGTTGGAGGATGTCATCACAGTCACTGAAGTGCATGGACAATGCCTTCACCAGGCATTCGCCGACTAGGTGGCGAGCAACGATTGGCGGTTCGAGTGCTGACAACATGATGGAACGCAGTGTTGTTCGGGTATTCGAACCAACTAAGCCTCAATGACAACTTGTGCGGTAGGTTACACACAGTATACGAGATACATCTCGATTGGGTAATTGAGCACTTCTGATTGTCAATCAGTTTGTGGGTGGTAAGAAGTGCTCATACGGAAATGGGTTCCTCGTAAGAACAACTTCGCCAAGAATGACTTAAGAAGAGGGGGTCATGGTTGCTGATGACAGAACAGGAAAATCCATGTAGTCAAACAATCACGTCAAAAAACATCACGACCACCGTGAGTGCGGAAAAAGGATGTTGAAGTGGAATGAAGTACCTGTATTTTGACAGTCGGTGGACAACCACAAAAATGTAATCATACTCCTTGAATTTTGGCAGGCGTGTACTGAAATTCATGGTGATATCCTCCCCAGTGTTATAGATGTCGGCCTACATGTCAGACATGTCGGCCGACATAAAGTATTTGGGGGTAAACCGCAACGAAATCGATTTGTTTGGGCAATATAACGTTTTGTAAAAAAACGGGCGATATATCGATATTTCGCCTGCATATGCGGCGGACACGGTTTTTAATTAGAATTTTTGTTTTTTTAATTTCTACAGGCCTTATATTCGATTTCACGGGCTTTTGGTCTCTTCTGCCCTAATTTTTCTTCACAGCAGCAGGTCAACAGCTCGGCAGAATCCAACTCCAGTGACGAATCGGCATCTCCGGAGACGAATTTACATCCTCCAGCGACGAATCGGCATCGTTCGGCAACGAATCGACATTCTCCAGCGACGAATCGGCATCCTCCGGCGACGAATCTACATTCTCCAGCAATGAATCGGCATCCTCCGGCAACGAACTGGCATCTCCAGCGACGAATCGATTTCGTTCTTCTTTTTCGTACTTCACTCCACTGTAAGCCCCTTATTCTTCTCTTTTCTTCTTCATTTTCGTACTTCCTCCGATGAATCGACATCCCCTTATTCTTCTATTTTCTTCTTCTTTTTCTACAATGGTTTTGATTTTCTTCTTCTTCTTTTTTCTTTCTTCACTCCACTAACCCTCACTCTTATATTCTTCTTTCTTTGACTCTACAGTTATTTTTAGGGATTCTACCACTTCACTATCAGTGGATTTTTGGTTCTATACCAAAGCAAGGTATAGTTCTTTTTCTATTATCGTTCCCTCGGACCAATAATAGTTTGTTCACTATCAGTTGCTTATTTGTACATGTTGCTGCTCAGTTTATTACTTTGTTTAAATCTATAGATTTCAGCCTTGGTATGTTGTAGAATGGATTCCTCTCAGTCTTCTACGAAAGACATAAGTGCACCAGTTTCCGGCGATAGAGATGCTTTTTGGGCATTTGGAGAGAAAGTGGTCGCAACGGATACCAATAGAATTCGTTGCAATTATTGCAAGCAACTCATAAATGGGGGCATCACACGGTTCAAACATCATTTGGCTGGGATTAAGGGTAATGTAAAGTCATTCCCTCATGTGTCAACTGATGTCAAAGCAAAAGCCGAAGCAACCCTTGCAGCAGCGCAAACTAGTAAGCTGTTGAGAAGTAGTAGATTACAAAGTAGTTTGGATGAGGTCGTTGTTGGAGAGGCTGCAAATCCCGAAAGTTCACAAAAGACTTTGTTTACAAGTATTGGAAATAAAGGTCCAATGGACCAATTTATTGAGTCAGGAAATAGTTCACAAAGTACGATTGAGAGCAAGTTTAAGAAGAAAGCCAGAGATGACGCAGCTCTATGTATTGCTAGGTGGGCATACAAGATGGGCATTCCTTTCAATGCTCTATATAGCATATCCTTCCAACAAATGTTGCATGTTGTAGGTCTATGTGACCTTGGGATGAAAGGACCAACGTCGTATGAGATGAGGGAGAAGTTCTTACAGATGGAAGTTCAACGGACCAAGGAAATGTTAAGCAGCTTAACTCAAACATGTAGGTTGCATGGGTGTAGTATTTTGACTGATGCTTGGACAGATCGCAAGGGCAGAAGCATCATGAATATTGTTGTGCACACAGTTGCTGGAGTAGCATTTTGGTTATCGAAGAATGTATCATCATCTACACATGATGGTAAGTTCATATATGAGTTTGTTGATGAGACAATCAGTAGCCCGGATGGCCAAGAAGAAGCAAACATAGTACAGGTTGTGACAGATAATGCGCCCAACAATATGTTTGCATCACGATTGCTACCGATAAAGAGACCAAAGATTTTTTGGGCTTCTTGTTCCGCTCACACCATAAATTTTCTTCTCCAAGATATCTCAAAACTGAAGCAAATTAAAAGTGCAATCTGTATGTGCCGACAACTTACTGTATTTATATATGCTCACATCATTGCTTTTGCTATGTTCAGAGAGACGACTAAAGATATGGAGTCTCATGATCTCGTTAGGTCTGGTGTGACCAGATTTGTTATAGCTTTTTTATCTTTGCAAAGCCTCCAGGATAAGAGAAGACATTTGAGGGAATTGTTCACATCTGCTAAATGGGAGGCAACAAAGTTATCAAGTACCGCACATGGAAAATAAGTAATGTTTTCATCTAATATTTTTAACATTATTTTTTGCAAATACACTGCATTGTTTTAATATTTTTTTGTTGTATCATTGTATGTAGGCCACAACAATTGCACTGAGTGCCACATTTTGGCATAATATTGAGTTGACACTCCTTATATTTACCTCACTGATTAAAGGTCTACGAAGAGCAGATGGAGATATATCGTCAATGGGTTGGTTGTATGGAGATATGAAAAAGGTCAAGGAGGAAGTTGTAGTAGCACTCGAAAATAAAGAAAACAGGTATCTTCCTATATGGAAGTTAATTGATAGTATAGTGGATAGCAAAATGAGCAGCCGTTTACATTTATCTGGATTTTTTTAAATCTTTCTTCTATTACCCCAAAAAGGAGGAGGTGGAGGGGGATATTAAGTTTATGCACGGATTTTTTGATTGGCTTACAAGAATGTATTCAAATGACCCTGACATGCAAGATCATATCACTAGTGAGCTTGATATATATCAGTTCGTGCAAGGACTAATTGGAAAGGATCTTGCAAAGAGGCAATTGCTAGTTCCTTCTTTTAATCCAAGTAAATAGCTTAAATTCTAAGTTCACGAAGATTTATGTATATTGCTAAATTTTGTTTTTTAATTAGTACACTGGTGGAAATTACATGGAGTTGAGACTCCGAATTTGAGGTGGATGGCTATGAGGATATTAAGTTTGACCACAAGTTTATCTAGATGCGAAAGAAAATGGAGCACGTTCGAAATGGAAGTACATTAGTTCTACATGCATGCAATTTCTTTTAAGTAATAAAGAGATACTAAATATTTCAAATGTTTCAATTTGTAGATCCACTCGAAAAAACGGAATACACTTGAGAGCAAACATTTAAATGATCTTGTCTTCGTGAAGTTTAATGATATGCTCAAGTCTAAGCATGCTGATATCTCTCGAGATCCAATATATGCAAAAAGTTTGGATGAAGGAAAAGCGGTAGAGTGGCTCGTTGGTTCAAGTGAAGGTGATAATGAAAATGAGGATGAAGTGTTTCCTGGAGAAGGATTGACTTGACAACAACTTGTAGACATTGTGGATGCTAATTTGGGACCAAAAAGGAGCACCAGAACTACTAACCAACAATCGCAAAATGAAAGTTTAAAACAAAAGCGCATTGTAACACAAGCATTGGAGAAAGATGATGAAGATGTGGGGCTATCGGAAGAGGAAATGCAAGCTCCACTATTAGACACAATGTTAAAAGACTACGAAACAGAAGACGATATATGAAATATAAGTCTTTACTATAAAATAAATTATAAATCAATTACTTAATAGGATTTTACTCATTAATAATTAATCTATACATGTTTCTTTTGATGCAGGCATACATATGGAAGTTATGCATTGGGGATTTTGATTTTTGATCTTTTGACCTTCAGTGTGACTTACGACTTTTGATTTTTGAATTTTTGACCTTCAATGTGACTGATGATTTTTCCTTTTATTTTCTCATATCTTCCTTTCCGGCACTTGTATTACTATTCTCTTACTATTGTATAAATCGATTGTTATTTAGTGTGTTAGTTTAGTTAATCAATCAAATTGAATTATGTTGTAATCTGTTTATTCATTTAATCATGTTAATATATAATTACTTCTTTTTTGGATAAATTTTCAGGAATTATTACAAAAGCATTGCTGATAAGGTGGATGACTTTTGTTTCATGTTGGTTTTGATGGTACCTAGAAGCCTACATGTCATTGAACTATTAGATGACGAATTGGTGAATCACTGATCCAGAAATAATCATAACAATAAAGGCAAGTTGCTTTATTCAATCTTTACCATTTATTAATATGTACAATTGTGTTTATTTTTGTTTAATACTCCATTACATCATTATAATCGTATTATTATATGTTTAATGTAAAATTTATAAACATATATTGTTTGTACATTTTTACTTATTTGCAAAAAATTTGTTTATTAACATTGTTATCTTTATTTAAATATTAAAATCCGATATTGTAAAATATATCCGATATATTCCCCGCAATCCTACATACGACATTTCAAACACAAACCGACATGAACCCAACATCCGACATCTACAACCTTGATCCTCCCAAATGCAGTACAAAATGGGGAGTTGCTGCAGCAATCTGCCAGGAAATCGGATATCATACATCACTCGTTACCAAGAAAGGCACGCAATTATGAATTGATTGATTTGTTGAAACATGATTGTCCAATGGTGGGATGCCACGAGGCGGCAAAAGGAACGGTAGGCAATGACATGTCCCGCCGACAATGCAAGATGATGTGGCCTAAAGAACGAGGCATCCCCGATAGAGCAACCGCCAGTCAGCCAAGGTGCATGGGGATCACAGGATCGGATTGGAGGACCACATAGATTCGGAGTAGGGCCAGATCGACCGCCACCTCCTGCTGGATGGTGTGTGCATCCTCCCATACTGTTCGGGAGAGAGAGAGAATAGAGGCAGATTCGGACGAGACAGAGTATCGACTATATTGTTTGAACAGCGCGAGCAAAATTCCACTGTGAAGTCATAGCCCAAGAACATTGCCACCCATACTCACTGTGTCGGTGTTACAATACTCTGAGTGAGTAGATACCACAGACTATGATGCTCCCTGCGGAATGTAAAGAAATGCTCAAGTAAGGACGCCAATGTTGGACGACGGACACAAACGCCATGAGTTCATTCTCATAAGCCGAGCAACAACGAATGACGGTGGAAAATGACTGGATAAAGTAAGCCACTGGGAGGCCGTCTTGCATGAGAATCTTCCCACCCCGATGCAAGAGTCGCATTCAACCACGAACAGTTAGGAAAAGTCGGGCATGGCTAGGACCGGAGCCGCCACTAAGGCCGCACGGAGGGTCGTGAAGGCTTGGTCCGCCTCTGCTACCTAATGAAAACATGTTTTCGTTTTTGAGTAGTGTCGTGAGATGCTTCAAGATCCGACCATACTTGTGATTAAACCGCCTATAGTAGCCCGACCGACTGAGAAACCCACGAACATCCTAGAGAAATGCATCAGTAGCTAGAGCAACACGACCTTGATTTTTTCCCGGTCCTTGAGTTCCCCTTGCAGAAATGGTATGGCCGAGGTAATTTATGGCAGTCTATCCAAAGACACATTTTTGGGATTGATGTTAAGATGGTGTTGTTGAGGCATGGATATAGTGGCCTCCGCATGAGTGATATGTTCCTGTCAGGTCGAGCTATAAATTATAATATAATCAAAAAAGACCAATATGTACTTACAGAGATCATTGTGAAAGATATTGATGGGGCCCAGGAAGGTGGTAGAGGCATTTTCTAGCCAAACGGCACAAAGAGAAACTCATAATGTCTGTCATGTGTGTGAAATGATGCCTTTGAGACATCCACATCCTCCACCCGAATCTGATGGTAGCCCGACAAAAGATCGAGTTTGGAGAAGAACATTGCAGGCCACAATTCATCAATTGGCTCCTAAATGACAAGGATCAGACATTTTGTTTGACACCATGACTTTATTATGCTCGCAGTAGTCGATACAAAAATGCCAACTCGTGTCTTTCTTGCACACGTGGAGCACAAGGATGGAGAAAGGACTGTAGCTGGGATGGATGAGCCCTCTAACAATCATGTTGTGCACAAGGCGCTCAATTTCACCTTTCTGAATGTGTTCACAGTGGTACTGGCGGGCCAACACCGAAGAGGCGCCTGATTTGAGCATAATACGGTGATCTGAACCTCGTTGAGGTGGCAAAGTGTGGGGCTTGACCATGATTGACGAAAATCGTGTTAGGAGATCCAGCTGTGTGTGAATCTGTGCATGCGGGGTCGGAGTGGTCATCAAGAAAGGGCAACAAAATCTACAATTGTTGTTTTAACAATAACATTGAATAAGACGATCATGCAGAGAAGAGTTGTGTCGCCGCAAAGCAATTGAGGTACCCCCATTGTCCACTGAGTACAATGAGCCTGATTGCACCATCATGTTGTCCTAATTCACGTAGACGTCACCCAAGGTGCGAATCCAAGCCACCCTAAGAATAACGTTGACGCAGCCCAACTCAAAGGTGCGGAAGTTCGTGGTGATGTCGCTCTGTCCTAGAGAGAGAGTAATGTTGGTGCAGAGGCCATCATCGTCTGTATTCTGCCATTCCCCAAGCATACCGCGAAGAAGAAAGATGGAGTGGGACGAATATGTGAACGATCCACCAATATTTATGAGATAAAATTCTGACTTCGCCGCTACCGATCATGACCACCACGAAGTTGTTATGAATGTACCCTGCGAGTTTCGTTGTTTGGGAGGCGGAAATTTTCACACGTAGTAAAACGAGAGGGGTAACGGCAAACACTCCAGCTCTTTGATTTACTGATTGAGAAGGCGTCCGGAACAACAAGGACTACCAAATAATACCATAAGAGAGGGAAACTTGGCACCACACGGGATGGCAGGGGTGAGAAGCGGGGGTGGTGATGCAACCTCAGCCGCATTGTGTTTTACTTATTATTTTCAACAAATTTATTAATGTCATGGGCGTCTTCGCGCAAGTTGTTTATATTCGTGCATGTTGTATTATTTGTGTATGTGTGTTTGTGCAATTGAATCACACATGTTATTCGTGTTTAGTGTTTGTTTGTACGATTTATTGGAGTGACCGCCCAATAAGATCATGAATGAACAGGCCCGACAAATAAGAATAGGCAATGATCAGAGATTAATATATTTTATGAGGAGCCTGTAAGTCCCCCCCCCCCCCCCCCCCATTTGACTAATTAATATCCAATTCATTTATTTTATGAGTTAAAAGAATTCCTAAAGTCATATTTAAATACCCCCTTGAAAAAGAAAATTCCGCCTCCTCACTTTTTCAAAAACTGACCCCTGCAATTACTCTCCCACCAACCTTAGAAATTTCCCCTTATTTATTATTCTATTCATGTCATCTTAAAACAGCCAGCCCTTTTTCCTGTAACCTTTGAAATTCCTCCTACCTATTAATAATATTAAGTTAAATTTCCTTCATTATATAAACCGCTGCCGGCACCAAGTGAAAGGGAGTTTGGAAAAGAAGAAAACAACGAGACCTATCGTCTGTGTCGTTTTCTTCAGTCCACTGTGCCAGCCCGCCTTCTTCCCTATCAGCGTCGGCGATGTACCTCCCGTGAGTTGTCGTTCTCCTGTCCACGGCATCAACGAATATTCCCGTGGGTTGTTCATTCTCCGGCGAGCCACCCTCCGGAAACCTCCGGCGTGGATGCCGCCTCCCAGCTAGCGGGTCTTCTTCCTGTCCACAGATCTCGAGCATCCTTTAACCTCCCACACTTTAATTTCATGCCTAAAATTAATTTGATCTCTAAAAATTCAGAGCTTGCCCTAGTTATAGCTTGCCCTAGTTATTTCCTTACCTAATTGTATTTAATTTTAAATTTTTCTTCTCTCGCATTTTTTTCTTTAAAGTGCTCGCATGTGTAGTATTAAGTTGTATTAATTTATTGTCCGATTGTTAGATATTAACATGTGTTTTCAGCTTTGTTAGAGAAGCTCATTTGACAAAGGCCCATTTTGTATTTTTTATTGTTGTTTCTCTCTTCTCTTTAGTCTCACATCATGTATAGGACCTTCTTCTCTCTCTCTCTCTTCATCCTATAAATATGTACTCATTCTTTGTATTTGACACAAGTGAACATATATACAAGGTTCCTTTTTTCATCTCTACATGGTATCAGAGGGAGGTTCCGGACTCCTGATCTCTGTCCGCCTGTTTTGATCCTCTACGGCCTGCTCGTCTACCCGCTGCGGCCTGCGGCCTGCTGCGACCTCCGTCGGTTCAGCGGCCTGCTCGTCTACCCGCTGCGGCCTGCGGCCTACTGCGACCTCCGTCGGTTCAGCGGCCTGCTCCTCTGCATCTGCTTCCTCTTCTTCATCGTGGTTCCACCCACCCACCCCAGGCTTCTTATAGTCATTTCTCTCCTTGTACCGTGGGGTCCACTTCTCCCTACAATTCTCATTTTGTCTGTTGCCTCTTTGCAGTCCGCTGCGACCTCCTGCTCTTCTCCCTGCGGGCTTTCTTCCAGCCCGCTCTCTTCTCCATGCTAGCGGACTGTTCCTGGTCGGTGTTTTTCCCTCTTGCGGACTGCTCCAGTCCGCCACGGCCCTGTTCTCCCCACTCTTCTCGCTCAGCCCGTTGTGGTCTCCTCTTACTCGCCGCGGCCTGTTTCTGCTCGCCGCGCTCTGCCTCTTCTCTTACTCGTAGGCTCTTCTTGACCACCGTGCTCTGCTATCTGCGGCCTTCTTGTCGCTGGAGTTCTGCTCGCGACCTCTTCCTCTTGATGCCTCTTGCTCTGACAGACCGTGCGGCCTGTTGACCTGTCCGCATTTAGGTCGCGGTCTTCTTCTCTCTGTCTGCCCGCTTTCCTCTTGTGGCCTCTTGCTCTGACCGATGTTGTGCTCAACCAGACCGTGCGAACTGATTCCCTGTCCGCATTTAGGTCGCGGTCTTCTCCTCCCTGTCCGCTCGGCTTCCTCTTACGGCCTCTTTTGCTCTGGCGCTACTGTGCTCAGCCAGACCGTGCGGACTGTTTCCCTGTCCGCTCTGACCGTTATGTGGTTTCTGGGCTCCGCCTTTGGTCGCGGCCTCCTTGCCACTGGTGTCTTCACACTGTGACCGGGCAGTCTCCCTTCTAGTCGGGCGACTTCCCTACCCGTGCGGCCTCCTCACTTGCCGGTCTTTTCTCCTAGCCTCAGTTCGTCGTCATGGCCTCTTCTGCTGACTCTACCGACACGGCGGTTTCTCCTGCAGACCGTCTGGCCTCTCTTCTGGATGTACGTGATGAGCTCCGGATTACTACTATCTCTCTGACCAGTAAAAAGTATTTTGTGGAATGAGCGCACTCTGTTCGTCGGGTCCTGGAATCGAAGGGGTTTCTTCAACACTTGACTCAGGTTGTTACCGGTACTCCTACCAACGTCTGGTTACGCAACGATGGTCGTGTGCAGACTTGGATCCTTAACTCTCTTGATGGCGAGTCTTATCGCCTGGCCATGTACCACGAGACGGCTAAGGGCATGTGGGACGAGCTCCATACCCTCTACACTGCACTTAAGGCCCTGGATAGTGGTGGGGCAACCGATCTGACCACCTGTGTTGCCCAGGCTCGGTCTCTGGTCGAAGTTTCGATCCAACATCAGCCTCCTACTGTGGACCTTGCTGCCCAACGTGCCCAGAAAGAAGCTGTTGGCATCGCCATGATGATGGCTCGGGTCCCGCATCACCTTCACAGTGTGCGGGCTCAGATCCTCTCCTCTACAGCTACCCCGTCCTTCTCGGATGTGTGCTCGATGCTTCTCAAGGTCTCCCCGCCTCCGGATTTTTTTGGACCTCCTCCTTCGGCCCTGATCCAGCAGGCCCATGCACCTTTATTGTCTCTCCCTCCTTCAGCCCGTGGGGGCCATTCTGATTCTCGGGGACGTGTTCAGGGTGGTCGGCTGCGGCCTAAGTGTTCTTTCTGCGGCAAAGACGGGCATCTTGAAGCTACGTGCTATCGCAAGCATGGTCGTCCTCCTCGTCTGCAGGCCTCTGTTGCTGCCACTGACTCTTCTCCCACTCGTACTGACCTCGACGAGGTTCGCCTTCAGCTCCAGCATCTTCATGGCCTGCTCAGCCGCCCGCCGGCCTCGGTTGCCTTCGCTGCCTCCATCTCCAATGAAGGTATCGCATGTCTCTACACTGTCCCGTGATGGATCATCAATTCCAGTGCCACTCATCACATCACCTCTGTTCGCTCACCTCAGTACTTGTCTTCTCCTCACCCGAAGTACGTCACTGTGGCCAATGGGGTCGTTGTCTTTGTCTCTGGCTGTGCTGATATTCCACTCGCCTCCTCCCTTCTTTTGCGCTCGGCTCTTCATGTTCTGAGCTCTCCTTTCAATTTACTTTTTGTTGGTCGTCTTACGACTGACTTAAATTATTCTGTGACATTTACTTCTTCTTCTTTTCTGATACAGGATCAGCAGACGCGGACTATCATTGGCAGGGGGCGTCTGCAGAACGGGCTCTACCTTCTTGCTTACTCTCCTACTCTCCTCGCATCTGTCTCCTCTTCAGATTGGCATCGGCGTCTTGGTCATGCTCCTCTCCCTGATGTATCTCTTCCTGTTTTTCAGTGTGAAACCTGTATTTTTGGCAAGCAGCCACGTTCATCTTTTCCTTCTCATTGTACTCGGAGCTCTGCTCCTTTTGTTTTGGTACACACTGATATATGGGGTCTGTACAAGATTACTAGTATTTCTGGGTACCGTTATTTTCTTACATTCATCGATGATTATTCTCGCATGACATGGTTGTATCTCCTTCGTGATCGTTCTGAGCTTCCCCGCGTATTTTGGGACTTCATTCTTCAAACTCGCACTCAATTCTCTGTGCCCATTCAAACTATTCGCACTGACAATGCGCGCGAGTACACTGGCCATGACTTCGCGACCCTCTGCTCCGAGTTTGGGGTTATTCACCAAACATCTTGTGCATATACCCCACAGCAGAATGGTGTCGCCGAACGCAAGAATCGTCACCTCCTTGATGTGGCTCGCTCTCTTATGCTTCAAATGCGGGTTCCCAAACCAAACTGGAACTTTACGCTCTCCACGACCTATTTTCTTATCAACCGTCTCCCGTCCTCCGTCCTTCAGAATGCTACTCCCTTCAGCCTCATCTTTCCCTCCACTCCGGTCTTTCATCTTACTCCTCGTATTTTTGGGTGTACATGCTACGTTCACCACCTCGATCAATGTACCGACAAGTTGGATCCCCGTGCGGTCAAATATGTCTTTATGGGCTACTCGCGCACTCAAAAGGGCTATGTGTGTTATTCGCCCACTACCCGCAAGGTGATGGTTTCTGCGGATGTCGCTTTCCGGGAAGATCTTCTCTTCTTCTTTGCTCTGGATCTCGCTCATCTTCCGGAGCCCGTTGTACGCCCTGTCATCTCTGCCCTCCCCACCTCCTGCCCAGCCTTCGTTCCTTCCCCAGCCACCTGTCATCCGGGTCTATTCTCGTCGCTCTCTTCGTCACGTTGCCCCACTGCAGTCGGCTTCGACCTCTAACGCTCTGCAGCCTGCTGCTCCGGCTCCAGCCTCCACCGCTCATCCTATGGCGAATTATGTATCTCTTCATCGCCTTTCACCGTCACTTCTTCACTTTGCCACATCGTTATCCTCTGTTTTTGTCTCAAACTCTGTGCAGGAGGCGCTTCAGCATCCGGGCTGGCGGGCTGCCATGGACGAGGAAATGACGGCCCTCTGGTCCAAACAGACCTGGGTTCTTGTCCCTTTGCCTCCCGGTCAGCAACTTGTTGGGTCTAAATGGGTTTTCGTCATCAAACATGCTCCTGATGGCATTGTTGACCGTCTGAAGGCCCGCCTGGTGGCCCGTGGCTTCACTCAACAGCAGGGCCTTGATTATGAGGAAACTTTCTCTCTGGTGGCCAAGCTCAACATCGTTCGTGTCCTGCTCTCTGTGGTTGTGCATCGTCACTGACCCCTTCATCAGCTGGATATCAAGAATGCGTTCTTGAATGGTGATCTTCAGGAAACCGTCTACATGCGCCAACCGCCCGGGTTTGAGACCACGAGGGAGTCTCGTGTGTGTCTTCTAAAGAAATTCATCTATGGTCTCAAACAATCCCCTCGGGCGTGGTTTGACAAGTTCAGCAAGGTTGTTCGGGACATGGGCTTCACTCGAAGTTCCGCAGACTTCTCCCTATTCACTCGACACCGGGCAACTGGAACGGTCCTTCTGCTGGTTTATGTTGATGATATCCTGCTCACTGGAGATGATTCAAAGTGGATTCACGCGGTCTAACAGCATCTTAGCACTGTGTTTCAGACCAAAGACCTGGGGCATCTTCGCTACTTCCTCGTTCTTGAGGTCGCACGACGTCCGGATGGGCTTGTCCTCTCCCAACAGAAGTATTGTCTTGATCTCCTCAAAGATGTTGGCAGTCGGATTGCAAGCCAGCTACTACTCCGATGGAGGCAAATCATAAGTTTTGTGCTCATGCCTCTGATGATGATCTGTCTCTCCAAAACCCGGAATACTATCGACGTATTGTGGGAAAATTGATCTACCTAACGGTCACGAGGCCTGATATATCGTTCGTTGTTGGGATTGTCAGTCGGTTCATGCATGCTCCCTGGGTTTCTCATCTACAGGCGGTTGAACGGATTCTTCGATACTTTAAGGCAGCTCCGGGTCAAGGGCTGGTTTACAAAACCTCCAACTCTATTCCATCATTAGTTGCATATTCAGATGTCGATTATGTTGGCTCCCTGGACGATCGGCGGTCCACCAGTGGATTCTGTACATATTTTGGCGGTCATCTCATTGCATGGAAAAATAAGAAACAAGTTGTGGTTGTTCGGTCCTCCGCGGAAGCTGAATACCGATCGATGGCATCGGTTGTCTCAGAACTTACATGGCTAGAGAGCCTCCTTGCTGACATGGGGGTAAAACTTCCTTCATCTGCTGTTCTATTTTGTGATAGTCAAGCGGTCATACACATTGCAAAGAATCTGGTATTTCACGATCACACAAAATATATCGAGGTAGACTGTCATTTTATTCGGGAGAAAGTTCAAGTGAAGAAACTTAATTAAAACATGTACCGGGCACTGATCATGTTGCTGACATTCTTACGAAGGCTTTATCAAGTACCTTATTTTACCAGTGTTTGTCCAAGCTGGGTGCATATGACTTTTACGCTCCAGCTTGCGGTGGAGTGTTAGAGAAGCTCATTTGACAAAGGCCCATTTTGTATTTTTTATTGTTGTTTCTCTCTTCTCTTTAGTCCCACATCATGTATAGGACCTTCTTCTCTCTCTCTCCATCTTATAAATTTGTACTCATTCTTTGTATTTGACACAAGTGAACATATATACAAGGTTCCTTTTTTCATCTCTACAAGCTTCAAATCGATTATCACACGAATATGCTCATGAAAGCTTGAAAAGTGTTGCGAAATTTAATTATGTCTCAAATTTTATATTTTAGGGTTATGATTAATTTTATATTTTAAAATTAATCATAAGATTTTGGAATACATCAGGTGAACGGGAAAAGAGGTAAGATTGTCAGCCTTTTTTTTCATGAGTCTCATCCAAAATAAAATCCCAACATACATCCTTGTCCCTTATGCGAAAGCATAAATAGCACGTTTTAAAATAAAAACATAAGAAATACAATAGATAATATAGTGATGAAATTAAAAATGCTACCCCAAGTGATGCTCGCTGACTGCGTAAGGTTCGTCATTTGGTGTCCGTCTCCTCATGTTTACGTTGTGAGTAAACAAGCCACTCCTGTATAGTTTAGTCTCGCCTTCCACCACATCCGTAACAGAGTGCCATTTTGAAAATTATTAATAATGAGAAGTGTGATTAGTGCTTGATCATCTTCTTTGTCTAAGTTGAATGGAAGGAATTGTAAGTTGAATTGGACGAACAATATGTTACAGCCAGGTAGGAAAGTATAAAATGAATACAGAAATATTAAACGACATATTTTTGGTTTGAAACAAAAATTGGTTGGTAATTTTGAACTAAACATACTATATGTTACGATCATGGATAAATCTCAGGAGGAATCCGGCAAGCGGAAGGGCCGGCGGTGTAAGGGAGAGACGAAACCCTAGACGAGAGGAGAGAAGAAGGGAAGAGTTTGGGGGGGGGGGGGGAGTTAGAGAGAGATAGAGAATTTCACTAATATTTCTTTCATAAGAATTACAAGACCCCAAAGGCCCTATACGTAGGCGTCGATGACATAGTTGTAAATAACATAAATATGCAACAATTCTAAAACACTTAAACGTTACGACGCGACTCGATACAACACGACTCGACACAACACGACTCCCAACATAGATAATAATAATAATGCAAGATAATTGATGGTGGATCTGTAACACTTCATCCGTCCTTCAAAAGAAGCTTGTCATCAAGCTCGTGCACCATGTGGGTGGCCGGATGATCTGCTACTTTGACCTTCCGCCAGAACAAGGCATGTTAGCGCGTAGCAGCGGCGGCAGTGACGGCGAGTAGCGACGGCGCCATCGGAAAGACCGGCGGCGAAATTAATGGCTTCCGCAAGGTCGGTGGAGCGGTGGTGAGCAGCAGCCCCAAGGATGTCGGAGACGCGACGGTCAGTCACAGGAACGGGTCTGCAGGGGTTAGCGGAGTACGGGCCAGCAGAAGAGGCGGCGATGATGCGGCCGGAGGAAGCAACAAGGCAGGTGCCAACGGAGCAAGAGCCGGGAGAGGAGGCGGTGAGATGGTCGGAGGGAGCGGCAAGACCGGGGCCGGTGGAGTAAGAATCGGTAGAGGAGGCAGTGAGTTTACTGGAGGCGGCGGGGCAGGTGGCCGGAGAGGTGGCGGAAGCAGTGAAGGGACGACCACCGTGGAGAGAGGTGGTAAATTAGCGGTCGGTGCGCTTTCAACGGGAGGATCGATTGCAGGGCGGAGGGGCAGGTTGGCATCGTAGAGGAGTGTTGGGGGAGGCGTGGCAGGATAACTTTCGCAAGGTGCAGGAGGCAGCCGTGGTGGAGGCAACCTAGGGCGGGGAGCCTTGCGGGAGGTTGCGAAGGCTCGTCCGTCGAGAGCAAGAAGACGATCAACTTTGGCATGGAGAGAGGCGCATGTGGCCAGGATTTGTGCAGTGAGGGCAGAAAAATCCAGTCGAGGGTTGGTGTCCGCGGATGGCAAGAACAACGGCCCGGGCGCAGCCGATTGGGCGGCGACCATGTTGCCAAGGAGATAGACTGGAGATGATGTCGACCGATTGGTGTAGAAAGGGCGGGGAGCGGCTGCTATGGGCCTGATTTGATGAAGACAGCGGCGGAAGTTGGGCGGAATCCGGAGAAACGGCGCAGGAACGGCAGAGAGCGGTGGTTCTAGGCGGGAATGAGCTGAATCTGGGCGGATGGAGCAAATCGGGGTGATAGTGGGCGGAGTTCGGCGTATCTGGGGGAATCAAGCGATTCCGGGCGAAGGCCGACGAATCAGGGCGCGGAAACCAGCGGAGAGCGGTGGATCTGGGCAGAAGAGGAGGAACAACGAAACTGGGGCTGCGGAGAGGACTCGACGGGGAAGGAGGCCTGGTAGGGTTTCGACGGAGCCGGGTCGCGGAACCTCGCCACTGCGGGCAAAATCGCGGAAAAAGCGGACGAGAGCGAGTCGCCGGATCTGGACACGAGCGGCGGAGGAAGCGTCGAGCAGGGCGATCGGGTTGTAGTGGAGCGGAATAGTGGATTTCACGCCCTAGTCGGCGTAATTGGCACCGAAATGACTTGGTGGAACCGGCGCTGGGCGGGATCGGCGGGAAAACAGGCGTGGTGTTGTATCCGCAATGCGGAAAGGAGCGGAACAGCCTTGGTGGAATGTTAGGTGCACCGGCGGCGGGATGGTGGGCGGTGCGGCGGGTCAGACCAATTGTTACGATCACGGATAAATTCCAGGAGGAATCCGGCAAAGGGGAAGGGCCGGCAGAGTGAGAGACCAAACCCTACAAGGGAGGAGGGAAGAAGGGAAGAACTAAAGAGGGAGGGAAGTTTGGAGAGAGAGAATTTCACTAAGGCCCCGTTCATTTGCAGGTTTTTGTTTTGGTCCAAAACGAAAACATCATACATTTTCGTTTTGGGTCAAAAAAAAAACTTATGTTCGTTTGCTTGTTGGTTTTCAAGGTCGTTTTGAGTCAAAACTAAAACTTACGTTCATTTGTGCTTGTAAACTGGAAATCTCTCTCTGCCTATCATCTTTCCCCAAAATAATCTCTACTGTTTTCTTCTTAAAATGTTGTTAAAAAAAATCCGCCTAAACATCCCAGCACCAAACCCTAAAACCCAGAGAGAAAAAATAACAGCTTAAGGGAATACTGATAACTCGAAAACTAAGAAACAATTATCAGATAACAACAAACCAAATCTCCGGTCATTATTAAAAAAAAGATAAGAAATCTAGCAAAGCTCACATTTTATCAGCTTCCCAATTGGTTTGGGACATGATTCCTCCTGAAACAACAACAACAAAAGATCAAATCCTTCTTTCTCCCTCCACTTTCTCAAAATAACCAGGCAGTGCCGTCAAATTAACAACTTACCGCCTCAAATCAAACACCTGAAACACCAGTAACTCCCTACTCCTGCCTCCACAAAGTCCCTCCTTTGTCTGCTAACAACAATCAAAAATCAGAAAGCAGAGCCCCCAGCTCTAACATCCCCAACTTTTGTAATTAGCACTCGGAGGGTGAGAAAAAAACAGGAAACAGAAAGAGAGAATTAAAAAAAGGAGGAGATGGACTTCAACAACATTTTAAGAAGAAGGAAGCGAGGAAAAAGAGGAAGAAGAAGGACGCCGCCGTTGCACGGCCGGGAGGAGATTTCGCGTAAGATGGGAGGGTTTTCGCGTGAGGTGCGGGGAAGAAGAGGTGCGGCTATTCCAAAAAAACTTGAAAACAGACCTCGGAAGGTCTGTTTTGAGATTACCTCTTTTACGAAGGAATGAAAACAGCATGGTTTTGGTTCAAAACGAAAACAGGTCAAAACTGAGCCAAACGAACATCTGTTTTTCATTTTTGAAAACTCAAAACCAAAACCATAGGCCAAAACGTAGCAAACGAACGAGGCCTAATATTTATTTCATAAGAATTACAACACCCCAAAGGCGCTGCCAACAGCAAAGCACATAAGTTATAGACAATACAGCCACGTGTAGGGTTACGTGTCGGCCGGTGAGTCATCCCCCGGCTTCGAAATCTACAAGAGTTATCTTAGGGTCCTCCTCCCCAATAGTGATGTGGAGCTCCTTCAGAGGACAATCGTGAGTGGGGGAGTAGGGTTGTTTATAACAGAAATAAAGCCATTTAATGCGAAGATCGTGGCACTCCTGGTTGGTCATCTAAGGATCAGCCGACAGTCGGGCAGTCGGGAAGTTGGTCTGAGATGCGGGGGAGTTGCGAAATGAAGTTGGGGTGGCGGTCGGAAGAGTGTTGGAGGATAGGCGATCGATCAGGAAGTAGAACTCCGAGTTGGCAACCAGTGTTGACAGAGGTGTCTGCTTCCACCATGCGGGCGAGGTCGATGGCATCAATAATCATCCGGGGTAGGTGCTGCGAAGGAGCCTATCTATGAAGAAACCCAAATAATAATCCAGTGGTAGATTAGAAATGTGCATTGTCTAGGAAATGAACTCGTCAAGGAGGCCCGGACACCACATAAATTTTCTACTGCTGTCCAGGAATAGTGAACATTGAAATAGAGGAAGACGTCATGTTGGAGTTATAACCAAGAGAGTAAAGGGTTGTTCTATCGCAGCCAGCAGACCCAATGGATGGTTGGCCCCACTAGGTCGATGAGAGTCGTAACAATCTTTTGCAGCTTCGGAGTCAGATGAATGTCAAAGAATTGTTTCGCATGTAAAATTCACCCAACGGAGTGAGAGTTGTTGAAGGAGGGAACGTCAAAAGAGCGGTGTGGTTAGAAGAAATCGGGGCTGAGGGGACAGGGTTGAGGGAAGTCATGGCAGCGTACCGAGAACTGAGGGGCACTCTGCGTCGGAGACCAAGGATGTACCTGGGTGGCTAGCGAAAAGGGCATCAAACTTTGCATCCAGCGGCTGCATAAGGGCTTGTAAGGAAGCCTCATGAGCATCGAGGCGGCAGAAGGTTGGATCCATAGGAGGCTAAGGCACTGGGGTGTCGCAGTGTGCCATGGAACGAAGTTGTGGGAGCATGCACGTCGGCGGAGGACATGAGACACGAGTTGGCGCTGTCGGGACCAGCAAAATAAGCGTTGTTGGCGGGATCTATCAGGGTAGGGAAGTTGTGAGCGTGAAGGACACGAGGTGTCTTCGTAGAAGCAGTGTTGTCGTCACTCGTCACGAAGCAGAGGAGTCCCAGGGAGCTTTTTTTCATAAACGTATGTCGTCGAGTTGGGATATGTGTCCTCATTACCTCGGTCCCGACGTCGGCATATGCGTTGTATTCTCATCTCTTCATCCCTCTCTTCCGTATTCGTAACTACAACATTGGATTGTTCAAAAATCAAAATTGTGCTAGCTAAAGAGGAATCAAATTTATGAGTTATATAATGAAGGTATGAAACCAGCCTATGTCGGTCTCAAGCACGGATGACAAATGGTGAGGGTTGTGTTAGGTTGACGGTCAGCGTAAAATTTAGCCACCCTTATAAATATGGATCATTTGAGAATTTGAGCAAAAGATATGTTGTTCCCCTTAAGGAACGTGTCGTATGGTCCGAATGCAACGTCTTGGCAAGGACCACAACATCTTCAAGACTTTGGTGTAATGTTAAATATGCAAGAGTCCTCGTCGTATGGTCTGAATGTGGCATCTTGGCAAGGACCACTGCACCTCCAAGAGAACTTGGGTGTAGTGTTAAATAGGCAAAAGTCGCCACATATTAGATTTCCTAAGGAAATATGTCGTAGGAATTGTGATCGACTTAGGTTTGGAAGTTGGAATATAGATACGCTAACGGGGAAAGCAATGGAAGTAGTGGATACGATGATTATGAGAAGGATAAATATTTTATGCCTGCAAGAGACTAGATAGGTTGGTGAGAAAGCTAAATTTTTATATAATTCAGGTTTTAAATTATGGTACACGAAAAAAAATTAAAACAAACAGTGGAGTAGGTATTATTTTGGATACTACTTGGAAGGATGAAGTTGTTGGGGTAAGTAGAAAAAGTGATAAACTATTAACTCTTAAATTGGTCATAAGAAGGGAAACAATTAATGTGATCAGTGTTTACGCAACACAGGTAGGATTAAGTGAAGCTATTAAAGTGCAATTTTGGGAAGACATAGATGATTTAGTAAGAGAAATCTCACAAAAGAGAAGATTTTCATAGGAGGAGACTTAAATGGACATATAGGGAAGGAAAATGTAGATTACACAGCCGTTCATGGAAGATAAGGATATGGAGAAAGAAATAAAGAAGGGTGAACCATTTTAGACTTTGTCGTACCACATGAGCTAATTGTATCAAATACTCTTTTTTATAAAAAAAAAGGAAGAACATTTAATTACGTTTAAAAGTGCATCAAATAAGTCACAAATTGATAATTTTATGACTCGCAAAATAGATAAAATGATTTGTAAGGATTGCAAAGTCATATCAGGAGAAATTTAAACAATGCAACATAGGTTAGTGGTGTTAGATGTACAAATTAAATATAATAAATTTAAGATAAAAACAAAAATGTTGCAAAAAATTCGGTGATGGAACTTGAAGATGGAAAAGCATGTTGCTTTCAAGAAGACAGTTATGCAACAACTAGTTGATGACTCATATGTTGATCGTAATACCCCCTGAGAAGTTGTCTTCACAATTAAGAATAAGTTCAAAGAACATACTTGGAGTATCAAAAGGTCGTGCGCCCCCAAATAAAGAATCTTGTTAGTGGAAAGAAGAAGTGCAAGACAAAGTGAAGGCAAAGAGGGTCAGCTATAAATCACTCTACACTTGTAAAAATGATGAAAACTTAGTAAGGTATAAAGTCGCCAAAAAATAAGATAAACAGACAGTAAGTAAAGCAAAAAGTCAAGCTTATGAAGAATTTTATAAGCGACTAGATACCAAAGATGGAGAGCGTGACATATATAAAATTGCTCGAGGTAGAGAAAGAAAGACAAGTGATTTAAGTCAAGTAAAATGCATAAAGCATGAGACAGATACAGTTTTGACGGATGATGTGGATATTAAAGAGCGATGAAAAAAATATTTTTATCAACTCCATAACGAAACAAAAAAACAATGAATTGAACTTGGAATAGTTAAGTAAATCAGAGGTGTATAAAAACACAATGTTTTATCGTAAAATTCAAGTATCAGAGGTAAAAATGTTCTAAATAAGATGAAAAATGAAAATGTGGTTGGGTCGAACGATATACTCATCGAAGTATGAAAATGTCTAGAAATTTAAGTAATTTTGTGACTTACATATTTTTTCAATAAAATACTGAAGTTAAAGAGGATGTCAGACAAATGAAGAGAAGGTATCTTGGTACCTTTGTATAAGAATAAAGGAGATATACAAAATTATGTTAATTACAGAGAAATTAAATTGATAAGTCATACCATGAAACTATTGGAATGAGTAATAGAAAGAAGATTAAGACGAGAGACTAACATCTCGGAGAATCAATTTGGATTCATGCCAGGGAGGTCGACCATGGAAGTTATACATCTCTTGAGGAGACTCATTGACAACTATCGATAAAGAAAACAAGATTTGCATATGTTGTTTATTGATCTTGAGAAGGCTTATGATAGAGTTCCAAGAGAGATCTTATTGAGATTCTTAGAAAAGAAAGGTGTAAATGTATCATATATTGACATAATCAAAGATATGTATACAAATTCAGTGACAAGGGTGAGGACATCTATCTGGAGGATTAATATAGGAATTCCCTATTACTGTTGGATTATGTCAAGGTTCAGCTTTAAGCCTTTATCTTGTTACCATTATCTTAGATGAGCTCACCAGACATATCCAACAAGCAATACCTTGGTGTTTATTGTTTGCGGATGATATCGTTTTGGTTGATGAGACGTGCGAAACAAAAAACTTGAATCTTGACGAGATACTTTAGAAAAGAATGTTTTTAGGTTGAGTAGAGCAAAGACGGAGTATATGGAGCTTAAATTTAGCAGTACAAGAAGGACAGGCGACTTCGTTATTAAGTTGGGTGATCAAGATATTTCCTGTAGTGAGTGTTTTAAATATCTTGGATCGATAGTTCAAAAAGACGGAGGTATTGATAAAGATGTGACACATAGAATCCAAGCGGGTTGGTTGAAGTGGAGAGGCGCGTCAGGGATCTTATGTGATCGTAAAGTATCACTAAAACTTAAGGGCAAGTTTTATCGTACTGCAATTAGACCCGCGATGCTCTATGGTTCGGAGTGTTGGGCAGTGAATTGTGTACATGAGCAAAAAATGGGAGTTGCGGAGATGAGAATGCTTAGGTGGATGTGTGGACACATGAGATTGGATAAAATTAGGAATGAAAGTATCAGGGATAAGACAGAAGTAGCACCAATTGCAGAGAAGATGCGAGAAGGTCATCTAAGATGGTTTGGACACGTACAAAGGAGACCATTAGAGGCACCTGTTAGGCATTGTGAGAGTCTAATCACTAGGCATGTTAAACGAGGGAGGGGTAGACCAATAAAGACTTGGAATGAAACTATAAGGAAAGACATAATGTTCTTAGGCATTAGTGAGATTATGACAAAAGATGGGCACAATGGCGACAAAGGATCCATATAGCCGACCCCACTATAGTGGGATAAAGGCTTGAGTGTTGTTGTATATATTAAAGGTATGGGAGAAAGTAAAAGAATGTAGACTTTGCAAATTACATTAGATTAAAGGATTGACTTGATTTTATACCAACAAAAGCAACAAAAAAGAAATTTATGTGAAGACAAATAATTGACAAGTGTATATAATTTATATTGATTGGTGGAAGGCTTCCATTTAGCATCGTGAAAATTAATTTGGCACAGACTGAGTAAAAAATGTGCATGTCATGTGTTAGAACTTAGAAGTTAATAACATAAGTTCGGCAAACAATTATATTGTATTATCAGTTGAAATGGAGTGATCAAAGAATATTCAAAATCGTATCTTTAGTGTGTTTTTTGCAATTGTTATGCCTCATGAGGCATTGGTTGTAATCAAGGTTGCCGAGGTTGGATCGGATGGTAGGATTGGATCGAGCGTCGCTTTACAAACTTTGGATCGATTTACGAAATCTAGATCATAAGATCCTATGACAATCCTGACAACCATGGTTTTAATAACAAAAACAAACATACAAAATATTTACATGATAAAGGGTTTAAAATTAGTAGAACAAAACTACATCTATGACACATTTTAAGGGGATTAAGAAACTATCAGACAACATTATTAGAGGATAGAGTGAGACCAAATATTTTACATAAAAAAGGGGAGCTCGGAGCACAAAGCATCCCTGCGCAACACGGGTCCGGGGAAGGGTCCCACCACAATGGTGAAATGTAGGCAAACCTTAGCCTGCATTTTTGCAAGAGGCTGCTTCCAGGACTCAAACCCATGACCTCAAGGTCACACGGCAACACCTCAACAGATGCATCAAGGCTCCCCTTCAGACCAAGTATTTTACATACAGGAAAAAATGATACAATTTAGGATGTAACTTCTAGAATTACAAATGTTAATAAGTGTATCACAATAATTATGTTATAATGGGATATCATGAATAACTAAAGATAAAGTCCATAAAACTATAATTAAGGAGATCACATCGGAAGACTGCTGGGGAGTAGAAAAATTATTGATAATTATGTCGAGTATGACTTAAAGTGTTAAGATAGAGTAAAAAAATTGATAATTAGGCTGAGCCTAATGCCATTGAAAGTGTTAAGATGTATAGTGGAAAATTAGGGGGATAGATTAAAGAATGGTTACACAAAGCATCCTTAGCCTGCATTTTTGCAAGAGGCTGCTTCCAGGACTCAAACCCATGACCTCAAGGTCACACGGCAACACCTCAACAGATGCATCAAGGCTCCCCTTCAGACCAAGTATTTTACATACAGGAAAAAATGATACAATTTAGGATGTAACTTCTAGAATTACAAATGTTAATAAGTGTATCACAATAATTATGTTATAATGGGATATCATGAATAACTAAAGATAAAGTCCATAAAACTATAATTAAGGAGATCACATCGGAAGACTGCTGGGGAGTAGAAAAATTATTGATAATTATGTCGAGTATGACTTAAAGTGTTAAGATAGAGTAAAAAAATTGATAATTAGGCTGAGCCTAATGCCATTGAAAGTGTTAAGATGTATAGTGGAAAATTAGGGGGATAGATTAAAGAATGGTCACATCCTAGAAATTTTAAGTGATGGTTTATGAAGATGGCGTATCTGTAGGAAAAGTACGAACATGTACAACACAATAAATGACGGAGGATTAATGAGAAGGGTAGATCTAGGACAAAGATGAGCAAAATGATCTGCAAAAAGTAGGCATGACAACTACGACAACATTCAACAAGAACAAAAAAGAAACGATGCATAAATTCTATCCAAAAAGTTCTGATAAGTTAACTGATGATGTGATGATAAAGACTAATTTCTCTCTAACTTGATGTTGTTTGCAACAAGTATTAATTAAATTAAACTTAGGAAAAAGTTCCAGTAGGCAAGCATGATATCAAAATTATACTTTACAAGAGAACTATCTGCATCAAACTTTAAAAAAAAACAGGTTTTAACATCTCATCAAAAATATACTTTGCAATGTAGCTGTGACATTTTTGAAAATTTAATCGCGTTGGGGGTTTATGACAAAAACATCTGGTCAAACAATCTCAACTCGTCAATTTTTCAATTTCAATGGTTCATGGAGTACAATCACACCTTCACAAATTTTATAATTTGAAATAGAAAAAAGACAGCTTCAGATCTTTAAATTTAATGACTGTGTTATTCAACAAAACGAAGGTGGATGGGATTTATCATGTATACTCTTGCAAGTACATATCAAATACTGTCATATTTCTCATATTAGACTATCTCATTGGATCAATGCAGTCACAAGGTCAATTAAGACAGTGACTACTCTTCGCTTTTAATATGATGAACATTCCATGAAAACTATTTTTCTACCCATAAATGACAAATGCTTAAAATAAAAATATATTCTCTCAATCTCCCCCCAAAAAAACTATTTATAAGAGAAAATTTGTGAAGCTAAAAGAGAAAAAGTACCTGCTTTTCTTTCTCAAGAAGTTCCTGGACTGGTCTATATGCAGCAGCAATGCACAGATTCTGCAGAGAAGCATAAAAAAGGAATTACCAATGGTACCCAGTTTTATCAATAAATTTGATACGATCCAACTGGGTCACTGGGCTGCTCGCAGGGCCATCTAAGCCAGGATCCATAGCCAGCCCCAGCCGATCGCACCAGGCCCGCGGGTCATACAACCCAACCCGTCTCCAATGCGGGACCCAGGCTGCTCACTTGACGGATCCATAGCTGGGTGCCACGTGGCGGGTTGTCAAGTGAGGCATTGGGCGCCCGCGAGCCTGGTGCGATCGGCTGGGGCTGGCTATGGATCCTGGGTTAGATGGCCCTGCGAGCAGCCCAGTGGCCCAGTTGGATCGTATCAAAATTGAAGAACACGATTACCTTCAAATCACTTCCAGAATAACCTTCTGTTGCTTTAGCTAACTCATCAAATCTAAAGCTAGGTTCAAGATGTTCATGGGAGAGAAATATCTTTAAAATTTTCATGCGGTTTTCCACATCTGGAAGGTCCACGTATATTCTAGAATGAGGGGAAAAAATCATAGCTATCTGATGAAAATACAAGATGAAAGAACAGTGTATGCACATGAGCTTTAAGCGAAAAGAAATAACATAGATAATTTCCTGATCACTACCTTCTTGGAAGGCGGCGTATCACAGCATCATCGAGATCAAATGGTCTATTTGTTGCACCAAGGATTAGAATCCTTTGGCTGTCCTTGGACCTCAACCCATCCCATGCTGCCATAAATTCATTTCGCATTCTCCGTGTTGCTTCGTGTTCGAAGGCACCACCTCGCGCACCAAGTAAGCTGTCAACCTACAATACGTGCATGGATTTAACAGAATTTTCAGGAAAATGGAAATAAAATAAGGCACTAGATACCAAGTTTCCGAATAAATATTAATATTTACCTCATCAACAAAAATGATAACTGGTGCAAGTCGAGAAGCGAAAGAAAAAAGCGCCTTGGTGAATTTCTCAGCATCACCAAACCACTTTATCAAGGCAACAATGAATAATTACATAGAAGGAAAAGATCTCAAAGAAAGAAATCAGGTCTATTGACTGTGAGAGTTAATTTTACCTTTGATGTAAGAGTAGAACCAGTAACATTGATAAAATTTGCTCCAGCTTCAGTTGCAAGGGCTTTTGCAAGAAGCGTTTTACCCGTTCCCGGAGGGCCAAAGAGCAAAATTCCTTTGCAAGGCTGAAAAAAGATCGCATAGCTCATCGATCGTAAAAAGAGATTTGATATGAGAGAAATAAGAGAACTTCAATGGAAATAATTTTCAACCCGTAAAAGGTTTCCATGTGAAAAAAGCTCTGGCCTTCTCATAGGAAGTGTGACAAGCTCATTTAAAGTTCTCTTAACATCTTCGAGAGCGCCGATATCATCAAACTTAACACCAACTTCACCCGAGGGCACCACGGCTGAAACAAAATTGCTCTCATACTCATCTTTAGCAAGATTCTACAAGAAAATATGCACGGTATAGAACTATAAGCATCTTATAGATTATAATAATTAAAGAATTGTAAATAAGAATGAACTATTACTTTTAGACTCTCTGTGGGCTTCATTGAAACTGCTTCCTGCTCCATTAACCTCGAAATAGCAACCTCCAAGCTGTACAACAAATGAAAATAGTTTTATGTTCTAGATCAAGAGTAACTTTAGCGGTTCATGTTGAAATGTTAAAAACAATTACCTTTCACAAGGAATCAGCAGCCGATCGTTACTAACAGAAGGAAAAGTGACGGAGGACAAATAGTGATTTCTAGCCCACCCAACAACTCTTTCTGCTTCTGTATTTATAAAAGGCACACTGTTTACACACATAAATACTAAATTTACTAAGAGAGATTATACATATATGATATAAAAGTGTCAGAACCAATGCATCCAACCTACCTACAACTCCTTGTAGATGGAGGAGCTCAAAATTGATATTAAGTGCAAAAGGCTATATAAGTTATGTTGTGGCACTATATTCTCAACACATTCCTTTATGTGTAGGGTCTTTGGTGATGTAGGGGTAGGCTAGTGGTGCTCGGAAGCTAGGACTCTACGTGCACATGCGAGGGGATATGCGAATGCAATGCTACATGCAATGAAACAGTCGGATGGCGACGACAATTAATTTAAGTAAAGAGAATTAACAACACCACGCAGTTAATCAAAATAAAGAAGCAATTAAATAATTTTGGCGATTTGGCAACGACTTCCTCCGCGTGGAGGGCCTAAGCAAGCGGCGGCGATTAATTCCACAAATAAATATTAGCGCAAAAGTACAACAACTACCAAATTATGATCACAGCACAAATATAGATAAACAACCAAGTGCAAATGTCAAATACAAAACACAATACCACGAGATACTCACGATGCAGTGGGCTGATCCGAGGCGATGGAGGATTTGACGAACCGGATGCAAAACGAGCGATCGGAAGTTGAACCGGAGGCGAAGCGGCGATGGCGGTGGCTGCCTTTAGCGAAAAGTGGCGGTAACGGATGGTAAAACGGCGGATCCGGACACAAATGAGTAGATCCGGGCCGGGGGTGAACAGATCTGATGATTTGGAGCGGATCCGAACAAAAATGGAAGGTTTGGGTGGAGGGAATAACGGATCGGAGGGTGGTAGCACTAGATCAAAACAGATCTAGGGTTTTCGGAGCGGTGGGAGGTGGATCCACGAAGGGGAAGGGGAAGGAGTGGCCGGCTAGGGTAGGCCGGGCCTTAGGGGGGTCGGTTTTGATGAGGGGAGGGGCGGTGAGGGGCTGGAGGCTTGGGGGAGGCCGGCGGTGGGGGGACAGCAGTCCGGCGGCGGGAAACTGGAAGGAGAAGGGGGCTGCTGGCTGGTTTGCTGGCCGGCATTGTGGAGGGGGTTTGGGGGGATTCCGGTGGTGGCGGGGGGGGGGGGGGGGGGGGGGGGGGGGATGGAAAATGGTGGAGGGGGTAGGGGTTACCTTGGGGGGAAGATTGGCGGCGTAGGAGTCGTCACCTTAGGGTTCCACGGCGTCGGCACCGAGGAGGGATCGCTGGAATCCGACATTAGTCTTCTCCAAATTCTGCAATGCCCTCAAACCAGCCCCCTAGCATCTTATTTATAAGAAAACACAAACTAGGCATCCCCATCAACGGCTATGATTGGCCGGTGGGTTAACCCTTAAAATACATCAAAATAAACTCAAAAAATACAAAGTAATATAATGTTTTGACTCGCGGCAACGTCCCGGACGCAACCGCGGAGTCCGATCGGCGATCCGATCAAGTCTTCATGTACGAATACATGTATGCGGCAAGCTCCTCCAAGTGCATCCGATGGCTCCCCATCAACTCCCCCCCGACTGAAAGGCCTTCATCTCCGATGAATGGAGATGATCATACTGAAGTCAAACTCCGGGGGCGAGCCGATCTAGCTCTGCCGGTAGTATCCAAGTATCGTATGTGTCAGGTCGGCCCCGCCAATGTACCAGGTAGCGGCAACGCGGTCCGTCCGAGGTGGGAACAAACCGGTGGGATCTGATCTCCGTGATGCTCTCATCTCTCGCCTCTTGGAAGGTGGGTATCGGTGCGATCGGTGGTGCCTGCGGGGGAACCAAAGTGGACGAAGTCCCATGTGGGTGGGTGGCAATAGTGGGGGGACTAGGATGGCCAGCATGTGGCGGCGAAGTGGACGGGTGGTACGGTAGCGACGGTGGTGGTGGGGGTGGCTGGGCATCTCCCCCGCTCGGGTCCACATAACTCATGAGGCTCATAGTATGGAGTCAGGTCATCAACATTAAACACAGGGTGAATTCCCATACTGGCCGGGATGTCAAGCCGGTAGGCGTTGGTCCCAATACGACTAATAATGGAATATGGACCTATTCGTCTCGCGCTTAACTTCTTGGCAGGCCCCTAAGGGAGCCTCTCGGGACGGACTCACACCATTACCTTCTCGACTATATTAAATATCTGCTCTCGCCTTCGCTTATCTGCATGGGGTTTATAATTATCATTGTTTATTATTATTCGTCGGCGGACCGACTCATGCAAATCATGCAAATGTTGTGCAAATGACTCAGCAGACTCACTAGAGCGGGACTCTAAAGGACTCGGGACAAGGTCTATAGGTTTCCTAGGGTCGTATCCTGAAACTACATGAAATGGACTCAACCCGGGACCTATTGACTGAGCTATTGTAGGCAAACTCGGAAATCGGCAAATCTAAGTCTCAACTACCTACATGCTCTCCAGCTAGACACCGCAACAGATTCCCTAGGCTCCTATTCACTACCTCAGTTTGATCGTCCGTCTGTGGGTGATATGCCGAGGAAAACCTAAGGATAGTACCAGTCTTGTGTCACAGGGTTTTCCAAAAGTAGCTCATGAACCTCACATCGAGGTCAGACACGATCGACTTGGGTAGGCCATGCAACCGAAATACATCCCTCATGAATATAGATGCAATGTGTGCCGCATCTGCCGTCTTGCGGCAAGCAATGAAGTGAGCTATCTTCGAAAACCGATCAACCACCACGAAGATGGAATCGTGTTTCCGTAAGGTGGGGGGAAGTCCGAGAACAAAATCCATGTTGATGTCCTCCCAAGGGCGGTGTGGAACAGGTAGGGGCGTATAAAGGCCGGTGTTCTGCTTATTTCCCTTGGCCGTCTGACAGATACGGCAGTGGCGCACAACCCGAGCTACGTCCTTCTTGAGGCTAGGCCAATAAAGACGGTCCTCAACAATGGCTATGGGCTTATCCCGCTCGAAGTGACCCGCGGCTCCGCCCGCATGCAGCTCCCAAGTCAGATAGTCTCGGTAAGACGTCTGAGGAACGCATAGGCGGGAACCCCGATACAGATATCCCTCGTAAATTTGATATCCCTCAACAAGGTCGGGTGGATCTCGGGATAGGCGGTATAAATCTCGCCAAAGTCAGGGAACGTAGGGTAATCGAGCATCAGTCGCTCAAGTCCCTGCACACTCGTCGTCATCGTCTGCAATAAGGACACGCGGCGACTCAATGCATCAGTCGGCTTGTTCTCAACACCCGCGCGGTGTTTGAGAACATAATTAAAATCCTGCAGATACTCGACCCACTACGCATGCCGGTGGCCCAACTTGCGTTGCGAATCGAGGTAACGGAGGGTCTGGTGGTCGGAGTACAACACGAACTCCCGGAGAAGGAGATAGTGTCGCCAGTAGCGCAGAGACTGGACAATAGCATAAAATTTTTGATCGTAATTCGAGTACTTTTGCTTTGCTTCATTCAGCTTCTCACTAAAGTAAGAAACTGGGTGTCCTTCTTGACTCAATACGCCACCTATACCGATATCGGACGCGTCGCAGGCGACCTCAAAGGCACGACTAAAATTTGGCAACCGTAGGACGGGAGCTGTCGTCAATCTCTCCTTAATCTCCTCGAAGGCTCTAGTGGCTGCGGGGCTCCACTGAAACTCTCCCTTCTTGAGACAGCTCGTGAAGGGGGTCATGATCGTGCTGAACCCCTGGACAAACCTCCTATAGAAGGTGGCAAGCCCGTGAAAGCTACGAGCCTAGTGGATATTCCTAGGTACAGGCCAATCTCGAATAGATTTGACCTTCTCAGGGTCCACGAAGACTCCAGTGGAGGAAATAATAAAGCCTAGGAAGTGGACGGACTCGGAGAAGAAGGCGCACTTCTTAAGATTCACATACAGTTTCTCTTGGCGGAGGGTGGCAAAGAGAAGTCTCAAATGATCGAGGTGAGCGGCCTGAGTCTGGCTGTAGACTAATATGTCATCAAAGTACACCACCAGAAACTTGCCCATGTAGGGCCGCAACACCTGCGTCATAACGCGCATAAACGTGCTCGGGGCATTGGATAGCCCGAATGGCATGACTAGCCACTCATACAGACCGTCCTTGGTCTTAAATGCGGTCTTCCACTCGTCCCCCTCACGAACTCGTATCTGATGGTACCCACTGCGGAGGTCGATCTTGGAGAAGATCTGGGCACCGGACATAGTATCCAGTAAGTCATCGAGTCGTGGGATAGGGAAGCGATACTTGACCGTGATCTTATTGATGGCGCGGCTGTCGATGCACATACGCTAACTACCGTCCTTCTTAGGGGTAAGGAGGGCGGGGACAGCACACGGACTCATGCTCTCACGAATGAACTGCTTCCGGAGAAGCTCGTCAACCTGCCGTTTGAACTCAGCGTGCTCATCCGGATACATACGGTAGTGGGGCAGGTTCGGGAGGGAAGCTCCCGGGACTAGATCAATGGCATGTTGAATGTCCCGTGGGGGAGGCAGCTCACCGGGGAGCTCATCTGGCATAATATCCGCAAACTCGCCTAACAGGGGACGCACCGCGAGTGGGAAATCAGTCGGGGCGTCCTCAGTAACCTGGGTAGCGGCGACTACATAAATAACGTCGGACTCGACACCATCTCGTAGAAACTCACCTCGCCTCAGAATATGCAGAGGCCGCGAGGCGCTCGGGCTCGCAGACGACTCTACCACACCCTTAGGTCGATCTCGGGGCCGGGTGGGTGTCAACGTGATCTTTCGCCCCTTATCATAGAAAACACACGTGTTCGAGCGACCGAATCACGTGACATCACGATCAAAAAGCCAGGGGCGTCCAAGCAACACGTGAGCGACGTCCATGGGAATGACATCGCACCAGACCTTGTCCTGAAAGGACGCAATAGTGATCGGGACTAAGCAACACTGGGTGACCTGAATCGCTGTCTTGTCAACCCAGACGACACGGTACGGATGGGGGTGAGGCTCTGCCTTCACCTGCATACGGTCAGGCGCCTTCTGGGCTACGATATTCACGCAACTCCCACCATCAATAGCTAGCTTGCAGGGACCGCCTGCACTAGGGAAGTATGTGTAAAAGATGGTCGTGCGTCGCCAGTCCTCGTCCACACGTGGGGTGTGTAGGAGGCGCCGAATAACTCTCACCTCTAACGATCGCTCGGCGTCACTCACCCAACCTTCCTCGACTGCGGCCCTAACCTCCTCTGGGGCCTCCTCTTCACCCTCTAAACCCTGCTCCTCCTCTTCCTCAAGTAACAGGTTCTGCGTGGGGCACTGCGCCGCCACGTGGCCCCTGCCAGAACATCTAAAACATATAATGCCCCCAGATCGCTGGCCATCAGTGGCTACGGCTTTACCCTTCGCATCCGCGGGGGTACGTGAGGGTGCAATCGTGGTGGTCTGGGGCGGAGCGGGCTTCCCAAAAGTCGAGGAATCAGCCCGCGAAGTGAACTGCCTCGTACTAGACGATCGGAGGTACTACTCGTACTCGAGGGAGAGCTGGAATATCTGATCAACAGTCTCCAAACGGTGGGGAATCAACTCTCTCTGAATATCAGAACGAAGGCCCGCCTTGAAACTGGCGGCAGTGGCGATAGGCTCCTCTGAAATATCACTCTGGATGACCAGCTCATCGAAGCGAGCCATGTACTCGACGACGGTAAGCGTCCCCTGGCGTAGGTTATGTAGTTGCTCAAATAGCTGATCTCGACATGACGTGGGGAGGTACTTCTCCTTCAGTATCTCCTTCATCTCGTCTCATCTGGCGACGGGGTAGTAACCATCCCGCTCTAGAGCTCTCTCAACACTAATCCAGAATACCTTAGCTTGCCCGATCAACTTCATCTTTGCAAAGCGGACACAACGCTCGTCACTCATGTTGTACCACTCGAAGTAGTGGTCCATGTCCAAGAGACAATCGTTGAATGCTTTCGGATCTAGGCGACCATCGAACGAAGGGGCGTCGAGCCGGATGCGACGAGTGATGTCATGATAGTGTCCCCCTCTCCGAGGATCGGGGTAGTCCTCCGGGTAGTCATCATGGGCGTAGTCGTATCGAGCGGGTGGGGGACCACGCTCTCTCTGACCCGGGGGATAATAATCATCATGGTGATGCTCACGGCGACCGTGTGGGGGCACACGATCTCTGGGGTCCGGTTGAGGCTGACGTGGCATACGGTACTCATCACGCTGGGGCGGCAATCTATCCCTCGTCGGGACTTGCCTATAATCTCTCGCAAAATCAGGATGTCGTCTTACCGGCGGAATCGGGGCTCGATGAGAACTATCACGATGGTGACGGTCTGCGGGAGGTGGACCATCCCTCGAGCGTTGCTCTCAACGTGGAGGAGCGTCAGGGTCGTCCTCAAGAGAATCGTCACGCTGTGTCGGAGTGTCTCTGGCATCCTCTAAGTGGCCTAAACGAAGGTTCACCTCGGCAAGGTCATGACGCACATTGTCGAACTGGGCTCCTATGGTGTCAAGGCGACCTAGGACAAGGCGTTGGAACTCAGCGAAAGCGGCGTCCGAATTCAAGCTCGTCGTTCGGTCCTCAGTGTTCTGTGGTTCTACCATGCTTACTCTAAAAGTCCTACCACTACGGAGCATGCAAGTGGCCTAACCTGGCTCTGATACCAAATGATGTAGGGGTAGGCTAGTGGTGCTCGGAAGCTAGGACTCTACGTGCACATGCGAGGGGATATGCGAATGCAATGCTACATGCAATGAAACAGTCGGATGGCGACGACAATTAATTTAAGCAATGAGAATTAACAACACCACGTAGTTAATCAAAATAAAGAAGCAATTAAATAATTTTGGTGATTTGGCAACGGCTTCCTCAGCGCGGAGGGCCTAAGCAAGCGGCGGCGATTAATTCCACAAACAAATATTAGCGCAAAAGTACAACAACTACCAAATTATGATCACAGCACAAATAGATAGACAACCAAGTGCAAATGTCAAATACAAAACACAATACCACGAGATACTCACGATGCAGTGGGCTGATCCGAGGCGATGGAGGATTTGACGAACCTGATGCAAAATGAGCGATCGGAAGTGGAACCGGAGGCGAAGCGGCGATGGCGGTGGCTGCCTTCGGCGAAAAGTGGCGGTAACGGATGGTAAAACGGCGGATCCGGACACAAATGAGTAGATCCGGGCCGGGGGTGAATAGATCCGATGATTTGGAGCGGATCTGAACAAAAATGGAAGGTTTGGGTGGAGGGAATAACGGATCGGAGGGTGGTAGCACTAGATCAAAAGAGATATAGGGTTTTTGGAGCGGTGGGAGGTGGATCCATGAAGGGGAAGGGGAAGGAGTGGCCGGCTAGGGCAGGTCGGGCCTTAGGGGGGTCGGTTTTGATGAGTGGAGGGGCGGTGAGGGGCTGGAGGCTTGGGGGAGGCCGGCGGTGGGGAGGCTGCAGGCCGGCGGTGGGGGGACAGTAGTCCGGGGGCGGGAAACTGGAAGGAGAAGGGGGCGGCTGGCTGGTTTACTGGCCGGCAGTGTGGAGGGGGTTTTGGGGGATTCCGGTGGTGGGGGGGTTGGGGGGGGGGGGGGGGGGGGGGGACGATGGAAAATGGTGGAGGGGGGTAGGGGTTACCTTGGGGGGAAGATTGGCGGCCTAGGAGTCGTCACCTAGGGTTCCACGGCGTCGGCACCGATGAGGGATCGCTGGAATCCGGGATTAGTCTTCTCCAAATTCTGCAATGCCCTCAAACCAGCCCCCTAGCATCTTATTTATAAGAAAACACAAACTAGGGCATCCCCATCAACGGCTATGATTGACCGGTGGGTTAGCCCTTAAAATACATCAAAATAAACTCAAAAAATATAAAGTAATATATCGTTTTGACTCGCGGCGACGTCCTGGACGCAACCGCGGAGTCCGATCGGCGATCCGATCAAGTCTTCCTGCGCGAATACATGTACGTGGGCCCGTCTTGCGGCGAGCTCCTCCAAGTGCATCTGATGGCTCCCCATCATTTGGTCGCTAATACATAAATTATTTCTAATTAGATGAAGCTGGCTCCATACATAAATTATTTTTAATTACATGAAGCGTGCTCGGATACCTTATTAGAACATATGTATCAAAACTAAAACCAATTAATTGTAGGTGGAGGGACCCGAGATCTATACTAAGTGCACAAGGATACATGATTTTCCTAACGTAGAATTATATTTATATCAAAAAGTTGCATCTAGATGTTCCCTTTCTACAAAAAAATGCAAAAAAAAGAATATTGCTGGGTATCAAACATACTTTTCCTAAGACAATTTGAAAGAATTAAAAAATACAAAGTTTAGCTTAGGTTTCATAAGAAAAGCAAAAGTTACACAACGTAACCAACTCCTCTCTAAATGCACGATTATTCTTTTTCACTTGAAACAATCGAGTCAATCCAACATAGAGAAGATAAGTGATGGCAATGATGCTCACTATTTTAGTAATAACTAAATAATGATATGCAAAGGAACAAAATTGAATCAAGGCTAATGATGATTGTGATAAAATGACAGCTTGATGATAATGATTAAAAAAACTCTTTTAGTGATCACTAAATAGAAACCATTTATTTTTTTATCAAAATCATTCAGGTGGATTCCAAACAGACATTTCTCGTAATCCCTTACTTTGTTTTGTCAAAAAAACACCATCTGTCTTCAAATGCAAAAGATCAAGGCATGAAAGACCATGTTCTTGAAGAACCTATTTAACACAAATAGAATGATACAATGAAAGGATAGAAATAAAGCAGCACTTGAAAAAATGACCAATAATCAAGGACCATTAAACCTTATGCAGCTCAATAAGATTATTCCTTGATATAACTATTTTTTTATCCTCCTCAATTTGTTTGTTGAAAATTCTGAGTTGCTCCTCTTCCTGCAACATAGCAACACAAAGCCCTCTTAAAATCAAGATTCAGAGTTTAAAAATAACTCTACATCAAGTACAAACAAGTCACAACTGAAAATATAAGGAATATACATGTGTTCACGAGCACTCTAAAATTAGGGACCTTTTTACTTCATCATATGGCTGAAAGGACAAATCGAGGGTATTTTTGGTACCAACAAAGATTTTTTCAAGAAATTTACAGAGAAATTAAGCGACATTGTAATGTCAGACGCTCGGGCACATCATCTTCTTTTGTATTTTGTATATTTAATTTGTAAGGACATTATGGTAATGTCTATGTGAGCCCCCCTCCCCCCTATATAAGGAGGAGGTTTGGGAGTTCTAGTGATCTTTTATGCTTAGGATTTGAGATATCTCCATGTGAGAGGAACTTCAAGGAGAAACCAGCCTCCTAGGGTACAAGTATCCCTCGTGAGTGTATTCAATTTCTTGAGTTTTATTGTAAGCCAATTTTTGAATTGGTAACATTGGCCTGACCAGTCGACCCCGTACGCCACTACCAAAGCCGTCGGGACACCTTTCGCGATCCACACGCGCGGATATCATTCCCGGCCATTCGTGCACGACGATCTTCCCCGATCCGCAAGGTCAAGGCTTTCAACCCCGACCTCGCACGTGTCCAGTGGATTCAGAGCAGTGTCCATTCGGGCATAAACGCGTGTCCAGAGCAGTTCCTGCATGTTCAGCAGTACATACACGTGCGTCCAGATGCATCATCAGTCGCGCATTGGTTCCACCTCTTTCTATCTCAACCTAAAACGATGATTCCACGCCCACCCTTCCTGTGGCAGTTGGCTTCTACCATATTGACGATTTCGCCTCTTCCGCTCTCGACCAGGATTGACGATTTCGCGCTCGCCCTTTCGGAGGTAGTTGGCTTCTCCCAGATCGACGTCCGTGCAATTGGCTTCTCCCACTATCATGTCCTCCTTCTCGCACCTTTTCTCTGGACATCTCCTACTTCTATCGGTTGTTTCTCCCACCTGTAGTGTCTCGTTCGTGCCCTTCGTCTCCACCACCGCCCGTGTCCTCTCCTTATGTCAAAGATCCGCCACTCATGGAATCCTGTGTGGAGGCCCTCGAACACACCCTCACCAACATCAACTCTCGCCTAGAGGTCCAAGCCGAGCAGTTCACTTAGATTATGACCCTGATTCACAACATGCAACCAGACCGGCACTTCGGGCATAACGCTGCCTCTGCCTTGGGATCCCCCAACACATTGTCCCCCGAAGAACCCGTTTTTGCGGGATTTCTTTCTTCACATTTCCCCCGCATTGGCATTCCCACATTCAACGAGAAGTTGAATCAAAGTATAACTGATTCTTGTAGAAGATGATACCCGCACGAGAGGTCCAACAAGGGGGCATAAGGCCCTCGTCAATGTGGTAGGGGAGCTCAGATAAAGTTGAGATCTGGATTTCGCGACGTAATGCAAAGAGGAGCGTGGATGTGGATCAGGAGATGACAAAGTGATGCAGGACGACGCGTAGGGTTTGCGCGTCTGTCGACTTTTTCTAGGAAACCCAAAATGCATGCAATGAAATATGGATTTTGCAAACAATTTGAGCGGGAGTTGCCCTGACCTAAGAATTTAAGCAACGTTTTTTTTATAAAGCACAAAAAAAACTATTTTTGTTTAAAAAGATTTTCTTGAAATAAAGGTTCGATTCTTAATCCAGGGAAATAAATTCGCAACTTTCGTTATGTTCCCTCATGTCGTAGTAAAACGGAAATCGTGAACTTCAAATACGTTTCCGATTGGAGTTTTCGACGTACCGTTTGCTGACAAAACTTGGGCGAAAACCCAGCAAAGTGTCTATTATCATACGAGAAAATATAGAGGCGCACACAAAGGAAAAGATAGAAACAATTACCCACGGAAGAGGCTTCTTCCGTATTTGAAGTCGATGACGATCGCGTGAGGAACTCCTCGTCACCTTCGATCTCCCACTTCGAGGTCGGCCGCTATCGCACACGGGCACCACGGAGAATCTCTCACTCACAGACAAAGTGGTTCCACGGAGTCACTCGCTCTAAAGAAGCCACAATCCTAACATCCTAATTTTACTCACTCTCACACACAAGAGTGGCTCCATGAAATCTCTATACACGAGAAAATTTCACACTTGTTCGCACAAAGAGGCTTCACGTAATCTCAATCGCTCTACTGTCTCACGGAAGCAAACAGACAGCAAACACCCAATCAATTTTCATCGGGTAGAAAGCAGAACTCCAAAATGTTCACTAACATATACCTATTACAGGACAATTAAAATTACTGTTCATTCACCAACAGCAAATCCAGGTAGAAAGCAGAACTCCAAAATGTTCACTAACATATACCTATTACAGGACAATTAAAATCACTGTTCATACACCAACAGCAAATCCAGGAAATCTCATACTCCAGCATTTAATCTAACTGATCTCACAATAAACTTCACTAATTACTAACACTACTATTCATCCACTGTAACCTTACAGGAATCCAACTACAAAGGATACAACCCTAAACTAATTTCAATCGGCATTGTCATCTTCTTCCTTAATGGGAATCAAACTAACAGCAATCCATCTTCCTGGATTTCACCGATAGGACTTGGAAGCAAACACGAATCAGCAATCTCATCTGCAACTCTTCACCTAACTAGAAGAACACAGACATTCACGCCTAATTCTATCGGGAAGCACACACCAATCCCTTCATTAACCAACTACAAAGTCCTAATCACAGGAAGCACACAGCAACCTCAAACGGAAGTAACGATCACAGCAAATTTCATCAATATTCATCAATCACTCTGCCAAAATTACAGACATCCACATCCCTTTTATAGGGTTACATCAATATCAACAAAGAAACGAAATAACAGTTATCCCAAACCGTTAGAGGAGAGGTGGAGAAAATGTGGTCATGTCCGGAGCTTCGATATGTGCGGGAATGGCGGAATGAAATAGCGGTTGCGTGGGATGTGGTCGTGACTGTCGTAGGCGTGCGGAAGCTCCTTTGCGAGCCGCAGCGGAATTGGAGTAGGGGCGCCGATGTCGGGGTGGAGCGCAGGAATCGGAGCCCTACCCGTGTGTTGTTGATGAACCAGGGAAACTCCTGTGACGGGCAGATTTGGAAGATGAACAGTGCTGAACCGCAGCTTTGAACAAACCCGGCTAATTCAAATGACAGGTTTTTATATATATATATATATATATATATATATATATATATATATATATATATATATATATATATATATATATATATATATATATAGCTCTACCATATATATCATTATACATATTTTCAAGCACACCAAACATTTATCCTCAACCGTTTGATCAAAGTGCATATTAAATCTCATCCTTTAGATGGAGAGAGAGAAAGAAAGATTAAAGAGAGAGGAGAGAGGAAAAAAGAATATTTATAGGTCTCTTAAAGCCATATGAGAGGGAGGGAGAGAGAGAGCGAGAGAGATTAAAATTTTTACGGTAAGGTGTACATTTTTTTAAAAAAATAAGAATTGTAATCTTGATTTATATTTTTTTACAGTCATTTTGAGTACTCATATGTATATGTTGCGGGTGTAGCCCGTTTTGATGCGGGCACAGCCCGCAGCGACACATCGAGCACGAGCGAAGCCCGTGCAAAGGTGGGCGAAGCCGGGCCAAAGCGGGCGAAGCCCGCCTAGATGCGGCCGAAGGCCGCCCGAGAGCATCGAGCACAGGCGTAGCCCATGCGAAGATGCTCGTGTGTTATATATATATATATATATATATATATATATATATATATACACACACACACACTTAAATTTTAAAATACATAAATTGCAAACATAAAATGCTCAAATACGACTCAAATAAGATATGCAAGACTCAAGGCCGACAAAGGTCTGGTCGAGTGCGACGTCGGGCACTTGTTGTCGACCTGACCTGGGTTGGTCTCCACCAACTCTCCCCCTCTCGAAAACACTCATCTCTGGTGAGTGCTCCAAGTGGTAGTACGGGAGAAGATCAACATCTATGCCAACGAACCAAAGATCTCTGAAAACCACCATCAATAGTGGTCACTGTCCAATATGTGCTCGGGACTGGAATAGAGTAATCTCCTGGTATCCATGCTCAACCTGAAACTGGCAGTGAAAATAGAAGGAACTACGATGGAAGTGTCAGTAGCGGAGTGAACGTCAGTATGTGCTGAATGTGGCTCCTCACTCTCACTCACCAACCCAAAAGAATCAAATGGAGGAGAAGACGATGGAAAATCTAAATACTCGTGCGGGTAATCGTGGAATAAAGTCAGATCGGTTACGTAAAAAACAAGATTTGCTCCCTAAAAGGAAGGCATCTCAAGTTCAGACACATTCTGCCCAATCCGTTTCACTACTCGAAAGGGTCTGGTTCTACGGCCAGCTAGCTTCTTTAAGTTACCCGAAGATAACCGTTCCGGATTTAGCCGAACCATCAACAAATCATCCATTTTGCAACTAGGAGCTCTTTTATGCTTATTTGCTTGAGTTGCATAAAGGTCAAAAGTATTATGCAATATTCCGCTCAAAATTTAAATGTCAATCATGCAAATACAAAAAATGAACTACTAATACGACTAACGCCACAAACCGATGGTTTCAGATACCAAGAACAACTTCTGAGAGAGGTACAAGATCAGGAGGCTCAGAGGGTGGATCATAAAAGACTTCATCACGGGGGCGATGAACACCTAAGTACAAATCAGAGACAACAGTGACCAAATGTGTCAACATGGTGTACGAATTGTCTCTGCAAGTGTGGGTGACAGGATATAATATCAACAGTGTAGTGAGCGCGCCCTCAAATTCGACTGTGCTACTAAGAATAAATACATCCCAAATATGTGGTGAACCCATAAGTTTTTTATCTGGTGGTTCACCGGGAGGGGTATAATAAAATTTGTCGCAAATGTGACGCGTACAGACGTAAGCTCCAAAAACACAGGAAGTGCTCTCATATAAACGATAACGTGCACGAAGCGTGACAATCGTGATAAACCTACAAAGAGAAAGTGAGGCATCTGGAGGCTCACCGGGTGGGACATCTAAAAACTCATCGCGAATACGATGGTCAACAAGTGGTACGTCTCATAACTCATCTAGAGTGCGAGTCACCAGATGGCTACGTTCAAGCCCTAATATATGGATGTCACACTCAAAATCATCTTGCTGAAGCACTATTAACATTAAGGGCAAAAATGGAGCAGGTATCCATTTCTTAAAATTCATAAGGGTGTTACTCACTGGAATCTCATCCATACAAATACGAGGTGGCTCATCTGGAGGCTCAATAGGAGGGTCGTCAAATGACCCATCAGTCGAGTGATGGTCCTCCAGAAATGAACCATCATAAGGGGTCGTACACCTAGAAAGGGTAGTGGTAACTACCTCGAGATCACTACTAAGCTCTCGGCTCCCAAACGTAATGTCACTCAGTGCGCCATCAGGTGTGGTGATGTGACTCGATGCGCCATCAAGTGTGGTGATGTGACTCGGTGCGTTATCGAGTGTGATGATGTGACTCGGTGCACCACCAGGTGAAGTGTGCAAGGAATCTACACTCAAAATAGAGCTAGTAGATATAGAATCAAGGGTAGGATCACTAAGTGGAGCAGACTCACATGGGGTTTGACTCAACACATCTTGTATTAGGATATCAGACAGAGCGGGTGATGTCTCCCTACTTTGGGCAGTAGAAGGCTCTTGCTGACCCTTAATGGCTATCGTCATGTTCGTCTTCGGAGCACTAGGAGGATTGCTAGATGTGATGTACTTTTGACGATAGTGACCTCTATAGGTATTTCGAGGGTAATCATAATGAGCGTCCATAACATAATCATGAAGTGCTCGTGAGTAGGCATGAGTCCTACGAACGTGTGAGGGTGGTCGCTCATATACAGACTCTGATTCCTCATATAAAGGAGACGTGTACTATCGATAACTAGAGCGATACTGAATAAAGTGTTGAAGGACCAATAGGATCCACTCGAGTACGAGGATAAAAACGACGATAATCATTATCCTCATAATGATTATCCTCATAATAAAGTGTTGAATCTTATCCTCATAATAAAGTGTTGAAGGACCAATAGGATCCACTCGAGTACGAGGATAAAAACGACGATAATCATTGTACTGATGTCTCAATAATGAGAACGTGTTGGTGGGTCAACACGGTCTCTGGAAGTGATACGGTGATCGATGATAATCATCAAAGTATCGCACAGATCTCTGTGATGAGGTACTATGGGAGTGGGTATAAGTGAAGTTGTGATCCTCAAATAAATGATTTCTCCTAAAGGTAGACCTTTCCACATAGTGATGAGCAACATCGTAACAAGCACGGACAGAATGCTCATCTCGAATTTAAGGTGACATTGATGCTCGAGGGGGTACTTCTAAGTTATTCATCATAACACTAAGGTTTTCAAGTCATCCTCGCATGGCCATGTTCAACTCGGCTATTTGGTGGGTGAATGGAAGAAACCACGGGGGTGGTTCATTCCCTTCGTTCCCACGACTCGGTTCATATTCTATGCAGGACAGATCTCAAAACTTAGAAAAATTTTGGACCCTCTCTTTGATACCAAATTGATGCAGGACGGCGCGTAGGGTTTGCGTGTCTGTCGGCTTTTTCTAGGAAACCCAAAATGCATGCAATGAAATATGGATTTTGCAAATAATTTGAGCGAGAGTTGCACTGACCTAAGAATTTAAGCAACGTTTTTTTTTATAAAGTACAAAAAAACTATTTTTGTTTAAAAGGATTTTCTTGAAATAAAGGTTCGATTCTTAATCCGGGGAAAGAAATTCGCAACTTTCGTTATGTTCCCCCATGTCGTAGCAAAACGAAAATCGTGAACTCCAAATATGTTTCCGTTTGGAGTTTTCGACGTACCGTTTGCTGACAAAACTCGGGCGAAGACCCAGAAAAGAGTCTATTATCCTACAAAAAAATATAGAGACGCACACAAATGAAAAGATAGAAACAATTACCCGCGGAAAAGGCTTCTTCCGTATTTGAAGTCGATTGCGATCACACGAGCAACTACTCGTCACCTTCAATCTCCCACTCCGAGGTCGCCCGCTATTGCACACGGGCACCACGGAGAATCTCTCACTCACAGACAAAAGTGGTTCCACGAAGTCACTCACTCTAGAGAAGCCACAATCCTGACATCCTAATTTCACTCACTCTCACACACAAGAGGGGTTTCACGAAATCTCTATACACGAAAAAATTACACACTTGCTTCCACAAAGAGGCTCCACGTAATCTCAATCGCCCTACTGTCTCACGAAAGCAAACAGACAGCAAACACCCAATCAATTTTCATCGGGCAGAAAGCAGAACTCCAAAATATTCACTAACATATACCTATTACAGGACCATTAAAATCACTATTCATTCACCAACAGCAAATCCAGGAAATCTCATACGCCAGCATTTAATCTAACTGATCTCACAATAAACTTCACTAATTACTAACACTACTATTCATCCACTGCAACCTTACACGAATCCAACCACAAAGGATACAACCCTAAACTAATTTCAATCGGCACTGTCATCTTCTTCCTTAATGGGAATCAAACTAACAGCAATCCTTCTTCCTGGATTTCACCCACAGGACTTGGAAGCAAACACGAATCAGCAATCTCATCCGCAACTCTTCACCTAACTGGAAGAACACGGACATTCACGCCTAATTCACGCCTAATTCTATCGGGAAGCACACAACAATCCCTTCATTAACCAACTACAAAGTCCTAATCACAGGAAGCACATAGCAACCTCAAACGGAAGTAACGATCACAGCAAATTTCATCAATATTCATCAATCACTCTGCCAAAATTACAGATATCCACATCCCTTTTATAGGGTTACATCGATAGCAACAAAGAAATGAAATACCAGTTATCCCAAACCGTCAGAGGAGAGGTGGAGAAAATGTGGTCATGGTCGGAGCTTCGATATGTGCGGGAATGGCGAAATGAAATAGCGGTTGCGCGGGACGTGGCCGTGGTTGTAGTGGGCGTGCGGGAGCTCCTTTGCGAGCTGCAGCGGAATTGGAGTAGGGGCGCCGATGCCGGGGTGGAGCGCAGGAATCGGAGCCGTAGCCGCGTGCTGTTGATGAACCGGGGAAACTCTTGTGACAGGCGGATTTGGAAGATGAACAGTGCTGAACCGCAGCTTTGAACAGACCCGGCTAATTAAAATGACAGGTTATATATATATATATATACACTTAAATTTTAAAATACATAAATTGCAAACATAAAATGCCCAAATAAGACTCAAATAAGATATGCAAGACTCAAGGCCGATAAAGGACCGGTCGAATGCGACGTCGGGCACTTGTTGTCGACCTGACCTAGGTTGGTCTCCACCACAAAGAGAGTGCCCACAAGGGAATACTCCTTGTAAGATAGAGCATCAGCTGTGCAGTTCAAGGACCCCCATGTATTCCACGTGGAAATCAAATCCAAGAAGTTTGTTGACCCAGCGTTGTTGCGGCACAGTAGTGTGGAGTTGCTCCCGAAGATACTGTAAAATAAAATGTTCAGTGAGGATCACAAAGGTGCACACCCAGAGGTAGCGTCGCCAGTGTTGGACTGCATTGGTGAGGCCTATCAACACATGTTCATAAGTCGGTAACTTCTGATGGTGAAGGGCTATCTTTCAACTGAAATAAGTAATGGGGTGTCCCTCTTATTGCAATATGGCCCTGCAGCCCTATCTCGAGATGTCAAACTCCTCATGAAACTCCTGAGAAAAGTTTGGAAGACACAAGACCAGCGTGATAACCAAGGCTTGTTGGAGCTCCCTAAAAGTCGTTGTGGTGTCACCACAAACAAAAGCATTCTTCTGCAAGAGAGACACAAACGGTTCGATAATGGCATTGTAGCCCCGAATGAAGTGGGGGTAGTAACCGGTGAGGCCAAGATATCCACAGAGGTGGCACGGAGTATGTGGTGTGGGACAAGTTGCGACGCCATGGAATTCCTTGGGGTCGGTCGAGACTCCATGAGCATGCACCACGTGGCCCAAGTAGGTAACGCTACTCATGTCGAAAGAACACTTCATGTCCATGAAAATGAGGCGAGGTGTGGTAAATGCTCGGTACAACACTTATTATACACCAAAATCTCGTCAAAAAACACAAGCACAAACTTCCGAAGTAGGGGTTAATACCTCATTCATCAAAGCTTGGAAAGTGGAGGGGGCATTCGTGAACCCGAATGGCACAACAAAGAATTCAAAGTACCCTGATGGGTCCTTGTGACGCCATTAATTATTTCAGGTACAAATAATGTATGCATTTATGATTTTTATTGTGTATACTGACACACAATAAATATTGATGTAACGCAAATTAGAGCATCTTATTATGAAAAGAGTTAAGTCTAATGAAGATTTAGTATTGATAATAGGAAATTTAAAGAGGTGAACGATTGCTAGAAGAACTGAACTGGAGGTTCAATCGTGACTCGCGCCCAAAAGTGCATGCGTGTCAAGCGTAAGGAAAGCGGCATCGTGATTTAAGAGGAGAAAATATAACTGCTACTTCATTTCTCCCCATTTCACCTGACGAAAGCCTACTCCCATACGGAAGTGTCACTCGACGCCGAGCTCTCCCGAAAGACCAAATCACCTTCGTTTCCCTCGATTTTTCTTCCTAGGGTAAGGTAATATCTTCCTCTCAACTCCTTTTAAGTTTTTTTTTTGATTGAAGACTCCATTGTTCTGCTTTTTAAAACCCTAAATCATCTAAAACTTTTAAAATTTGCTAGTTTTTCTCCTGTTGAGTTTCAGAGGCAAGTTCATGCATGTTTTATGTTTTTCTTGAACTTCTTGTGGAAATTCCGAAAACCTTAGATGAGTAAATAATTATTTCACCCCTAATTCCAGTTGCCTAATTTATCTAAAGTATTATAAAGAAGGAATATTCATGTATAATGAAATTTGGGCAAAACCCCCTTGTTACTATGTTAGGGCAGCCGCCAATAATGATTGTTTCATGAACCCTTATATGTTTTTCATGATTAATTAGTGTGTAGTACCATTAGACATGAGCAGCCATAAGATATTAAGATTATTATTTAGTGTTGTATATGTTATCACCAATGGGTCAACTAATATCGGTCATCGACTTAGGTCATGGACCCTCAAGGTAGAGGCCAAGGAAATGATCAATGCAAAGACAAAGGAAAAGAGAAAGTAGGTGTGAGTTCTTACTTCCTATATTTGCAAGTTGTTTTGTTTATGCTCTTCATATGATATATGTTGTACTCATATATTGGGGTAGAATAAGAATTAACTAAAATGACATTTCACTAATGAGTCAATCGAAGGAAGACAAACACATGATTAATTCTCAAAGAAAATTGTAGGCATAAAGAAGAAAAAACACCTTAAATTAATGGCTATATGAAGAGTTAACTCAAATCGGGAGAGGGGGAGAATAATCTATTGGCGTGTTATTTATTATTGACGTGTTATTCTATATGTGCCTCTTGTATCTATATATACCTATTTCTCCTTTGTGGATGAATGGAATTTTAACTTTTCTCACTTGATTTGGTATCAGAAGGAGGTTCTGATCCTCCGACCTGTGGGTTATGGGCTCACAATGCTTTTGTTGTGCGATTCTCTTCTGTTGCCGACATACACTCGTGGCCCACGTGGGCCCTCACATGTCCACCTCATTCTTCGGGATCCACTGGTTACGCCCAGCTCAAAGGACCTTGTGCCACATCCTTTGGCAGGTGATATTCTTCCCTCCTCTAACTTACTCATTGCACTTCGCAAGGGTAAGCGATCTTGTGTTATTGACCATCCTGTGGCAAGCTATGTGTCCTACTAGCATCTTTCTCAGGGTTACCGGGCTTTCCTGACTATTACCGACCAGATCAAAGTTTCGAGTTCGATGATTAAGGTGTTCCAGCACCCTGAGTGGATGGCGGCCATGGAGGATGAGATGTCCGCACTACAGAAGGCGGGCATCTAGCGTTTGGTCCCTCTTCTTATAGGTCGGAAAACTGTTGGCTGTCGTTGGGTTTACACTGTCAAGTATAATGTTGATGGTTCACTTGACCGCTACAAGGCCCGTCTTGTCGCGAAGGGCTTCACTCAGACTCATGGGGATTATGGCTTGACCTTTGCCCCGGTGGCCAAGCTATCTACTGTCCATCTGTTTGTCTCTCTCGCTGCCTGCCATGGGTGGTCTATTCATCAGATGGATGTGAAGAATGTCATTCTCAATGAAGACCTTGCTGAGCGTTAGAGATTGTCAGTTTGACCTTAAGTCGGGCGGTTAGCAGTTCGGGCGGTCTGGCGGTCAGTCCAGGCGGTTTGTCCAGGCGGTCTAATTGTCTGGCGGGTTCGTGTAGGGGTCTGGTTGTTATCCTCTGCTGGCAGTCTGGTGGTTAAGCTGCAACTACGGCCTGATGGCAACCCGCAGCAGCGGTCTGATGATTTCCCGAAGATGCGGTCAGGTGGAAACCCGCAGCATCGATATGATGGTTAGCCGCAACTGCGATCTGGTGGCAACATGCAGTTGAGGTCTGGCGGCTTGCCCAGCAGTCTTCCATGGAGGACTGGCGGTTTCCCTTTGTGTTGTTGGGAGTTTTGTTATTTTTTGTATAGTGTGCGGTTTGAAATTGTCAAACCGCATAAGTCGTGCGGCTTGTATTTAGTCTCACATCGTTTGTTGTAATTCTCTTATCTCCCTCAGTTTCTATAAATAAGGGGGCATATATATATAATAATTATCTTTTTGAAGCAATAAAATTTGCGGTTTAGTTAGCTCTTTATCCATTTTTCACATGATATCAGAGTGAACTGATCATTTGCTTCAAAAAGATCACGATTTGTTGGTTTAACCGCGCGGCCTCTTCCACAGGCTTCGTCCGGCTTCTTCTGGTTTCTTTCTCTTCCCTCCTTTGCTTCTCGATGTGCTTGCGCATTGCTTCCTTCCGGTTTTTTTTGTTCGCCCGGCTTTTCCTGCTTACCGCGCTTCTTTGCGGCTTGTTGTATTTGCGCGGTTTCTTTTCTCTCTTGCGCGTTTCACCTTTTGGTCGCGGCTTCTTCCTGACCGCTGGTGTGTTGTCACCTTGACCGGGTGGGCTCTTGAACTTCTCATTCTTCTTATTGGTGCGGCTTTTTTGTTAGTCGCTTGTCTCTGTGACTTTTAGTGTTCGCATGGTTTAGTGTGCGGCTTCTTTTGCACTTGCCGCCTTTGTTAGTTGCCCTTTATTGCGGCTTATTCTGTTTGCGCGACTTCTTCGCTGTTTGCTCTTTCTTTTCTTCTTTCTTCCTGCGGGTTGTCTTCATGCGGCTTGTTTCTTCTTTGTTGCGAGTACCGCATTGTGATCGCGGCGTGTTCCTTGTCGCTGGTGTGTTGACACTGTGACCGTGCGGTCTCTTCTTCCCCCTTCTTTTCTCTATCTTGTCGTTGCGGCCTCTCTCTCCGTATTTTGGTCGCGGCCTCTTTTCTAGCCGCTGCTGTGTTGGCACCGTGACCGTGCGGTTTCTCCTTTTTTGCGACCTTTCCTGCGGTCGGTTTCTTCTGCGCCTTCTTTGTCGACTTGTTCTTGTGCGACTTGTTTTTAACCGTGCGGTTAGTCTTTCTGCTTTCCAGTTTCTTCTTCTGGATGGCTTCTCTTCTCTCTTCTACCACTCGTGCTCTTGTGGTCTCCTCTGATAAATGGCTTATTGACTTTGGTGTCACTTGTCATCTGACTGGCAACTCTCGTTTGTTTTCCTCTTTGCTTGAGACAAACAGGTCGTCTCCTGTTGTTGTTGTTGATGGAACTTCTGCTCCTGTGCGTGTACTGGTAATGTGCATCTCTCTTCGTCTTTGCTGCTAGAGGACACTCTCTATGTCCCTACTTTCCTGTGCAATTTACTCTTTGTTCATGCTCTTTGCACTAAATTAAATTGCACAGTTACTTTTACTGCCACCACTTATTCTTTCTCTGATTCTGTCTCCAAGGCTACGATTGTTACTGGTACTGCTAGTGGTGGCTTTTTTATCTTGACCACGACGTTCTTTCTGCTTCTTCCTTTGTTCAGCTGTGGCATCGATGTCTTGGTCATCCTCCTCGCCTCATTCATCAACTTTTTTCAGATCTACCTCCCGAAGATTTGCCTTTGAACTGTGAAGCATGTGAGTTGGGTAAACATCATCGCTCCTCTTTCCCAGCACGACCGAGTCGTCGTTTTCGCGTCCTTTTGAACTAGTTCACTCTGACATCTGGGGTCCTTCTCCTGTTGCTACTGTTAGTCGAGGAAGCTTATACTTTGTCACATTCATTGATGATTTCTCCAGATGCACTTGATTGTATCTCTTGAAGGATCGTTCTGAACTGTTCTCTGTCTTCACTGCATTTTATAATGAGATCTTCACACAGTTTCGTGTGCCTATTCAGGTTATTCATACTGATAATGTCAAAGAATATGTCAGCCGTCAATTCTCTGACTTCTGTGCGAGCAAGGGTTTGGTTCATCAAACAAGTTGTTCATAGACCTCTCAATAGAATGGCGTTGTTGAACGCAAGAATCGTAATCTTCTGGATGTTGCTTGCAGTCTTTCTTTGCAAATGAATGTCCCTCGGTCTTATTGGGGTCATGCGGTTCTTCTCTCTTGCTATCTCATTAACTGTATTCTCTCGTCTGTTCTTAAGGGCAAGACTCCATTTTTAGTCTTATATTCAAAGGTCGAACCATTTCCTTTGTCACTTAAAACTTTTGGATGTACAGCGTTTGTCCACGTCCCTTCTCCTGTACGTGACAAATTTTCTCCCCGTTCGGTTAAATGCATATTTTTGGCTATTGTCCTACTCAAAAGGGGTATCGATGTATTGATCCTCTCATGCGCAAACAGTACGTTTCGGCAGATGTTACCTTCTTTGAAGATACTCCGTATTTCTCCCCTACTTCTTCTCTTGTGTCTGCTGATACTTGTTCTTCCCTGTCTATTCTCTCGGCACCTCCGCCAAAGCCGATTCTTTCCACATCTACTCTTGTTGCTTCATCTCTTTCTCTGGAGCCTGTTGTGTTGCCCTTGGAGCCCTCTGTGCTTGTTCCGGAGCCTCTTCTTTCTTCTGACAGTGCATTGCCTCCTTGCAGCGAGTAGTGATCTTGATCTTCCAATTGCCCTGCGAAAGGGCGTTCGACAATGTACTCAACATCCGATTGATGTTGTTGTCTCATAAGCTCAGCTTTCCCTGAATGTCAAGCTTTTTGTTGTTGTTATTTCTTCTATTGTCATTCCGAAAACATATCAAGAAGCTCTTACTATTCCTCAATGGAAAGCTGTTATGGATGAAGAAATGGACAAGTTAACTGAGAGAGGGACTTGAACACTTGTCCCCCCACCTCTGGGCGTTGATGTGGTTAGTTGTCGGTGGGTCTTTATGGTTAAGTATCTTTCATATGGCTCTGTTGATCGGTATAAGGCAAGGCTTGTTGCAAAAGGGTTTACTCAGACATATAGGGTAGATTTCTTTGACACTTTCTCTTTGGTTGCTCGCATCAGCACTATCCGTGTTCTCTTCTCTGTGGCTGTTAATAGACACTCGGAAATGTCTCAGTTAGATGTGAAGAATGTCTTCCTTTATGGGGATTTGCAAGAGGTGGTCTACATGGAGCAACCTCCTCGGTATGTTGCTCCGAGGGAGTCTAAGGTGTGCAAGCTTCGGAAGGCGATTTATGGTTTGAAGCAGAGTCCACGAGCCTGGTTTCAAAAGTTTAGTTCAATTGTCTCTTATTGGGTTCAGTGGAAGCTCTGCTGATCATTCTCTAATTATACGCAAAACTACTAAAGCCTTGTCGTTCTTGTTATCTATGTTGATAATATTCTTTTGACCGGTGATGATAACGAGGGCGTTGATCTAGCCAAACGACATCTTCAACAACATTTTGTTACTAAAGATATGGGAACGCCGAAGTACTTTCTGGGAATTGAGATTTCACGAAATAGGAACTCGATGGTTCTTTCACAGCGAAAGTATGCGCTAGATCTCTTAAAGGAGACAGGTCTTCTTAGCACAAAACCTTCTTGTTGTCCGATGGCGGTTGGTGATGATAAAGGCTGGACTGATGATTCTCCTGTTCTTCCAGATTTCACTGTATACAGGCGACTTGTAGGCAAACTTATATATCTGACTGTTACTAGACCAGATATCTGTTATGCAGTTGGGAAGGTCAGTCAGTTTATGCAGAGTCCTAGAGAATGTCATCTTCGGTCTGCTATGAAGATTCTAGAGTGTGTGAAAGGGTCTCCAGGAAAGGGCTTGTTGTTTCAGAAGAATGGTAACCTGAAGATTGAAGCATATTCTGATGTCAGCTATGCTGATAACAAGTAGGATAGAAAGACTACATCGAGTTTTTGCACTTTTGTAGGAGAAAATCTTATTATCTGGAGAAGCAAGAAGCAGACAGTGGTTTCAAGGTCAAGTGCTGAAGCAGAGTATAGGAGCATGGCCTCAACTATCTGCGAGTTGAAATGGCTACGGGCACTTATGCTTGACTTGGGAGAAGTCTACGACCATCCTCTTCCTATGTTCTGTGATAACAAAGCCGTCATTTACATAACAAAGAATCATGTCTTTCATGAGAGGACAAAGCACATTGAGGTGAATTGTCATTTCATTAGAAAAGAGGTATTGAAGAATCAAAGTTGTACTCTCTTCGTCACTTCTGATAAAAACTGGCAGACTTCTTCACAAAATCAGTTTCTGCTTCAGATGTTTGTAGCAAGCTAGGCATGGTTGACATATACGCTTCAGCTTGAGGGGAGTGTTAGAGATTGGCGGTTTGATCTCAAGTCGGGTGGTTAGCAGTTCGGGCGGTCTGGCGGTCAGTCCAGGTGGTTTGTTCAGGCGATCTGATTGGCTGGCGGGTTCGTGAAGCGGTCTTGTTGTTATCCTTTGTTGGCGATCTGGTGGTTAAGTTACAACTGCGGCCTGGTGGCAACCCGCAGCAGCGGTCTGATGATTACCAGCAGATGTGGTCAGGTTGCAACCCGCAGCATCGGTCTGATGGTTAGCCGCAACTGCGGCCTGGTGGTAACCCGCAGTTGCGGTCTGGCGGCTTGCCCAGCGATATTCCCTGGAGAACTGGCGGTTTCCCTTTGTATTGTTGGGAGTTTTGTTATTCTTTTGTATAGTGTCCGGTTTGAAATTGTCAAACCGCATAAGTCGCGCGACTTGTATTTAGTCTCACATCGTTTGTTGTAATTCTTCCATCTCCCCCCAGTTTATATAAATAAGGGGGCATACAGATATAATAATTATCTTTTTGGAGCAATAAAGTTTATTGTTTATTTAGCTCTTTGTCCATTTCTCACACTGAGGAAGTTTATATGGATCCCCCCCCCCCGGTTACAAGCTTTAGGGGGAGTATTTGGGTCGTGTTTGCCTTTTACAGGAGTCCTTGTATGGGCTGAAGCAGTCTCCTCGTGTGTGGTTTGAGCGGTTTGGTACTGTTGTGCTTCAGAGTGGGTTTACCAGATGTCATGCCGACCACACATGCTTTATTCGGATTGTTGTGGATGGACGTAGGGTCATTATTCTTGTTTATGTGGATGATATCATTCTTACCGGTGACGATAGCTCGGGGATACTTCAGATCAAAGGGGTTCTTCAGAAGGCATTTGAAGTGAAAGATTTGGGGCATCTGAAGTACTTTCTCGGGATTTAGGTTGTTAGATCTCAGCAGGGGATCTCTTTATCTCAACGCAAGTATACACTTGACCTCTTAAGTGATACTGGCCTTCTTTGGTGATCTCTTGTGTCTACACCCATGGATCCGAACCACCGCCTACATGTCGAGTCTGGTGATCCTCTCCCTGAACCGGGCAGATATCAACGTCTTGTTGGCAGACTTATCTACTTGACCAACACTTGCCTGACATTAGCTTTGATGTGAGTGTGGTCAGTCAGTTCATGCATGCTCCCCGAACTTCTCACCTAGATGCAGCATTTTGGATCCTCCACTACTTGAAGGGTTCTCCTGGCTTAGGGCACTTCTACCGTTCATCTCCGGCCCTTGATCTTACTTGTTACACGGATTCTGACCATGCTGGTTCCCTTACTGATCGACGTTCTACCTCGGGGATGTGCACTTTCTATGGTGGCAATCTTATTTCCTGGAAGAGCAAGAAGCAGAATGTTGTCTCTCGCTTGTCTGTTGAGGCTGAGTACCGGGTTATGGCCCACGGCGCTATTGAACTCCTTTCGTTGCGTACCCTCTTGACCGAGTTTGGCTCTCCTCACTCTGGTACTTCGACTCTTGTGTGCGACAACCAGTCCGCTCTCATGCTTGCCTCCGACTTAGTTCTGCACGAGCGGACTAAGCATATTGAGGTTAATATTCATTTTCTCATGGAGCACATCCGTTCAGGGACATTTGAAGCGTCCTATGTTCCCTCCGCAGAGCAGATTGCCGATGCCTTCACCAAGGCGGTTGGGCCTTCCAGACTTCTCTCTATATGTGGCAAGCTGGGCTTGCTTGACCTTTTCGCACCAGCTTGAGGGGGAGTATTGGCGTGTTATTTATTATTGACGTGTTATTCTATATGTGCCTCTTGTATCTATATATACATATTTCCCCTTCATGGATGAATGGAATTTTAACTTTTCTCTCACTTGATTTAATCTTCCGACATCGCACGAATTAAGGGCACGAATAGTAATATGAAAGTGCGAGACAAGGGCACGTGAAGAATATTACATCATAAGTGTGAGAGAAGGACGCGTAATTTACATTTCTTATAGTCCATGCTTGCAAGAGAATTAAGTATAAGATAAGTCGTAAGAAGGAATAATAATAAGAAGGGTAAATACAACAAAGAGATGTATATAAGATAATAAGAACCTCTAAACTAAGAAGAATTTATCAAAGGAGGAAAGCTAAGAATTCACAGTCCTTTGACTAATTAGAAAAAACATAAAACTAAACAGGTCAAGAAAGAGACGGTTCCAGCCACCAGTAGTCAGCAGCGACCACGTTCTCCTCGACAGGAGAAGAGGTATCAGCTTTGGGTTGAAGTTGCGATAGCAGTGTTCTGCGTCCTAGATGACCACAGGTCGAGGTGCAAAGACCCAGAGTGTCCCCACGAGGAGTTTCAGTTTTACTTTGTGTAGTGTCGATAGTTCTACTTATGACATATATGTTTGTACATATTAGTTGTATGTTATGAGTCAGTCATGTGTATATGTACAGTGTTGGTACGCCCCTTTTACTATATGGAATAGGGCTACTGTTAGTATAGTTGTACTTTTATCCAGAACTTAAAGGAAATGAAATGGTTTTATCTTGTTATAACATTTTACTTCTCGTGCTCTCTCATATATTGTTGTACTCTGGATGTTCTTATCTTACTCATTATGAAATGTTTAAGCTAAATTGTAGTGGTAGCCGTAAGGGGGTCATTACAGTCCTGATAGTTGTCTTCTGCATATCGGTGGTCATCATGCGCACTTGATGATAGCCTGAGTACAAGTCCAACTTGGAGAAGAAGCGGGCTCCATGCAACATCCACTATTTCCTCAACCACTTGGATGGAAGTTTATCTTTGACTGTTTTGGTATTCAGCTCCCGGTAATCCACGTAGAAGCGATACGCGTCTTCCTTTTTGTGCACCAAAAGGACCGGCGTAGAGAACAGAGAGACATTGCGTCGAATGATCCCCTATTGAATCATAGTGGTACACTGGCGCTCAATCTCATCCCTCTGGACAAAGGGACGACCACGGGTGTCGTGCCCGACGGGAAACGGATGATGTGGTCCTGGCTGCGGATCAGGGGAAGGCCAGTTGGTGGTGTCAATGTGTGCCAAAATCCTGGAGGAGCCGATGGAGGTTGGGGAAACGCCCCTCAGAGTGGAGTCGGTAGTCGAGTGTGAAGTCCCTTATACCAATAAGGAAAAGATCCATATCATTGGGGGTGTCGGTGCCACTTAAACAATTTGTATTTGTTTGACCAAGACTTTCTCTCACTTATTGGGTTTATTGGTTTAAATTTGAGCTTGTTTGTTTATCTAACATTCTAACCTCAATTGTGATTATTTGTGAACTTATTGTCAATTAATCGTAGGACAATTGTTTCTGTTAGAAAAGCTCATTTAAACTAGTCCCGTTTTATAGCATTTATTGTTTTTCTCTCCTTTCTTTAGTCCCACATTGTGTATAGGACTTTCCTCTCTCTTTCTCTCATCTATATATTTGTACTCATTCTTTGTATTTGCACTAAGTGAATATATATACAAGGTTGACTTTTCCTTCTCTACATGGTATCAGAGCGAACGGTCTTCCTAGAGCGGCTTCTCCTTCTTGCTCGCGCGGTTTGATCTTTGTCCGCTACCCGCCCGGCTTCCTGCGGCCTGCTATCCTGCTCGCTTCCCTCTTCTTCTCCCGCTTCCTCTTCCTCTCCGTGGTTCCACCACTCCCCTCCGGCATTTATAGCCGTCCCCTTCTCTTTCTCTCTCGTCGGGTCCACCTCTCTTCTCTCTCCTCCAGACCGCTGTCTCGTGCGGTCTATTCTCTCTCTCGCAGCGGCCTGCCTCTCTTGCGGCCTGCTCCAGCTCGCAGCGGCCTGCCTCTCCTGCGGCCTGCTCCAGCTCGCAGCGGCCTGGCTCTCCTGCGGCCTGCTCCAGCTCGCAGCGGCCTGCCTCTCTTGCGGCCTGCTCCATCTCGCAGCGGCCTGCTCCAGCTCGCAGCGGCCTGCCTCTCTTGCGACCTCTCCCTTCTGCGGCCTGCTTCTTCTGCGGCCTGCCTCTCCAGCGGGTTGATACTTAGTCGCTGCGGTCTCTTCTCTCTTTCCGCTCGAGTCTTCCCTACTCGCGGTCTCTTCCTTCTACCCGCTGTCGGCCTCCTGTCTCTTGGACCGCTGCTGTGCTCAGCTAGACCGTGCGGACTCTTGTCTTCCCGCATTTTGGTCGCGGTCTCCACCTTTCTCTTTTCTTTGCGGCTTGTCTCTGTCCGCTGCGACCTGTTCTCTCTCCCAACGACTGCTCTCCTCTTGACCGGCCGGTCTCTGGTCTGGTCGTGCGGTCTTCTTTGGTGCCCGGTCTGTTCTCCTAGCCGTTTATCGCCTCCATGACTTCCTCTGCGGGCTCTGTTGGCACAGCAGTTCCTTCTCCTGACCGCCCAGCCTCTCTCCAGGAAGTCCGCGACGAGCTTCGGATTACTACAATTTCTCTAACTGGCAAGAAAAACTTCGTGGAATGGGCACACTCGGTTCGTCGTGTCCTGCAGTCAAAGGGGTTCCTTCATCACTTGACTCAGGCCGTTATCGGTACCCCTACTGAGAAATGGTTACGCAATGATGGTCGCGTGCAGACTTGGCTTCTTAACTCTCTTGATGGCGAATTTTATCGCCTGACCATGTACCATGAGACGGCCAAAGGCATGTGGGATGAGCTCCACACTCTTTATTCTGGCCAGGATAGTCTCCACCATCTGTATGACATCATCACTGCTCTCCAGGCCCTTGATAGCAGTGACGCGACCGACCTGATATCCTTTGTTGCTCAGGCTCGGTCTCTGGTTGAGGCTTGGATCCACCATCAGCCTCCTACGTTAGATCTTGCTGCTCAACGTGCCCAAAAGGAAGCTGTGGGTATCGCTATGATGATGGCCCGGGTACCGCCTCATCTTCACAGTGTCCGGGCTCACATCCTCTCCTCTACCGTTACACCATCTTTCTCCGATGTGTGTTCGATGCTTCTCACAGTCTCCCCGCCTCCGGATGTGCCCGGACTTCCTTCTCCGGCCCTTGTTCAACAGGCACCCGCTCCCTTATTGCCTCTTCCCTCTTCTGCCCGTGGAGGCCGCTCTGATTCTCGCGGTCGGGGTCGGGGTGGCCGGTCTCGGCCTAAGTGCTCATTCTGCGGTAAAGATGGGCATCTTGAAGCTACGTGCTATCGCAAACATGGGCGACCTCCTCGTCCACAGGCCTCTGTTGCTACTGCCGACTCCACTTCCCCTCGTACTGATCTCGACAAGGTTCGTCTTCAGCTCCAGCATCTTCATGGCCTGCTTAGCCGCCCGCCTGCCTCGGTTGCCTCTGCTGCCTCCATCTCCAATGAAGGTATCGTCTGCCTGTCTTCTGGCCCGCGCTGGATCCTTGATTCTGGTGTCACTCATCATATCACCTCTGTTAGGCCGCCTCAGTACTTGTCTTCCCCTCACCCGAAGTACATTACTGTACTAATGGGGCATTAGTTCCCGTCTCTGGATGTGCTGATATTTCCCTCACTTCTTCTCTCCTTCTGCGCTCGGCTCTACATGTTCCGGGCTCTCATTTCAATTTACTGTCTGTTGGTCGTCTTACTACTAATTCTAATTACTCTGTGACAATTACTTCTTCTTTTCTCATACAGGATCAGCAGACGCGGACTATCATTGGTAGAGGACGGCTGCAGAATGGGCTTTATCTTCTTGACGACTCTCCCACTATCCTCGCATCTATCTCCTCTTCGGATTGGCATCGCCGTCTGGGTCATGCTCCTCTTCCAGTCCTCCAGAAGGCTCTTCCAGATGTTTCTCTTCCTGCTTTTCGCTGTGACACATGTATTTTGGGCAAACAGCCCCGTTCATCGTTCCCTTCTCATTGTACTCGAAGCTCCGCTCCTTTTATTTTGGTACACTTCGATATATGGGGTTCGTACAAATTTACTAGTAATTCTGGCTATCGGTATTTTCTTACTTTTATTGATGATTACTCTCGAATGTCGTGGTTATATCTCCTCCGGGATCGCTCTGAACTTCCTCGCGTCTTTCGGGCTTTCATACTTGAGACTCGCATTCAGTTCTCTGCGCCCATTCGTACTATTCGTACTGACAATGCGCGGGAGTACACCAGTCATACCTTCGCCACTCTCTGCTCTGAGTTCGGCATTCTTCACCAAACCTCGTGTTCGTACACTCCACAACAGAATGGTGTCGCCGAGCGCAAGAATCGTCACCTTCTTGATGTCGCTCGCTCCCTTCTGCTTCAAATGCGGGTTCCCAAACCATACTGGAACTACGCGCTCTCCACGGCCTGCTTTCTCATCAACTGCCTCCCTTCTTCCGTCCTCCAGTATGCTACTCCCTTCAGCCTCCTCTTTCCCACTACTCTGCATTTTCCCGTTCCTCCACGGGTGTTTGGGTGTACCTGCTACGTTCACCACCTTGGTCCCTCCACGGACAAGTTGGATCCTCGTGTCGCCAAACATATCTTTGTGGGCTACTCGCCACTCAAAATGGTTATGTATGTTATTCGTCTGCTACCCGCAAGGTTACTGTCTCGGCTGACGTGACTTTCCGTGAAGATATTCCATTCTTCCCTGATCTGGATGTCGCTCTGAGTCCAGATCCCGTCGTTCGTCCTGTCATTCCTGCTCCTCCCTCCCCATCATCTCCTCCTTCCCATCCTCCTGTCCGTCCACCACCACCGGTTATCCGGGTCTATTCTTGTCGCTCTCCTCATCCTGTCGCCCCTCTGCAGTCGGCTTCGACCTCTGGTGCTCCGCTACCTGCTGCTCCGGCTCCCGCCTCTACCGCTCATCCAATGGCGAATTACGTCTCTATCCATCGCCTCTCTCCCTCTCTTCTTCACTTTGCCACCTCATTATCCTTTGTTTCGGTCCCTAACTCTTTGCCGAAGGCGCTTCACCATCCTGGGTGGCGGGCTGCCATGGACGAAGAAATGACGGCTCTCTGGGCCAACCAGACCTGGGTCTTGGTTCCCTTACCTCCTGGTCAGCACCCTGTTGGGTGTAAATGGGTGTTCGTCATCAAGCATGCTCCGGATGGCACTATTGCCCGCCTGAAGGCCCGTCTTGTGGCACGTGGCTTCACCCAACAGGAGGGTCTCGACTATGAGGAAACCTTCTCTCTGGTGGTCAAGCTCAACACTGTCTGTGTTCTTCTCTCCATCGCGGTGCACCGCCACTGGCCCCTTCATCAGCTCGATATCAAGAACGCCTTTTTGAATGGCGACCTTCAGGAAACCGTCTACATGCGCCAACCGCCCGGGTTTGAGACCACAGGGGAGTCTCGGGTATGTCTTCTCAAAAAATCCATTTATGGTCTCAAACAGTCCCCTCGGGCGTGGTTTGAAAAGTTCAGCAAGGTGGTTCGGGACATGGGGTTCACTCGGAGTTCTGCAGATTTCTCCCTTTTTACCCGACACTGGGCCACTGGCACCGTCCTTTTGTTGGTTTATGTTGATGACATCATTCTCATTGGGGATGACTCAAAGGGGATTCAAGAGGTCAAACAACATCTGAGCACTGTATTTCAGACTAAAGACCTAGGGCAAGTTCGCTATTTCTTTGGTCTCGAGATCGCACGGCGGCCGAACGGGTTGGTGCTCTCCCAACGAAAGTACTGTCTCGATCTTCTCAAAGATGCTGGTCAGTCTGGTTGCAAGCCAGCTTGTACCCCGATGGAGGCAAATCACAAACTGTGCGCTCATGCTTCGGATGACGATTTGTTGCTTCCGAATCCGGAATACTATAGACGCCTTGTGGGAAAGTTGATCTATCTAACGGTCACGAGGCCGGATATATCGTTTGCAGTTGGGGTTGTCAGCCGGTTCATGCATGCCCCCCGGGCTTCTCATCTTCAGGCGGTTGAACGGATTCTCTGATACCTTAAGGGAGCTCCGGGTCAAGGGCTGGTTTACAAAACCTTCGACTCTGCTCCCGCGTTGGTTGCCTATTCTGATGTCGATTATGCGGGTTCCCTGGACGATCGGAGGTCAACAAGTGGGTTCTGTACTTATTTTGGTGGTCATCTTATTACATGAAAAAGTAAGAAACAAGCTGTTGTAGCCCGTTCCTCTGCAGAAGCTGAATACCGATCGATGGCCTCGGTTGTCTCAGAACTCACATGGCTTGAAAGTCTCCTTACTGACCTGGGAGTAAAACTCCCCGCCTCTGCTGTTCTATTTTGTGATAGTCAAGCCGCCATACACATAGCAAATAATCTGGTGTTTCATGAGCGCACAAAACATATCGAAGTTGACTGTCACTTTGTTCGTGAGAAGGTACAATTGAAGAAACTTGAATTGAAGCATGTTCCAGGAACTGATCAAGTTGCTGACATCCTCACAAAGGCCTTATCAAGTACCCTGTTCTACCAGTGTTTGTCCAAGCTGGGTGCATATGACCTATACGCTCCAGCTTGCGGGGGAGTGTTAGAAAAGCCCATTTAAACTAGGCCCTTTTTATAGCATTTATTGTTTTTCTCTCCTCTCTTTAGTCCCACATTGTGTATAGGACTTTCCTCTCTTTCTCTCATCTATATATTTGTACTCATTCTTTGTATTTGTACTAAGTGAACATATATACAAGGTTGACTTTTCCTTCTCTACAGTTTCAAAAATTATTGTCAATTAATCCTAGAACAATTGTTTGTGCATCACAACATTATAGAATCCTCACGACATTACGACACTAATTCATTGGAGCCCATTAAGGTACAATTTCAATTCAACATCAACTTATCCAATGTCACTAGGTCATGATAGTGCTCATACACAACACACAACAAGACCAAAATATGTAAGCACTAGATGGATGATTTGTTTGTGGAAAGTAACATTAAAAAGGGAGATTGTTATAGCCAAATCACTTTTGGCTATTAGCAAATTTTGGTTATTAGCAAACTTTCATTTGTGCCAACGGCTTTTAGCAAACACTTTTGTTATTACCAAACCATGCAAAAAATAAAATAAACATAAAGCCAACAACAAATGTCCCTGAACCTGTGTCCCGTTTGAAAGAGCCCATGGAAAATGTATTAATAATAGATTGAAAATACTCAAAATCAAACTATAAATATTGGGAATTCATTGCTTAATTTCCCTCCAATACCAGTGCTAAAGCATCACTACTTATTTAGGAAATAACAGCATTATCATCAAAATCAGTGAAATAATTTATTAGGAGAGACAGAGGAGGAAGAACTTGGCAATGAAGAAACTGGGGCAGTGGAACTCAGCAATGGAGTAACAGGGGAGGATGAAAACCGCATTGCTGCTGCCATCATCTTCACTTTTTCGTACTCTTCAGTATTGCACCTGTTCTTTCTCACTACCGCATTGCCATGGATGCTGAGCATGCATGCCGGATTTGAGCTTAATTGCTCAGACACTATGATGTCTCGGCCATTTAGAGAAAAGCTCATAGTGTTTTTGCAGTGAAATGGGAGAACTAAAAACTGAAATGACAGCAATCACTTGGGTTAAATCTATTGATGAAATGACAGCACTGAGAAATGGTAGCATACGCATACCTCGAGCAGGAAAGTATGGGGTTTCCGTATGTCTTCTGAAGCACAAGTCTTCCTCGAGCAGGAAATCGTGGCGAAAATCAAGTAGGTAAGGGGTGTTCCGTCTGTCGTCCGAAGAAGCAGCGAGGATCACAAGTTTATTGCGTGCGAAGCGATTTAGAGCAGGAAAGTGGGGAATCCGTCCCTCATCCGAAGAAGCAGTGAAGATCGACCGGAAATCGCGTAAGAAGCGATTTCGAGCAGGAAAGTGGGGATTCCGCCTCTCGTCCAAAGAAGCAGAGAAGATCAACTGGAAATCGCGCATGAGGAATCGATTTTGAGTAGAAAATAAGTAGTTTCCGTCTCTTGTCATGCATGAACAGTCGCACCGACTTAAAATCGCGCAGACAAGCTACGGAGACTGGAGGGTTTGATTGGTTGAGTATAGTTTGCTAATAAAACACACTCATGTTTTAAAAGAAACACCTATTTCATTTGAACCGGGGTTTATTTTGAGGTGCTAATAGTCAAACTCGGTTTGCCTATAACCTCCTAAAAAAGTCACGAGTGGGTCACCCTATCAAAATTATTTTTAGGAACTATCAATCGTGATTTGAATTTTTTTCAAGATATATCCTGAGGATTGTGTTGTTCTGTAAGTGCAAGTTAAAAAATAAATCATGATTGGGAATATACTGATATGTCAAATAAGCTTATTCCAAGAAACAAATTTTCCATAGTTGTGAGCTAAACAACAAGCACACATGGTAATACAACTGTTATGACAAATGAGCTTATGGAAAGAAAATATTTACTGCAGATTGCAAAAATATCTTTGCCAGCATATAAGAAAATGTACCAAAAGCATTTAAGTACTATCTGGTATCAGCATCATGGTGAATGGTAATGTTTATTATAGATCACAGAGGACAACAGAAAAACACAGGTTACATTTACCATTTCAAAAATGTAAGAAAGTTTGATATTTTGAGAGTATCTTATGCAAATATCAAGTCTTTCAGTGATGGTAGTTAAACATTTGTTATAAACCATAAATCACAAAAGAAAAAGAGCAGTGTTAATTAGCTTCACATTCCTTTGCTGATGATGCGTTGAATTTGATAAAAAACACTTCAATGTAATTTCAATTAATATGTATAAATTTCATGTCTATGTAACTTCTGTGCTGTCTCACTTTCTTCTCTTTAATTTTTAGTAAAGGGATATAAATTTTAATTAGAATCGGGAGTTTAACCTTTACAGTTTTCATTAAAAGTATTTGCAGAAGAACACGAAATTGAGAATAAAAAGAATTTATTTAATTCTCATAATAACAAAATTACATTATACAAGTATGTGTACACTTATATAGGAAGAGAGAGAGGAGAGAATTCCCAATCCTAAGATGTGGGACTAAACAATATTTCCCATGGGATTATAAATGGGCTCTAAACAATGGGCTTTTTCCTCTTCTTTTAGCACTCCCCCGCAAGCTGTAGCATTCAAATCGTAGGCACCAAGCTTGGACGAACTGATGATACAACAGCCGCAGTAAGGCCTTGGTAAGAATGTCAGCAACTTGCTCATTAGCAGGAACATGCTCTAATTCCAACTTCTTTAATTGAATCTTCTCCCGAATGAAATAACAATCAACTTCAATGTGTTTGCTTCGTTCATGGAACATGGGATTTTTGGCAATATGAATCGCAACCTGACTGTCACATAACAAAGTTGTCGGAGAGGAAAGTTTGACTCTCAAATCTCCTAGGAGACTTTCCAGTCAGGTGAGTTCGGACACAACATCCATCATCGCCCCATACTCGGCTTCAGCAGATGAGCGAGCCACGACTGATTGTTTCTTGCTCCGCCAAGTAATAAGGCTCCCTATAAATTACATACATAAATCATTTGTAGAGCGTCGATCATCAAGAAAACCAGCATAGTCCGCATCAGAATACGCAATAAGAGATGGAGTGGAGGATGGTTTGTACACAAGTCCTTGACCCGGAGCAGTCTTCAAATACCTGAGGATGCGCTCAACGGTTTGGAGATGAAAGGTCTGTGGAGCATGCATAAATCGACTGACAACTCCAACAGCAAATGAGATATCGGGTCTTGTAACAGTAAGGTAGATCAGCTTTCCTACAAGACGTCGATAGTATCCTGGATTCACAAGTAGTGAATCGGAGTCAGATTCATGAGCACAAAGCTTGTGGTTGATGTTCATAGGAGTGTCCGCGGGTTTGCACCCTGAGTAGGCAGCATCTTGAACAAGGTCAATATAGTACTTTTGTTGTGACAGGACAAGACCATCAGGTCGTCTTGCTACCTCAAGCCCAAGAAAGTACTGAAGGTTTCCCAGAACTTTAGCTTGAAAAGCACTGTAATTGTTGCTTAATTTGTTGTATCCCCGTCGAGTCGGTAAAAAGAGAGAAGTCGGCTGAGCTCCGTGCGGAACCAACTTCACAAACAACCTTACTAAACTTGTCAAACCAAGATCGAGTAGACTGTTTGAGACCATAAATAGATTTTTGGAGATGACACACACGAGACTCTCATGTGGTCTCAAACTCGGTAGGTTGGTGCATATAGACAGTTTCAAGAAGGTTGTCATTGAGAAATGCATTTTTAATATTCAACTGATGTAAGAGCTATTGACGGTAAACAGCCGAGAAGATCAGGACGCAAAGGGTGTTTAGCTTGGAAACTGGTGAGAAAGTTTCTTCATAATCGAGGTCTTGTTGTTAAGTAAACCCTCGGGCCACTAGCGGAGCTTTCAGACATTCAACAGTCTCGTCAGGAGCATGCTTGATTGCAAAGACTCACTTGTAGCCGACACACGACTGGCCTGGAGGAAATGGAACTAGATTTCAAGTCTGGTTAGTCCAGTGGACAGTCATTTCTTCATCCATGCCCGCACGCCACCCCGGATGTTGGAGAGCTTTCTGCAAAAAGTTAGAAATAGAAACCGAGGAGAGAGATTGTGAATTTCAGAAGAGATGGGGAGACGCAATGTAAGGATACATAATTCGCCAAGGGGTGAGCCGTAGAGGTTGATGTCGTATCAACAATCCGCGAGAGATCGCTGGTAAAGGGTAGCTGTTGTAGGGCATCAGGTTTGGGAGGGCGGCGAGTATATACACGAAGAGGTGGTTTGGGTTGTACTGGTATCGGGGTTGGTGTGGAAAGAAGTGGTGGAAGAGAGGACGTGATGGGGATGGTAGGGCGAGGTAGAAAAGGAGATAGAGTTGGTGTTGATGGAGTGGAGTGAAACGGTTGGTCCGCGAGGAAAGTGACATCAGCAGAAACAACCTATTTGTCATCGATGGGAGAGTAACACACATACCCCTTCTGTGTGCGAGAGTATCCAACGAACATATATTTGGTTGCACGATGAACAAACTTGTCAGTAGGCGGCCCAAGATTATGAACCAGATACACCAAAACACATGTGGTGTGAGGGGAAAGAGAGATTTGGAAGGGAAAAGAATACGAAACAGTCACAAAATTGAGCACAGAGGAAGGCGTGTGGTTTATGAGGTGATAGGCAGCAGAGACAGCAAAGTTCCAGTATAGTGTAGGGACCTACATTTGAAACATGAGTGACCGGGCAACATCCAGAAGGTGACAATCTTTTCGCTCGGCCACACCATTCTATTGGGGAGAATAAGCGCATAAGGTTTGATGGATAATCCCAAATTCAGTGCACAAATTGGAGAACGTCCTGCAGGTATATTCACGCACATTATCTGTGTGAATTACTTTCAAGGTACCAGAGAACTGAGTACGTGCCTCGGTAATAAAGGCACGAAAAATAGAGGTAAGTTCCGTACGGCCGCGAAGTAAATACAATCAGTTTAGGCGCGAATAAACGTCAATAAAAGTAATAAAGTAACGATAGCCAAAAATACTAAGGTTTTATATGTGCCCCAAATATCAGAATGTACTAAGGGTAAAGGAGTTCACTCTGAGCACAAGTGGAATGGAAAAAATACGATATTGTTTGTCAAAGATACAGGATTCATAAGTAAACTCTTGAAGAGAGACATCAGGAAGAACTTTCTTGAGAATCTGGAGGGAGCATGACCAAGACAATGATGTCAATTAACAGAAGAGACTGCGGAGAGAGCTGTGGGAGGAACATCCAGGAGATAGAGCACATTAGACAGCCTCCCTTAACCAATGTTATTCTGCGTTTGACGATCCTGCACAACAAAAGAGGAATGAGAGAATGTTATACAGCAATCAAGTTCCTGAGTGAGACGGCTAACAGACAGCGGGTTAAACGGTGACCCGGGAACATGAAGGATCGAGGATAGAGAACGGGTTGGTGTGAGAAGCATATCAGTAGCAACAGAAACTTGGGTGGTGTCACCATTAATCACAGTGATGAACTTGGGATAGGCAGATTGCGAGTACTTGGGCGGTTTTTGCGAAGTGATATGATTAGTGGCACCCGAGTACACAATCCAGTGTGAGCTACGGGAGAGACAGGATATACTTTCATTAGAGATCGAAGCAACAAAGCAGACGAGCGACTAATCACCCCTTGGAGATGTTGGAGTGGGGTGCGTAGATCATCGATGTCGCTCCGGGTGGAGGAGTGAGGATCTGCATTAGCAAAAGCAGTGTGATGAGGATCAGCTATAGTGGATTCAGTAAGATGAGGAGGCAGGTCGTGCTTGCGATAGCAGGTGGCCTCAAGATGACCATCCCGGCCGCAATAGGTACATTTTAAAAAAGAGCATCCAGTACGCACTCGTCCCCGAGACGTGTTGCGACCGCCACGAGCCGACGAACCACGAGTTGAATGAGTAGGAGCAGAGAGAGGCTGTTGAAGAAGAGCTGGAGAGAGTCCCAGGAATATTCGGTGGTGGGGTAACCTTTAGCGGCATAAAACAGACATCTGACAGAGAGGGAGTTGTAGAGGAGGAAAGAAATTGAGCACGAACACTGTAGAGATGGGGAGGAACACAGGTCATCATCATAGCAATCCCAACAGCTTCCTTTTGTGCCTGTTGCATAACCAGATCCGTCGTGGGAGGCTGATGTTGCATCTATGCCTCAACCAGATCCTTGGCTCGTGCAACAAAGGAGGTCAAATTACCTGTGGCCCCAAGGTCAAAGGTTTGAAGAGCAGTAATGATGTCGAAGAGATGTTGAAGGCTATCCTTACCAGAATAAAGGGAGTGAAGTTCTTCCCACATACCTTTGGCCGTCTCATGATACATGGTCATTTGATATAGCTCGGTGTCCATGGAATTGAGGATCCAGGATTGGACCCGACCGTCATCACGGAGCCATTCGTCGGTGGGTGCAGTAGGAGTGGCCCATGTGAGATGGTGAAAAAGTCCTTTAGTCTGCAGCACACGACGAACGGAGTGCTCCCACTCCACAAAATTTTTCTTCCCGCTGAGAGAGATGGTGGTGATCTGAATCTCATCACGAACTTCAGGAAGAGGAGCAGGCGCACGGGCAGGAAGAGAGGAGACAGTCGTCGAATCCATGGAGCAAGGGAACCGGCACCGAAGAAAGGGGCAGCTGCAGCGGGAAGAAGAGTGGGTAGGTGAGAAGCACCAGCGGCAGCAGGGAGGGCGGAACTCGCAGCGGGCAGAGCTCGCAGTGACAAGGGATTAAGCAGAACTCGCAGTGGGATTAAGCAGAGCTCACAACTGAGTCAGCAAGGCAGGCCGCAGAGGGAAGAGCTCATAGCGGAGTAAGCAGAGCTCGATGCGACTAGGGTTAAGTAGAGCTCACAATAGAGCACACAACTACCAGAGCTCGCAGGAAGCAGAGCTCGCAGCGGAGTAAGCAGGCCAGGCCGCGGAGGAGCCACGCAGGTGTAACCCGGTAGGGAAATCTATAAAAGCAGGTGGAGACCAACGAACGAGAGGGAGGAGCCCGTCTGAGAGACCTGCGGATAGAAATAATGCTAACTGCCTAGGGAGAAGAGGATCCCGCAAAAGGGACTGCGGTTAGAAAAAAAACTAGCCGCCCAAAGGGAGAAATTCAAGGATCGAGAACCTCCCTCTGATACCATGTAGAAGAACACGAAATGGAGAGAATAAAAAAATTTTATTTAATTCTCAGAATAACAAAATTACATTATACAAGTATGTGTACACATATAGGAAGAGAGAGAGGAGAGAATTTCCAATCCTAAGATGTGGGACCAAACAATATTTCACATGGGCTTATAAATGGGCTCTAAACAATGGATTTTTTCCTCTTCTTTTAACAGTAGTAAATATTTTTTTTCTAGATTAAGAAATCTCCTAAATTTGTATGATTGTTGCTCCTAAATGCGCATTAGATCCCTAGAGCATAAAACAACCTAAATAAAAAGGAACATATTAGATGTATGTTTAATTAGTCGTATAGTAAACAAAAAAAATGCATAAAGCTATAAAATTGAACAAGTACGCATCAAATTTCAATAGAATCTTTCAACATGCATCTTTCTTTTAAGAAAACAATATAAAGTACATCTTTAAAACTCCTCATATAGGAAATCAATGCTCCATGAGATAGCAGATGAGTAGCTAACAGTTTAAATTATCTAATAATAAAATACAGTAAGTTAATATTATGTACCTTCGGGAGAAGAATAACAACCGAATTTCTAAAAAATTTGTTTATATAGCTCCCCTTTGATGGTTTAGGTGATCTCAATCCTTCCGTTAGTTGTTTCAAAGGAAAAGGCTGCAAAAACAATTACTATCAACTAAATCAGCAATGTTGTACGACTATAGAAAAATACTAATCTTTGAAAGGATGAGTTGGAACATGAAATGAAAGAACGAGTAAACGTTGGACAGAAGGGGCACTGTTAGACATAAACTTCTAGTGCTCAGAGATAAGGACTAGCACATTAATTTAACCTACAAGCCATCTTTTCTTAAATCAGCATACTGGAGAACTACTCAATTTTTTTGACAAAAACAAGAAAAAAATATATATCCAGAATCTAAAAGGAATACAAACTGAGATTGCAACATCGAAAGAACATATATCACTCCAACATGATCAAAAAAAATGGACTAGGTCATTGTTCTTCAGCTAGAATGTGATGAAGAGCGAGAATGACTAAAACAACACATAACAATATAAAGTTTGAAGATGATAATATTAAAAAAAGGAAAATAAAAATATAAGGTGAGAAGAGAGCGTCAAATTTAATTTCAGGAATACATTCAATATTGTACTTAAAAGGCTAAACAACAGAATGAATATTAAAAAAATACTAATTACCAGCCGAGCAATGCGAATTTGTGGAAGAATTGTCATCTGCATCATGCCAGACAAATATAAATAAAAAAGGGGATATATCAAAATGGACAAAATCTATCCACATGGATTAAGTTTACCAAGAAAAATTGGAAGTCCTAAATTTGGAAATGACAGGTAAAACGGCCTTACAAGTTTTTCCTTTCCTTTAACCCCGGTTTCTGCAATGTTCTGACCACATATGAAAACAACAGGTCCAGAAAGTTGTTCGAGTACGTGTTCCATCCTATTAATAAACTCCTTACGACTTGATTTACAAATAGCTCTCAACAACCATTTGTAAGAATCAGGAAAATACACAATAAGTGGCTGCAAGGATGGAAGAACCTGCAAAGTAGGCAAGAACACGAGACAGAAATCAAGCAAGATAAAATCACTTGGAAGTTTTACCAAAATAAGCTTGTATAAAGATATGATGTATGAGAAACCATCTTGTTAAAAATCTTTTGAAAATTAGAAGAAAAGTATATACACAAACAAAATGAAAATGATCACCTCACAAAGTGCCTCAAGAGCTATATGCCAATCTTCAGCCTCTGTGTCAAAATCATGCTCGATATCCTGAACTAGAAATTAAAAGTTAGTTCTACACGCACTCAAAACAAAAAAGTTGGAATCATTGATATAATTGCTGGCAACTAATGCTTGGAAAGGTAGCACAGAAACTAGACTTTACGCAGCTTTAAGGAGAGAAAAGTTCGCAGAACCACTATATAGAGTTACGTGTAAAACAATCTATGAAGAGAAAAGTAATGAGCAGATTAACCCAAAAAATACAAACCATTAAGAATTTTTTGTCCAAAAACAAGCTAAAGGTAAACTAATGCATATATTACACTGCAAAGTCATGCAAACAATTTATGAAGCACGGTGGCTTATTTGAATGGACCTATATGAGATAATGACATAATACTTTATTATTACGTTCTCACATGGTACATGATCTGCATGTGCATAATGGGGTCATCTGAATGTGTGCTGGTCCTATGCCAGTGATTGTATGCATGTACTAAGCATAAATGGATGTGCATTTGAATCTACATAAATGAATATGAAGCAGTCCTGAAATATGCAGTTATATTCCTTAGGGTTTCATGGATACTTCTATACAGCGTGTCATATCTTTTCTTTTCTTTTTCTTACCTTAATTTTATCGAATCTTCAATCACCAATTTATCAACTTTTCAAACTTCATATGCAAGATAAAATCCAATGTTCCAGGTAAATAGGAATATAAACTAAACATATGGATGAACAAATAAACAAATCCTGCTTGAATGGGACTAGAAAAAAAAATACAGTTCAGTTTTCAATGCCTGGACATTTTAGACATTTTAAGTAGAAAACAAACTAACAAAATATAGAAGTTGTAATTATGGAATAGTGTGGAATAGAAACATACTATCAAACCAACAACTGGATAATTTCTCATCTTTCCCCTTATCTCCTGTCTCATTTGTGGAATTATCAAGAATAACAGCTACATGATTCCCCCTAACCTCGTACACTTCCCCACGCTGCCCACTGATCACAGGCCTGCACGAATTTACAGATTTTAGTTAACTCTTACAAATAAAAAAGAAAAAGCAAACCACTAAAAGTGTATATCAAACTTATAGAGACTCGGTGTGCACTTAAATGAACAGAAAAAAGAAAATACAAGCCAAGAAACACGAAAACAAAATGTAATGAATCAGATATAGTTTTCAATCTATGGTTAAATTCAACGAAGCACTTACCAAAAAAAGCACAGCACACATTTAAAGTCCAAAGGTGTTGGAAAAACAACTGAAGCCCGCATATGTAGGATTCAAAATATACAAACAGAGATTCCGTAAGTGTTTAGAAACTTATATTCACAAAAACACGGACACCGAACAGAAAATATTGGTTTCAACTATAATCAAAAAGTCAGATACAACCCGCGAAGTATGCTCGCAACAATCTCTTGGGGGTTGGTTCCCACTAAGGAACCCTCTCCAAGTGAGCTCACAGAAGACTTTCCAAAGATATCCTAAGACTCAGGTATTCTCACTTACAAGGAGAACACTGTGGTGACAGAAATTACCAAAGTACCCTTTAAAAGGAAATTACATAGAGACGCAATAATAATTAGAGAATAATATTAATACACAATAACAGGGAGACTGCTCCAGTCTTAAGTAGTCACGAGGAGCGGTGTCTGCATCGTGTATTCGTATCACACACAATAGTCAAATAAGAACAAATTATTTTGTTAAGGCCAAGCTTTAAAGAAAATATTTGAACCATATCCAAGCTAATGCACAAACAACATTGAAACCACAAGGAGGCTTCTTGTTTGTGGTATCTCTAGAAAAATATAAGGGTCGAGTCCTTACAGAATCTAGTTAGTGGCAAATCGCAACTAATAGCACTTCTAAAACTACAGAAGCATCAACATAGACCGGCTACAAAGATTGCAGTGACTCGATTAATGAAAAATATTCATGTGAATTCATTAGTTTTAATTTGGTTTCCTCACAAGATGTTTTAGTCAAAAAAAAAATTCCTACAATTATCAAGCTTAAAACTGTAAAAATAATGAAGTGAGAAAAATGAAAGAGAAAATTTTGTAAAATCAAGGTCTCTAATATCATGAAGCAAAGTTATCACATGATGTGCATTGGATTGTGGTGTAGCACTAATAATATCCTAGGGGATATGTGACCGACAATTGATCGAAGAACCACCCCATGCACGTAGGGAAGGCATACCCCACCTGCAACTATAATAAGTACAGGTATCAGTTGAGCCATAAGAAGGATGTGTTTTCCCCAATTTGAACCTGTGATAATATTACGCTAATAGTCAGGGAAGCATGAACATGTAAAAAGTGATATGAAGTTGGCAAGGTTCTAGTAAGTACACAGTGAAATAAGTTGTGGGATATCAACCTAATTTCTAAAAAAAGATGCAAACCATGTCACAAGAGTAAATTTGACTATATTTCTACAGTCTCATATTCTAATGGCAACCTTTATAACAGTGAATACTAAGAAAAGAATGAATTAACACCGGTGCAAGGGATAAAAAAGTACACTATGAAAAATGCATTTCACTAAACAATAGTTCATGAGCATTTGAATAGTTATGAATAGAGAACCAGTTCAACACCAAAAATTCCATCATAAATGTAGATTCTGCAGACCCTTTTTAACATTTTACACTTAACACCTGAGAAAGAAGAGTACAATTACGAAATTGTAGATGTATTACTCATATAGCGAAATGGTTGGAATTATGTACATGAAGAAGTAAAAATGTGAAAATTGCATCTGAGCTGAATTTTTGATTTCTCAATGACACGGATACGGAAAACATTGACAATTTTTTGATATTTCTGCAAAAGTTACACATATTAAGAGATGAAGATTGAGTTGAATATACGAATCTTATTTCTATCTCATTTCTAATTTGTTAATTTACCGTTGCTCATAACACATGATATGGCACGTGTATTGTATCCTATATATATGTATGTTTGGATCGAATTAGGGAAGCTGTTTGAAATTTCCTCTCGTTTTACTTGGTATCAAAGCCTTGCGCTAGCTCGTAGGCTTCCGTCGCTAGCTCCACACGCCGTGTTTGATCCTGCTTTCGACACCATTTCCAGTGTTCGTCTCGCGCGCTCGATCTCGCACTCCCCTTGCGGCAATCAACCCCGCTTCCTTTCCCAGTGGCGTCCTTCTTCCGCTCCTCCAGTGCACAGTTCTCGCGCTTAGGGCTTCCTCCAACTTCCTCCGGCGCCGTCTCCAACGACTAGGGCTTCCTTCAACTATAACATCCGTAGTCTGACGCGAAATAAATTGATATTGTAGGGTTATGTCGCGACGAATTTTGATCGAGGCAGCGCGGCGTCAAGGTACAATGTTACTATTCCTAAAGATCGCATCCGTTAATTTGAGAAATGTGTAAACCGTAGTGGTGGTGTAACACTTTTTTAGAAGCGACGTGCGGCGAAATTGTTTGTATTCCAAGGTGTTTGTGTGAGTGGGTGTGCCTATAGTAAGTAATAGCGGTAATTAGTGGTAAAAGGGGGGGGAGGCGGTTATCAAAAACCGCAAAGCCCGTAACATTTATCCCGTAAACCTCAGTTCACGGGAGAAAAGAGAAACCGCAGCCGAGCCCGACGCCTCCCGTTTTGTCTCCCGCAAGCGTCGAGCCGACGCCTCCCGCAGGCACTAGCCGACGATCGATCCCCCTCCAGAACCCCTCACCGACCTCTCCTCTTTCCTCTACGGGCGTCGGTGGGTGTTCCTTTTCCTTCCTTGGCCGTGGAAGAACCGATTTCAACCCTAACCGGTGGAAGTTGAACGTTTTGGTTCCGGTGAGTTCGTTTTCTCCCTTTTCTTCATTCCTTCATGGAAATCCTTCGATTTAGAAGTTAATCTAAACTAGGATATCTTCCTCTTGCCGTAATTAGGTTTTGGAGTACGGAATCCACCGCGAAATTGGAGTTGGGCGCATTGGGAGCATCAATCTCTCTCATGTAAAGGTAATACGCTATGTTAGCCGTTAATTTTGGAATACCCTAGCATTTTGGAATTTTTCCCAACGAAAACCCTCAGGGCCCGTTCGTTTGCACCGTTTTCATATTTGGTTTTTGTTTTGCTCCAAAACGAAAACATCAAGCGTTTTCGTTTTGGGGCAAAACGAAAACTTACTTTCGTTTCCAATATAGTTTTCTGCTTTGTCCCGACCCCCCCCCCATCTCTCCCAACACCGGCCATCTTCTCCCCGTCCGTTCGTCTTCTCTCTCATCTCCGGCCATCCTCCTTTAGGTCATCAGTATTTCTTGTTAGCATTGAAAGCGACGAACTTTAACGAGTTCTTTGGTGGCTCATCACGGCGGTCGTCAACATAGAGTCAGCGCTCCGGCCTAAACTTAAGGCATGTCATTACTCAGCATCTCATCCTTTAAACGGCAGCCGCATCAGCCTTCACACCCCCATTAGACATATCACTGAAATACGCCTACGCCTCCTCCGTCTTTCCTTCTTTTAAGCAAGCATGAATCATTATATCGCATGTACAGTAATCCAACTCCAGCCCAAGAGCCAGCATTTCCCGATACAGATCCCGAGCCCTAGAAAAAGAACTCAGTCGCACTGAAGCTGCGAGAAGATCATCTCTCGCCCTGAGACCTGGAAAAATCTCATTCCGTAGCATTTGGCTGAACGCTTCAGCGGCATCATCCACCCTGCCGGCGCGGACATAGAAGGAGAGAAGGAAATCGAAGGTGCGAGGATCAGAGACGTGTCTTCTTGCCGGAGCTCAGCTCGAGTCCGCCGGAGTAGTAAGTGTCGGAGAAGATGCAGAAATGAGGATCTCTTCTATTTTCAAAATCAACCAAAACAGACCTACGGAGGTCTGTTTTGAGGAAGGATGTTCAAGGAAGGAGTGAAAACCTTGTGGTTTTGGGTCAAAACCAAAACAGATCAAAACAGAGGCAAACGAACAGCTACATTGGGACTGTGAAAACTGAAAACGAAAACCGGGTGTGAAAACTGTGCAAACGAACGGGGCCTATGGGGAAAATGCGAGATTTAAGTGTTGTTTGGTTTGCAGATTTGTGGTGGCCTCGAAACAAGGCTTCGGAAGCCCCCAGCAGTCGGATTTCCTTTGGAAAATCAAATGTCACTGCGCTGAGTGTACGAGGGCCGCACCACTACTGTAAGGAAGCCTAATTTATGTTAGTTAGACATAGCAAGTAATGTATTTTGTATACGCATGTGTAGGCTTTGTACAAATATCATGACCACGCATAGAAGGGTGTGGTGGTAGGAAAACGGTCGCGGAAAATGTGTAGGATGACACCCTTCTCCAAGACCAAAGTAGTCAGATCTTGAACAGTAACATTAGGTACGAAACCTTTACCCGCATGCATAAGCTTGGAATTTGTCCAACCAAGGGCGTGAATGTCTCTTCTAGTCGACCACGAGAAAGTCAAGGGTCGCTCAGTAGTACACCAAAAGAGATGTCTCATGCAGAGTACCATCAGACCAAAAAGGTCGGTGAGCACATATAAGTCTTTTTGTGCTAGGTAGAGGCACACTACCTTTCTCATAAGGCATATGGTACCCTATGAACAGTACAGTCTTGGGAGTTGACTTCCCGTTGAGACAGTTAGCAGATTCGAGACCGTGTCCGCGCGGCACTAGAACAATTGAGTTCGTCAGATGGTCTCGGGTCGTCAGTTTCAGATGAGCGTTAGGAGCTACTCTGGCTAGAGCCTTCCAAGTAGATGTGCAGCCTAGAAACTACCTAGAACTCAACTATAGACCTGACGTGAGACAGTACACTAATTAGTGAACGCCGGGACTTGAGAAAATATAATGAGAGCTCATGAACGTAGAGCGAGTAGGTATGTTGACCAGGGAGCATAGTAAGCGCATGCATATCATAGCATAAAGATTTTAATGAACAAAACTATTTTTCAAAAGACATGCATTCATCATTTAAGAAAAAGTTTTTAGTGTCACTAGGAGTAGTTATTTTTCCTTACTCTGACCGCTCGTGGGCAATGTTTTTACATGTGACCCAAGTGAAAAATTACGCCTAGGATAAGCGTTTTGTGGAGTCAGTTTGTAGTAGCTTCCACTTTCAGTTTCCTCTATTTCAGCATATATTTGTAATTGTGGATAATGTACCTTGTTAATGTTTTATATTTCATGTATCAGACTTATTATATTATTTCAGAATGTCAATCGTTTCACTTTTATTCATGTTTAGTGACTCTGTGAATCCAGCTATCAGGTACGTGGTTACCCTTATTTACTTTTTAGCTTCCGTTGTAAGTTTTAAAATTTCTAGTAGTTTCTACTTTATACATGTTGTGTACTAGTTTTGATATTGTTTTCTAGTTCTCTTTATATCGCTGACCCGGCCGGATGGCTGATTATTGTAACACTGGGAAGGGGTGTTACACCAACGGCATTCCCAGTCTTCAGCGCCTCTCTCCGTCCGTTTTGCAGGCGGCCCTTTGTCACCGGTTGTTTTGTCCTCCATGGGGGCTGTCGGAGACATCGTGGTCACATCCTCTGGTGTCCTCTCCGGCGGCCCGATCTAAGGGATACTCGTAGGATGTGGCTTCTTTCGTCCTGAGTTCTTCATCTTGTTAGTTACCTTCGGACAATCATCGATGGGCGATTCCTCCGAAATCTCATCTTCTCCCCGCACTGGTCCCTCTAGAGATCCGCCTCGGAGCCACAGACAATCTGGCTCCTTAAAGATCACCATTGTTTTCTTGGATGGCACAAATATCTTGAATGGTCCAGAGCGGCACAGCATGCTATTCGAAGGCACTAGCTATATGGATATATTGATGGAACCTAGGAAGCATCGGTACGGGTACGAGTACCGGGTACCATACGTATCTGATACGGCAGTACGACAAAATTTTAAAAACAAAGATACGGGTACGGCAGGATACGTTGTATTAAATATAATAAATATGTGTATATAAATCACAAATGTAATTAAAAGCCCTCAAAACAATATTAGATCCAGCATAATTGTGTAAGTCATATATCTTTATACCTTATAGATGCTAAACAACATGATTATGAAGAACTAACAACACATGTATATAGTAAAAAAAACAAAATAATAAATTTTAAATCAAATTATTTATAGTTTTAACGAAAAAAAATACTTAAACCTGAAGCGAGTTTTTTTATAAACAAACATCGTTAAATGCATTTATGGTTCATAAAATTTACTTTTCTCAAAGTCACACAAAAGTCTTTTGTTTACTTTATAAAACATACTCTATCACAATATGCAGAATGATCTGGCAAGTCCAAATGTATCAACAGATTAGAGTAACAGGTGTATCCGCCAAGTATCGGGTACGTATCGATATCAAATACGTATCTGGTACGGGTACGTGACCCTCATGGAAGTATCGGTGCTTCATAGGATGGAACCATTGTTGAGCTACCGTGTACAGATCCCTCATGGAAAAAATGGGATGCGGACAATTCCTTAGTTGTCTTGTGGTTACTTCACTCTATCCCCTCAGGTGTATCGTAGCTACATGCTTCTGGATTCTGCTCATGAGATTTGGAAAAGGGCTTGTGACATCTACTCTCACGCAGGTAGTTCGACGCATATTTATGAGCTTTTCAGCCATGTTTTGGAGATGAAGCAGGGAACCATGTTTGTCCCTACTTATTACTCTGAGTTAAAATGTCTGTATCAGGAATTGGATTACTTTAAAACTTTTATTGTTGCATGCATTGTCAATGCGCAGGCTCTTCAAAGGATAAAGATCGCTTTCGTGTTCACGTTTTCTTATGGGGCCAAATATGGAGTTTGATGTTGTTCGCTTACATGTCCTCCACCGCAAGACTCTTCCCTCTCTTAGGGAAGCCTTCAGTAAGCTCCTCAGTGATGATAATCGTCGTCGCTCTCTTGGTCCCTCTACTGACCACTCTGCCCTTGTTGGGATTGGTCATGGCCCTCCTCCTTTATGCAGGCACTATGGGAAGAAAGGACATACTAAGAACACCTATTTTTGTCTACACCCTCATCTTGCTCCCTCTGGTCGGGGATCTGGTACTCGTGGGCGAGGTGATCACCGTGGTGGAGGTCGTCAAGTCGGTGCCCCCACACAGTATTCTGCACATTCGATAGAAGTTTATGAGGACAACCGCCCCTCTGAGGGCCTTCTTGTTATGGAGCTAAAGGCCTTTCATCGCCTATTACATTCAGAATCTGACTCTACATCAATTGATTCCACTGCTGCGTTTGCCACTTCTGGTATCTTCAGTGCTCGTGTTGTGTCTTCCTCCCACTCCGAGTGGATCATTGACTTGGGTGTGACGGATCACATGACTGGTTCTGCCTCAAATTCTACCTCTTATACTCTCTCTGGTCGTGATAAGGTCAATGTGGCCAATGGTTCTCTCTCTTCTATTGTTGGCAAAGGAACCATTGCATGTTCTCCCGCCCAGTCTCTTTCTCTGGTCTTGCATGTCCCTTTGTTTCCTCGCAATCTTTTCTCCATTAGTACCTTAACTATTTCTTTAAACTGCTTTGTAATCTTTTTTTGATGTTTGTGTGTTTCAAGATCTGGATACGAAACGGATACTAGGCAGTGGTGGGAACATTGGCGGACTGTACTTGTTGAATCGGTCGTTATCACTCAGTACTCTATTCACCACCCGAGTTTCGATTTTGCATGGCAATCGACGGTGTCATCTGCATCTTGGACACCCTTTTGTTTTATATCTTGCCAAATTGTTTCTTGTTTTCAATTGTTTAATTAAATCATTTAATTATGACACTTCTCAACTATCAAAACATGTTCGTCATAGTCTCAGTCACGTTTCTTTTCCTACTCCCTATCTGTTTGATGTAATACATTCTGATGTTTGGGGTCCCTCCCCTGTGTTATCATTATCTGGCTATAAATGGTTTGTTACCTTTATTGATTGTCATTCTCATACTACTTGGTTGTATTTGTTAAAAAGGAAGAGTGGCGTGCTTACTTCAAATGGTCGTGACACAGTTCAGTGACACAATTTGTGTGTTTCATAGTGATAATGGTGGGGAGTATGATGATCAGGGAGCATTTGGTTCCTATCTTGCTGAACACGGCATTCTTCACCAAACCACTTATGTTCACACCTCTACTCAAAATGGTGTTGCCGAACAGAAAAATAGACACTTACTGGAGGTTGCTCGGTGTTTTATAATTGTTGTGAACCTTGCCAAGTAAAATTGGGGTGATGCGGTTTTGATTGCAGCTCATCTTATTAATCGCCTACCATCGCGTTCCCTTTCCTACGATGTGCCCCTTTCCCGTTTATCCTAGAAACACATTGTCCACACCTCTTGCATCTCTCCTCGCATTTTTGGTTATGTTTGATTCGTTCATGTTCATACTCCGAATCGCGATAAATTTGATGCTTGTTCTCTCAAATGTATTTTAGTGGGCTACTCTCCTACAACCAAAGGATATAGGTGTTATCACACTCCTACATGTCGCTACTACTACACTGTTGATGTTACTTTTCATGAGGGAGTCGTATTTTGGTCCTCGTCAGGAGGAGACGAGTAGTAATATTGATGGGACCACTGACTCTCCTCTCCCGATAGTTGTTTCTCCTCATATTCCTCCTCCATCTGCTCCTATTTCTCCAAGTACTACTTCTATTCCTCCTAGTATTGTCCTTCCTACTTCTATTCCTCTTATATTATATACACTCTCGCAGACCTCGGATCGCCGAGCAAGTACCGTATGTGGATGTCCCACCAATGTCGGTGTCCACCTCTGCACCAAAGTCGGATGATGACTTTCATGTTCCTCTCGCTCTTCTTAAAGGTAATACTGGTAGCGCCAAACACCTCATTGTCAATTACATTTCTTATCATCACCTTTCTCATGCTCACAAAGAGTTTATCTCATCTCTTTCCTGTATTGTGATCCTTAAGACCTGGCGGGAGGTTGTTCAGATACCTGACTAGAAACAGGCTATAGAAGAAGAGATGTGTGCTTTAGAAAAAAATGAAACATGGCAACTTGCGAGTCTCCCCCTTGGGAAGCGAACAGTTGAATCCGGCTAAATTTTATTTGTTAAGCAAAATCAAGATGAGGTGGCAAAGCGGTATAAAGCTAGCTTGGTCGCTCAAGGGTATACTCAAAACCAAGGAATTGACTACCAAGAAACCTTTGCCCCTATTGCAAAGATGAATTTTATTTATGTGATCCTTTCTTGTGTTGTGTGTCTTGGGTGGGAGTTACAATAGTTTGATGTCAAAAATGTATTCTTGCATAGTGATTTTGAAGAAGAAGTTTACATGACAGTCCCCCCTGGCTTTACAAAAGGAGGGGCCAATGGAAAGGCATGTCGTTTGCAAAAATCCATATATGTCCTGAAACAGTCCCCCAAAGCCTGGTTTGGACAGTTTAACAAAACCATGTTTTAACTAGGCTATACTCAAGGACAAGCTGATCATACTCTCTTTATCAAGAGTGGAGGAACTCAAATATTGATATTTATTATATACGTGAATGACATTATCATTACAGGAGATGACCTGGAGCAGATCATGCACTTAAAAGAACAATTGGGCAAAGAATTTGAAATCAAAGATCTGGGAAAGTTGAAATACCTCTTGGGGTTTGAAGTAATAAGCTCTCGTCAAGGGATCTTCATCTCTCAGAGAAATTATACTCTTGATCTTCTGAAGGAAATTGGTATGCTTGGATGTGCTCCTATGGATACACCTATTGAGGCTAATCACGGGATTGATGTGGATACTAATGGGGAAAAAGTTGGCATATCAAGGTACCAACGATTGGTTGGAAGACTCATATACTTATCACATACTCGACTTGATATTACGTATGACGTGGGTGTCCTAAGAAGATTCATGCACTCTCTCACAATTCGCTATTAGCAGGCTGCATATCGTGTATTGAGATACCTCAAGAAGTCTCCGGGATATAGGATTATGTTCTCTGCAAACCAACCTTAAAAAAACGAAGTGTTTATAAATGTTAATTGGGCTGGTAGCCAAGGCGATAGAAACTTTACTACCGGCTATTGCTCATTTGTGGGAGAAAATCTTGTATCTTGGAAGAGCAAGAAACAAAATATTGTTGCTAGCTGAAGGAGTATGTGAGGTGTTGTGGTTGAAGACAATTCTCCAAGATATGGGGTCTCCAGGTGAACAAATTTGTTACTATCAATTGCGAGAACAAAGTTGTCATTAGTATTGCTCGCAATCCGGTTCAACATGATAGGACGAAATATGTTAAAGTTGTCGGACATTTCATCAAAAAATCACCTAAACAGGGGAAATTTTTGTACACCTTTCGTGAATTCTCATGATCAACTGGCTGACATCTTCACCAAGGGATTAAGCTATGCCAACTTTATGAATGACGCGGTCAAGTTGGGAATGATTAATATATATTCTCAACTTGACGGGGAGAGTTAAATATATGAATCTTATTTTAGTTTGTTAATTTACTTTTGCTCATAACACGTGATATGTCACGTGTATTGTATCCTACATATATGTATGCTTGGCTCGAATTAGGGTAACTCATTGAAATTTCCTCTCGTTCTACTGATCGTAACACCTAGAAGTTTCTTTCAAATTAAATATAAAATCACAAATTAATAATCCCGGATGACAAATCAATGTCGATAAGCCATATCGAAATTTGTGACATTTTGATGAGATTTTTACTCCGAAATTTTTCTTGCAACTAATTTTCTTTCTGAGTTTCATATATATATGATATTGGTGGATGGGCTTAGCTTGCTATTTGGATTGAAATTAATGGAATGAAATATATTAAGAGCCGACTGGGTTTGGATGGACTGAATATTGAACTAAGCAGGTTTCTATGCTAGGCCGGCTGGAATAATAAAAATGAAAACATGTTTATATGCTTGTTGGGTTCTTTCATATAATGGAATTGATGAATTCCTAAATCCGCCTTAAGTGAAATCTCAGTGGCATAATTTTGATTGGTGATGGCTATTTAAAAGCTGATTGGGGAGGATATGATGGAAATATTGCATTATTACGTTTATTTTATTATTCTCTCGTGGTTTCGAGAGAATTATGCGCCCTCTTCTTCAACCCAAGTCGCATGTCTGCCTCTCTCGCATAAGTTCTTTTTATTGGAGCTTTGGAAGGAAGCTAGGGTTCGATTCCTCCACTTCTCCTCCGATCGACCCTGTTATAGCAAGGAGAACTCTTCTCTATCGACGATGAGCATTGCCTTAGTTCCAACGCCAACCGGCTCTCGACTGTTGTCAAGGTCGTTAGGATCGAGATCCTAAGTGGGATCGTTTTGAGGTTGGATCGGATGAGATCGTGGGATCGAATTGAGGATCGCAAGATCCTACAACATTCATAAATTAAGGCATGAAATGTGAAATTGAATGATGTATCATTTAATTACATGCTCAATTAACAATAATTGAACTTTGTATCATTCAATACCGATGAAGAAGACAGTGGCCAAGTAAGTTCACTTTCAGTGCTAGGTATAATCCCCAATGGCTATTAACAGTAAAAACAAACATGGACCACTGGATTGTTGGAAGCCTGGAAGCAAGAAAAAGTCACCTGAACATTTGGATTGCACGTATGATGAAAGAAAGAAGCCCGATTGTTTGGACGCTGCATTACTGGACACCAAATTGCTTGTGCAGGGGAAAATAAGAGAAGACGTTGTCTGGAAGCAGGAAATAGTTGGATTACTCATAAGTCGGAATAGAAGCAAAGACACTGGCGGTGCCTGAAATAGAACTGGGGAAAGGAAGGAAAGACATCGTTTAGGATAGAAGCAACTGAATACATCACCCTCGGCCTCTGTCGGCACTCGAGATAGAGTTAAGCAGCAGGATATAATTTTGCGTTGGGGTATATAGATCAGGACCGTGATACGATGATTAAGCAACGGAGTATGGGCATTGGACCAATTGAATGGGGTCAGAATAGGGCTGGACGTTTTTTTATTTTCCTTTGGCTGGACCGATTGAATCGGGTCAGGATCACAATCCTAAAAATTCTAAGATTCGGATTGCGATCACGGCCATAGAGATGCCAATTTTGATCTTAGATAAGATACAGATTGATTTACAAAATCTGGATTGTAAGGACCCTGATAACCATGGCTATGGTTTTGTGCTGGATTTCTCTTGGATTTTTCGTCTTCTTGTGAACTTTACTGTTGGTTGGTTGGTATTGAGGTTGTTGTGGTTATTTCATCCATGGCTTTACTGATATGAGTCATGGTATGTGCGGCTGGAGATTTTTGTAAGTTTAGGATTTGAAATTTATTTCCTTCAATTGGTTTTTGTTAAGTTGGGCTGATTAGAATGTCACTTTGAACATCGTTTGAGGCTCCGTTGGGCACGGTGGTGGCGGTCGTAAACGCTTGGGTTAAACCGTCATTCGTTAATGATCGCCTAACAAATATCATCCGTTTGAACATAAAAGTGGATGAAGTTCTTAGGTGGACATTAACGAATGACCATTTAACCCCCCATGTTCATGACCGCCGCCGCCGTGCCACACGGAGCCTTAATCCACTTCTTCTTGGCTTTATTTTATCTGACTGAATATTTCTGAATAAGGAATGTTTGTAATTCTATTTTGATGGACGGTTGTTAGTGTTAATCAAGGTTATTGGCTGGCGGTTACGATTAAATGAGAGTTCAGTAATTGCAGCTATTTTTAAAAATAAGGGTTTTTAGGGTTACAGCTATTTCTATCTTTCTATTGTTGGTGGTTAGTGTTTTCTATTCCATGTTCACTATTGTGGATTGTTCCTTCTTTTGGGGGATTGTCCTTTGGAAGTTGTTCTTGATTTCATTGAGTTATGTGGATTCTTCGATTATGAGAATCATTATCACCTAATAATTTATCCACTGACAACCCTTAAAAAGTGTTACCGTCCTGCGGTGTCAATGCCGACATCTATTATAAGATGAAACTCATGATAAGAGAACTCCTATATTACATATACCGCATGGGATGACATCAAAAGATAGACGAAATGATGACCCTAAGAATGGTAAACTAAAGAAAAGATGACGGCGAGTTTTACCTCTTTAATTTATGATTTATTTTCACTTATTTTAATTTACTACATGCACAGTTGTTTTCCTATCAAAATTATTTCCTGCACGTGCACACGCATAGTATCATTTAAATTGAATATGTTTGTTGCTTTAAATCACTGACAATAAATAATCGCTAATGATAGTTAAAGATGACTATAATATTAGAAAACCGGAAAGCTGAGGGGAATACCAATTGATTAACATCACATTTCATAAATAAGAACAAAACACATAAATGAAAGAAAATACAAATGATTGCATGTTAAGGGTTAAACACAGCAGGGGGTGTGACTTGCCTACTAATCTCCTGATTTTCCAATTCAGGGGGCGAAAGGCATGATGCGTGTATGCCTCCAAGGGGCCGAAGGGCCTAGCGAATGTTCGACCGCATGGGATTAGATATGATAACCAATCCAGCAGTCGCATGTTCAATCGTGTTGGATTAGTAAATGATGACCCTAAGGGATCGGGCCCAAATAACTAATGACTGAGACAGCTACCCTTAGTGATGGCGATTGACGGACCAAATGCATTTATATCCGTAGGAGGCGGTGATCGGCTACCCATTTGGGCGATCTGAGTCCGTGGATGCTCCTGGATGGTCGCTCCGAGTCTGTTTACTATATTATTTTAGTTATTTGGTGTTGTATTTGGCCCCCGGTCGGCCCGATCAGTATTAACCGTCCATCGAGGTTCCCTAGCTTTGTTTCCCCTATAAATACTTATGCATGTGGTTGTTTTGAGGGATCGGTAGTTGCTTCATTGCAGCCGGCTGGTCCTATCATGGATTCCAAACCGTGCGCCGCTCCTCCCCGCTTCCGTCCGTCGTCCGTCCCCTTTAGCACACTGGTAAACATCTTGCAGCCCCTCTCCGCCCTCCCTCACTCTCTCAGCCTTTGCAGTCTGATTCCCAGCCCTTTCCCCGGAAACCCGTTGACCTTCCCAACACCCTGCCTAAGCCCTCCCGCAACTCCACCCCACCCGACCCCCAACCGGCAACCGCAAGCCGCTCCTCGCCGCTTTCGTCTGCCGTCTGTCCCCTCCAGCACACTGGTAAACATCTTGCAGCCCCTCTCCGCCCTCCCTCTCACTCTCTCAGCCTTTGCAGTCTGATTCTCAGCCCTTTCCCCGGCAACCCGTTGACCTTCCCAACACCCTGCCTAAGCCCTCCCGCAACTCGTCCACCCCACCCGACCCCCAACCGGCAACCGCAAGCCGCCCCCCCCCCCCACTCCTCAAGATCCCACAGCAACCATTTTGTTTTGTGATCCCCGTAACCCTAACCCTAAGCCACCAGATCTACATATATACTTTCCTCATTCAGCCCTTTCGTGGAGCCACTAGAGTACCAAGGTCATGTACCAGCATCGTTCCCCTATCCCTAAGCAAGTATCCACATGCCCGAGTAAATCTAGGTATGGATGTTGTATCTCTTTTCATTTTTTGCTTTGGTTTAAACTTTTGCTATGGATATTAAGCTTCATAAGTACTTGTTATCGTTATTTGTGGTGTAATTTGTGGAGCTCATTCGGCGCACTTGAACGGAATTGCGCCTCAACTCGTTGGTTGATTATAATTGTTCTTTACTCGTCACGGCTTGTTATCCAATTGTGCAATCGGCTGTTTGGATGTGTTATAAATTTTAATTACTTGTTAATGATCTGGAACCAGACTGTTTGCACCTTCATAACTTCATTCGCATGTGTTGTGTCGTCGCTTGCATTGCATTTTGAGTTAGGGCTTCGGTCGTCCACCATCTATAGACTCGTGTTGAATCAATTGGTATCAAAGTCAGGTTCGAGCTCTATGTTAGCGCGCATTTGTTGAGTCTATAGGTAATAGGTTGTATCTCATGGCATATTATTATGATGATCATCCTTATTCACATTTCGTTCATTCTAAATATCGTGTCGACCCGTCGCCACGATTTGCAAGAGACGGTCGCTATGATTCTAGCACTTCACGTTATTGTCACTACACCACACTACAACTTGATGTTGGTAGAGTTGAGTATTTTCGTAGAGCCCCTCCGGAGAGATCTTCATACTACTTTGATGATCACTCTTGCCCAGCGCTACGCACTCATAGGGATCACATTCCCATTCTGACACGTTAAGAGCTTATAAGGGATGAACATTTTGATGACTATCAGGATGCTCAAGTGTTCCACCTGGTGAGATACCTAAAGCCGAATTTCAGCGATTGGTTCTTCATAAATTTGAAGTCGTACATGCTCAAATGGATCGCCTGAAATCTGCCCTAGGGGGAACCTATAAAGCAACACATCGGGATTTAAGCCAAACGACTAATGCCGGTAGTACTCCCCCATAGACGTGAGTGATTCACCACCTGCTTTTGGTACTCCTCTTGACCAGCCTTCGTGTCCACGTGATTTGGAGGCAAAATCTGACTCTGGTCTTGTATTACAGGTAGAGAGGGTCATTAGTACGTCTAGTGAGTTTGGTCATGAGGGCGAGGCCCAGTGACCCAGTATCACTATAAAAGTCTATCCTTCTTCTATACCTTATGTTGGCCTCGTTACCCCCTTGGTCATAGACCCCTTTCTTGACACCTTGCCGGCTAACCTTCGCTTAAGTATGAATTCTTCTCACTCTCCCTTTAGCCTTATTTTGAGGCATGTCATGACCCAGAGCCTCGATCCTAGTGTGGATGTTTTGGTGGTGGTCTCGCACACTTTTGGGGACTCTACCCTTATTAGTAGTATTCATTTTGAGCATCATGACCCTACTGATGGGTTCTTTAATGCCCCCCCCCCAAAGCCACCTGATGAAAGACCACTTCCCCGTGAGATTGACATCTCGTTGAGCGAGTCATTTGTGAGAGCCGACTTATTGACACCTCTTCGTTGCACGTCCCTTATTTTGCTTTGGAGAGCGGGTCTTGAGGGCGACATTGAGCATGTCAGCATTTTCTTAAGTACACTTGAGCATCCTACTGATGTATTGAGATTTTAGCGTATGATCTACCACACTCGTAATGAGTTCATAAACATACCTCCTGCTAACCCACCAGATGAGTTCATGCTTATCAGCGGCACTCGCCTCAGTCGAGTGTCTCATCCTAATATTGATGTCTCTGCTACTCACTCAGGTGACCATCGCCTTCGCGGAGAATTTTCATACATACCTCCTGGTGAGCCGTCTGATGTGTCTCGTTCCTTGAAAAATAAGAGGAACACTATGAGTTCGTATTAGAGTGTTGGTGTCACACACAGTCACTCTAACACTCTTCACACTCTCACTAAGTATTATTACACTCCTGACAAACCTCCCGATAAACCACCCATTTCAAAGAACCTTCGCCATATGGAGCTTGTGGTATATCTAGGCACCGTGTCTGTCGTGTTTCTCATGCATCATTCATGCGATCATGTCATCTTTTGGGTTTCATCATTTGCATAAGTCTATTGAGTCTTGTGTTTATCATTCACATGCACGTCATGAGACAGTCCGGAGAAAGATCACAACTAGTAATGAAATTTATAAAGCTCAGGCTGATCTGCACAGGAGGGAACAAGTTTTTGACGTTAGAGACCAAGTTATAATCCGCCTTCAACCTGAGAGGCTCCGACCGGAGGCAACGAAGAAGTTAAATGCCCATTGAATGGTCCCCTATAGAGTTACTCGACGAATTGGTACAAATGTTTATGAGCTTGATATCCCACCAACAACGGGAATTCACTGGATGTTCAATGGGGAGAATTTAACTTCTTACTACGAGGAGTGAGTGTATGTGGGTCCATTGTCTCCAGCTACTCCTAAGCCACAGCTTGCCCCACCACTCTCTAGCACCTTGGTACCCACCTTGCCCAGGCAGTAGTGGACGGTTGAGCACCGCTTGAAGGACCACACCACCCAGCCGGCAGTTCCACCAACCCACTTCCAGAAGAAGATACATTGCTTCGACAGTCGCATACGCCCACCGGAGATGCAATACAGATCATTGGTCACGACTTCACTACGATGGGCGGTTGGATGGTTATGCGTTATCCGGTTCAATGGCTCGTCTGCCCGGTTTCAGACGACACTTGGATTCCTGCTGAGGATCTCGAGAGACTCGCCCCGGACTAACGCCGAGAGTATGACTGTCTTCACTCACCATAGAGGAGTGCTTTCAAGTCGGGGGGAGTTGATGGCGATCGACGGCCCACACGTGTTTATTCTCGCGGGAGGCGGTGATCGGCGACCCATTTGGGCGATCCGAGTACGCGGATGCCCCTAGATGGTCGCTCCGAGTTTATTTACTATATTATTTTAGATATTTGGTGTTGAATTTTTGCCCATGATCGGCCCGATCATTATTAGTCGCTCATCGTGGTGCCCTGGCTTTGTTTCCCCTATAAATACTTATGCATGTGGCTGTTTTGAGTGATCGGTGGTTGCTTCATTGCAGCTGGCTGGCCCTATCGTGGATTATGAACCGTGCGCCGCTCCTCCCCGCTTTCAGGTATTTGGCACATTTTTGGGTCGTCACATTTTGGCACATCTTTGGGTCGTCACATTTTGCCCCTAGGGGGCAGTTCACCACGAATTGTTGTCCAGTAGGTAACATTTTGCACTATGAAAATTCCATGTCAGCCTACAATTACGGCAAGTCGGTTAGACACCGGACTGTAAGTTGATGGGAATCGCATGGAACCACTGGAGAAGGCACGAGATCCATGTAGAGTTATCAGCGAAAACTAGACAATCTTTGAAGTGGAGATGATCACCAATCAAACGAAGAGTGGACAAGCTTCCGTGTCGGCCCGTACTCGAGAATGATGGGCTCGTAATAAGAGTCCCCTACACCTCTTGTAGAGTAGAGTGTCATCCAGCAACCGTGGTTGAGAGATGGTGTAAATGGACCCAGACTCCTCTTTGCATGATAAGGAACTAGTAGCACCAATGGTGGTTACTTGTACTTAATGGAGAAATCGTTCCCAAAAATTTCACAATACACATTTGTTGTGATGGGGGTAGAAATGTTTTAGTAAAGGAGATGGTGGAGATATAAATGATCTTTCAATATGAAGCGGCGAATCGGTAGCTATGGGCACCAATGTCGATGAACAATAACAGGGATATAAGCTTGGTTTCGTAAGCGGAGGTGGTGCACTGAGGTCCTATGAGTGCCCTGCTAAAGTAGGCAACATGTCGGCTTTCTTGCATGAGAATGACATAGATTCTGCTTTCGGTGTGTCATATACGATGAGAAGTCTGGCATAGCATGGACAAGCATTGTTCATAAGGCTAGTTAGAGTCCAGCAAAAGCTTGTTGGACTTCTTGCAGACATATAAAGGAGCAGTTGGCCGCACTTCGCAAGAGATCAGTGAGAGGACTCGTTGTGCAGACCTTAATTATGAATGAAGCGTCTATAGTACACGGTCAGGCCGAACAATCCTCGGGTGTCACTAATAGAGGACAGTGTCGACCACGGACCATGGCTAGACCCTTCACAGAAATGATGGGGTAAAGATACGCCACTTCGGAATATCTGAATGAGCATTCCTTGATGTTTGATGTTCATCACCAGTTGATGTTGTAGGCGAGAATGTCGTCAAAGAAGTCGAGCACAGTTTTGTGGGAATGGCCAAAAAATGTCGCTCACTATAGTCGCGACGTGTTAGTTAACCCTAAAGGCATAACTAAGAACTCATATTGCTCATCATGCATTCAAAAGTCGTTCTGTACACGTCTTTTGGTAAAACGTGAATCTAGTGCTACCCCAAGCGAAGGGACAATTTAAAGAAGAATCGTGCATCTTGCAACTCGTCCAAAAGCTAATGAATGAGAGGATTTGAGTATTTATCCGCCACAGTGGACTTACCGAGTTCCTTATGGTCCACATAAGAATGATGTAAGTCGTCTTTCTTTCATACGAGTAGGATTTGACTGGAAAAAGGTCTAGCATTTGGCTGAACAATTCATGTTTGAAGCATATATGGCAAAATCTGCTCCATAACGTACTTTTGTGCGTGATCTGAGGCATAGACTAGCGAAACAGTTGCAGATGGTGCAAATATCGTCGAAATTCAACAAAAATAGGCAATAGTACCACAAATTCGAAGTGTTGTTCCATTCCCTTTAGACCTAAATCCTAAGTCATAGAGTCCCAATTAACCTTGACATCCCCAAGAGTTTTGAGTCATGCAACACCAAGAATCGTGACACTGCCACCAAATCGAATACATGGAAGTCTGCTAGAACTCAGAGTCGTGTAGTCCACGGTTAAGGTGCGGTAGAGTCCAACAGTGGCCATGTGGTGTCCATCGCCCAAGGATACATGGAAACCCATACAGTGCATGTTAACTACTTTAAGGCCTTGTGTGACATCATGAGAGAGGAAGTTGTGGTTTGTGCCATTGTTAATCATCATAATAATCAATTATTACTGAATGTAACCTTGTTGCTTCATGGTGTGTGGTTCGAAAATGTTGCTCACAGAGGACCAAAGTTGAAGACAAGTCAAAGTGTTGTCTGGAGTTGTCTGGGTATAGCAGAAATAGTTTGACTCATTGTCGAACCCGTCATAAATCTCTGCGCTTGCGAGGAGGTGCAACTTGTGATGCAGGCATTCACGGACAGAGGAGTGTGGATAATGGCACTGACAACACAAACCCGTGTAGTGAAACTTCATGAAGTTGTCATGCGAGAGTCGTTTAGGTGGTGGTTTATTGGAAGGGGAGGTACTCGATGCTCGAGGAAATGTTGGTGAAGGAGTTTGCTAGCCGATAGGCCTATCGACGATGATCGTCTCAATAATGGCCACCTGGGATCGGTTGGATGTATTAACGATGGTGAACAATAAGATTGGCCCGTGGGAAGAATTCATCTTCGACACAGCAAGCTTGGCCCATGATACTATGAAGTGTGGTTGGGTTATGTAAGTGTAGTCGAGCATGAATGTGTAGCTTTAGTCCGTGCAGAAAATTACCCAAAGTAATGCTCTTTAGAGATGCTCGACAGATGAGTAGATGTTTTGAAAATTTCATCTATGTAAAGGTCCACAGTCTTGCATTGTTGGAAATGGATAGGCGTTCGTGCACGTTGCAGGAACGACTGTAAGCATGGCGACGAAAGAAAATTTCTTTAAAGGTAAACCAAGTCAATCGTGGGTCAATGGGTTGGTATGGCAAATCCAACGGATCCTGAGCAGAGCAGGCTCGTATATGCAAATAATGGCCAAGGGAACTTTATGATGTTCCAAGGTGTCATGGAGGTCGATGAATTGCTCGGGACGTTGGCGCAACACAAATGGGATGCATGGGGTATGGTTGGCACTTGTGTGATTATGTTAAAGAACGCATCCATGTCCGGAGGCCCCGCAGAGTAGGGGCAGCCATGACGATGTCAAATCAACTACAGCGGCATGGGTGGAGAGGGAACCAGTGCATGGTCGAAGTGATGAACTCATGAACTAATAATGTGATCGATATGCGATGACATGACCGACAAAGTTTTTATGAACAAAAGAGCACGTCCCAGATATTTGTTGGAAAACATCCCATGAAATGTATCGGTCGATAATCAGCAATCGACCGAAATGTTGGCTGACCTAACTCGACAATATATTGGTTGAGCTTTATTTTGTTTATTTTATTTAGCGTCTATGATTTAACAAACAACAAAACAAAATCGTTTTGTTGTTTGAGTTGTTTTGTGTCACTGCTCTTGACTTTCTTCATGTTTCCTCTAGCTTTCTTTCCTACACCCATCTATTGTCGACATCAATTTTGCGTGGCCTTTGGAAATAGGATTGAGAGTTCCTTACCTCACATCGTCGTTGATGACTTCCTAGCTTGTTGCTTCCCCTGGTGTTCTTTCATGTGTTATATCATTATTATAAAATGTGTATATTAGTTTGATAAATTTATATATTCAATAAATGATAAATTGTCAATATATATATTTAAAAAATGATTATATTTATTATGTAGTTTTGTACATTAATGATTAAATATTAAAATCTGATATATAAAATATCCCTATAAATTAAAGCTGACATGAAAAATCCAAACCGATGTGTCCATGACGTTCGACATCGGCAAAGATGTCGGATGTCACGGTGGCATAACAACGAGCAGTTTTCACGACCCTTATCGCCAGGCTCGACAGCCTCGTTGCACAATAATGTTACTAAAGCATCGGTGCACGAACATGCCTACAACATATTTCCCCATCCCTTGAATGAGGAAGTGCAATTTCCATAATCCCTCGATACTTCAACAAAATCTTTCATAGATTTTTGTTGCCTCCATCTAGCAAGCACCTCTCGAACAACTAACCATTGTTTTCCTCATCAAACTAACATCTTTCAGTCCATCGACCTTTATTGTCACCATCAAGCAGAACCATCCCGCATCATAAGCCCTTGCTGCCTAAATTCAAGAGACCCCACAGACCCCAATTGTCCCTACTCCCTACTCCTTGAGCCACGTCTCAACTCTCAACAATCAACTCTACATTGTAATCACAAATCTCTGGCATTGTTTCCCCCTCTCTACACAAGTAACACATCTCGCAAGAGCCGTCTTTCACAACCCACCAGGGTGAAGGGACTGTAGTTATTTTGTGATGACACCTCTACATCAGGGCATTGTTATAAGGTGCCCTTTTGGTAGGAAAAAATGGATGACAAAGACATGGAATTAGCTAGCGGACCCATTAATCCAAAAATTAGAATCCCCTAGAGAGCACGAGGGCAAGCTTGTTTTGAAGATTGAAATGTTATTATCTATATTATGGGTCGAGTTATGGGTATAATTAAACTTTTTGTAACTTCAGTAAATTGTTGTTTGGGGTATTTTTGTCATTCTTGGGCATTTTTCATAATTATCTAATTGTTGGGCTTGTTGGCAAGGAAGTGTCTTTTGCAAGTCTATCTACATAGTCTTAGGGCATACAATGAAGCAAGTAAGAAATTATTATATTCTCACATCTTCATATTTTTAGTTTTGTTAGGGTTTCCTCATAATGAGATTTAATTTTTCTTTCCCTCTTTTCTTGAAAACTCCGCCTAGAGCATCCAAGATTAATGTATCGGGTATCCCCTACGACAAGTTACCAAAGAAGGATCGTAACACAAAACCTTGGTTTCATCAATATTTTGTTATTACAAGAAAAGAAAGTTGAGATTATTAGTTTAGTATTAATATTGGTTTATTAGTATGTGAGTAGGTTTAGTCCCACATCTTGAGTCAAGTTATAAGTGTCAATGTATTTCCTATATATTATGCCATATATGGATGAATAAGATGACTCAAATATTTTCCCACTTCCTTTCTACTTGGTATCGGAGGAAACTCTAGCCGCTGCTTTCCCGTTGTGCGCTCGCATCTCGCTCCCGCTCCCGTCTCGCACTTCTACTCCCGCTACTTCTCCCGCTCCTGTCTCCCTCTTTCTCTCCCGCCCCCGTCTCCATTTTCCACTTTAGCCCCCCCCCCCTCCCGTCGACGGAATCGACGTCAGATTCCATTGACGGGAGCGGATCTTGGCCCCCTGCAGTAGCACTCGATCCCATCGACGCCGAAGTCTGCTAGTTCCATCGAAGTCACTATGCCTGCAACTGCTCCAGTACGCCTCCTTGCATGTGTTGCTCGGTTGATCTGCATTGCTCCCCCATCGACGGCATCGTTGATGTTTCCCGTTGCTGCCTCGTTTCTTTTCCAGCGTCTGCTCTGCTTCACCTGAATCGTCTGGTTCAACTGGATCAATCGTCGATTACTCGTTCAACTACTGTTGTTACGTCTACCGTTGCTGCGCCTTATCCTGTTGTTCTGCCTCCCTGTTCTGTCGTTGCTTCTCAACATGGGTGTTGTGCTTGCTCTGCTTCGCTTCTTGCTGCTGCTGTCGGACCATCGATGGTCTCCACTGTTGTTCCTGCCACAGATTCTGCTGCAAGCTTCTCTCGATGATGGGGATGATGGAGTGTTTTTTTGCTTTTTTGCAGTTTTATTTGTGTCTTCCTCGGTGTTTCATGTGTTTTTATGCCTATTTGCCCGTGAGTTTCACGTGAGTGGGAGTGTTTGGGATGAGGGTGACCCGGATGATCTTTCTCATTGTTCGCCTTAGTCTCACACGGCCTGTAGGCTTATGTTGTGTGTTGTTTGTGTCTCCCCAAGATTTTCGTTGATGATTGGTAGGTGGTATGGTCTTTGGGGGTTGTTTTCCCCCTTCTCTCTTCTCCCCGCGGGCACGTAGATCTGTGTATGAGGTGTTATTCCTGCAGTCTCGTAGATTCGTGTGTGTGGTGTTATCCCCACGGCCCAGTAGATCCGTGCGTGTGTCGTGTTATCCCCGCGGTCTCATGGATTCGTGTGTGTGGTTTCTTTCCCGTGGGTGTACTGTGTGGGAATAACCCCGGTCACCCGTCTTCTCCCCCCTTTGCCTACCATATTTATCCTTTCCATTGATGTTGACAAGCTTGAGGTTTCCCCTCCAGCTTGAGGGGGAGAGTTGAGATTATTAGTTTAGTATTAATATTGGTATATTAGTATGTGAGTGGGTTTAGTCCCACATCTTGAGTCAAGTTGTAAGTGTCAATGTATTTCCTATATATTATGTCCTATATGGATGAATAAGATCACTCAAGTATTTCCCTCTTCCTTTCTACTAAGAAAACACTTAACTTTTGCATGTCTTGAATCTTAATGAAGTTCAAGAAGTACATGAAGAATTCAGGGTCCGTAGGACAGAATTGGAATTGAATACATGAATTTGTTTCAGTTCTAATTTCTTTCATAATTAGAATTGGTATGAATTTCAAGTCGTAAATTTGAAAGAAAATTAAATTGCATATTACAATTGGAATTGTAAAATTTTGATGTTCGGATGCAAGCATGAATTCAATCACAAAATTACTAAGTTTGATATAACTAAAATAAATTAGTACTAAGTGACGGTTTAACATACCTAATAAGATCATCTCCATTAATTAAACACATAACTTTAAATACATCACATCACATGCTTTCTCTCTAAAAATTTATCACACAGATTCTATCTCACTTGGAATCTTTCATCCTAAGTGTTGCTCTCTACGAAGTTTCTCTCTAAAAAATTTCACTCCAAAAATTTCTTTTAAAAAATCTCCAAAAAATTCTACTAAAAAATCATTAAATTTTCACTACAAATCAATGAGATTCTTTATTTGGTTTTATTTCTGAATAAATCACATGATTTTTATTTCGTAATACACAAGAGTTTAAAGCCAATGAAATTCCTCAATTTCATATATACGAGGTAAGAATTCAGCAATGAATAGCCTGATTTCAATTCCCATGAAATTGACTAGAATCCCATTTTCAGATTCATTATGCAGTTGAAAAGCAAAATTAATTGGGATTCTAATATGGGCCCACAAAGGGGTGATGATGCGTGTCTGGTAGGATGTGTATCTTCTAGCATTTTTAATCTTTATTTGTCGTAACTATTATTCACATTTTAATTATGCACCGTTTTAATTCTCACGCATTATTTATGTAGCCCGGATGAGGGGCATATTTGGTACTTTTTGTTACACCCTTCATCCCAATATATATAGGTGAGGAGAGTGGGTTTGATGGTATGAAATATTAAACCCTAATCCTCTCTTGAATCTTCCCTTTCTCCCCTCATCCTCTTCTTGGCTAGGACTAGGGTTGAGCAAGGCTTCTCCTCTTCCCTCCTCTCTAGATCAAGCCCGGCTCCCATTATATCTCCCGCCATTGGGAAGCCTTAGGTCGAGGAAGGGTCGCGACGATGCTCTCCGAGCTTTTTCCCTCACAAGACCGCACACCAGTTTGCAATCAGAAACTCGTAACATCTTGGTATCAGAGCTTCTTTCCTCCTCCAGACACAATACCCGCTTCCAGCCCAGTTATGTATCTTCGGCGCATCCATCAGATGAGACCCAAGACATCTCCCGCGACACCTTCATGCATGACGTCTCCCGCAACATCTTCGCGCGCAGCGTCTCCAGTGACATCATCCTAGACGGCGTCTCCAGTGACATCATCCTAGACGGCGTCTCCAGTGACATCATCCTAGACGGCATCTCCAGCTACAACTTCCCGCACAGCGTCTCTCGCGACATCTTCCCGCACGACGTCTCCCGCGACATCATCTCGCACGGGCCGCACGGCGTCTCTAGAGACATCTTTCCGCACATCTCATGTGCGATATCTCTCGCGCACCAGCCCAGCCTCGATGAATCACGTGCCTCTTCCAGCACGGTCGTTTCCACGGCGCAACCGCTCGAGCGACCGGCTCGCTTCTTCCCAGCGCTTCCCAGCTTGCCTCCAGTAACGGTCTCGCATTATCCAACTCGCCTAATCGCTCTCACCTACCTCTGACGGGCCTCCCAGACCTCCCGCGTCGTTGCTTCGCTCTTCCACTCCCAGTCGCATGCCCAATCAGCAGCTTCCAGGTTTCCAGCTCGTTGCCCCACTTCTTCCACCTCCGGACAGCCCTCACATACCTCCTGCAACCATGGAAGAAGGCGGTCTCACCCTCTCGCACATCATGGAGACCATGCAACAACTAATGGCTATTCATATTCAACAATAGGCCTCGATCACAGCTTTGACTAACCGCTTAGAGGATCTTCCCCTACCTGGAACCTCCTGGCTATCCCCCATCTCGCGACGAGTTCTAATAAGGGGGCAACAGTCGTGCCTTCCGAGCCACGCACCACGGTCCACAGAAGGCAGCATTCCGCATTACGTGAAGTTGGTTTTCCCTTCTTTGACGAAAAAGCAATCCCCTGACATGGCTCACACGTGAGCATTTTTCCCAACCAACTCCACTATTGGACGATTGGACTGGGTTGTCTTCCAACCACCGCTTGGGCTTGGCACAGCTCGGGTACGCCCAACTAGCTAGAGATACCCCTACCATGACTCGGGCCACCTTCAAGCACACCTGCGATATGCGTTTTGGGACGCCACTCTGCAGCAATCCCTTGGGGGAGCTCATCAATGTCAAGTAATTTGGATCCATTGATGGTCACTGGGAGAGCATACAATGCTACCGGCCCGTGCTCATTCTATCTTGTCAGAGCACCAGGTGCCTATCTTCGTTGCCAGTCTGCATGACCGACTGCGCCTCGATGTGGAGTTTCAGATCCCGCAGAACCTTAACACGGCCATGAGCCTCGCCCACATTTGTGAGAAGCATCTCCTCATGGACACCCCAGTTGGTGTCCAATACGGCAGATACAGGGACAGTCAGCGTGAAGATTGTTATGGGCAGCGGGGATACAAGGGCGTTTAAACCCTATAGCTTGAGAAAGGAGAAGAAGTTGAGGGAAGGGGAAGAGGAAACCCTAGAGGAGGAAGAGGGGTTAGAGAGAAAGGGAGAGGAATTTAGAAAGAGAAAGGAGATTTCACACTTCATTTCTTGAAATCCCAATACAAGACAAGGGTCTATTTATAGGACCCCGGGTGGCATTCCCGTAATTACATAAGATGCATAAAATATTAAAACACAAACATTACGACGAGTCTAATAACTATGACTCAATACACACACAAGATAATAAGATAACTGACGGAGGACCAAAACAAAGACACTCACATTCCTATTTCTAGCAGTTTGCCCATCCCATTTAAGGGTAAGGAATCCAGTGTCATTCCTGTCATCAAACAACTATCACGAGCAGAGATAGCAGAACGACGTGTACATGGCCTTTATTTCAACTATGATAAAACATATTTGGTCAAACACAGGTACAAACATCTTTTTGGCTTGAAGTGAACAATCCCCCGGATGATGAGAACGAGGATAATGGCTCGATGGGATACACATACTTCAAACTTGAGTACAAGCTTGATCTGAGGTGGGGAAATGTTATGGGCTCACGTAGGGGGTGACGACGCGTGTCCGAAAGGATATGTATCTTCTAGCACCTTGTATCTTTATTTGTCGCGCACCATTATTCTCTTTTTAATTCCGCACATTTTTATTTTTGATGCTTTATGTAGAACGGGTGAGTTGTATATTTGGTACTTTTTGTTATACTCTTCCTCTCACTATATATAGGTAAGGAGAGTGGGTTTGATGGTATGAAATTTTAAACACTAATCTTCTTTCTTGAATCTTCTTGTTCTTCCTCTCATCTTCTTCTTGTCTAGGGCTAGGGTTGAGCAAGGCTCCCCTCTTCCCTCCTCTCTCGGTCGAGCCCAGCTCTCATTGTATCTCCCGTCATTGGGAAGGATAGGTCGAGGAAGCGTCACGACAATTCTCTCCAAGATTTATCCCTCTCAAGACCGCACATCTACTCGCAATCGGAGACTCATAACAAATTATAAATTTCAATTCTAGAAGCCCAATTCCATCCAACTATATAAACCCTGAAATATTTTATATGTGAAATATAACAGTATAGAATACCTGAATGATTTGAAAATGTCTAATACTCAAGTCATGATTATTTAAAAGCTTCATCCTTCACAATAATAAAAATAACCGCCCAGTTAACATGCATTTTGAGTTTGCTTAGTACATATAACAACCTCAACAGATTGTGAGCACAACAAATTGGTCATTAATTTGAGCAAAACTTTCCGATTGAATAGGGCTATTGAGGTGGGGATGCCACGAATATAAACTAAAGCTTTCTACCAACTATATAATTAGATGATCAATTCAACTGCTTATGAGAGTATGGACATAAAGATGAACTACGATAGACATCTGACAATTATTTAATAGAAGGATCTATAAGCTACTGATTCAGCCATCAAGCCTGATTGGTCATAAATGTTATGTAGAGATCTAAAAAAATTAACTATGTAGAAGAAGAAATGAAATACACTTTCTCAGCTCCAGCTTGTATGGTAGCCCCAACATATTTCACGCGATCGCCTGTACACAATTAAACCATAACATCAGGAATAATTCTAAGAGTTGAAGGATAATAAAAGTTGACTAGATTTTCCATCTAAATCCCAAATCATATGTTTATGTTGATTGAAATGTGGTTTAAAAGTATAAAAAGGATATACAACGCCCAAATGATAACTATGCTAATGCACAAAAAGAATAATTGTAAGCTATTTCTAATTTAGACTGAACATATGCAATCGGCCATGTTTTGGTCTAACATTGGATTCATACATCGGGAAATCTGAAAATAACAAAATGGAATGAATCAACAATAATGTCCACTCGTCAATAAAACAAGATTGACCAAAAATATTGAAAAACAATATCTTATAGACAAGAAGTTCCAAGACTAAGGAAAATCCAGTATGGCGAAATTGATAATGCAATAATGACTTTAATGGTAATTATTCACAAGGTCCATAGAAGTTGCCACATGCCCTCAATCTAATAATATGTTGCTAAAAGGTGTGGGAAAAAGATAAAAAAGTTTGATATCATTATTTCAAATTCCAGACATTTGAAACAAAAATTTATTTACAAGTAGATCATATTACCCTTTTTAAGAGGTCTTTTTGATTCTTCAGAAGAGGCATCGGATTCTGCAGATGTCGCGACAGTTTCAACTTCTCCAGATATATTCTGTATTGATTTAATCAAATTAGAAAATATTACTCAACAGAGTAACTAGACTGTTTTATATAAGAAAGTATCATTAAAATTTCTATTACAAAGAGCAGTAACATTGCCCAGAAGACAGTTGCTAGAATTGGGGTTCGCAGGATAAGATATTTTCAGTAAAACTATGAAATATTAATGTAAAACCGTATTCTAACAATGTTTAGGACTGATTGTACCTCTACAGCTAAAACAAAAGAAAGCAGAACTAAAACTTCAAGTGGGTGTGATTGGACATCAAAGAAGGTTGATTCGCCTTACAACAGCCAGGGGCTTTGTTTGTGGCGACTTCTCCGACTGGAGTGTTTGGTGGGAATGTCGGTTCAAACTGCAACTGCTGAACACGGTGTTGTGAGTGAGGTCTAAATATCCATCAAAATGGCATTTTCACTCTATAAAGATCGTGGAACGTTGACGTGAGGCCGTCAAAATGGTGTTGCGAGTGACGTCTAAATATACATCAAAATAGTATTTTCGCTCTATAAAGACTGTGGACCGTTGACATGGGGCCGTCACTCCGTCAAACGGATGTCGACCCGATAGGGTCCTGAATCTAAAAGTGACACGGCTCCATAGCCCAGCCTCCATGATCTCCATGGAAGTAAAAGTCTCCAAACTTAAACGCCACCATCGCACCATCATCAACTCTCCATACTCTAAACAAATCCTAAGAGTTGAAAATAACTCTACCATCCAAGCAAGTCCAAGCCACTTGCTTTTTCCAGTCTGATGGAATTGAACCACTCAGTTGGATCTTCATATTCAACAAATTTTTTCATATAAAATACTTCAAACAAACAATGTTTCACCATCACCTCATATTACATCGATGGAGCTATTTTGGGGTGGTTCTATTAGATGCACAGCAGTTTTCATTTTGGGATGGATTCACCACATCTATAGAGAAGGTCTTTGGCACTTCCTCCTATGTAGGGCACCAAGGTGTATTTACCAAGCTACCACAGTCAACATCAATGATAGTCAACAAAGGGTAGGCTGTGAAAGTGGGATCTAAACAGATGTAACTCTACGTGCACTACAGGGTAAAATCCTAACCAAGTCTAAAAGATGCACTTATGATATGGATTCAGAATTAAATTGCAAGTAATTAATTATAAGCTCACACAGCAAACATAGAAATTAAAAGAACTTTGATTTTAAAAAATTTAGATTTGGGATCGCCCGCGAATAGAGCACAATTACTTTCAAGTACAATACGAATAAATCCTACAAACCAATACAAAATCAAGGACGATACATGTAAATTGTCACATCCATAGAAATGGAGTCCGGGCATACAACAACAACAACATTCAAGCCCTTATCCCACTATAGTGGTCGGCTATATGGATCCTTTGTCGCCATTGTGTCCTATCTTTTGTCATAATCTCACTAATGCCTAAGTACATCATGTCTTTCCTTACAGTTTCATTCCAAGTCTTTATTGGTCTACCCCTCCCTCGTTTAACATGCCTAGTGATTAGACTCTCACAACACCTAGCAGGTGCCTCTAATGGTCTCCTTTGTACGTGTCCAAACCATCTTAAACGACCTTCTTGCATCTCTCTGCAATTGGTGCTACTCCTATCTTATCCCTGATACTTTAATTCCTAATTTTATCGTATCTCGTGTGTCCACACATCCACCTAAGCATTATCATCTCTGCAACTCCCATTTTTTGCTCATGTACACAATTCAATGCCCAACACTCAGAACCATAGAGCATTGCAGGTCTAATTGCAGTACAGTAAAACTTACCCTTAAGTTTTAGTGATATTTTACAATCACATAAGATCCCTGACGCGCCTCTCCACTTTAATCAAACCGTTGGGATTCTATGTGTCACATCTTTATCAATACCTCCGTCTTTTTGAACTATCGATCCAAGATATTTAAAACACTTACTACGGGAAATATCTTGATCACCCAACTTAATAATGAAGTCACATGTCCTTCTTGTACTGCAAAATATAAGCTTCATATACTCCGTCTTTGACCCGCTCAACCTAAAACCCTTCTTTTCTAAAGTATCTCGCCAAGATTCGAGTTTTGCGTTTACACCCTTGCGTGTCTCATCAATCAAAACAATAAACATCAAGGTATTGCTTGTTGGATATGTCTGGTGAGCTCATCTAAGATAAGGGTAAAGAGATAAGGGCTTAAAGCTGAACTTTGATGTAAGCCAACAGTGATTGGGAATTACTGTGTTAATCCTCCAGATGTCCTCACCCTTGTCAGTGAATTTGTATACATATCTTTGAATGTGTTAATATATGATATATTTACACCTTTCTTTTCTAAGACTCTCCATAAGATCTCTTGGAACTATATCATAAGCTTTCTCAAGATCAAAAAACAACATATGCAAATCTTTTCATTCTCGATAGTTGTCAATGAGTCTCCTCAAGATATGTATAGCTTCCATGGTCGACCTCCCTGGCATGAATCCAAATTGGTTCTCTGAGATGTTAGTCTTTCGTCTTAATCTTCTTTCTATTACCCGTTCTCATAGTTTCACGGTATGACTCATCAATTTAATTCATATGTAATTAACACAATTTTGTATATCTTTTTTATTCTTATACAAAGGTACCAAGACATTTTCTCTCCATTGATCTGGCATCCTCTTTGACTTCAATATCTTATTGAAAAAACATGTAAGTCACAAAATTCCTTTATTTCCTAAACATTTCCATACTTTGCTGGGTATATCGCTTGGCTCAATCGTCTTTTCATTTTTCATCTTATTTAGAGCATCTTTTACCTCTGATACCTAAATTTTACGAAAAAATATTATGTTCTTATACTTCTCTGATTTACTTAACTCTTCCAAGTTCAATTCATTGTTCTTTATTTCATTATAAAGTTGATAAAAGTATTTTTTTCATCGCTCTTTAATATCCACATCAACCGTCAAAACTGTATCTGTCGCATCATTTATACATTTTACTTGACTTAAATCTCTTGTCTTTTTTTCTCTAGCTCGAGTAATTTTATATATGTCACGCTCTCCATCTTTGGTACCTAGTCGCTTATAAAATTCTTCATAAGCTTGACTTCTTGCTTTACTTATTGTCTGTTTAGGTTCTTTTTGGGCGACTTTATACCTGGCTAAGTTTTCATCATTCCTACAAGCGTAGAGTGATTTATGGCTAGCCCTCTTTGCCCTCACTTTATCTTACACTTTCTTTTTTCACCACCAAGATTATTTATTTGGAGGCACACAATCTTTTGATACTCCAAGTACGTTCTTTTTCACTTATCTTTAAATGTAAAGACATAACTTGACATGAGACATTATGATCAACATAAGGGTCATCCACTAATCCGGGCATACAATGACAATAAAATAAGAACTCAAAATAATGACTTGCATGCGTAAGTAGAAGCGTGGATTTGAGGTGGTGACATCCCGATAGCAGTGACACGCGGAGTAGATGATGGATGGAAGTATAGGGGTGGAATAAATGTCCTTCTCTCGACGACCCCTAACGACGAAGGGTTGGGTTGCGGAGAGGGGGTCAGCAGCTTGGTCGGTCATTGGCGATGAAGGATCGGGAAGGGATAACGGGGGGGCAGCTATGACTATGGTTGCGGCGAGTAAGGGAGGGATTGAAGAAGGTCATGCAGCCAATGGTGGCTGAGGAAATACGTGGGTGAAGGAAATAATACGAATGACGGAGGCTGTAATAGCAAGGGAAGGGATCAGGGTTGGGCGTAGCTGCGAGGTTTCAAGTGGAGATGATCAGGCCAAAATCTTTAACCATTGGCCTTCTGAGGATGGCATTGTAGGTATTTGGCTCACTGATGACGATGAACTTGATCATCCTCGCCGCGCCAAAGATGATAACAAGGAGTTCAATGGAGCCTACAACTTCTGTGGGCTCCCTGACGAAGCTAAATAGTTGGCCATCACAGGGCCCGAGGGATGTCATATCAAGGTCAAGCCCTGTGAATGCATTCTTGAACAGGATGTTCACCGGGCTTCAATCATTATGCGCTCTACTGTGGCATTGGCAACAACAATTTCTATGATGAGCATGTCATGGTAGAGGTTGTTCGGGGCGACCATGTCTGCCTTTGATAAGGAGATGATACATGTAGTTGGAGGTTGGGAGGCCGTCAAGGTGAGGATCACCTCTCCAGCCCCAAGGCATTTGAGGCTCTCTTATTTTTGTTAGTGTTTGACTAATATTATGCATTTATTTATTTATTTGATCTTTATAGTTTCTGAGCTTATTCTACATTATCATAGTGTCTTTTTGTGGTTAATTTAAAAAATACTTTACTCGTTCTGTCGTGTGTATAATTGTGATGTTATCATTTCATGTTTATTTAGAGTGGGAATGTTAGCCACTTGAGAACATCACACAACCCTAAATTAACTATATTGTTATGCACTCACCGAGTAGGAATACAGTTCCTTAATTTAATGTTGATCACAGAATCTATTTCAATGTAAAAAACTGCATTATTGGGTTTACATCATAACACCTCGAAAAGGCAGAGTACTACCATTGCCAGTCAATACTATGCACGGGGGACCTTGTTCCTCCTCAGCCATATGTTTTCTTTTAATTGTTATGCATATTATTGCAAATATATTCAAAAATAGGTGTTTTAGTGTATGTATTTTATGCTTTTCAAAGCTTTAATCAATGGGACATTTATAGAGTCAAGTCAAAAATTAAAAACAGTGAAGATATAAATTTAGAAAATAGAGGACTTTGAATTAGTATAGTAAAGAATGAGTACTTTATATGAAGCGGTGATATTAACAATTATCAATATATCCGGCTGCGCACATCTGATGTGTTGTTCCCATCCAGTATAGAAAACCCAATAGTATCTTCGTCAATCCGCACACGCAACCCTTCTATCGAGCCCAACATCTATACGTCACTCTGAGCCTGTCACTCCCTTTGTCAGAGCTTCGAGCCCCGCTCCCCTGCATGTTTCAATTCCCGCGCAGCCGGCAGATGCCCAACACCATTTCTCCTCTCCTTTTAGCTGTCGAGCCACTCACCATCCGCTCAATGATCCAAAGTTTTTAGAGATGTCGCTGCACTTTTACGACTTACTGCCAACATTGACTTCCGCTTAGGGGGGTCGATTCAACTGGAGCCGGCACTGATCCCACTACAGTCGCCTTCGATGCCACCTGCACTTGAAGCAACTCAACCTGCGATCTCCACCCCGCAACCTCCGCACCGTCCACATTCATCGTCGGATCCCTCTCAGCAGCTCCCACCATCGGCCTCATCGCCTACACTCCCAGTTGTGGTGCTGCCCCAAATTGTGCCACCGTCATTGGTCCTTGCAGTCTTCATTCCGCAGCCTGCGCTCCGGTCACATGTTCTAGAGGTCCCCCTCGATCCAGTCCTTCCAATCATCTCCTCCGCACCGGTGCCGCCGCTCTACTCGCCACAGCTCACATTTAGCCCAGTCCTCCATCTTTCTCGACTGTTTGCATCCACCGACACATTCTCTCAAACTCCGGAGATTTTGTCTGACAGTCTTTCGTTTGCAAGCACCCCCGCCATGCCAAATCCTTGCAGTCCATCGTGACACCTATGTGCACGATGATGATCCGCCACTCGATATGACCGCCGCCACAACAATGCTCTATCAGGAGCTATTCTGGCGCAAATTAACGAGCCACTGTTAAATCATTTGTGCTTCGTTTGTGCTTGAGGACAACCTCAATTTGAAGGGCGGCTGGGATGATACAGCCCCACAATAGTCCTCATTTTTTGTTAATTTTATATATGTATTGTTTATTTGTCATGTTAGTGTTGTCATTATTGGTGTTGCTATTTAAGGTTATTATGATGTTTCATATCTTTTATTTCATGTATGGTATTTTAGTAATTGTTGAAATCTTGTAATCTCTATTTAAGGGACCCAGGGTCGATGGATCATTGTCAATGAAGTATGAATGTTCTACTCTTCTCTCTAGTACTTATCTCCTCACATTTCTAGGGTTCGAGTTGAACATGGTTCCCCTTCTTCCTCTCCCCTCACATTCTTTGCGAGTTGAGCTCGACTCCACCACCACCTTATTCTTCTCTCTAGTACTTATCTCCTCACATTTCTAGGGTTAGAGTTGAACATGGTTCCCCTTCTTCCTCTCCCTTCACATTCTTCACGGGTTGAGCTCGACTCCTCCACCGCCACCTTTGACAACGTTACGGGCTAGGTCCGCAGTACTTGCCTCCGAACTATATCTTATATGTTAATGTTTAATGCAAGCTCTCTTTGAGTGTTCATTCTCTCGCCTCACGATCACTAAAGTTCTTGTTAGTAACAAATATCCATTGAGATAATTGAAAGTTGGAGTCCATTGTACGAGGTTTTTAATTAGTAGAATAACGAGTAAGCGATCTGTAATTTTAGTGCGATGATATTAACAATTATTAATCTAAGAGATACCTAGAATTTATGTGAATGCGATTTAGATGAATGATGATATAAATGGGGATTTGCCCTATAGAATTGAAGTAGATTGGTTAAAATGGAGAAATATCTAGATTAAGTGGATATTATGGAAATTTGAAGATAAATTTATAAAACCGAAACACAATTTGGTCGACATTATCATATGAATGCAAGTATTGGGAACTAAAAATTTGTTGTTGTGCATTTTGAGCATGAAAAAAATGAGTATGCTAGGATGAATGCGTGACAAAGTTAAAAGAACAAATTAATGAATGACTATACGATAGTTGGCAGTACCATCTATAGAAATTAAATTAATATACAATAAGCTTAGAATGTTTGGACATGTACAGAAGAAGATGGAAAATGCACCAATTAGACGAATTGATAAAGCAATGTGTAAGGTCTAGGTAGGAGAAATTGTAGACTTAACTTAAATTGAATGAAAATTGCTTAAGTTGATTTACAAAGTTCAGGTTTTATATCTAATACATCATTCGATATGAATTAATGAAAAATGGGGATTCATAAATAGTTTGGATAAAGTTCCAGTTTTCAAATGTTTTCTGTTTTGGACTTGTTATTGAAGGCATTTGGTAGTATCTGAAACAATCAAGTGTTAAATGGATTTAATAGAGTATTACCTAAAATTAAATATTCAAATTTCTAAGCCGCTTAATGTGCCTATTCATTGTCACTATTTTCGGGGTTGTTTGTCACAAGTCGGTCTTGACAAGTTAGTCTTGACTCCTAAGAAGCTTTACTGAAGAGGTGGACAAACGAAGAATTGGCAGAGGCGGGGATATTCTGGAGCCTCATCATGTCTACTTAAGCGGGGTGTAATCAAGGTTGTCAGGATCGAGATCCTAGGTGAGATCGGATCGTAGGATCGCAAGATCCTACAAAATTCATAAATTAAGACTAAAAATATAAAATTAAATTTTGTATTATCTAATTACATGCCCAATTAACAAAAAATCAATAAATTGAGCAGTATGTGAATAATTATATTAAATTTTTTTGAATAACTAAATCAAAATGATAATATCATACTGAGTTCACTTTCAGTTTCTGGTAGGACACCCAATGCCTAATAACAATAAAAACAGATCTGGGCTGATGGATTGGTAGAAGCCTAAAAGCAGGAGGACGAACCCATACTGTTGGATTGCTTGTACAGTGGAAGCAAAACGCTTGAATTGCTCGTATACTGGATTTCTAACCACTAGATTTCTCGTATGCTAGATGCTGGCCTGAAAGTATGAAGCAGAAGCCACTGGATTACCAATCACTGGATTGCTCATACGCAGAAATATAAGATAAGACACTGACATCACTTGAAATGAAATCCGGTAAGGAAGTAAAAGGAAGACATTGTCTAGATTGGAAGCAACCGAAGACGTCGCACTTGGTCTTCGTTTGCAGTCGGCAATCTACACTTGGGATACGTTAATTCGGTAAAGCAACACAATATGATTTTGTGGTGGGGTATATGGGCGGGATTGAGATAAGGTTAAGTAATGAGTTATGAGCGTTGGACCGGTTGAATGAGATCGGGATAAGGTTGGACATGCTTCTAGTTACCTTTGGCCCGACCGGTAGAATTGGTTCGGGATCGCGATCCTAAAGATCCTAAGATCCGGATTGTGATCTCATCCATAGATGTGATGATTTAGATCCTAGGTAAGATCCGGATTGATTTACAAAATCTGGATCGTTGTCGGATCGCGATCCTGGTAACCATGAGTGTGATAGAGAGGAGAGAGATAACAATCTCACAACAAGGAAAATGAAAGACTCAATTTCTTGCCTTTTTCAGTCAAACTTTCAATGTCCTTAAATAGGCTTACATGTCACTAATTACTCAGCCAACTTTTAGTGACTCATACTAAAGATTTCCCGAATAGGTAATAAACAACCTATTAATGACCCAACACAATAAAGACTTCCTTAAGAACTAACAACCAACATTATAAATAAAGTTACTCAAATGATAACTAGGTGCAATGACATGTAACCTCATTCCCCTTTTCCAAAATAAGTTTGTCTTCGAGCTTAGAGGGAGACCAATTTCGATCACACAATTCCATTTTCATCTGGGTCATTCAAGTCCAACCCAAAAAAACTTTTTGCATTGATGTTCGTGTAAAGGTTTCATCGTAATTAAAACATAATTCCTTTGTTTCGCGTTCAACCATTTTTGCACTTGTCAATATTTACATATTTAGGGATTGGCTATCCTTAAATCCACCGGATCGATTCCCTTTGACTGCGTTTGTGGTGAAATCACCTCGACCCATTTGCCACAAATCCTGGTGAAACTCATAACAATAATTAAATTTGATGGATTCTTAAACTCGGTGTCTAGCTACAATTGTTCACGGAACCTTGTTGTGAACTTACTGCCCTGGTAGTGTTGATGTAGGTGAGCAAGGTGTAGAGACCCAAATTTTGGGCTCTTTAACAGAATCAAGGATCGGACAACAGTTTTGAATAAAAATGGTCACAGTACATCAGAATGCAAAGTACAAAGAATATACACCAAGCTTTTTATTTCATTTATTACTTTATTCGTTACATGATCATTACAGGCAAATTAATACTTTTTACAATAAGTACACGCGGAACCAGTACATCAAGCTCTATGTCAGTCCCGGGCTTCAATTATTGCCTTTGTCAGTTCAGCTGCTAAGATCCTGTGTGTTCTGCTTGGGGTTGGTCCTGTTGCCTAAAAAAATGTGTTCACTCTGTGTTAGTCATAAAAATTATGACTATGTGAGAACAGTATTTCGTGAAACAGTTATACATGCAAACAAGGGGGATGATACCAATATGCATGCAATAAAATCAAACACTTGATTATTCTCAATACTAATCCTTAAATTACACCTTAATTTTATATACATAAAATGAGAAATGCTCTGCTGATGCAAACTTGAACTAGGCCCCGCCCCCAAAGAGCATAACTGTAGGCTCACCCCTACTGGTGAATCCATCAGTAGATGCTTCTACATCATCGGAATTGAAATCATCACATTTCCTTATGCAGAGTTTTAAATAATTTTTATATTGACGTATAAACAGGAGTTTTGAATAAAACTGATCCCCTCAGAAATATACATATCGCTTTTATGTTTTTTCCTCGCCCACATTTTATTTCATAGCGATATCTTAATGAGTTAAACTCATATGCACAGGCATCGTTTATTAAAAAATAAACTAGAATAGGAAATTACGAGAATAAACTTAATTCAAGAAATAAAATACTCACAGCAGCTTTGCCCTTATTCATATTATCCTGAGACGACATCCTTCTTCGTTTAATTCCTGACTGCGACAACCACTGTAATAGCATGTATTTTTATTTGGGTTGCGTCTCTTAAAATATATAAGGGATTTACGAAAAGTCGGAAAGCCAAATAATACTCCAGAAAACTCAAAATACTTGGAAATGATCGTAGAAAACAACTTCAGCTCATGCACTTTGCTGGACAGCCGTGAATATGTCTTGAAATGGGCTAAAACCAGTCCCCCAAATGGACTTCCCGTCCACTTAAAAGTGATGTCCAGCAAGGTACAAAAAAAGTGAGCCAACATCCAAATACAAGCAGTCATACAGCAACTCAAAAACAACACGAAAACAGTCACTATTCAGCCCAAAGACAGCCCCAAAACTAATGTATAAACCGTGAAAAATCAGCCCAAAATAGGTGAAAAAGATGTCCTAAACAGTACACAAAACAGCCATAAAACAGTGACAAAAACTGTCCCAAATCAATGAAAATGAAGCCTTAAATCAGTGCTAAACAGGGCAAGAATCTGCCATGGAAACAGTGCAACAGAAAAAGCTTACCGTGGAATAGAAGAGAGGAGAAAGGCGACGGAGGTTTTGCACAACCGTCCCTTTGAGGACTGCCGAAGTCCAACCACGACCTTCCTAACTCTCCAAAGAAGTACTGAGAGGAAAGAGGCGGCAATAGCTTGGTAGTAGCAGAGCAACAGCAAGCTCACGAGGCAGCAGTCTTGGGAGCAACAGCAGGGAGCAGAACAGTAGGGAGCAGCGGCTCAGGCAGCAGTACAGCAGCAGTTTGGGGCAGCAGAGAAGAGGGAAAGCAGTTGGAGAAGGAGAGGAAGGAATCCACCAAGTATTTAAAAAGGGGCATGGGCGGTGAAGAGGCAGCAAAAAGCCAAATGGTGAAGAGGCAACAAGAGGCCAAAGGGCATTTGCTAACTCAAATAGATGTCACCACATGAATCCCAAAGTCAATTTCAGCTAACACTTGGCTAGCCAAGTGTCGCAACAATCAAACCTCCATAAAACAAAGCTGCCAAAGTTCATAAAACCAGCCATCACTTGATAACAGCAACCCAAAAGGAATAGCTAGCCCACTTGAAATTACTATTGGCACACAATAAATAAAATCAAGTGTGACATAATAAAATAAAATGCGCGAAAAATCTCAAAAATTTCGTACTGCCTTTATCATCATCATCGGAGAAAACTAATTATTTTGTTTTGCAAATTTTGGGTTGTCACACAAGGAAAACTTGAAATTTCTCTAGAAAATCTTGCATTGATCCAATTTGTCATAATGAGATCAATTCCCCTAAAGGGTTGCTTGAGATACTTTGTAATGGAGGATCAAAAGCCATGTTGTAAAATTTCTTAAATTCTCCCGACACCATTCCCGGTTTTTCCATCTCTAAATGGATAAACTACAGCCTTGAAGGTTGAAGGAGGCCAAGACTAATCCATGGAGCTATCGGTGTTTGTTGATGCCTAAAAAATTGTTCGCACCATGTTATTCATCCTAACATGTCCTATTTTTTGTCATAGGCTTGGAATTCTAACTCGACAAAGCTGAGTGACATTAAGGTTCTACTACTTACAGGTATGGATGTTGATGTGCAGAATGACCCTGATGAGGCCTCTAACTGCTACTTGTTTGTACGATTGGATTATGATAACTTGTACGATTGGCGTGGGACCATCAATCCTATTCGAGATTGTGGTGAGGGTTGTCTGATATCACACCTCCGTTTCTTGATGTCGTATTTCAACAACGGTTCGAGCCGCCATAAGTGTTCTCGTCATGCTCATGAATTGTTCCATTGGTCATTGGATTGTCCACGATGTTGAGAGTTGGAGTGATTTGTAACATTCTACAAAAGGATCATTGCGGGATAGCTTAACTCACTATGCAATATGTGATAAGCCCCAATGATGATCCACACTATAAAGGAACCCATGCTGCTTGAGCAACGTTGAAATCAGATGGATCCTTTGACCTCGATGAAGGAACACATGCTGCTTGAGCAACGTTGATTGAAAGGGGCGCAATATTGTACGATGCTGGAAGGGGATCGACGCTCGTGCTTCTGTAGTAAGGGGGATCAACGTTGATTGATATAAATTTAGAAAATAGAGAACTTTGAATTGGTATAATAAAGAATGAGTACTTTATATGAAGCGGTGATATTAACAATTATCAATACATCATAGATTTTAAGTAGCTTGTATCAGTTTTTAAGAAAAAAAGGGATGTGGATAAGAATATAACCTACAGAAGAAATGTTACAAAGTTGAAACAGAAAATTTTCTGGAGGGTACTATATAGTGAGAGGATACCATGAAACTTAGAGGTAAACGAGTATGGATCTAACTACAAGCCAACACAGAAGCAATTAATATATATAAGTGTAGTGTAGAAGAAATTAGACTGCTAAAATGGATATATGGCAAAACTAAAAATGGTAAATTATGGATTTATAAAAAATAGTGGGAGTAACTTCTATCAAATGTAAGATAATATAAAATAAACATAGATAATTAGGCATAAAAAATGAAGATTATAAATGTATCATTTAGAGATAGGTAATAGTTATTGCTAATGGATTAGGTAGTAGAACGAATAGGCCTAAGATAACATGAATGAAATATATTTTCTGATGTACCCCTCCAGTTGCATAACACAAAGTTCTTCGAGATTATTTGCGTAGTTTAAGTTTATCGCCTCATAAAACCTCAATAGAAATGAATAAATATGAGGAATCATTAAGATGACTGCAAATAGTTGGAATAAAGATACTGATGAGGATGATAAGACTTATTATAACACAAGTAGTTTGATAATATACTTGTAGTGTTAAAACTAGCTAAGGTAACTTTTTAAGTACTTTGTTGCAGTATAGAAGCATCCAGCTTCTTACATTTGCAAATTCCTCAAGGCCACTGGGTAAAATTTTCTTAAGAGACACCGCAGTTGCCCGCACATCAACACCGTCATCATCACTTTCACACGACTTTGATTCACTGTCGCTTACCCATTCTTCTTCATTCCTTGGCTCATTCTCCTCCTCATCCTCGGATTCTGATGTACATCCTTCTCCGGATTCAACATTTCGATCCTCAGACTCGCTTTCTGAATCATAATCTTCATTGAAATCCTGATAATAGATTACAAAAAAATAACCTTAATCTTCTTCTCAAAGACACGGTTATTGCTGCAGTAAGCTGGCATCATAATGGACTCACAAATGGAGCTAGAACACTGCTATCAAGGACAAGCAAAGGGACTTCCAGGTCTCTGGCAAGAGCTCGCACTAGTCTCTCTCGATAAAGTTCAGTCCCTGACAACAAAAACATATGACTTTAACCCTCTTTTCCCCAAACTATGGAAATAGTGTAGGGGAGGAAAACTAAAAAGGAAAGAAGGATTCATGAGGCATTCATGCAGAAACCTGGCAAGCTCTGAAGTAAAATCTTCCCGCTGGAAGAGGCTAAACGCGCACCATAACCAGATGCAAATTTTCTCTGCCTCAAATGGGATGCAGCGCATTCCACCAACAAGCTTTTTGTTTGTTCACTGTTACATCAAACGGAAAAGGCATTTAAGACAACAAAACTACAATTTCAGACAAAATAGTGGGTATGATAAGAATTACTTGATATGATAGGGGAAAGTCTTCCATGAGACTGTAATTTTCTCCCATGGAACCACTCTCCTCAAGAACTCATTCTTAAACCTTTGTCGTCTTGTTAAGAAAGGAGACTCCTTATCCCTGCTACTGATGGATAGTTTCTCAGTTTTGAGCCACTCCTGCTGATCATGCTCTCCGAGTCGAGCATGCTGATAACTGAACTCGGATTCAGATAAAGCATCCTCCTTTTGGGGTTTTCGATCATCCAACTTAGAAACGTCCTTAATAGGCACACGCTTTCCCTCGCTAGCATTACTTCCATCACCATCTGAGCTATAAAATCTACGTGAATTGCATGCTAAAGGAACGTGATACCTATTATGTAATCCAACATAACAGGTAGACAAAATCATGGCAGACGAGCAGAATCTTCTAGCAGATCTCTGAATAGATGACATTTCTCCGATGTATGTATTTCTACATGAATGAAATTGTGACAGAATCTGATAATTTGTCCTACCTAAGTAATTTGATCGATTTAATAAGGAGCCCCAGTAGCATCCTCTACTTTTCAACTTTCTTGCATACATTGAAACCTTCTGAGACCGGGTAGATCTTACTGCATTGCAATGCTCGCCTGAATCTTCCAGATAAGAGGGATACGAAGCTTAAATAAGCCTAAAGCATTTAAGTATTCCTCTCTTACTTCTTAAACCCTGTTCTTCGAACCATAAAAGAAATGGTGTGCTCTCGTGTTCCAATAGATATTACTGAGTAGAATCTACAGCTAAAGACGCAAGCATTCCCGGGAATTTTTCAGTAAAACAGACACTGATGCAAAGAATCGAGTTTGATAGCGCCAGCTTTCCAAAAGATCATGCTGAAGCAAGAAGCGTATAACAGAAGGTGCGGTAAAACAACTTATAAAAGAAAGCGCGAAGAAGAGAGAGTGCAGGAAAACAACTTATAAGATTGAGATCTTAGACAACCGCCTGGTCGACCCAAATGATGGCAGAATGTTCAGCTGCAATCTGCGAATCTCTGCGGAAATTCGGAAATCTCCTCTGTCCTAGAAGAAAAAAGCAGAGCTGCGAAGAAGAAAGCGGGGCGGCGAGGGTTCATCGGGAGCCAGGACATTCCGATTTGTCGTGCTGCTCTAGAAGAAAAAAACGGGGCGGCGAGGGTTCATCGGGCGTTCGGCTAGACTATGGCTATTGATAGACCAAAATAAATTATAGTAGCAACAAAGCCATATTGAAGCTCAATTAGATAATGGCAGCTCTTTTTTTAGCGAAACAATCACAATTAATTAATTAGGCAAAAAAATATAAAATAAAGCTCATATTTTTTTCAATCGTATTTTTTAGGGTCATGTTATATGCAGGTTAATTTTGGATTTATGCAGTTCATGGATAAATGCAGGTCAAACTAAAAACTTATATACCCTGTGAACCCGTTCAGAAATTGGCATGCATATAGCCATTTTTAAATACACGACCTGCAAATAGTCAAAATGAGAACTACATATAATAAATGTGTTTTTTTATACATCTACTAAATGGACCAAATTACAATATAAAAATTCATTATTGTTTACAAACGAAGAATAGTGCAAATTGTAGTCATTGTAGTGCTCACATTGACACGTTACAAAATAAATTCGTCATACACATTCAAATTAAAAAAACTATTGTAAATATTATTTTATTAAAAATGAACTTTCAAATTCATAAAATATTTAAAAAATTGTCATGTTTCATCAACTTTAAATCTTTTTAAATAGCTTAAAAGGTCTCAAAATGTTTTTATTATTTGTACATATTCTACATTAAATTTTTTTGTTGCAATAGTATTAGAAGCCATCAAATATTAAGAAAAAAAGATTAAAAAAAAGTGCATCACTCTAATCTTTTAAACACATTATGAATGTTATGTCTCATTGTTCCACAACCTTTGTATGATATCTTGCTCATACAGGAAATATCGACGTCAGTGAACATTCTTCGCTCAATTGCAATTGTAGATAATGATTTTCATTTATAAAATCAATACAAATAAGCTTTTGAGCCTCATTAGGAATTGAATATAGTGATAAGAAAGTAAACGATAGCTTGAATGAGACATGCACATGTTGGACGTTGTAGCAAGATGCACTTATCAAACTCATGTCTGGCATAGACATCGACTTCTCCACGGGCGCCAAAATCATTTGACAATCTATTGAGGTCAACAATTCAACTCTTCTAGCCATTTCAAAAATGTCACTATACAACACATTATGTTGTTCTATCTCTTGGTAAAGTTCATGTTAGACTTGATTCTAATTGTCATCCATCTAAACTGCAACACTAATGATATTATATTCACAATGGTCATCACTCATCACATCAATGACATCTATAATGTGCGGATAGCTATAAATGAACATTTGTTTTTTTGACCATTTCTACAAAGTTTCCTCCTATAATCTTTTGTATCTATCTTGCCGTCATTTTTATGTTAAATTTTTTTGTTTTATCTTCAAGTATTGGGGCATGCTCAAAATGAGAAAAATCTCTCTTTGTAGATTTATAATCATCTATGAATTTTATCTAACTACTTTCAGGACGGTCCTTTGATTTTGTAGACATTTGAGGTTCCAGTGTTTGAGTAATTGGAGGGCTAATAAGCTTGTGTAAGTTTTTTATTCCTCTTCATTGCAAATTACTAATGTTGTTGTACCTTTTTAATAACCCATCAACACTACAAGAAAAATGGATATTCGCGGTGCAGGATCAACAGATCTAGTACATCAAAAACATGTAGTGGATGGTATTTTTGACAGTGTTGTATGGTGTAGGTTGTCAATAGTGTTTAGCTTATACAAACGACGACAAGCATTAAAAACATGTCATCAACACCAATTTTAATAATGTGCATGGAAGGCACGTTGTAATAAAGTATGTACATATGGTCCATTATTTACGATTTCAGGCTTTCACATCACTTTTGCTACTTCTTCAACCTACTTCACGCCCGCACTCCAACCCCAAGTCCGCTCTAGTTTAGGCTTTGACGCAGCTCTATCCCTCAAATCCACCCGCGGTTTTCATTTTCCTCCAGTTTAGGGTTCGCCACAGACCTGACAGTCTTTTATTTTCTCGCGATCTGTTTTATGCACCCAACCCGCAGAGACGATGTTGTGGTAGTACCCACCCTCGACGAATACGGGTTGTACACAATCCCCGCTCTTTCTGAGCGACGTAGGAGCTCGGAAAGAATCATCCAACACTTATTCGACGAGTTGTTGTGTCAAGTATCTGGGTTGCTCGTCTCTTGTAACTGCCTGTCGATCTCTATAAATAGGGGGTCTGGTTCTTTAGCCGGATTTTCAGAACTCGTGCATAATGTCGAACGACGAGAAATTCCTTTATGACAGTCTCGCCGCGCTAACCGGTGTCCTCGGCGTTGCTAAGCCTAAAAGGCCGCGCGACGAAGACGTCGCCGCTGACTTCCCCCCCCCCCCCCCCCCCTAAAGAAGAAAAAAACTGAGAAACCCAAGAAGAAGTCTGCCTCTGACGCGGTTGACTCGCCACCACCTCCTGAACAAGTCGCGCCTTCCACTAGCACCCTCGCGCGTTCTTCTAGCACACAGCAACTGCTGAGCGGCTCGGGGCTTGACGACATCCCCAATGTCGCCGCCTCTGACGCGAGCCTCCTCGTCTCGCTCGACATCCCGGAACTCGCCTCCGCTCTGGCCCCGGAAATCGCCTCCACTCCGGTGCCGCAACAGGTTGAAGTCGTTGACCTGCCAGGTTGTCATATTGCCGAGATACCATTTTCTTCATTGATGGTCGTTGCCGCTTCTCGCTCACTTTACATTGATACTCGCAGATTCACTACCGGGGGGTGTTGGCGCGGTTCTGAATGTCGCCCCGCTGAGCTCTGCGTCGCTGGTCGCCCCTCCTGCCGGGAGACCAGTAAAGACCGCGCACACGGTGCGGATCCTTGTCGGCGGCAAGAGAACACCTGAGGCCTCGATTCCTGCGGCGAGCAAGGAATTGTCGCCGAAGAATCCTCCGCCAAGGAAGGTGACTCCGGTGAGCAAGGATCCATTGCCGACGGATCCTCTTTCAAAAAAGATCCCGCTGGTGAGCAAGGGTCTTCCGGCGAGTTCTGCGCTGCCCGCGAAGAGCTCTGCGCCGCCTGAGGCTAGTTCTGCGCTGCCTCCGGCGAGTTCACTGCCCGAGGCGAGCTCTTCGCTGCCCCCGCCGAGTTTTTTGCTGCCCCCGCCACCGCCTCTTACAAATGTTGTCACCATCCAGTCGGTAACTGCATCATTGCTGCTGCCGCCTCTTGTCGTGCCTTCCCAAGTTGCCACGATGCAACTTCCTCTGCCTCCTCCGCTGAAGAACCCTCAGCCACCGACGAGTTCGTCGCTCCCCCTGCCCCCTTCATTGCAGCCCGCAGGCAATAAGCCGGTCAAGTCGCGACCGAGCTACTTCCCGCCAAGAGTTGCGGATGCTGGACAAGGAGGATGCGGTCAAGGCAAGGCGGCCGAGCACGCTGGTGGGCCGTCTTCAAGCCAGCGAGATGAGCCAGCTCGCACATCTTCTCCTCGACGATCTAGATCTCCTCACCGCAGTATGTTCTGCCACTGATGTTGCATATATCAGCTAAGTGTCTTATTCCTAATCCGGCGACTTTCTCGTTCTGACAGATCGGTCGGCGACTCCAGTGGCGGCCTTCATCGATGTCATTGGGTTGGCGGGCATCGAATATCGCCACGCTGCTGCTCGCACCTACCTGGAGCTGGATAGCAAGTTCGACCAGTTGGCGATCTGCGAACCTCATCAGCGAATATCATCCCTGGAAGTGCGGATGTCGAGGATGGAAGAGCTCCGGAGTACTTTGGAGAGCTTTGAAGCCCGCTTCCACATGGTAAAGGAGAATGATCGCCAGCTAGCGATTAAGAACCATCGCCTCCAGCTTGTTCTCGACGAGCTGGCCGGTATTCGCGTGAGCATGGGCTCTGTTGGCCGGCTGACGAGGATGGTGGAGCAGTTGCGGCTTCGCGATGACGCGATGGCGCTGTCGACGGAGCACTTCCGGCGGGCGTGCGAGATGGGCTGGGATGGGCGACATCCTCACCCTCCAGAGAGACCTCCAAGGACTTAAGATTTTTTTTATTTCTTTTTCTTTTTTCTATTTGAAGCTCGTCAAGTGCGACTTTATGAACATTTATTGATTTGTAATACGCGAGTTTGGATCTCGCACTGTTATTAAGTTTTTTTCAATTTCCAATGTTTGTGCAATATCTTGTCTGGATTGTGCCGAGTTTGCTCTATAGGTTTCGATCATGCTTTATCTGCATTGAGCGATCTATGCAACAGAATCAACTTACTCGCTTAGGGCGCGACTTGGGCCGATACTCGTCGTAGTGAAGATATACCCCCCCCCCCTTCTGGCGCATATAAATAGAGGGGGTAGGTAGGAATTAAGTACGTTGTTGCGCTTTTGAACCCCTAGCTCGCGAGTATCTTTTCCTGCTCTCGCGCTGCGACTTTGCTTCGTTTCTCGCTCTTCTTTCTTCTTCCTTGTTAAAACTCGCAAGATGGTTGGAGACGATGCCAGTGCTCGCCGCCAATTCCATACCACCAACTTCGCGGATGCGGCTTTCAAGAAATTGATCACCACCGAGCGCGACTTAGAGAGTTTTAGGGAAAGACTCTTGCCTGAGGGATACTCGGTCAGGCTCCCAAGTCGCAGCGAGCGACTAAACACATATATTAAGGGCGCACTGGTTCTCCCCCTTCATCATTTTGACGTTGCCCTGTGACTTCCATTGTGGCTTGAATATTGCGAGATATTGCGGTATTTCGACATCGTCCCCGCGCAGATCAACCCCAACGGCGTCGCCATCATCATGGGGTTCCTCTGCTACTTGCGCGAGAAGAGGGTCGCCTTCGACCTTTCAGTCTTTCGCAAGATATTCGCCTTCACCGCGACTGCCGAGGGCGTGGTCTACTTCAGCAGCCACGTCTGCACTCTGGTGGGGACGGCGAACAAAGTCCACCGATGGAGCGAGCTTCAAGTCGCCGTCGAAGGCGACTTTGATGGCGTTCTGGGGAGGCCTCACCAACCTGCCGACGTTGCCTTCCTCCCGCCGATGTTGGAGGGTATCCGCGAGCAGCTTGTTGAATCGTTCCAAGGTCGTCGGTTCGATGTCATTTTTTGGCGACTAAATGTCAACACCATGTTGGACATACATTCTAAGGAGGGTAAGCATGGACGAGGATCACTTTGTTTACATACTCGCCGCAAGTTGAGAAGCTCGATACTAACTAACTCGCCATTTTGTAGCGCCGTTCGAGCTTCCGGAGAAATTGCTCCCTCCGGCGAAGGAAGTCGCCACCTTGCTGCCTGAGACCAACTCACCGGCTGATGTCGGCGAGAAGAAAAGGTTTGCCAAAGGCAAGGGGAAGGCTAGGTCATCGGGCCCCGCGACTAAAAAGCCGAAGAGGTCATCGCCGCAACGTGGCGACCAAGAGTCCCCGCCAATGGATGCTCGGCTTCCCCACTTCCATCCCAACTTTAACTTGGGGCAAGAGGCGGTGGACGCCTATGGTCGCCCGCTGGTGACCTGGTCGGCGGATGAATACCTGGTGACGCTGAGCACCAACCTCCCCTCGTGGTCGGCGGATTGGGAGGACAAGGGGGAGGCCTTCGCCGTCCTCCACGCGTTGTATGAGCGAGGCGACGCCGAGTCGATGCTGGACCTCAGCGAGGAGGAACTCGCCCAACAGGCATCTTTCTCGCTCGCACGAGCCGTCGAATTGAATCACTTCGCTGCGAGGAAGATGCTGGAGATGACCAAGGCCTTGAAGATCGTCAGAAAGAAGGCGATCGATCTCGGCAAGGAATCCGTCTGCTGGCGAGATTATGAGTTAAGTCGCCTCCTGCGCGCGATGTTGGTGTTGTCATTCTTGGATTCTTTTTGCTGACTCTCTATTCTTTGTCACAGGCTGCCGAGATAGAAACCGCCAAGAAGCTTTCTAAGTATGAGACGAAGCTCGCCAAGTCTCAGGCTGATCTGGAGGCAGCCCATGTCCGCGCAGCCGAGATGGAATCTCGCCTGGCCATTTTAGAAGCCGGCGCAAGTTCTTCTAATCCTCAACCGCGGCCGGAGGACGACCCTCACTATGCCATCAAGCGATCTCGCGTCTTGTGGGAGGAGAGGTCGTTGGTTCGCCGCAAGATAGCCAACGCGGTCGGTAACGTCGTGCTCGCGAGGCTGAGGATCAGCGGAAAACTCGACGAGGGGGAGAAGCAGTTCACCGTGTACGAGCTTATCCCTGAGCTGCTCGTCGAGGCAACAATCTCGCCAGATCTCATACCTTCGTCGTCGTCGGGCTCCAGCAGCAGCGGCAGTGGCAGCAGCTGCGGCAGTGGCAGCGGCAGCGGCGAGGAGGAGAGCGAGGAGAGTGGCGAGGAAGAGGATGCTGACATCGAAGATGAGGAATATCGGCCTGATACTAGCGACGATGATTCCTAGTTGCTCGCCGATATTTGTCATACTCGCGCATATCAGTTAGCGACATTTTGTAATAGATACTTTTGTAACTTGTAATTTTTTGAAAAAATATAAATACAAGTCTGAATTATCATGTTGTGTTTTCCTGCTTTCATACTTGCTTAATGACGATACGCGCTAGGCTCATAGGCTCGTGTTTACCCGTGCGTTGGCATCATTCATAGTCGCATAATTTATACTCGCACGTTCATAGTCGCTCTTCATAGCTCGCATCCCAATAATCGTCTGTGTCCTGCCCATATACTCGACGTGGCGTACTCGCATGCTTGTCGTTTCATACTCACATACTCGCCCATACCTGCTCGCATACTCGTCAAGGTTTACCCGCTTCTCCATGCTTTATTTTACCAAAACCGACATCTTGCGAGGAGCTGAGCTTGATTTGTGGTTGGGAGTAGTCAACACCCAACAGGAGCCGAGCTCAACTGGGGGTGGTAGTTAGTCGACACCTTGCAGGAGCCAAGCTCAACTAGGGGTGGGAACTAGTCGACTCGGGGAGGCAAGTAGTCGGTTTCCAGGAGAGGAGCTCGTACAGTGGTCTCGGAATATGGCATCACTCTTGTACAACCCCGTGTCCGGCGAGCAAGGCCGCCAGGAACCAGACAGATCGGGCTGAAGGTAGTAGGTGAGCTCGGCAGTAGAGAAGTTGTGCCCGAGCTCGGCATTCGTCGATCAGAGATCGGCAATTGTCGATCGGAGATCAGTATTCGCCGACCCCGAGCTCGGCATTCGTCGACCAGAGATCGGCAATCGTCGACCGGAGATCAGTATTCGCCGACCCCGAGCTCGGCATTCGCCGAGCTAGTCCCAGCTCGCGCCCTCGCAACGGAACTCGGCAGCAGCAGGCGAGCAGGACCTGCCGAGGTGGTCAAGCTCCCCAGCTCGTCTGGATGAATGAGGTACTTTTTACTGTTTTGCCCCCGCTGGTCTGCCTGTGGACCTTCAAAACAGCAGAGTTTGGCTGTTGGCAGACCCAGCCAAGGGTTTTCTGGTAATTTTAGGTCAGTTCTTTTTGTTATTGGCAGTTCAGATTCCAAAAACTATAAATATGACCCAAGGGGTACCCCAGAAGGCATGCTTCATGTGCCTTCTTGCTCCAGTTTTCAAGTGCTTTCTGAGGGTACCTTAGCTCAGCCTCTGGCTAAGGAGGGGAAGCGCTCTGAGATCTTCCGGGTGTGTGGTGGGACCTCCCCGCCGAGCCCTTGGGTCGGTCTTTCCTTTTCTTCTTTGTTGTTTTGCTTGCAGGAGTGAAGTAGGCGCGAGACCACCCCTTCCCCAAGGGTCGAACTCCACAGGAGACCGATTTTCGGTTTCAACATTTAGGTGCGGTGAGCGTGGACTGTGGTCAGTGCAGAAAAGCTTCATCGAGTTCGATGACAGGATAGGGATCTGACAGGTCGAACTCGCCCCCCCCCCCCCCGCCTCTCGCCACGGTGGGGATGTTTGAGGATTTCAGGAATGAGGTGCTGAGCCTCGTCAAGTTCGCACTCGGCACGCGGGCCGAGTGCTCGACTCCAGCAATCCAGATCGCGGCTGCCCCCTCTTTGGGCGAGGACGCCCCCGGCAGGCGAGCTGGAAAGGAAGTGGTCGAGGAAGGCCGAGGGTGCGAGCTCCCCGGGCGCGAGCTCTTCCCTGGCTCGGCAGGCCGAGGCCGGTTCGGCGAGCTGGGCTCGCGAGACTCGCCAGCTCGCCCAGTGGGGAGAGGAAGTCCCTTCAGTGACTTGGTTTCCTCTTCCCCAGTTCCAGATGGGTTCAGGGGACCCGAGATGTCCTACTACACCGGGAAGGGAGACCCGGTCCAGCATGTTCAATGGTTTGAGGATGTAGTCTCCATCCGACAGATGTCGGACGGGTTCAAGTGCCGACTCTTCGCTATCACCCTCAGGGAGAAGGCAAGGGAGTGGTTCCATCAGCTACCGACCAGCTCCATCTACTATTTTGAGGACCTGCGTCTGGAGTTCATGCTGAGGTTCACTACTTCGAAGAAGAGGAAGAAGGAGTTAGAATCCCTATTACACATCAAGCAGGGGGTGAATGAGACCCTGGGAAGCTACGCGGATCGGTTCCAGGAGGAGGTTACTCAGGTCCAGGAGATGTCGGGCCACAGTCTGATGATGGCTTTCACCCTGGGCCTGCAGCAAGGGTTCTTCAGGATGGAGCTGAAGAGAGTTCTCCCCTCTCCTACGAGGAGCTGATGGAGAGGGCGGCGAGAGAAGTTGACGGGGAGGCGTCAAACCCGGAGTTTGCGCGGAAGCTGGCCAGGTGGGCCACAGAGGAGAAGAAGGAGTCGAGAGGAGGAAGAGGACAGGAGGAGAGGAGAGGAGAGCCCCGGCAGAGGGAGCAGAGGCAGCTCCAGTGGCAGCAGCAGCCGAAGTGGGGGCGTCAGGAGCCTGACCGTCGACTGGGCTGGAGGCCTGAGTGGCAAGGGCAGGGACCACAAAGGGGATACCACAGAAGAGATCACTATCAAGGGGGGCAAGATCAGTTCCACCCCCTGGGCTGGAGGCAGGCCCAGAAGCTCCGGCTCCCCGATCAAGAGGAGGCCATGGCAATAGCCTTCGGGGCGAGGAGGAGAATAGTAAGGAGAAGAAGGAGAGAAGTCAGGGTGGAGTTGCCCTATTGCGACTTCCATCATGAGGAGGGGCACGCCATAGCCACGTGCCCAGAATTCCTGGAGATGAGAGCAAATAGAGAGCAGCAGCAGGGGCGACAAGAAGTGAGGATCGAGGAGGTCCTGCCTCGGGCGGAGGAGGATCGTTGCGAAGACCGGGTGGATGTTGGAACCCGAGGAGGGATCAGAGTGATCCACGGAGGGGTAGGGGTCGAGGCTTCCCACAAGGCGAGCCTCCACACCATGTACCGTCGAAGCGTTGCCTCTACATCCCATACCCCACCCCCGGAAGAGAGGATCACTTTCTCCAAAAGCGACATGCCAGATCACAAGGACCCATTCTGTGATGCGCTGGTCATCAATGCAGCCATCGAGAATTTCACCGTCTCTCGGATCCTCGTGGACAACGGGAGCTCCATCAACATCGTCTTCAAAAAGGCGTTCGACGCGATGAAGGTAGAGGCGAAGAGGGTGCTGGCCTCGTATGGACCCTTGTTCGGGTTTTCGGGGGAGAGGAAGGAAGTGGAAGGAGGAGTCGGCCTCCATGTCACCCTGGGGGGCCAGTCCAGAAACTGCAGATTCGTCATCGCACCCAGCGGTTACAACGCCATCTTCGGGGGGCCCCTTATCAGCGCCTTCCGTTGCGTCCCCTCATCTTTCCATCAGTGCTTGAAGTTCAACGCTGAGGGGATTAAGGTCAGGGTCAGGGGGGACCCAAAGGTGGCGCGGGAATGCTATGTCACTGCTGTAAACACCATCTCTTGGCAGGAGGGAGCCGAGGAGATGGGGCGAAGGATAGAGGAGGCTGAGCAGGAAGTAGGAAGGGAGGAGCTGGAAATGAAAAAGTGCGTAGAGGAGGCGGCAGGAGGAGACATGGAGGAGGTGGCTGAAGTGATGGCCGAGGGAGAAGAGGTGGAGGTGGAGATCCCAGTCTCGGGAGAGAGGGATGCTGAAGGATGGGGAGAGCAGTCCAGGTTAGAGGCTGCAGAGGAAGTGGTGGAGTTGGAGGTGCTCACCCGCGAAGGCGGGGTGGAGAAGATCCGCGTCAGCGGAGGGCTGACCCCGGAGGACCATGGCAGGATGCTGGAGTGCATCCAGAAGAATGTGGATATATTCGCTTGGAACGTCGCGGAGATGTCAGGGGTTGACGCGGATGTGGCCTGCCACTGCCTCAACCTGGACCCGGGAACACGCCCCGTTCAACAGAAGAAGAGGTCCACTGCAGACAAGCTGGCAGATCCCATCAGAGAGGAGGTGGCGAAGCTCCTGAAGGTCGGCTTCGTGTCCGAGATTCAATACCCCGGCTGGGTCTCCAATGTGGTCATGGTCAAAAAGGGAGACGGCCGGTGGAGGATGTGTATCGATTTTTCTTTACTTAATAAAGCTTGTCCTAAGGACTGTTATCCTTTGCCTCGAATCGACGTGCTGGTTGACTCAGTCGTTGGTTTTTTTGTAATGAGTTTTCTAGATGCTTTTTCAGGTTATCATCAAATCAGGATGCACCCCCCGGACGTCAAGATGTCTCGTTCATCACGGGGGATGGATGTTACTGTTACAAGATGATGCCCTTCGGGCTAAAGAATGTAGGGGCAACCTACCAAAAGATGATGGATAGGGTCTTCAAGGAGCAAAAGGGGAGGAATTTGGAGGTGTACGTGGATGACCTCATGATCAAAAGTCAGAATGTGGACTCCCACCTCCGGGACCTAGAGGAGACCTTTGACACCCTGCGCAAGTACAAGATGCGGTTGAATCCCCTAAAATGTGTCTTCGGGGCTAGCAGGGGAAAATTCTTGGGGCACCTCCTCACCCCTGTCGGGGTCGAACCGAATCCTGATAAGGTCATGGTTATCTTAGAGTTGGGGGCGTCACGGAATGCTAAGGATGTCCAGCGGCTGGCGGGGAAGCTGGCAGGGTTGAGTAGGTTCCTCTCCCGGGCAGGGGAGAAGTGCTCCCCCTTCTTCAAAACACTGAGGGGGGGGGGTCGAAAGTTCTAATGGACCAAGGAGTGCGAGGAGGCATTCCGGGCCCTCAAGATGCAGTTGACTCAGGCTCCGCTGCTCCAAGGGCCGAAGGAGGGGGAGGATTTGTTTCTATATCTCGGGGTCGGGGCTGAGGCCTTGAGCTCCGTCCTAGTTCGCGAAGAGGGGAAGAAGCAGCTCCTTATTTATTACGTAAGCAGGGTCCTGAGAAAGGCTGAGCTCCGGTATCCGATTTTGGAGAAGCTGGCCTTCGCCCTGATCATCTCAGCTCGGAGGCTGCGACCTTACTTCCAGGCACACTCAATCCGAGTGGTGACTGACCATCCTCTCCGCAACATCTTCGAGGGGGTGGAGCACTCAGGCAGGCTCGCCAAGTGGTCAGTGGAGTTGAGTGAGTTTGATGTTTCCTTTGTCCCCCGCCTCTCAATCAAAGCTCAAGCAATGGCCGACCTCCTGGCTAATTATGTGATTGAGGTGGCGGAGGAAGAGCTCACCTGTCCGACCCCTTGAAAAGTAAAGGTAGACGGCGCCTCGGAGAGGCATTCCCTAAGAGTGGGTGTGATCCTGGAGAACCCTCAGGGTACTAGGATTGAGCAAACGGTGGTGGTGCACTTTCCCATCACCAACAATCAAGCCGAGTATGAAGTCGTGATAGCAGGGCTGCGCCTGGCCAGGGAACTGGGGGTGTTGGACGTGGAGGTCCTCACCGACTCCATGGTGGTAGCTTCCCAGATCAATGGGGAGTTTGAGGCAAGGGATCCTACCCTGTGATTGTACTTAGCCAAAGTGAAGGGGGTCATAGGCACTTTCCAAACCTTCTCCATCTGACACGTGCCCAGGGAAGAAAATGAACAGGTCGACCAACTAGCAAAGCATGGTCCCCAGGTGGGGGGTACCATCACCGACCTATTCCGCCCCTCCATCGAAGAGGGGGAGCTCATGGAGATTGATCAACAAACTTCGTGGATGGACCCAGTAGTAACTTTCCTTTCCACATGAGAGTATCCGGAGGGGGCAGACAAGAAGAAGCTAAGGCACAAGTCGGCGTACTACCTCCTTCAGGATGGGCAGCTGTACAGGAAGACACTCTCAGGAATGTTGGCTCGTTGTGTGGCCGAGGAGGAGGTACGGAAAATCCTGGAGGAAGTCCACTCCGGAGAGTGTGGGAGCCACTCCGGGAGTCGGACCCTGGAAGGAAGAATCGTCAGACAGGGGTACTTCTTGCCCACCCTAGGCCATGATGCAATGGAGTTCACGAGAAGGTGCCATAAGTGCCAGCTGTTTGCCCCCCTCCAGCTATAGCCGGCCCAGCGACTCAAAAGTATCACGGCCCCCTGCCCCTTCGCCATTTGGGGAATGGATTTGGTTGGGTCATTCCCCCAGGCCAGTGGACAGAGGAGGTTCCTCCTAGTAATGATCTACTACTTCTCCAAGTGGTTGGAGGTGAAGGTGCTGGCCAAGGTGACCTCCCAGGTTATTAGGAACTTTATTTGGGGGGAGATCATCTGCAGCCATGGGTTGCCCCAGGCCATCGTCACAGACAACGGGCCCCAGTTCGCCAGTGCTGAGTTCACCAGTTTTTGCGAGCAGCTGGGAATTGACCTCAGGTTCACCTCGGTTCATCACCCCAGGAGCAACGACCAGGTTGAAGCTGCGAACAAGATTATCGTCAACCTCCTCAAGAAGAAAGTGCAGAACCTGAAGGGGAGCTGGGTGGAGCAGCTTCCCGCAGTTCTCTGGGCCCTGAGAACCACCCCCAACACGACTACGGGAGAGACCCCCTTCAAGCTCTCTCACGGGTGCGAGGCAGTGATACCCGTGGAGTTTGAAGTACAAACACCTCGAGTTGTTGCGGCCAAGGAAGGTAGGGGAGAGTGGCATGCCGAGAATGAGGAAGAGCTGCGGCTCTCCCTTGACATGGTGGAAGAGCTAAGGGACCTTTCCACCATCCGGCAAGAAGAGGTGAAAAGGAGAATGGCCAAGTATTTTGACAAGCTTGTCAGGGTCAAACAGTTCGTGGAAGGAGACTTGGTGCTGAAGAAGGTGGATGCAGCAGGGAGGTTGGCCTCCGTAGGGAAGCTCAATCCCAACTGGGAGGGACCGTTTATTGTAAAAGAGCCTTTAAAATCGGGAGGTTATCGACTCCAAAATGTAGAGGGAGAGACCCTGAGCCTCACCTGGAGTGGTGACGACTTAAAACATTTTTTTCCCCTGAAACATGTAAGTGATACCTTGATGATAATAAAATTCTTTAACACTTCAAGTACTGTCACAGCTAGCCGACATGAAGAAATGGAATGTGTTTAGACCCCGAACAGATCCCGCTGCCATACTCTCACATAGCTGACAGGGCTGGAAGTCACTCGATGGTATTGATAGTGGACCCCGAGCAGATCCCGCTGCCAGGCTCTCACCTAGCTGGCAGGGCAGGAAGTCACTCGGAGTCATCATTGGCCTCGAGCAGATCCCGCTGTCAGGCTCTCACCTAGCTGACAGGGCTGGAAGTCACTCGATGGTATTGATAGTGGACCCCGAGCAGATTCCGATGCCAGGCTCTCACCTAGCTGGCAGGGCAGGAAGTCACTCGGTGTCATCCTTGGCCTCGAGCAGATCCCGCTGTCAGGCTCTCACCTAACTGACAGGGCTGGAAGTCACTCAATGGTATTGATAGTGAACCCCGAGCAGATCCCGATGTCAGGCTCTCACCTAGCTGACAGGGCTGGAAGTCACTCAATGGTATTGATAGTGGACCCCGAGCAGATCCCGCTGTCAGGCTCTCACCTAGCTGGCAAGGCAGGAAGTCACTCGGTGTCATCCTTGGCCTCGAGCAGATACCGCTGTCAAGCTCTCACCTAGCTGGCAGGGCTGGAAGTCACTCGACGGTATCGGCCTTGAAATTGCCAGGTAAAAGATCAAGAAGTTTTGACTGCCAAGGGATAAGGGGAAAGAGGTTTTGTACATGCGAACTCAGACTCGCCTAACCCAGCTCGACATCATCAAGAGGATTCCGCACAGGCGAGTTTGGACTCGCCAACCCCAGCTCAGCATCAGCATAGAGGTGGCGAGCCCTGGGCCTCGCTGAAGGAAGGCGAGCCAGGCCGGGGCACTTCACCCCTTAGCCTAGTTTACTTGGAAGAAAATCTGCTTTCTGAGTTCAACCTAGATGGCTCGCAGGCGAGTTAAGGTGATGTGACAAGGGCAGAGAGCAACCTGCTCCCGAATCGCCTGGAGCTCGGCGAGCGCTCAAAACGTACTCTCACTGGCGCATACACATGACTATCCTACTCGTGGAATCTGTCTATGCGAGGTCGCCTGGGGAAGCACTCGCGGATATACAGAGCACAACAAACGAAGTACAAAAAAAGAAAGAAAAAAGTGGCATGGGTATGATCAAAAACCTTTTTTCATTTTCAAAAGATGATTGCAGGGGGCTCGCCTTGGCGAGTAAACCAAAAAAGGAAAAAAAGATGTATAAATTCAGGCCTCCCCCCCCCCGCCGGACTGATCCTCGCCTTCACCCGACTGGTCCGGGAAGCCCTTCCCGAACATCGCGTCCAAGTTGTCCTCTTTCTTGCTGGGCGGCGTCGCCGGGAACAGGCTCGGCATCAGGTCCCGGGCTGAAATCTCCTCGCATCCCTCCACCAGCACCCCTGTGTCCTTCATAATTTGGAGGGTGCACTCGGCAGCTTGGATGGAGTTGATTCGCAGCCTCTCGGCGAGATCGGCCTCGCCAAAGATCCGCGGCCTCTTATAAGGGAGGGAAGGATCGGCGTCGCGGGCTGGCAAGAAAATCTCCGCCTGGCGGCGGACCTCGCGACTGAGGTGCTGATTCTCCACCTTCAGCTTCGCGTTCGCCCCCTCCAGCTCAACAAGGCGGGCGCACAGCTGGCGTATCTCCTCCTCCTGCTCGGCATTGCGAGCCTGACGCTCCCCTGCGGCCTTGGCGTCCTGGTAAAGAGAAAATCCAGTTTAGTAGCAGCGCAAAATGTTCTAAGTAAAAGAGAAGAGTAGTGCTTGACGCTTACCAACCCGCCGGCGGCCTGGGCGAGAAGACCCTCGGCGATGCCGAGCCGCCTCGCCTGATCAGTGACCTTGTCTTTGGCGACGTCGCGAGCCTGCTCAGCTTTCTGGAGTTGATTGCCGAGGGCGAAGCTGCGGCGAGCCAGCATGTGGTGAAGCTCCATGGTGCGCAGGTGGGCCTGTAGGCCCTTATGGCCGAGCTGCCGTAGGGTCATATTCTTGTAGGCCTCGGCATCCTCGTGGTCGTAGAGGCCGAAGCCAAGGGCGTAAGCATGACCGGTGGCTGGCTCGCGGTCATGCCAGGACGGGTGCAGGGTAGAGATGGAGACCTGGTGGGCCAGCTCATCCCACTGAAGCATGGGCTCGCCCGCCGAGTCCTTCCACAGTCCGCCGAAGTTGAAGAGGGGATGTTACTTCGGCAGCGCGTGCTCGCGGGCCGCCCTCTTTGCCGATGGAGGAGGATAGATCGCCGCCATGGAAGAAGGGCCCTCCCCGCCTTTCCAGCCCTTGCTGCTTATCTCCTTCAGCGGGCTCTCTGGCGACGCATCGGGAGGGGTCTTAAACGAGCTGATGTATTTGGGGTTGTTGCCCCCGCGGAGCCAGCAGGGCTCTCCTCATCTTCTTCAGTGGCCGCTAGCGGTGTGGCGGGGTCGGCCCCGCATCCTCAGGTCGCCTCTTGCTGGAAGAGGGTTGGGAGCGGGCCGCCTCATCTCGGCAGGCCGCCGCCGCCGCCTTCTCGCGGGCGAAGGGGTCCGGGTGCGACCCCAGATCCGCAAACGACGGGTTCACAGGAATTATCCGCTCCCCTGCAGGAAATTACTTGGAAAAAAGTTAGGATAAACTCTGCCACAATGTGGCGAGCTCGGCCATCGAGTGAGCTCGGCAAGAAGAAAAGAGAATGATACCTTCGCCAGGAAGAACGGGGGGGGGGGGGGGGGGGGGAGCGCGTCAAGGCCCCTCCGCAGGAAGGCGACCTCGAAGTCTTTGTGGAGGAAGTACTTGTGGAGCTCGGCATCGTTGCCGGACACGGCCGGCGGGCGGTATACCTCCTCGCCCTTCTGCTGAGGCGAGTAGGGGATGTTGCCGAGATCGCCCCTGATGAAGGCGATCTTGGTCATCCAGGTGTGATGTTTGTTCGCGATCTCGCGAACCTTGATCAGCGAGCCGCCGAAGTAGGCGACCCCGTCCGGTGTCGCCTTGTAGGAGAACAGTTTCCTGAACACTGTCAGGTTGAACTCGATCCTCTCCCGCCGGAGGTAGCTCGCGAACGCCACCATCATCGCGGCGGCGTTTGAGTTTAACTACGCGGGTACTGCATCGTAGTACTTCAGGATTTGCCGGATCTCCGACCAGAGGGGGAGGCGCAACCCCACCTCAAAATGCGAGATGGGGAAGGCGAGCTCGTCCTCATAGAAAGTGTTGATAGCCTCCCCCTCCCTCGGCCTGAGCGCCTCGAAACCCGACGGCTCATACCCAGCCTTGAACTCCGCGAGCTCCTCCTCGCTGGTGTGCCCCTCAAAGAAGCAATAATCAGTAAAGTGCTGCGTGCACTTGGAGCGGCCGTCGGCATCAGGATTGGTCTTGCCAATGTTCGTGGAAGAAAAGCAGAGCGCGAGCAGAGATAGAGAAAAGCGCAGAAAGAGGAAAGAAAGCAATAAAGGCACAGTACATGGTTGGTGAAACGGGGGGGGGGGGGCTATTTATAGAAAAGGAGATTTGGTGTCAGGCTGTCCCATCGGTTCAGCTCGCCACCCCAGCTCGCCACCCCAGCTCGCCGACTTCCGACTCGTCCCAACCAAGGCTAAGTCAAACATTCCAGCATATTATTTAAATAAATAACGCATGTCCAAGAATGTCCTAAAAACTACTTATTACAGTTTATTACAGAAATCAAGTTCAGTAATAAAAAGCGGGGCGCGCGAGCAGGGGTAGTATCAGGATGCGAGTACCGGTCGGCTCGGCAAAGGAGCTGCCCTCTTACCTACCCCGGCCTGGCGACCCCCGCCCCCCAGGCTGCCACGCGCGGAGCAGCTCGCGGATCCTTCCCGAATTCCTCTGCGCCACCGAGAGGCCATCGTCTATCTCGTCCAGGAGCTGGGAGGGGGATATCAGCTCGCCAGCCTGGCCGCTTCGCACCTCGTCGGCGAGACGCGCATAGTCGCGTTGGAGCATCTCGTTGACCCCCCCCCCCCTCGCACCTCGCGCAGCCCGCACACCAGCTTCTTGAGGAGCTTGACCTCCCTCCTCGTCAGCTCGCCTTGATCCACCTCAGGACCCAGGTAAGAGTCCAGTGAGCTTGGGGAAGGGAGGGGAGAGTAGTGGGTTGCCTGCGAAGATTCCTCGGCAGCGGATTGGCTGGGGAGAGCTGTGAAGACAAGCATCCGCAAGAAGTGTCGTAGAAAAAACTCATGGGGCAAGAATCCAAGCAAGACTGACCTGACGAGCTCGGCGGCTCAAAGGAGATGCGGGGCGAGATAAACCTCAGATCCTTCCCGCGGCCTGGGCCGCGAGTCCCCGGCGAGAGGAGCTCGAATCCCGGGGTGGGGATGGTTCCCAGACCCGCCCCCGGGATCACATCAGTTTGCAGAGGAGAGGAGGCGCGCACTGGCGAGTTCGGCCTCTGCGAGCTCACCGGCAGGATCCCAAAGAGAAGGGGCGGGTCCTGGGGACGGTTATCCGGTGCCATGAACCGCGAGTCCACGGGAGTCGCCTCGCCTCGCGGTATGGGCTCTCGCGGCCTGGCACCCCCCAGGTCGTCAGGTTGACCATCCGGGTCGTCGCCGACTACGACAACCTCTCTATCCTTCTCCAGAATTGTCCGAGTGGAAGTGCCGGTCTCGCGCTCCAGGGTGGCCCTCGGGTCGTGGTAAATGGGCTCGGCCGCCTAAGGGAATGACTTCGACCTCTTGGAGACGGGCTCGGCAGAATCAATTTGAGTAACCATGGCAGGAACCTCCATCAGGGTGGCTACGCGAGCTGCGGAAGCCTGACGAGCTCGATCTAAGTGCTCTTGGATCTCCTTGGGAAGCGGCACCTTGGCAGGGTCAGAGTAAAGGGAATGGAAAGAGTCAGACAGGTGAGCAGGTGCATATATATAGCCGCAGGTGGACCCCACCCAAAGATTCCCTCCAACTCGCCAACCCGCGCTCGCCGCACACTTGGGGTTGGATGATTCTTTCCGAGCTCGTACCAACCTCGAAAAGAGCGGGGATTGTGTACAATCCCGTGTCCGACGAGCAAGGCCACCAGGAACAAGACAGATCGGGCTGAAGGCAGTAGGTGAGCTCGGCAGTAGAGAAGCCGAGCCCGAGCTCGGCATTCGTCGACCAGAGATCGGCAATCGTCGACCGGAGATCAGTATTCGCCGACCCCGAGCTTGGCATTCGTCGACCAGAGATCGGCACTCGTCGACCGGAGATCAGTATTCGCCGACCCCGAGCTCGGCATTCGTCAAGCTAGTCCCAGCTTGCGCCCTCGCAACGGAACTCGGCAGCAGCAGGAGAGCAGGACCTGCCGAGGTGGTCAAGCTCCCCAGCTCGTCTGGATGAATGAGGTACTTTTTACTATTTTGCCCCCGCTGGTTTTCCTGTAGACCTTCAAAACAGCGGAGTTTGGTTGTTGGCAGACCCAGCCAAGGGTTTTCTGGTAATTTTAGGTCAATTCTTTTGCTTATTGGCAGTTCAGATTCCAAAAACTATAAATAGGACCCAAGGGGTACCCCAGAAGGCATGCTTCCTGTGCCTTCCTGTTCCAGTTTTCAAGTGCTTTCTGAGGGTACCTTAGCTCGGCCTCTGGCTAAGGAGGGGAAGCGCTCTGAGATCTTCCGGGTGTGTGGTAGGACCTCCCCGCCAAGCCCTTGGGTCGGTCTTTCCTTGTCTTCTTTATTGTTTTGCTTGCATGAGTGAAGTAGGCGCGAGACCACCCCTTCCCCAAGGGTCGAACTCCACAGGAGACCGATTTTTGGTTTCAACAACTCCAGTGAGCATCTTGGTCTCACTCGAGGAGGTCGTTGGCCAATATGCAGGAGAGGAGCTAGTGCAGGGACTTGGACTTACGAGGACCTACCACTCGAGGACTTGAACATTGTAGGAATCGGCAGCTCTCAAGATCCTTGCTCAACTAGAGTGGTATAGGTCGACTCGATGAGGCAAATAGTCGGTCTGCAGGAGAGGAGCTCGTACAGAGGTCTCGGACTATAGCATCACTCCAGTGAGGATCTTGGTTTCACTCAAGGAGGTCGTTGGCCAATATGCCGGAGAGGAGCTCGTGCAGGGACTTGGACTTACGAGGACCAGCCACTCGAGGACTGGAACATTGTTGGAGTCGACATCTCTCAGGAGCCTTGCTCAACTAGAGTGGTGTAGGTCGACTCGGGGAGGCAAGTAGTCGGTCTGCATGAGAGGAGCTCGTACAGAGGTCTCGGACTACGACATCACTCCAGCGAGGAACTTGATCTCACTCGAGCAGGTAGTTGGCCAATATGCAGGAGAGGAGCTCGTGAAGGGACTTGGACTTACGAGTACCTACCACTCGAGGACTAGAACATTGTTGGAGTCGATAGCTCTTAGGAGCCTTGCTCAACTAGAGTGGTGTAGGTCGACTCGGGGAGGCAAGTAGTCGGTCTGCAGGAGAGGAGCTCGTACAGAGGGATCGGACTACGACATCACTCCAGTGAGGAACTTGATCTCACTCGAGGAGGTCGTTGGTCAAAATGCAGGAGAGGAGCTCGTAAAGGGACTTGGACTTACGAGGGCCTACCACTCGAGGACTTGAACATTATTTGAGTCGGAAGCTCTCAGGAGCCTGGCTCAACTAGAGTGGTGCAGGTCGACTCGGGGAGGCAAGTAGTCGGTCTGCAGGAGAGGAGCTCGTACAGAGATCTCGGACTATGACATCACTCCAGCGAGGATCTTGGTTTCACTCGAGGAGGTCATTGGACAATATGCCGGAGAGGAGCTCGTGCAGGGACTTGGACTTACGAGGACCTACCACTCGAGGACTTGAACATTGTTGGAGTCGACAGCTCTCAGGAGCCTTGCTCAACTAGAGTGGTGTAGGTCGACACGGGGAGGCAAATAGTCGGTCTGCAGGAGAGGAGATCGTACAGAGGTCTCGGACTATGACATCACTCTAGCGAGGAACTTGAACTCACTCGAGGAGGTCGTTGGCCAATATGCAGGAGAGGAGCTCGTGCAGTGACTTGGACTTTCGAGGACCTGCCACTCGAGGACTCGATGTGTTTTTCATGCTACTTCAAGAGTTTGAAAACGTATTAAGCGCATCAATAACTTTGAGGACGAAGAAAATCAAACAGCGAGCGATGATCTTGCCGCCGTTGAGTTGAGAGGTTGGCGTCCAACCCTGTTCCTGATAGTTCCTCCAGTCGGAGGAGAGATGCAATCGGGCGTAGCTAGGCCGACATGCATGGGGGGAGCTGATCTCGGCCGTCAATGCAGAGGTCCGGTCTTACAAGGGCGCTTATATCCCGAGGCATCGTCTCATTGTCCGAATAGGGCTATCTATGAGAAACAGGTCGAAGGCGCGTTTCCCAATCCAACCGTTGCGATCGCTCTCAGCTCTGCAACTGGCTACGAGTGTAAATGCAAGAGCGAGGGGTTATGTTCTTCCAAGGGTCCTACAGGGCGCACTCACGACTAACATATTCCCTTGGTCCTATCCTGGCTCTCTGGCTACTAAAGGGCCGTCGCTCGAAAGGAGAGCTTGGCAAGGTTGATCCTTCCTCAAATCCAAGAGGTTGGAGTCCAAACCTGTTCCCGCTAGTTCCTCCAGTCAGAGGAGAGATGCAATCGGGGGTAGCTAGGCCGACATGCAAAGGGGGAGCTGATCTCAGCCGTCAATGCAGGGGTCTGGTCTTACAAGGACGCTTATATCCCGAGGCATCATCCCATCATCTGCACTGGGCTATCCAGGGGGAACAAGTCGACGGTCGGCTTCTCGGATCGATCTTGGAGCAAAACTTTGAATTCCCAAAAATCTTGTGATGAAAAGAAGAATAAACAAAAGCAAAACAGTTGCCATTGTATATATGTGAAAGCATGTACAAATAAAATACATCATTGGCCGTTAAGGATAGAATAGGGCTGCAAACGAGTCGAGCTTGAGTCGAGCTTGGCAAAATTTCCAAGCTCGAGCTCGAGCTTTTCATTTCGAGCTCGAGCTCGAGCCCGAGCTCGAGCTCGAGCCCGAGCTCGACGAGCTCACTTTTCTCAGCTCGAGCTCGAGCTCAAGGCCAACTTATCGAGGTCGAGCTCGAGCTCGAGCTGTTCACGAGCTTTTTAGCTCATGAGGTTTATTTTCTTATTTTTCTTATTATTTTTTTATTTTTTAAAAAAATGTATAAATAAAATGCTCGCGAGCCGGCTCGCGAGCTCATGAACAACATTAGATGAGCTCGAGCTCGACTCGTAATCGAGCTCGAGCTCGTCGAGCTCGAGCTCGTCGAGCTCGAGCTCGAGCTCGACAGACTCGAGCTTGAGTCGAGCTTTTTTCGAGCTGGCTCATCGAGCTTTCGAGCCGGCTCAACTCAACTTGCACCCTTAGGATAGAACCTTTTCAGGTCATCCCCGCTCCAAGTACCTCCCAGCTGCTCCCCAACATGGTCCTGGAGATAATAGCCTCCGGTGGCCAAGGCTTCCTGGACAATGAAGGGACCTTCCCAATTTAGATGTAGCTTGCCAACTGTTGCTCCTCTTCCTGCGGCGTCCACCTTCTTCATAACCAGATCTCCGGCGAGGAAAGGCTTTAGGCGGATGTTTTTGTCGAAGTGCTTCGTCATGCGCCGCTTGATCTCCTCTTGGCGGATGGAGGCCAAGTCATGAAGCTCTTCTACGAAATTTAGTGAGAGTCTTTGGGCGTCCTCATTCTCCAAGCGCCATTCTTCGCCGCCATCTCCAGCTGCTATGACTCTCGGGCTCCGAACCTCGAACTCCACTAGGATGAGTGCCTCAGACCCGTAGGACAACTTGAAGGGAGTTTCCCCCGTGGCCGAGTTTGGAGTTGTTCTCAGGGCCCAGAGGACCAAGGGGAGCTGCTCCGCCCAATTGCCTTTCAAGTTGGTGACTTTCTTCTTCAGAAAGTTGATGATCAACTTGTTAGCGGCTTCCACCTGTCTTTTGCTGCGAGGATGATGTACAGAGGCGAATCAAAGATCCGTCCCTAGCTGCTTGCAGAAGTCCTCTAATTCCAGGCTGGCGAACTATGGCCCATTGTCGGTGACGATGGCGAGAGGAATCCCGAACCTGCATGCAATTTCTCCCCAAATGAAATTCTTCACAATCTGCGACGTTGCCTTGGCTAAAGCTTTTGCCTCGATCCATTTGGAGAAGTAGTCGATCATGACAAGGACGAACTTCCTCTGCCCACTAGCCTGAGGAAAGGGGTCGATCAAGTCCATCCCCCAGATGGCGAAGGGACATGGAGCAGTGATCGAGCGAAGGTGTTGAGCTGGCTGCAGTTGAAGAGGCGCGAAGAGCTGGCACTGGAGACACTTTTTTGAGAAGGCCTCTACATCCTTCCGAATGGTGGGCCAGAAGTATCCATGCCTTAGAATCCTTTGTTCCAGCGTGCGAGTACTTGAGTGACTGCCAAACTCTCCTGAGTGAATCTCCTCCAGGATGTGCGGTACTGTAATTTTTGACAGGCACCGAGCCAGAGGACCTGAGATGGTCTTGTGGTAGAGCTCTCCTTCTTGAAGCAAATAGTAGGTGGCTTTGTAGCGAAACTTCCTCTGGTCTCCCTCGCTGGCAGGAATCTGACCTGTCGTCAGGAAAGAAATAAATGGATCCCTCCAGGATGCCCTCTTGAAAGATATAGTACCTACACACCTAGAGGGGGGGGTGAATAGGTGACCAAATTCTTTTTAAACTTTAATGACAGCAATCATTTTTTACCACAGAATCTAATCTACTTTTGCACAGCAATCACACAGTATTCACAGCAATTCACAATCTCAGCAGACACAGAGTTTTATAGTGGTTCCCCAAGCTTTGGGTACATCCACTTTCCCCCTTCGCTTATCTAGCAGTGTACTAGATTCGGCCAAACTTCTCCACTATCTCAGAACCCAAACTGGTTCCTACACCTCAGGCTCAAGGCCCTACAACTCAGCTTTTCAACAAAGCCTACACTCAGCCACAAAGGCCTACACTCAGCCACCCAGGCCTACACTCAGCCACAAAAGGCCTACACTCAGAGATTCCAATCTCCTACACTCAGGCTGCCAAAGTCCTACACTCAGCCTTTATAATTGCAGGCTTACAAAACTCAGATCCAAAGGATCCTACAAGATAAAAATGATTATACAATTGTTAACTCAGCAACACAAAGACTAGAGAGGGGAGTTGTGAGTTTCTTGATGAGTTCTTGTAAGAACTCAGCTGGAATCAATCTGACTTAGCTTTCTTCAAAGCTTCTTGAAAGTAGGACTCAATAAGACTGACTCCTTCTGCAGTTGATCCTTGACCTCTGCCACTTAGAATTCAGAATAAATCTGAATTCTTCTTCTCAGCCTAGTTCCAATGGCTGATTTCTTGGATGAAGCTCTCTCTCTCCAACTTCTTAGATCTGCACTTTAATCTTCAAGGAATAGCTAGATCTACTTTGTTAGATACTTGAACAATAATTTGAACAACTTTCAATCTGTCCAACAACTGATTTCTGTAGACTGTATGAGCCTATTTATAGGCCTTCTCCATGGTAACCGGCTGGTCCGGTCCATAACTGAATTCTGACAACTCTGACAAGTGTTGTAGACCGGCTGGAACGGCAGCTGTCAAGTCATCCAGTCAGTTCTTGAAAATTCTCTAACTGTCTGATAGTGTCGAGACTTTCTGTCTTTAAGTGTCGACACTTATAAACCAAGTGTCGACACATGTTGTCTAAGTGTCGACACTAGTCTACAAGGTGTCGACACAACTCCTTGTGTTGTTGATTCTATGTCTCGACACAGTTTCTTCTTCATGTGTCGACACTGAAATTGAGTGTCGACACAAGTACTTGATCTTCTATATTTTGCTGAATTCTTCTAAGTGTCGACACATCTCCTTTGTGTCGACACATCTTTATGTGTTGAATCTGTTAAGTGTCGACACTGCTTCTTGGTATCGACACATAGTCTTCAGTGTTGATACTTGTTGAGTGTCGACACAGCTCCTTGTGTCGACACTTGATTCTTCTGTTGAGACTTCAGCTGAGTGTCGACACATAGTCTTAGTGTCGACACTTGTACTTATAATATTTTGTTGATCTTGCTGTTCTTTGTTAAGTGTCGACACAGCTCCATGTGTCGACACTTTCTTCAAGTGTTGACTCTTCTGTTGAGTGTCGACACATTGTTCTGGGTGTCGACACTTACTTCAAGTGCTTACTCTTCTGTTGAGTGTCGACACATTGTTCTTGGTGTCGACACTTATACTTAGTCTCTGCTGACTTTTGCTGAGTGTCGACACAGCTCCAAGTGTCGACACTTTCTGGTGTAGACACAGTTCTTCTAGGTGTCGACACTGCTGCTAAGTGTCGACACAGCTTTACTGCATTCTTCTTCACTGAGTGTCGACACAGCTCCTTCTGTCGACACTTTCTGTCTGGTGTCGACTCAGCATCCTTGGTGTCGACACAATGACTCCAAGTGTCGACACTGCTTGCCTGAGTGTCGACACAAGTCTTCTTAAGTGTCGACACTTTCCCTCTGGGTGTCGACACATGGACTTAGAAATTTTTTGCTTCAGTCCTGCAAATACTTAACCTGCACAAGTAACTCAAAATACATCAAATACATTTTGATGTATATCATTGAGTTGGGTGAGGCTTCTTCAAATCAGGTACATTTAAACCAATGTACCCAACAATCTCCCCCTATTTGGAGAAGTCATAACCCTTAGTCAATGATATACACCATTTATAATAAAATTACAAAATGATGTAAAGCAGGATTATATACAGCAGGGTAAACATAAACATGTATCAATCACACGTGTATTCATATACATCATCACAGAACAAATATGAAATAGACATAGACATTATCATAAAACAAACATGAAATAGATTAATCATATAACATATTGTTCTAATATCTGTCTTATACATTTTCAGAAGTTCACAAAATGTTTTACATCAAGAAAATTACAAAGTAAACTTCAAGAAAATTCTAAATCTATTTCAGTTCTGGCTCCTTAATCACTATTCCTTTGCCAGCATGAACTTTAGCTTGGACAGGAGCATCAGCAACTTCAGCATCAGCAGGATTCTTGCCTTTCAAGTCTTTCTTCTTAAGCTCTTCTGCTTTGATCTTTTGTCTTTCAAAGTAATGGTATGGCTTTGGAAAGTACTTGCTAGGCTCCTGGGCAGTAGGAGGTAGCTTTCCCATCTTTGCCTTCCTTCTATATTGAATTATTGCCTCCTGTCTGGTTTCATGTTTTCCCCATTCAGTTTCAGAAAACCATTTGTTCATGTCTTGAATGTTATCCTTGGCAGCTTTTCAGGCAGTTAATATAATGTTTCTAGAGGTAGGGCTCCATTGCTCAAAATCTGGTCTTTGCTCGGCTTGTTCCCTAAACCTCTTCTTAGATAATCTGGTTTCCTCTTCAGCTTGCTCCTTCAAGATGGCTTCTTGTAAAGCTTCAGAGACAGGCTGAACAACTTTTTCAATAATAACATTGTCCTTGCCCCCAGGTGGGCTATACATAGACTGTACATCAGCATGTATCATGTCAAAATCTGGAGGAGGATAGATGACTTGAGCCACTTCAGCTTGCTCCCCTCCTAGATAGGCAGGATGAATACCAGATTCTGTCACATTATCATCATCACAAAGAGGAGGATAACCCAGGGTAGCTCTGATGGAATTAGATATCCACTTTGCATGATCAGAGCTTGCCTTGACTAGCACTCTCTCCCCCTTTATGACTTCTCTTTCAATATGATCCCTTAAGTCATCTTTTTGAAATCTCACTTGAGCATTGAGATAATTAACTCCATCCCTGTAGAAAGGTCTTAACCTTTGGAGTTTTTCAGAGAGGATCTTCTGAGATTCTTGAATGACAGTCTTAATAGTAGTGAGTTCTTCCTGGAATACTTTGTCAAATTATGTCTTTGCTATAGCTGGAGTCTGTCCTGGAGCTAGATTCTTCAGTTCTGTGACTATTGCATTGTGGGATTCAGTAAGGTTGTCATTCATTATTAGCTGATTTTCAAGAACATAACCTTGCTTCATAGCTATGTCATCCACTTGTGCTTTTATCTTCTCCTGGTGTGTTGCCAAGTACACCACTGCATTGCCACCTTTGTGGAAGCAGTCTGTCATCTCCTTCTTATTAAGATTCATTTCAAATCTTATTGACTTGATATCTTGGGCCAGATCAAATTGTAGTGATTTCTGCCCTTCATCCACATACTTCTCAATTGCTTTCCTATGTTCATCCAATTTAATCTGCATAGCAACCATCAATGCACTATAATCAACTGATGGTGCTTGCTGAACTATAGGCTGAGGTGCTATAGTTTGGAGAGCCTTCTTGTAGCTTTGACTTCTTCTCTTGAATACATAAAGTTTCTGTTTCTTTGCCCTTGTAGCCTCCTCATCTTCAGATGCTGAGGAGCTGGCTATATCTACCCTCTCCTTAGGGCTTGGGGGCTTATCAGTCTCATGCCTTGCAGGCTCTTCAACATGTACTTGCTCCCCCTGAACTGGAGCATTCTCCTCTTCAGCAGCAGTTTCCTTATCAAAATCCTCTTGATCCAGATTTAGAAACAAATCTTCCATTGTAAACTCTGGTGGAGACTGAGCAGGAGAAATTCTGGTCTCTTCAACCACTGGATCAGAAACAAATTTAGCTGCAACAGATGTGTCTTCCAAGACAGCATCTGGGACTTGGGTATCCAGCTGAGTTTGCTGATGAATATCAGACAAATCAGTATCTTCCATAGGAAATTCTAAAGTGTTTAGTTCAGTGATTACCTCCAGTATGATGGTGGTTGCTTGTTCACTTTCCAGTGTAGTGGGTTGATCTACAACTAGAAGCTCCCCCTGGCTTTGATCCTTGTGGATGGGGCTAGCTTGAGGTAGCTCCCCCTGGATCTCAGCATCATCTTGAGGTGCTGGAGACTTCACAGCAGTCTCTTCTTCATTCTCATCTGGTGTAAAAACCACTTGTTCTTCACTTTCAGAACTGCTAGTGGAAACTTGTGCCACTGAAATAGTTTTTCTCTTCTTCTTTGGAGGAATCTCCTTCTCTGAAACTATCTTCTCAGGGGTTGGCATCTCCTTAGTCAACACCCTGTCCCATCTAGAGAACAATCTCATGTCCATTTTTCTCATATGATTTATTTTGCTTCCTGCAGCTTGTTGCATTACCTCTGGTATGGTACCAGCAAGGTAAAGACTTATGATCCTGCCCAGATTAGGCTTCTTCAAGCTTTCTTTAATTTTCTCAAATACTATAACAGACCAATCAGTTCTTAGAGTGAAGATAATTCTGGTCATAATATTGAACATAGAGGCAGACACTCTGTCATGCCCTCCTGGCTTGCTTAAAATTACCTTGCCAACTATCTCAGACATGAATTTGCCTTGATTGTTCATGCCTTTTCTATTGAAAACAGAACCAATCTTCATCTTAGAGTCTAGTCCACACCAGGTTAGAGCTTCCCTGGTCTTTGTAGCAGTAACCTCATCTTCCTCTTTAGTTCTTGGCAATTGAAGCACCTTCCTCAAGCTCTTTGGTGAAATCTTAACCTTTGTTCCATGAACTCTGGATTTGATCTTGTATCCAGATTCGTCCACTTCAGCTCCATTGAGGAATTCAAGTACCTCTTTCTTTCATATCTTAGTAGGTTCAGAAACAAGATATTCCAATCCTGAATCGGCAACTAGGGTTACGACATACTGGATTTCTTGATCAGCATCTTCAAAAACACCGCGCACCAGCTCGTATCCTTCGTTGACATTTTCCTCTAGCTTAGGCGCCATTAGGATTGAAGAATTTGACTTGAGAGGAGAGAAATGTCGACACAGAAGTTTTGTTCTCGAAACTTTTGAAAGCGTGTCGATAGACTAAGGCAAAACCCTATTTATACCTTTCTAATTTTGAAGATGAACCGGCGGGACAGCTAACTTAAATTGTGTCGACACTGACAATAAGTGTCGACACTGACTTATAATGTCTCGACACATATGTGTCGACACAAGTTTAGTCAACAGATTTTATGTGTCGACACTTGTTTATGTGTCGACACTACATAACTCGACACATAGTCGAGACTTTACTTAGAGAATTCTGAGTAAAACTTAAGTGTCGACACCACTTTGGATGTGTCGACACTTATATTCTGAAGTGTCGACACCAACTTCCTAGATGTGTCGACACCTTTTTTTTAAAGTGTCGACACTTACTATCTGTGTCGACACAGAAATCTCTATGTGTCGACACCTTTTTACTTAGTCAATTTCAATACTATAAACTTACTCTAAGTTTATCATACCTAGTTCAATCTTAAACCTATTGAACTTAGCTTATTATAGGGGCTTAGTATACATATCAGCTAATTGTTCATCTGTTTTAACATATTCAAGTAAAATATCTTCTCTTTCTACATGCTCCCTAAGAAAATGATATTTAATTTCAATATGTTTTGTTCTACTATGGGATACAGGATTATTAGCTATTGAAATAGCACTAGTAGAATCACAAAAGAGTGGAGTTCTACTTACCTGAAATCCATAGTCCTCTAGCTGATGTTGTATCCAAAGAAGTTGAGCACAACAACTTCCTGCAGCCACATACTATGACTCTGCAGTGGAGATAGCCACACTTGTTTGCTTCTCGCTACTCCATGAAATTAGTCTCCCACCTAGGAATTGACAGGTTCCAGTAGTGCTTTTTCTATCTTCTTTGCATCCTGCAAAGTCTGCATCTGAATAACCTGTTAGATCAAAATCCCCATTCCTAGGGTACCAGAGGCCTAGATAGGGAGTGCCCTTTAGATATCTCAATATTATTTTGACTGCTGTCAAATGAGACTCTTTAGGGCAGGCTTGATACCTTGCACAGACACATGTAGCATACATGATATCTGGTCTACTAGCAGTCAAGTATAATAGGGAGCCAACTATCTCTCTATACAAGGTTTCATCTACAGGTTTCCATGCATCATCCTTGCTAAGAGACATATTTGACCCAATAGGAGTCTTCATGGTACTGGATGAATCCATACCATACTTTCTTATGAGTTCAAGGGTGAACTTGGACTGACATATGGATAGACCACTCTCAGTCTGTTTAACTTGGAGATCCAAGAAAAACTTCAGCTCTCCCATACTACTCATCTCAAATTGACCTTGCATAAGTTTTGCAAACTTTTTGCAAAGGCTGTTTTCAGTAGACCCAAATATAATGTCATCTACATATATTTGGACTAGTATAACTTTGCCTCTAGATTCCCTAAGGAATAGAGTCTTATCTATTTTCCCCCTTGAGAACTTGTTCTCAATGAGGAAACTAGATAGGGTTTCATACCAAGCCCTAGGGGCTTGCTTTAACCCATATAAATCTTCCCTAAGTCTATAGACATGATTAGGTAAAGTAGAATCAACAAAACCTGAGGGTTGTTCCACATAGACTTCTTCTTTAAGATTACCATTTAGAAATGCTGACTTGACATCCATTTGGTAAACTTTGAATCCTTGATAGGTTGCACAGGCCAGGAACATTCTTATGGCTTCCAGTCTGGCTACTGGAGCAAAGGTTTGATCAAAATCAATACCTTCTTCCTGCCTATATCCTTTAGCAACCAATCTTGCTTTATTCTTAATGATGACACCTTGTTCATCCAACTTATTCCTGTAGATCCACTTGGTTCCTATTATATTGTGGTCTTTAGGTTTAGGAACCAGTTCCCAGACCTTGAATCTCTTGAACTGATTGAGTTCTTCTTGCATAGCCTCAATCCAAAGTGGGTCTTTGATGGCTTCTTCAAACTTTTTAGGTTCTACTTGGGATAGAAAGCTGGAGTAGACTGCTACATTCAGGTTTCTGCTCCTTATTTGTACCCCTTGTCTTGGATCTCCAATAATCTGCTCTACTGGATGATCTCTAAGATGCCTATTGGCTGGAGGCATCCTGACTTCTGGTTGAACCTCTTCAGTTTCATCATCATGTTGTACTTCTTCTGCATTTGCCATTGGTACATGTAGTTCTCCCCCTGGACAACAGCCACTATCTTCTACTTGCTGTCTTGCAGTAGATTCTTCTTCTAGAGTGAGCTTGTCCATCTTCTTTGTTAAACCTGTGGGGCTGCATACACTACTAGACAACTCATTGTTAATAAGTTTAGTCTCATCAAATACTACATGTACAATTTCTTCTACAACTTGAGTAGACAAGTTGTAGACTCTATAAGCCTTACTATTGTTGCTGTACCCAACAAAAATTCCCTCTTGTGACTTGGTAGCAAACTTAGTCAAGTAAGACTTTCCATTGTTAAGTATGAAGCATTTGCAACCAAAGATCCTGAAGTAGGATAGGTTTGGTTTCCTGCCTTTCACAACCTCATAGGGGGTCTTGTTGAGGCCTTTAGTTATGGTAGCCCTATTGATAACATGACATGCAGTATTAACTGCTTCAGCCCAGAAGTACTCTGGTAGTGATGTATCACTTAATAGGGTTCTACCTGCCTCAATCAAGGTTCTATTCTTCCTCTCAGCAATGCCATTTTGCTGAGGTGTTCTAGGTGAAGAAAACTCTTGAAATATCTCAAAGTCTTCACATAGTTTTGTCATGCTATCAGACTGAAACTCAGTATCATGGTCACTTCTTATTTTGACCACAGTACTATTAAGTTCATTCTGAATCTGTTTGACAAAGTTATAGAAGACATTAGGTGTTTCAGATTTCTGTCTTAAGAAGAACACCCAGGAAAACCTTGAGTAGTCATCTACAACTACAAAGGTATAGACCTTCCTACCTAGACTGTGAACTGGCATTGGACCAAAGAGATCCATATGCAAGAGGTATAAACACCTCACAGCATCTTTGTTTCTATGCTTCTAAAGGTGGATTTAGTCTGCTTGCCCTTTTGACAAGCTGAGCAAATACCATCTTTAACACACTTAACTTGAGGATCATTTCTCACTAACTCTTGGCTAAAGAGTTTGTCAATTGTCTTGTAGTTGAGATGAGCTAGCCTCTTATGCCATTTGACACAATGAGAGACTGTCTCATCAGCTACAAGACACACTTGAGAACCATTAGTCTCACACATAATGTCTAGGCAGTAGACATTCCTCTTCCTATAGCCAGTCAAAATGATCTCTTGATCAGTTGACCTCTTGATTTGACAACCATTCTTAACAAATGAGATGTCATACCCTACATCACTTAATTGAATTATACTTATTAGGTTGTGTTTCAACCCTTTAACATAAGCCACTTGAGTAATGGTAACTAAGTTACTAGAAATGTTACCAAACCCTTTGATGATTCCTTTTTCAGAACCACCAAAGGTAACCTTTGGAACATCTTTGATTGAAATGTAGTCCCTTAGTAGTCCCCTTGTTCCAGTCATATGTCTGGAACATCCACTGTCCAAGTACCATATTGGGGCATGACAACTTGGACTCACCTGCAAAACAGATTAATGAACCTTAAAACCCAAAGTATTCTTGGGTCCTTAGTATTTGTTAGTTTGCATCTTGACAAAGCTACCTGTAGGCTTTCCTACAGGCAGATTGCTACTCACTTTGGCACTAGCATTGTGCCAACAATCCATTGCAAAGTGGCCAACTTTCCCACAACACCAACATTCAAACTTATTGTACCTTTGCTTAGGTACTGTCTTTGCTGTCTTATCTACAGCAGGCTTGTTGAATGTTGGGGCTTTGCCCTTGGACTTGGACTTGGACTGAACAGTCCTTGCAGGTCTTGTAAAACCCAGTCCAGCCTTGCCTTTGTGATGAACAAATTCATCAATTAAAGGTAGTACTGACTTAGGTTTAGAAAACCTAGCAACTAAGTCTTTTTCCTTCTGAAGATTAATCTCCAGACTCTTGATTTGATCATTTTTAAATGATATAGTTCCCATTTGAATCACAGTTATGTGCTTCAATCTGGCTATCTCATTCAGTTTTTGATCAAAAGACGTCTCAAACTCAGTTGCAGCAGCTTTAAGATCAGTAATTTCCTTTGCCTGACTTTTGGCTAGAGACTTGCTCTTCTTGTAAGCTTGCAATAGAACCTTGTATTCATCTATCAGCTGATGAATATCTTTTTCAGACTCAGATTCACTCTCATCACTTGATGAAGATGAATCTGATTCTATACTGGCACAAGAAACTGAACTTAGAGTTGAACATTGTACCTTACTGGGTCCTGGCTGTTCCAGGATTTTATCTCCTTCTGTCAATGTCATTAGCCCTTGACATTGACTGTCTTCTTGTTCATATATAGACTCCAAAATCTGCATGAACTCTTCTTCTTCAGCAAACAGCCCTATGTATGCCTCAGCATCTGACTCAGTTTCTGAAGAAGAAATATCTGACAGAGTCTTCTCCTTTTTGGCAATAAAAGACTTCTCTTTCTTGCCTTTGAAATGAGTCTTCTTCCTGTCACTAGACTCCTTTCTGTTTTCTGGACAATCTGCTATAACATGGCCTTGTCGATTGCAGCAATAACACACTATTTTTGAAAGTGTTGTCTTGCTAGACTTAGACTTTTTCTTGTCTTTCTTTGAAGACTTCTTTTTCTGATAAGAGTCTTCCTTTCCCTGTGAAGTAGAAGGCCTTATCCTCCATTGTTTCTTCTTTAAGAACTTCTGGAAATGTCTAGTAAATGCAGCAAAGTCCTCATCACTGTCACTGCTTTCAGATTTTGTGCTGACTGACTCATCTGACTCTGATTCAGCAACTTTTAGTGGAGGAGAAGGTGACTTACTTCTATACTTTCTGGGGGCTTCTGACTTAAAAGCCACTGTTCTTTCCTTGTGTTCATTTCTTGCGTATTTCTCCTCTTCTTTCCTCACTGTCAACTGCATTTCATATGACAACAATTTGCCAAACAGTGTAGGTGGAGAAATTTCTCCCAACTTAGCCATTTCTCTAATGGCACAGATCTTGGTGTCCCAATCTTTAGTTAGGGACCTTAGAAACTTGTCATTTAGTTCATAATTACTGAACTCTCTTCCATAAGACATGAGTTCATTCACTATCCTATAGAACTTCTTATAGCACTCAGTTATGCTATCACCCTTTCCTTGTCTAAAACTTTCATACTCTTGATTTAGCAAGGATTTTCTATCTTGCCTAACTTCTTCAGATCCTTCCATATACACAATAAGGGTATCCCACATCTCTTTGTCTGTCTTACAGTGTATAAGATTCTGAAAAGTTGCATCATCTATGACACTCACTATAATGTTTTGAGCCCTTTTGTCCATGGTGGCTAGGACAATCTCATCCTTAGTCATTTCAGAGAAATCCTTTGGTGTTCTCTGATTAGCATCTAGGACTGACACCTTCATGGGCACATATGGCCCTTCCTTTACTGTGATGTAAATTCTTGGGTCTGAGGCCTCCATAAACAGCCTTACCCTTTCCTTCCAGATCCCAAATATCTCTTTCCTACATAGAGGTAATTTCATGGATCTCAATTCCTTGTGATTCTCAGAGCAACCCATGGTTCTTGATTTTCTTGAATCTGTAATTTGACTTAGACTGAATCTGCCAAACAGGATCTCCTCAGACTGTTAGTCCTTTTGAGGAACCTCGCTTTGATACCACTTGAAAGATATAGTACCTACACACCTAGAGGGGGGGGTGAATAGGTGACCAAATTCTTTTTAAACTTTAATGGCAGCAATCAGTTTTTACCATAGAATCTAATCTACTTTTGCACAGCAATCACACAGCATTCACAGCAATTCACAATCACATCAGACACAGAGTTTTATAGTGGTTCCCCAAGCTTTGGGTACATCCACTTTCCCCCTTCGCCTATCTAGCAGTGTACTAGATTCGGCCAAACTTCTCCACTATCTCAGAACCCAAACTGGTTCCTACACCTCAGGCCCAAGGCCCTACAACTCAGCTTTTCCACAAAGCCTACACTCAGCCACAAAGGCCTACACTCAGCCACCCAGGCCTACACTCAGCCACAAAAGGTCTACACTCAGAGATTCCAATCTCCTACACTCAGGCTGCCAAAGCCCTACACTCAGCCTTTATAATTACAGGCTTACAAAACTCAGATCCAAAGGATCCTACAAGATAAAAATGATTATACAATTGTTAACTCAGCAACCCAAAGACTAGAGAGGGGAGTTGTGAGTTTCTTGATGAGTTCTTGGAAGAACTCAGCTGGAATCAATCTGACTTAGCTTTCTTCAAAGTTTCTTGAAAGTAGAACTCAATAATACTGACTCCTTCTGCAGTTGATCCTTGACCTCTGCCACTTAGAATTCAGAATAAATCTGAATTCTTCTTCTCAGCCTAGTTCCAATGGCTGATTTCTTGGATGAAGCTCTCTCTCTCCAACTTCTTAGATCTGCACTTTAATCTTCAAGGAATAGCTAGATCTACTTTGTTAGATACTTGAACAATAATTTGAACAACTTTCAATCTGTCCAACAACTGATTTCTGTAGACTGTATGAGCCTATTTATAGGCCTTCTTCATGGTAACCGGCTGGTCCGGTCCATAACTGAATTCTGACAACTCTGACAAGTGCTGTAGACCGGCTGGAACAGCAGCTGTCAAGTCATCCAGTCAGTTCTTGAAAATTCTCTAACTGTCTGATAGTGTCGAGACTTTCTGTCTTTAAGTGTCGACACTTATAGACCAAGTGTCGACACATGTTGTCTAAGTGTCGACACTAGTCTACAAGGTGTCGACACAACTCCTTGTGTTGTTGATTCTATGTCTCGTCACAGTTTCTTCTTCATGTGTCGACACTGAAATTGAGTGTCGACACAAGTACTTGATCTTCTGTATTTTGCTGAATTCTTCTAAGTGTCGACACATCTCCTTTGTGTCGACACATCTTCATGTGTTGAATCTGTTAAGTGTCGACACTGCTTCTTGGTATCGACACATAGTCTTCAGTGTTGATACTTGCTGAGTGTCGACACAGCTCCTTGTGTCGACACTTGATTCTTCTATTGAGACTTCAGCTGAGTGTCGACACATAGTCTTAGTGTCGACACTTGTACTTAGAATATTTTGTTGATCTTGTTGTTCTTTGTTAAGTGTCGACACAGCTCCATGTGTCGACACTTTCTTCAAGTGTTGACTCTTCTGTTGAGTGTCGACACATTGTTTTGGGTGTCGACACTTACTTCAAGTACTGACTCTTCTGTTGAGTGTCGACATATTGTTCTTGGTGTCGAAACTTATACTTAGTCTCTGCTGACTTTTGCTGAGTGTCGACACAGCTCCAAGTGTCGACACTTTCTGGTATAGACACAGTTATTCTAGGTGTCGACACTGCTACTAAGTGTCGACACAGCTTTACTGCATTCTTCTTCACTGAGTGTCGACACAGCTCCTTGTGTCGACACTTTATGTCTGGTGTCGACTCAGCATCCCCGGTGTCGACACAATGACTCCAAGTGTCGACACTGCTTGCCTGGGTGTCGACACAAGTCTTCTTAAGTGTCGACACTTTCCCTCTGGGTGTCGACACATGGACTTAGAAATTTTTTGCTTCAGTCCTGCAAATACTTAACCTGCACAAGTAACTCAAAATACATCAAATACATTTTGATGTATATCATTGAGTTGGGTGAGGCTTCTTCAAATCAAGTACATTTAAACCAATGTACCCAACACCTCTGTTCGATCTCCATCATCTCCCCTTCCTCGATGGACGGTCGAAAAAGTTCAGCCACGGTTCCCCCGACCCGAGGATCGTACTTAGCCAGGTAGTAAGCTTCTGAGTTCTCCTCTCGGGGTACGTGCTCGACGAAGAAAGATTGAAACCCACCGATCAGACCTTTCACTTTGATCAAGTACCGCTGCAAAATCAGATCGTTCACCTCGAACTCGACTCTGATCTGGGATGCGACGACCATCGAGTCGGTGAAGGCCCTGATATCTCGGATGGCTAACTCTTTGGCGAGACGTAAGCTGGCTACCATGGCTTCGTACTCCGTCTGATTGTTGGTAACTGGGAAGAGGATCTCGACTGCTTGCTCGATCCTGGTTCCCTGATGGCTTACGAGCACGACTCCGGCTCCCACGGAATATCTGCCTGAAGCCCCATCCACGAACATCTTCCAGGAGACTGCGCTAGAAGGGAGCCTCCGAGCCGAAACCACCAAGGCAAACACCAGCTTCTCCAAAATAGGGTACCTCGTCTCCGTCTGCCGCAGCACTCTGCTAACATAATAGATAGGAAGCTGTCTCTTGTCTTCCTCTCGGACCAACACCGAGCTAACTGTTTTTGCCCTGACTCCCAGATAGAGAAAAAGATCCTCACTACCCCGCGGGCCCTACAGGAGAGGAGCTTGGGTTAGCTGTTGCTTGATCTTTCCGAAGTCCTCCTCACACTCCACCGTCCACTCGAACTTCTGATTCCCCCGAAGGGTCTTGAAGAACGGAGAGCACTTCTCCCCTGCTTTGGATAAGAAACGATTGAGGCTTGCCAGCCTTCCAGTCAGTCTTTGAACTTCCTTGGGATCCCTTGGTGACGTCATGTCTAGAATGACATTCACCTTGTCTGGATTAGGTTCCACCCCCCTGGGAGTGAGGAAGTGACATAGAAACTTACCTCTTCCTGCACCGAAGACGCACTTGGCCGGGTTGAGTCGCATCTTGTACTTCCTCAGAGTAGCAAAGGTCTCCTCCAGATCCGTTATGTGTTCCGCGACACTTTTACTCTTGACGAGGAGGTCATCCACATAAACCTCCAAGTTCCGCCCCTTCTGCCCCTTGAAGATTTGATCCATCATTCTCTAGTAAGTTGCGTCTGCATTCTTGAGCCCGAAGGACATCATCTTGTAGCTATAGCAGCCATCGCTGGTTATGAAAGAGACGTCCCGGCAGTCCGGGGGATGCATCCGGATCTGGTGATACCCAGAAAAAGCATCAAGAAAACTCATCACAGTAAACCCGACGGTGGAATTAACCAGTGCGTCGATTTGAGGCAAGGGGTAGCAATCCTTTGGGCAAGCTTTATTCAACATTGAAAAATCGATACACAGACGCCAGCCCCCTCCTGTTTTCTTAACCATTACAACATTAGAGACACAGCCTGAATACTGGATCTCTGAGACAAAACCTGCCTCCAGCAGCTTCTCTACCTCCTCCCTAATCGGCTTGGCCAGCATGGCGGCGCTCTTCCTCGGCTTCTGTCGGGGCGGAAGCAGTTGAGGCGATGACAAGTAACATCGGCATCCACCCCTGGCATCTCGGCGGCCCTCCATACAAAGACATCAACGTTGTCCTGCAGGCAAGCAGCCATCTCTATCTTCCCTCCCAGTGGCAACGATCCTCCCACCTTCAGCAGTCCCGACTCTCCTCCTCGAGAGTTCACCTCTATCTCCTCCACCTCTTCAGCAGCATACAGTCCCTTCTCCTTCTCCAGCATCTCTTCCAGCTTCTCCGCGTCACCCATCCAGCTGATGGTGCTGACGGCATTCAGGTAGCATTCCCTAGAAGCCTTGGGATCTCCCCTGATCCGGATCTGAACATCTCCGCGACAGTACTTCAGGCACTAGTGGTAAGGCGACGGAACAGCCCTGGAGTAGTTGATGAGGGGTCGCCCGAAGATGACATTGTAACCGCTCGACGCGTCGACGATGTTGAAGCGGCATCGGATTGACGTCCCGCCAAGTGTAACCAGCAGCTCCACTGCTCCCTCCACCTCTTTCTTCTCTCCCGAGAAGCCAAAGAGTGGTCCATCTGTTGCCTGGACTCGGGACGCTTCCACCTGAAGCCCAATGAAGGTTCTTTTGAAGATGACATTCACCGAGCTACCGTTGTCCGTGAGGATTCGGCCGACGGTGAAGTCCTCGATGGCGGCTTGAATGACCAAGGCTTCATGGAAAGGATTCACATTCCCCAGCATATCTTCCTCCGAGAAGGTGATCTCCTTCAATGGCGGCGGGGTTTATGACGTCGAGGCGACGTTCTTCCGATAGATCTGGTGGAGACTCCCCTTAATTGATCTCCTTCAATGGCGGCGGGGTTTATGACGTCGAGGCGACGTTCTTCCGATAGATCTGGTGGAAGCTCCAAGCCCGGCCCCTCCATTGATCACGCCTACATGCCCACCTCTTGGGCTATGTATCACTTCCCCGCGATCTCCTAGGTCGACTCGGTCCTCATTCCTCCTCTTCGCTGGAGCCTGGAATGCCACCTGCCCCACCGGGGCCTCCTGCCTCTGCTGTTCTCCTTCTGCCGCTCCCGCCTCCAGCTTTCTCCTTGCTTCCCAGAACTCGGGGCAAGCCAAGGTCCCGTGCCCCTCTACCTGATGAATATTATAGTAGAGGGGAATCTCTGCCTCCTAACGTATCGCTTGCTGCTCCATCCGGCACTGTTTGTTGTCTTGGCGAGCGATGACCATCGTCTCCCTTCTTCCTCCTCCTCGGCCTTCCTCCTTTCGGTTTCCAGTCCTCCTCTCTTCTTAGTACTGCTGCCTCGCTGGTCTCCATTGGGGGCGATTCTTCGGATACTGGAATCGTCTTTCCCCCCTTCCTCCTTCCCGAGCTTTCGCCGACCTTCTCTCTTCTTGCCTTCGAGGCCTCTCCTGCCTCCTCTCTTCAATCTTCCTGGGTTCCTCCCTCTTCCTTCTCTCCTCTCTCCTTGGTTCTTCTTTCTTCCTCTCCTCTCGCCTTTCCGGCATCCTCCTTGACTTCGATCCCGAAGGTCATGCTTTCCCCCTCTTCGTCGCAATCTCCCCATCCAGTCTCGCTAAGAAGTCCTTGTTCTTCTCCTCCCCTCGAACAAAAGTGTTCGCCTTCTCTATCATTTCTTCGAAAGATCTCGGGGGATTGGACCCCATCTCCAGATGTGTACTTTTTATGTAACGGCCCGGTTTAGAGCTCAGAGGCTACCGCACCCAACCATGGGCCGCATAGCATGTCTCGCCCTAAGGCCCGTTACAGGGCTGCAACCCAATACACCCCAATGCCTCTCCCGCCTATTTCTCATCTTGCATAGCCGTAGGATGTTTGAGTCTTGCATAGCCGTAAAAGTCTTAATCTTGATCTACTCGAGTAGTCATCTTGAACTTCTCGAGTAAGTCATCTTGAACTATTCGAGTAGTCATCTTGAACTAATCGAGTAGTCATCTTGAACTACTCGAGTAGTCATCTTGAACTACTCGAGTAGTCATCTTGAACTACTCGAGTAGTCATCTTGAACTACTCGAGTAGTCTTCTTGAACTACTCGAGTAGTCATCTTGAACAACTCGAGTAGTCATCTTGAACTACTCGAGTAACCGTTTTCTACCTCTCGAGTATCCGTAAACTTGTTCTCGTGTAGTCCGTTGCAGTTTGCGTTCAGAAGCCTTTTTGAGGGTCAAACTTTTGTTGTATGGAAAAATGATCAACATAAAATTTGTTCGTCTCGATGAGATATACAACTTTCATGTTGGACACTTTTCGATTTGGAGTAATCCTAGACCTCTATTTTGGGTTCCCGCGAAATTGCTCGAAATAACCCGTTTTTGACAAAACTTTTTATAAACATTATATATATATATATATATATATATATATATATATATATATATATATATATATATATATATATATATATATATATATATATATATATATATATATATATATATATATATATATATATATTCTTAAACTTAGGTTTTAGAACCGAATTTCATCTTCTCCGATCTTTTTCCTCCCGAACCAGAGCGGCGTAAGCGTGAGAGAGAAAATATTTCGTGAACCTTCAGGTGGCCGCCGACGGTGCTTCGGTGCTCAAAATCTTCATCCGATCATAGATCTGGAAAGCTCTTGCCAAGAGCTACGCCATCATGGTAATATCTTCACCGTTTCTTGAGATTTCTCGTTAGGGTTTTTCGGCCCTAACCTATTTTTCGGCCGTTGTTGTTCAGATTTCAACTCCTCTCGCATCCTTTTGCCCCGATCTACGACGTGCAGTGATTCAGAGAACTTTTCCGGCAAAACCAAGGCAAGTGTTGGTTTTCTCTCATTTCTCCTTGTCCAATTTGATGGTAACGTCTACGCTTTCATGTTCTTTAAAATTTTCTACACTTATTCTTCCAAGTTATTGTATGATTAACCTACTCAATGATCACATGATGTTGTAACGTTTGGTCATGGTGAACTCGAATTTTTGTCCGGATATGTTTGATCATTCTTGAAGTGTATTATTGATGGCCTTAAACGCCTTAGATTTCGTTATTGATCGGATTAGAGTTATCTAGGTTCGTAAATCATTCCTAAGGGTTGATCAACCATGTCTTAAATCTAGTAATGTCAAGTAGAATCTGTCGAGCCAAATCTCGAGATATGTGGTGTTTTTCTTGGTGGTTTTCTTGATTGCGGGAGTTAGTGGATGATTCTACCTCCGCAGTGTTTGTTTCCTTCATTAGTGCCCTGTGAAAGTCTACCTGGTTTTTGGGTGTATGCGGTGTATGGTGGAGAGTCTCATACTGCTCTCTGGGAGGATTTATGCTAGGAATGCATGTTAGGTATTTTTAAGAATAAAATCTATTACTATTACTTCATGCACTGCATAATTTAAAAACTCTAACCTATTATATTTGGCCACCGTAAAAGCTATCCTTACTACTATTATAAATTTAGAGTCTTACATAGCATGAGTTGTCCTTTGGGGACGTTTATACTCATGTAGGATGTTTGAGTCAATCTAAACAAGTATTTCTCCGCAGCGTATAACTATATTTTGATTCGTGTACTAAATGAGTCACTAAGCCGAGGGATACGGCTAACTATTGCACTTAACTGATTTTCCTTAAAATAACTTAAAGAATCTTTCTTCATGATTAGGTTGGTGTCTGCCTGAGCGTCCGCAGTTATCCACTGCTGACGTGGCATCATGACGCGCATTTTCCCTTACTCTGATAAGTTTTTTTTATGCGGTGAAAATGCGGGTTGTGACACCAGACTGAACATTCCTTGTTTCAACCCGAACTTCAGGGCTACCATCAAGGTAAAGCTGTCCACCTCTTTTACCTCCAAAATCTCCTCCTGGAAGCGGTCGAAGTAGTGACCCAAACTCTCGTGCTGCCCTTAGATGATTTTGAAGAGGGTCCTCGCTTCCTTCTTCCTCTTCTTCGATGTCGCGCACCTCGCCACGAGGCCCCGACGCAGATCTGAGAAGTAGTACACGGGCCCTGCCGGTAGCTGATGGAACCAATCCCTGGCGTTCCCCTTGAGGGTGATGAAGAATAACCTGCACTTGAAGGCGTCGGACATGTTGCAGATGGAGACGACGTCTTCAAACCACTGGAGGTGTCTGACAGGGTCGTCTCTGCAGGAGTAGTAAGTGAGAACGGGTTCCCTGAACCCTTTTGAAACTGGAGCGGCGAGGATCTTGTCACAGAAGGGGCTCCTCCCTCCCTGGCGGTGACGAGTTTCATCCTCGCTTGAGATGTCGTACTCGCCATAGTGCCGAGTATCTCTGCATCTCGCCGACGACATTGGATCCCGAAAACGGACCCCTGGCTACTCGTCGGGTAATGTCACAACTGCATCGGTCACTCTTCCCTTGCCCAAGCGGGCTCCTTTCCAGCTTGCCTCGGCGGCGCTTCCTCTTCTAGCAGTGTCAGACGATGGGGAGAAGTCGTCGTGACCTCAGGGCGCTGAGCGAACCCGACGAGGTTGGTTTACTTGATCTTCTTCGCGAACTCTTCAAACGCAGCCATTGTCACAAACTCGCCTACTTGCGCGGCGTCTCCTCCTCCCGCCGAGTTGCCGACCAACTCTCCTTGCTCGCCACCAATGACCATCTCACTCAACTTCCAAACTTTCCTCCTTGGCTGCGATCCACGCTCACCCACCAAGTGTTGAAACCAGGAAAAATCCCAACCTCAGAATTCGAACCAAAGCCGCCTAAGGTTACTGGCTCAGAAGCTAAATCAGACGGCTAGGGTGGCTAGAACGAAGAATCAGGTCAAACAGGACCCCATATGTTGCGGCAGGAAGGTCCTACCACGTACCCGGATGCTCGAAAGGAGCAGCCCCTTCTCAACCAAAGATGGTCGAACTGGGTACGAGGGAAGCTAGCCGGCAAAGTCGCAAGGTCGCGAGTTGCTCTCTTAGGGAAAGGAATCCAAAGACCAAGCTAGTATCTCGAAAATGAAGCGCGCAAGTATCCTGCAGAGGATTTTAAATGCCTCACCTCGTACCCCTGGGGTCCTATTTATAGGCAAATCCAAGGAGGGGGGCATATTTATACCCCACCCCTTGGCGACTAGGCGACTTCCAGAGGAACTCGCATGGGCTGGGCGAGTATCTCGCCTAGTCGCCTACCTGGCGAGTATGCGAGGAGAGCTCGCATATACTCGCCCAGGCCTTCCGGGATCTTGAATTCTGTCTTTGACTCCTGTCTTGACTTGTTGACCTTGACTTCTGCTGACTTGGCTGTGGTAGGACTCACCCTCGACGAATACGGGTAGTACATGCGCCATCTGAATACTCGCTTGGTCGCTGTTCTTATAGGCGAATTCAATCATGTAGATCTGTCCTCCCACCTCTTTCCGAAATCCCGGGCACACATATGGAGCATATCCTCCATCGTCCCGTTGGTTCTTTCGGTCTGACCATCCGTTTGAGAATAAAAGGTCGTGCTAAACTTCAATTTTGTACCCAATAGTTGATGGATTAGCCTCCAATCATTTGAAGTTAAACGTCCATCTCGGTCACTTACCATGCTACGAGGCATACCATGCAATTGTACTATATTATCCATGTTGAAGCCAGGAAAATTCCCAATCTAGAATTCAGACTAATGCCGCCTAAGGTTACCGGCTCAGAGGTTAGATCAGACGACTAGGATGAAGAATGAAGGATGAAGGTCAACAAGACCCCAGATGTTGCGGTAGGAAGGTCCCACCACGTACCCGAATGCTCGAAAGGAGCAGCCCCTTCTCAATCAAAAATGGTCGAACTAGGTACGAGGGAGACTAGCTGATGACAAGTCGCAAGGTCGCGACCTGTCCTCTAAGGAAAAAGAATCCAAAGACTTGGCTAATATCTTGAAAAAAGAGCACGCGAGTATCCTGCAGAGGATTTCCAGTGCCTCACCTTGTACCCCCGGGGTCCTATTTATAGGCAAATCCAAGGGGGGGGGGGGGTCATATTTATACCCCACCCCCTAGCGACTAGGTGAGTTCCGGAGGAACTCACACGGGATGGGCGAGTATCTTGCCTAGTCGCCTACCTGACGAGTATGCGAGGGGAGCTCGTCATACTCGCTCAGGCCTTCTACGGTCTTGTGCGCTGATGTTGACTTCTATCTTGACTTGTTGACATTGACTTCTGCTGACCTGGCTACGGTATGACCCATCATCGACGAATACGGGTTGTACACAATCCCTGCTCTTTTCGAGCGACATATGAACTCGGAAAGAATCGTCCAACACTTATTCGGCAAGTTGTTATGCCAAGTATCAGGCTTGCTCGCACTTGATGACTGTCTGCCGATCTCGGATCAATGCCGCCTAAGGTTACCGGCTTAGAGGTTAGATCAGACGACTAGGATGAAAAATGAAGGATGAAGGTCAATAGGACCCCAAATGTTGCGGCAGGAAGGTCTCACCACATACTCGGATGCTCGAAAGGAGCAGCCCCTTCTCAACCAAAAATGGCTGAACTAGGTACGAGGGAGACTAGCTGATGACAAGTCGCAAGGTCACGACTTGGCCTCTAAGGAAAAAGAATTCAAAGACTTGGCTAATATCCTGAAAAGAGAGCTCGCGAGTATCCTGTAGAGGATTTCCAGTGCCTCACCTCGTACCACTGGAGTCCTATTTATAGGCAAATCCAAGGAGGGGGGAGGGGGGTCATATTTATACCCCACCCCCTGGCGACTAGGCGAGTTCCGAAGGAACTCGCATGGGATGGGCGAGTATCTCGCTTAGTCGCCTACCTGGCGAGTATGCGAGGGGAGCTCGACATACTCGCCCAGTCCTTCTACGGTCTTGCGCGCTGGTGTTGACTTCTCTCTTGACTTGTTGACTTTGACTTCTGCTGACCTGTCTGTGGTAGGACCCATCAATGACGAATACGGTTTATACACAATCCCCACTCTTTTCGAGCGACGTAGGAACTCGAAAAGAATCGTCCAACACTTATTCGGCGAGCTGCTATGCCGAGTATCAGGCTTACTCGCACTTGATGACTGCATGTCGATCTCTATAAATAGGGGGCCTAGTTTTTCAGACGGATTTCCAAAGCTCGCGCATGATGTCGAATGCCGAGAAACTTCTTCAAGACAGCCATGTCGCTCTAACTGGTATTCTCGGCATTGCTAAGCACAAAAGGCTGCACGAAGAAGACGTCGCCGCCGACTTACCCTCTCCAAAAAATAAGAAAACCAAGAAGGCCAAGAAGAAACCCGCCTCCGATGCGATCGACCCGCCATCACCTCCTGCGCAAGTCATGACTTCAACTAGCAATCCTGCGTGCTCTGCTAGCACTATGCAGCTACTTAGCGACCTCGGTCTTGACGACATCCCCGACATAGTCGCCCCTGACCCGAACCTCCTCGGCTCGTTAAACGTTCCGGAAGTCGCTACACCGGCATCACAGTAGGTCGAGGTCGTCTCCCTGCCAGGTCATCATGTTGCTGAGCCATTCTTCTACCTTGCTGGTTGTCGTCATACTTCTCGCTAACGTTATTTCTTTGCTCGCAGATTCTCCGCCGGATGTCGCTGACGCGGCTTTGAATGTCACCCCGCTAAACTCTGCGTCGTTGCTCTCCCTCGTAGCCGGGAAACCAGTCAGGGCCGCGCACACAGTCCAGATTTACCTTGGCGCCAAGAAGGCATCTGAAGCCTCGGTTCCCGCAGCGAGCAAGGAACCATCGTCGAAGGAGCCTCCGCCAAAGAAGGTCATTCCGGCGAGTAAGGTTCCGCCCATTCCAATGCGAGATTCTGTGCCGCCAGCGATGAGTTCTGTGCTGCCATCGCCGCCTCCTAACGTTGCTTCTATCCCGACGGTGAATGTCTTTTTGCCACCGCCGCAGCCTCTAGTCGCCTCGCTTCAAACTGTCACTCTGCGACCTCCCCTGCCTCCTCCGCGGAAAACCTCGCATCATCCGGCAAGTTCGCCGCAGCCTTCGCCGCCTCCGTCGAAGTCTTTGGCCCGGAAGCCGGACAAGCTGCTGTCGAGCTACTTCCCGCCGAGATTTGTGGATTCCGGCCATAGAGGTCGCGGGCATGGTAAAGCGGCTGAGCATGCTGGTGGCCCATCTTCTGGCCGGCGAGATGTTCCAGGTCGCGGCCCTTCTCCTCGCCGATCAAGGTCTCCTCATCGTGGTAAGCGTTGTCACTGGTGCTGCATTAGTGACTAAGTGTTTCACTTATAATCTTGTGACTTATTTGTTTTGACAGATCGCCCGACGACTCCAGGGGCGGACTTCATCGACGTCATCGGGTTGTCGGGCAGCGAGTATCGCCACGCCGCTGCTCGCGCCTACCCGGAGCTGGAGAGCAAATTCGACCAGTTGGCGATCTGCAAACTACATCGACGAATATCATCTCTGGAAGTGTGGATGGTGAAGATTGAAGAGCTCTGGACTACCCTGGAGAGCTACGAAGTCCGCTTCCACATGGTGAAGGAGAATTATCGCCAGCTGGCGAAAAACAACCATCGCCTCCAGCTCGTTCTCGACGAGCTGGTCAGCATCCGCGCAAGTATGGGCTTCGTCGGGCGATTGACGAGGATGGATGAGCAACTGCGACTTGGGGACGATGCGATGGCGTTGGCGACGGAACACTACCGGAGAGCACGAGAAATGGGCTGGGTTGGGCGACATCCTCATCCACCGGAGCGACCTCCGAGGACTTTGGATTTTTATTCTTTTATTTGAAACTCGCTCTGTGCAATTATTTGTAATAAACAATTATTTGTGTTGTAATAAGCGAGTTTGTATCTCACGCTTCATTATTTTCTTTCGTTGTCTTCCTTGTTGTCGTTTTCCGATGTACCAAGTTTATTATGCAGGTTCTGATGTCATTTGTGATATTCTTTTCTACGCTGCGCGACGTAGGGTTGACGTCGGGATTCGCTTACTCGCATAAATTGCGGCTTAGACTGATACTCGCTAGGGCGGATATATACCCCCCCCCCATTGCCTTTGCCTATAAATAGAGGGGGTAGGTAGGACATAAGTACGCTGTTGCGATTTTCGACCCTATCGCGCGAGTATCTTTCGTTGCTCGCGTTTTTTTGTCTCTCTTATTTTCTCGCATTCTGTCATCTTAAACTTGTCAGCTCGCAAAGATGGTGGGGGATGATTCAAGTGCTCGCCGACAAGCCCACGCCGCAAACTTCGCCGATGCGACTTTCAAAAAGTCCACCGCCACTGAGCGGGACTTGGTGACTTTCAGGGAGAGACTTCTGCCTGATGGATATTCGGCCAGACTCCCTACTCGCAGCGAGCGGCTTAACACTCATATTGATGGTGCAATGATTTTGTCGCTACGCCACTTCGAAGCCAGCCTGCGACTTCCATTCTGGCCGGAATATCACGAGATCCTGCGATATTTCGAGATCGTCCCCGCGCAGATCAACCCCAACGGTGTGGCGATTATAATGGGGTTCCTTTGCTACTTGCTGGAGGAGAGGGTCGCCTTCGACCTTTTTGTCTTCCGCAAGATATTCGCTTTCGCCGCGAATGCCGAGGGAGTCGTCTACTTCAGCAGCCATGTCTGCACCTTGGTGGGGACGGCGAACAAGTTCACCGCTTGAGCGAGCAACTGATCGTCGTCCACGGCGACTTTGCGGGCGTTCTGGGGAGGCCCCACCAACCCGTCGACGTCGCCTTCCTCCCGCCTATATTGGAGGGTGTCCGCGAGAAGTTATTCGAGTCGTTCTGAGGTCGCCGGTTCGACATCATCTTCTGGCGACTAAACGTCAACACGCTCCTGGAGATCCACCCCAACAAGGGTAAGATTTGAGCGAGAACTACTTCTCGCATGCTTGCTTCACTTGTTGCTCGGTACTGATATGTTTACTCAGCATTTGCAGTGGCGTGCGAGCTCCCGAGAAGCCGCTTCCTCAGACGAAGGAAGTCGCCTCTTCATTCCCGAAGTCCAACCCTCCGCCAGATGTCAGCGAGAAGAAGAGGCTCGCCAAGGGAAAGGCGAAGGTCAGGTCGTCGGGCCCTGTGACTAAAAGGGCAAAAGTATCGTCGCCGCGACCTAGCAACCAAGAGTCGTCGTTTGATGCTCGGCCTCCTCACTTCCACCCCAACTTCAACTTGGGGCGTGGGGCGGTGGATGCTTATGGCCGGCAGCTCGTGACTTGGTCGGAGGATGAACATCTGGTGACGTTGAGCAGCAACCTCCCCTCCTGGTCGACAGACTGGGAGGACAAGGGGGAGGCTTTTGCCGTCCTCTACGCGCTGTATGGGCGAGTTGATGTCGAGTCTATGATGGAGCTCAGCTCGGAGGACCTTGCCCAGTAGACCGTATGCTCGCTCACGCGAGCTGTCGAGTTGGGGCACTACTCGACGAGGATGTTGCTGGAGATGACTGCGGCCCTGAAAGTCGTTACCAAGAAAGCTATCGACCTAGGCATGCAATCGGTCCGCTGGAGAGAGTATGAGGTAAGTCGCTTCCTATGCGCGACGTTGATGGCGTTGGACTTGGATTCATTTTGCTCTCTGTTCTTTGTCGTAGGCTGCCGGGATTGAGTCCGCCAAGAAGCTGTCAGAATGCGAGGCGAAACTCGCCAACTCGCTGGCAGAGCAGGAGGAGGCCCAGATCCGTGCCGCCGAGATGGAGACTTGCCTAGCGGCGCTCGAAAGTCGTGCGAGCTCGTCAGCCCGTCAGCCAGGCGCGCCGCGGTTGGAGGACGACCCGCATTATGCGATCAAGAGATCTTGCACTCTCTAGAAGGAGAGGTCGTCGGTCCGCCGCAAGATAGCTCGTACTGCGGGAAACGTCATGCTCACGAGGCTAAGGATCAACGACCAACTCGTCGAGGGGGAAAGCTGCTCACTGTCGATGAGCTCATCCCAGAACTGCTCACCGGTGAGTCGACCTCGCCCCATCGCATCCCTTCTTCAACATCGGCTCCAGCAGCAGCGACAGCGGTAGCAGTAGCAGCAGCGGCAGTAGCAGCGGTGAGGAGGAGAGCGAGGAGGGCAGTGAGGAAGATGAGGAGGCTGATATTGGAGACGACGAATATCGACATGATACTGGCGACGATGAGTCCTAGTTGCTCGCCGATATTCGTCATGCTCGCATGTAACAGTTAACCAATTTTTGTAACTTGTAAAATTTTTGATATACATTATTTATACAAGTTAAAATTACCGCACTTTGTTGTTCTCTACTTTCATGTTTGTTGTTTTATGATGCTCTTTAGGCTCATAGGCTCGGGAAGGATGAGTGCTCGTGACGCTTTACCCGCGCGTCGACATCGGTCATAGTCGCGCAGTTATTACTCGCACGTCCATAGTCGCCCAAATAGCTCGCATCCCGATACTCGTCTATGTCCGCACGCATGCTCGGCATAACATACTCGCGCGTTAGTCACGTTGTACTCGCATACTTTCCAAGACCTGCTTGCATCCTGCTCGCAGCTGCACAATTGTTTTATTTTTCCAGAGTTAAAACCGACTGGCTTGGAGTCCAGAGCCGACACCCATCAGGAGTTGAGCTCGTTTGGTGGTGGGAAGTAGTCGACACCCAATAGGAGTCAAGCTCAACTGGGGGTGGGAATCAGTCGACACCCAGCAGGAGCCAAACTCAACTGGGGGTGGGAATCAGTCGACACCCAGCAGGAGCCAAGCTCAACTAGGGGTGAGAATTGGTCGACTCGGGGAGGCAAGTAGTCGGTCTGCAGGAGAGGAGCTCGTACAGAGTTCACGGACTACGGTTTCACTCCAACGAGGATCTTGATCTCACTCGGGGAGGTCCTTGGCCAATATGCAGGAGAGGAGCTTGTACAGGGACTTGGACTTACGGCGACACTACCACTCGAGGACTTTGAAACATTGTTGGAGTCGATAGCTCTCAGGAGCCTTGCTCAACTATAGTGGTGTAAGTTGACTCGGGAAGGCAAGTAGTCGGTCTGCAGTTGAGGAGCTCGTACATAGTTCACGGTCTACGACATTACTCCAACAAGGATCTTGATCTCACTCGAGCAGGTCCTTGGCCAATATGTAAGAGAGGATCTCGTGCAGGGACTTGGACTTACGACGACATTACCACTCGAGGACTTGAAACATTATTGGAGTCGACAGCTCTCAGGAGTCTGGCTCAACTAGAGTGGTGTAAGTCAACTCGGGGAGGCAAGTAGTCAGTCTGTAGGAGAGGAGCTCGTACAGAGTTCACGGACTACGACATCACTCCAACGATGATTTTGATCTCACTCGAGGAGGTCCTTGTCCAATATGCAGGAGAGGAGATCATGTCGGGACTTGGACTTACGACGATACTACCACTCGAGGACTTGAAACATTGTTGGAGTCGACAGCTCTCAGGAGCCTTGCTCAACTAAAGTGGTGTAAGTCGACTCAGGGAGGCAAGTAGTCAGTTTGCGGGAGAGGAGCTCGTACAGTGTTCATGGACCACGACATCACTCCAACGAGGATCTTGATCTCACTCGAGGAGGTCCTTGGCCAATATGCAGGAGCGGAGCTCTTGCAGGGACTTGGACTTAGGGCGACACTACCACTCGAGGACTTGAAACATTGTTGGAGTCGACAGCTCTCAGGAGCCTTGCTCAACTAGAGTGGTGTAAGTCGACTCGGGGAGGCAAGTAGTCGGTCTGCAGGAGAGGAGCTTGTATTGAGTTCACGGACTACGACATCACTCCAACGAGGATCTTGATCTCACTTGAGTAGGTCCGTGGCCAATCTACAGTAGAGGAGCTCGTGCAGGGACTTGGACTTACGACGACACTACCACTCGAGGACTTGAAACATTGTTAGAGTCGACAGCTCTCAGGAGCCTTGCTCAACTAGAGTGGTGTAAGTCGACTCGGGGAGGCAAGTAGTCGGTCTGTAGGAGAGGAGCTCGTACAGAGTTCACGGACTATGACATCACTCCAACGAGGATCTTAATCTCACTCGAGGAGGTCCTTGGTCAATATGCAGGAGAGGAGCTCATGTAGGGACTTGGACTTACGGTGACACTACCACTTGAAGACTTGAAACATTGTTGGAGTCGACAGCTCTCAGGAGCCTTGCTCAACTAGAGTAGTGTAAGTCGACTCGGGGAGGTAAGTAGTCGGTCTGTAAGAGAGGAGCTCGTATAGAGTTCACGAACTACGACATCACTCCAAGGAGGATCTTGATCTCACTCGAGTAGGTCCTTGGCCAATATGCAGGAGAGGAGCTCGTGCAGGGACTTGGACTTATGGCGACACTACCACTCGAGGACTTGAAACATTGTTGGAGTCGTTTCTCCTATTGCTTAAGAGATTTCCAACGAATCAAATGCATCAATATCTTTGAGGACGAAGAAATTACAAGGAGAACAATGATCCCGTCACCGTCGAGTTGGGTGGTTGGCGTCCAGCCCTGTTTCTGATAGTTCCTCCAGTTGGAGGAGAGATGCAATCGAGGGTAGCTAGGCCAACATGCAAGGGGGGAGCTGATCTTGGCCGTCAATGCAGGGGTCCGGTCTTACAAGGACGCTTACATCCTGAGGCATCGTCCCATCGTCTGCCCTAGGCTATCTAGGAGAAACAGGTCGAAGGCACATTTCCCAATCCAACTGTTGGAATCATTTTCAACTCTACCATCCGGCTACGAGCATACATGCATGAGGGGTAATGTTTTTTCTGAGGGTCCTCCAGAACGCATTCGCGACTAACATCTTGTAACACCTCCCCTGTAGTGGACGTATAATATGGGTCCGGCCGGGGCCCCACAACATACGAACGCCACAGCTTTAGTATTATAAGTTGATATGGCTACCCAAACTCAAAACACTTGCACAACACAGCGGAAAACCAAGCACAACTAGAAGTTATCCACTAACCAAAAGAGTAAACCAATGGCCTTAAGGCCTTACATCAAATGTCCAAAAGTAAATAGTACATCAAACATGAATGTGCATAGCACTCCTAGTCTACCTCGGCATGCAAGCCGGACAAAGAGTCTCAAACAAACATCATCAAAAATGTAGTGCTACAAAAGAGGGAAAAACACTTCATGGGGCTTAGGCCTTTCTGGCTGGCGTGCTAGCTTCTGCATGTGATCCTTGCCCTGTAAAAATTATTAGTAACGTGGGTCAGCAAAGGCTGACCGCAACCTGTGTAACAACACATCTCCTACCGGCCGCCCCTAACGGACCCAGGGGAACCCTCCAACCTGCAAGTCAGCACTTCATATGCAAATAAACATCTATAAATAGAAAAGCATTAAAACAGGCTTGGATGTCTCAATCATCAAACATATTCTCTATTGGTTGAGCATATAAAGAAAGGGCCTACTATGCAACATGAATGCAACACCCGGGCTTCACCCAAGGTACAATACAGCGTATGCATCTAGCACAACATCACATCATTTGGGTACTCACATTTCCCCAATTGGCATAAAGCCGCAAACACTAAGGGAGTCACCTCTCCCTTAAGCGGCGCACAGGCCGCCACAAGGAATTCTTGCCAAGGACCCACCCGCTCGTGGGCTTAGCCCCGGGCTTGCCTGCAAGCTCTGACGTCTCATGTCAGGATTCCAACAAACACAGACCGACCGATTCTAAGAAGCCTTGCTGGACCCCACCCGCTCATGGCCTCTTTGCCCGGGCTTGCCCCAAGCTTGACATTCTCGTCAGTCTCACAGAAGGGGACTAGTCTCGCCGGGACACTCTCCACACATGATGCACATGTCACGGGATAGCCAGCCGACCACGGAGACATAGCCACGCCTTGGCACAACACAAACCAAGAGTAAATACATCGTAATCCCTCTTTGTACTGCAGCGTTCCCGCGCACCAAGGAAACCATCTCCAACTCGTGCGGAGCTAACCTTGTCCACCAAGGAAACCATCTTCAACTCATACGGAGCTAACCTTGTCCCTCAAGGAAACCATCTACCGCCACGAGGAGCTAACCTTGTCCGGGTTCGACTACACGTACCTTTTCAAGCAAATGGGACAATCACCACCACAACACAAACGGCATCTTGCCGCAACGGAAAATCTCTACGAATCCCTAAGTTCGTATGCAACATCACCGAGTCGGACTAACGGTCGCGACTACGGCTTCACCCACCATGCCTAATCCACTAGCGAAGCGGATCTCTAATGCAAGATATGCCGGGGACGGACTCAATCAACCCGGAGGTTCCTCTTGAACCTTGGCAAACCAAAGCCCCTCTCATTTGAGAGTTTGGTGCCCAAAAAATCTAGAAGAAAACAATGCTAAAAACGTGCATCCTAAAGACCGAGAGGAGAGATGTCGTTACCTTCCGACTCCTATTCCTTGCCATGGCTAAAATAGCCGGATGGAAATCTTCGTAACGCTCTAAGCTTCACGGATCCGACTCGGCTCGCGATTTGGAGCTCCGAAAACCTTCCTACAGCCCAAGACCTTCTTCTTCTTCCTCCTTGCTCTAGATTCTCTCAAGAACTTAGAAAGAGAAGACTTGAAAAATAATGAGGATCTGCAACCCTAAATTCGGACTTAACTTCCCAGGAGATGGCCTGAACCGTTAGATCCCAAAACCAGAAAAAGAATGGCCGCGATTCGCCTGGAAAACAGAAGACCTGGGCCGAACACGGCCTGGCACACGCCCGTGTCCAGGGTCGTGTGCCCCATTCGCCGTCTCAAATCGACGCGCCTGGAATCGCACACGGGCATCCGACACGCCCGTGTTCCATCTGACACGCCCGTGTCCCCAATGACACGGCCGTGTGGCTAGCCGTGTGCCTCCAACTACACGGCCCCGAAACCAACCCGAGAGGTGACACGGCCTGGGACACGCCCGTGTCCCAAGCCGTGTGCCAAGTCTCGACACCCGTCGACAGGCTTTGTGTCGACACCGCGGAAAAACGTCGAGCGAAGTCGTCGACCAAGCGGGACACGCCCTGTGACACGCCCGTGTCACAGGCCGTGCGCCCCAGTCTCGACACCTTGTCGAGCAAAAGTGTCGACACTTGGGACGAGTGTCGACACGGCCTCGACACGCCCTGCGACACGCCCGTGTCGCAGGCCGTGTGCCACCCTCTCGACACTTTGTCGAGCGAAAGTGTCGACACTTGGGCCGAGTGTCGACACGGCCTCGACACGCCCTGCGACACGCCCGTGTCGCAGGTCGTGTGCTCCACTCTCGACACTCTGTCGAGCGAAAGTATCGACACTTGGGCCGAGTGTCGACACGGCCTCGACACGCCCTGCGACACGCCCGTGTCGCAGGCCGTGTGCCTCCTGCCAGAAACCCAAAAAATTTTCTGAACTGCAGACTGAGCCTCTTGAAAAACTGGGGTGTTACAACTCTCCCCCACTTAACAGAATTTCGTCCCGAAATTTCAAAACAAAAGAGGTACAAAACTTAAATTGTACCTGACAAAAATAGTTCTGGATAGTCTTCTAGCATGGCCTGTTCTCGCTCCCAAGAGAACTCCTCACGACCGCAGTTGTCCCAACAAACTTTCACAAGTTTAACTTCTTTATTCCGCAACTGCCGAGTCTCCGAATCTTCTATAGCGATTGGAAGGACTCGCGTCCTCAAGTCTTCCTCAATCGGCACCGATGCCGGCTCAATCACCACGCTAGCCTCCACCAAGGCTTTCCTCAAAACGGAGACGTGGAAGACGTCATGTAATCCACTCAAATCTGCGGACAACGCCAACCGATAGGCTGCTTTTCCTATCCGCTTAACAATTTCAAAAGGCCCCAAAAACCTTGGGCTCAACTTCTTGAATCGGCGAATCCGTGAGACGCCTTTGAACGGCTTACCTTCAGATAAACTCAATCACCAACTACAAATTCCAACTTCCGGTGACGAGCATTAAAATATTTTGCTTGCCTGTCTTGCGCCACTTTCATATGCTCTTGGATGGTCCGAACCAACTCGCAAGCGTCAACCACCGCATCCTTTCCCAAAAGTTTGGTGTCTCCCGCCTCTGCCCAAGACATTGGCGTTCGACACCTCCTCCCATACAAAGCTTCGTATGACGCCATCTTTATGCTTGCTTGAAAACTATTATTGTATGCAAATTCTACCATGAAGAGGTGATCCTCCCACCTCTTGCCAAAATCAAGAACGCACATTCTCAACATATCCTCCATAGTACGGTTCGTTCTCTCCGTTTGCCCATCAGTTTGAGGATGGAACGTCGTACTGAACTTTAGCTTCGTGCCCAAGATCTTCTGAACCAGTCTCCAGTCTGTGGACGTAAACCGTCCATCGCGATCACTGACTATGCTCTTAGGAATTTCGTGCAGTCGCACAATGTTGTGAACATACAACTCCACCAGCTTCTCCACGCTGTCCTCTTTCCGATTCGGGATGAAGTGAGCCACCTTGGTTAGGCGATCCACGATCACCCAAATAGCATCATTACCATGCTGCGATCTAGGCAAACCATGCACAAAGTCCATGGAAATGTCCTCAAATTTCCACTCAGGAATTGGAAGGGGCTTCAGGAACCCGCCCGGTTTCTGACATTCGGCCTTCACCAAGGCACATGTTTGGCAACGACTTACATACAAAGCTACATCTCGCTTCAACCCCGGCCACCAAAAGGATTTCTTCATATCCAAGTACATCTTTGTACTGCCCGGGTGAATGGAGTACTTTGAGAAGTGAGCCTCAAACATCAACTCCTCACGGAGATTGCCAAACTGCGGTACACAGACCCTTCCGCCCTTCCTCAGAATCCCATCAATCATCTCCCAGGTGCTGCTCTCGCCCGTTTGAGCCTCCAACACAAAAGGTTGAAACTCCACATCCAACCGAGTCGCTTCCGAATACGATCGGACAAGTTGTTTTGCACTTCAATCCAGTTCAACCGTGCCACGCTAGACTCGCCTCTCGCAACACATTCCAATCCAAGGGACTCCCATTCCCGTACCAACCGCTCATCATGAGCTTGGATCCAATTCCCTTGCCCCGAGTACTTTCTACTCAACGCGTCCGCCACCACATTGGCTTTACCCGGCGTATACTGAATCGCCACTTCATAGTCTCCAAGAAACTCAACCCATCTGCGTTGCCGCATGTTCAAGTCCTTTTGATCCAAGAGATACTTCAGGCTTTTATGGTCCGTGAAGATCTCCACCCTTGCGCCATACACATAGTGTCGCCAAATTTTCAATGCGAAGATTACCGCCGCCAACTCCAAATCATGGACGGGGTAATTCCTCTCATGAGGTTTCAGCTGTCTAGACCCAAAAGCTATCACCTTCCCATGTTGCACCAAAACGCAACCCAAACCGCATCCCGATGCGTCACTGAAGATCTGAAATCCCTCGGTCCCTTGCGGTAGACTCAGGATTGGAGCCATCATAAGCCTCTCCTTCAGGGCCTCAAATGCTTGACCGCATTCTTGGGTCCACACAAATTTATGGTCTTTGCGAGTGAGAGAGGTGAGGGGTAGAGCTATCTTCGAGAAATTCTCCACGAATCTCCTATAATACCCGGCTAGTCCAAGAAAACTTCGGACTTCCGCCACGGTCCTCAACACCGGCCAATCTCTGATGGCCTCCACTTTCGCTGGATCCACTGCCACCCCATCACCACTAATCACGTGGCCCAAAAATGCCACCTTCTCCAACCAGAACTCGCATTTGGAGAATTTTGCATACAACTCATTCTCCCTCAACACTTGCAAAACCATTCTTAAGTGGGTCTCATGCTCCACTTGCGATTTGGAATACACCAAAATATCATCAATGAAAACAACCACAAAAGAATCCAAGTATTCCCGGAATACCCGATTCATCAGATCCATGAACACCGATGGTGCGTTCGTCAACCCGAACGGCATCACTGTAAACTCAAAGTGTCCATACCTTGTACCAAAGGCAGTTTTGGGTATGTCCTCATCTCGAATTCACAGTTGATAGTAGCCTGACTTCAAGTCCAGTTTCGAATATACCACTGACCCCACCAATTGGTCGAACAAATCGTCTATCCGAGGGATCAGATACTTATTCTTGACGGTCAATTTGTTCAGCTCTCGGTAGTCTATGCATAGGCGCATGCTACCGTCCTTCTTCTTTACAAACAACACCGGTGCGCTCCATGGTGAAGAACTGGGTCTAATATACCCTTGCTCCAACAGTTCCTGTAACTGTACCTTAAGTTCCGCCAACTCCTTTGGTGCCATCCTAAAAGGAGGACGTGACACCGGTCTAGCCTCCGGCACTAACTCGATCGAGAAGTCGATCTCCCGCCGAGGAGGCGCTCCAGGGAGTTCATCCGGAAACACATCCTTGAACTCTGCCACCAACGGGCACTTCCTCAAAAGATAGTTGGGAGAGACGAACCTCCAACAACGCTACCAGCGCCACTCCACCCTGGTTAACCGCCCGCACCAACTGCATGGCCGAAATCAGGGAACAGGCCACTCCACAAAGGCCCTCAAATTTGACTTCCGTTTGCCCCTTACTCCTTAGAGTCACTACCTTGGATAAACAATCAATGCTGGCGCGCTGCTCTGCAAGCCAGTCCATGCCCAAAATGACATCGAACTCTACTAATGGTAACACTGCTGCTTCCAGAGCGAAGACAACTCCGTCTAGCTCCCAACAAATGCGCCCTTTAGCCCCGGTGGTCATAGATGACTCATTGGGCATGCGCACTTTCAGCTCTGCTCCCGACGAGAAAGACTCAACTCCTATTCTCCGGATGAAGCTCTCCGCAAGAAAGGAGTGTGATGCTCCCGTATCAAACAATACCCTAGCGGGGTATCCGGAAACTAACATGAAGCCTACAACATAGACATTACACAAAAGTCTAAAAGGATGAAGCACAAAATTTAAACTTAAATTTTCTTCATACCTGTCACCACATCAGTCTGGCGGATCGCTTCTTGCTGTCCAAGGTTGTAGGCCCTTGGTTGCACCGGTTGGAACCGAGAAGCGCTCGACTCCGCCATCTTTCCCTTCTCTGCAGCACTGGGGCCGGAGCGCACAGTCTGCTCCTGCTTTGCCTCTTGCCCCGCACCCCCTTGCTGACAAGCACAGGCTATATGCCCAACCTTCCCACAGTTGTAGCACGTCGGCGGTCCCCTAGAGTGGGAACCCCCAGGCGTCCAGTTGCTCCTCTCACCAGATCTGGGAGTGTGAGGCTTCTTCCTCCACCTACTCCCATCAGACTTTCCATGAGATTGGGAAGGCTTCCCTTCCCCTTGCTTGGGAGTAAAACCCTTACGGCGTTGGGTTCGCTCCAAATCACTTTCCAAGATCCTGGCAGCCTCAACTAGCTCATTGAATCCGCCTCTCTTCATGGAGATGAGAGGTTGTCTCAAATTCTCCCTCAGCCCCTGGTAGAAGAGGTTATCCCTCTCTACGTCATCCGCCATAGTCGTTCCCGCATAACGACCCAAACGGGTGAACTCTTGCACGTACTCATCCACTGTCTTGTCTCGCTACATTAGATGCAGAAACTGCCTCTGCAGGGCCAATCGTGTTGAAACTGGAATATACCTCTTAAGAAAAGCGTCCCCGAACTCTTCCACTGACGGGTGCGTCCTGGGAACTGGCGCCCGCTAAGGCTCACCCACCACAACTTAGCGTCTCCTTCCAACATGAACGCCGCATACTCCGCTTTCTTTTCCTCTGGCGTCTCTGCCGCCCTTAGTAGTTCTTGAATACGAACCCACCAATCCTCCGCATCTGTTGGCGTTCCAACACCCTTGAAAGACGGGGGATGGAAACTCAGGAAGTACTTCATGTGTCGGTCTCCATGTCCTACCACCACCCTTTCTGCCAAAGGCTCCACTCGCCTGGCTTCTCCGCCTGGCACGGCCGTCGCCGTGTCCGGTGTAGCAGGGGTTGCTACCTGGGCTGCAGCCGCCGCTTGGGCTGCCACCATCGCTTCTGCAAGCATACGGCAGAAGTCGGCCGGGTTTACACCCGTGCCCAAAAGGCCTGGAGCAGTAGCACTGCTCGCCGAGAGATCATCCCTTGCTCTTGAAGTGCCCGCCTCGTTGCTTGCACTCTTCAGGAAAACAAGAAATAAGGGATTAGTCTCCGATCTCAAGACTAAAACATAAGGACACTCACGGTCCCGCGTTACTCTTATGTGGATAACTTCTCTACGCACTAACCTTGAATCTAACATGGCTCTGATACCAAATTGTAACACCTCCCCTGTAGTGGACGTATAATATGGGTCCGGCCGGGGCCCCACAACATACGAACGCCACAGCTTTAGTATTATAAGTTGATATGACTACCCAAACTCAAAACACTTGCACAACACAGCGAAAAACCAAGCACAACTAGAAGTTATCCACTAACCAAAAGAGTAAACCAATGGCCTTAAGGCCTTACATCAAATGTCCAAAAGTAAATAATACATCAAACATGAATGTGCATAGCACTCCTAGTCTACCTCGGCATGCAAGCCGGACAAAAGAGTCTCAAACAAACATCATCAAAAATGTAGTGCTACAAAAGAGGGAAAAACACTTCATGGGGCTTAGGCCTTTCTGGCCGGCGTGCTAGCTTCTGCATGCGATCCTTGCCCTGTAAAAATTATTAGTAACGTGGGTCAGCAAAGGCTGACCGCAAACTGTGTAACAACACATCTCCTCCCGGCCGCCCCTAACGGACCCCGGGGAACCCTCCAACCTGCAAGTCAGCACTTCATATGCAAATAAACATCTATAAATAGAAAAGCATTAAAACAGGCTTGGATGTCTCAATCATCAAACATGTTCTCTATTGGTTGAGCATATAAAGAAAGGGCCTACTATGCAACATGAATGCAACACCCGGGCTTCACCCAAGGTACCCTACAGCGTATGCATCTAGCACAACATCACATCATTTGGGTACTCACATTTCCCCAATTGGCATAAAGCTGCAAACACTAAGGGAGTCACCTCTCCCTTAAGCGGCGCACAGGCCGCCACAAGGAATTCTTGCCAAGGCCCCACCCGCTCGTGGGCTTAGCCCCGGGCTTGCCTGCAAGCTCTGACGTCTCATGTCAGGATTCCAACAAACACAGACCGACCGATTATAAGAAGCCTTGCTGGACCCCACCCGCTCATGGCCTCTTTGCCCGGGCTTGCCCCAAGCTTGGCATTCTCGTCAGTCTCACAGAAGGGGACTAGTCTCGCCGGGACACTCTCCACACATGACGCACATGTCACGGGATAGCCAGCCGACCACGGAGACATAGCCACGCCTTGGCACAACACAAACCAAGACTAAATACATCGTAATCCCTCTTTGTACTGCAGCGTTCCCGCGCACCAAGGAAACCATCTCCAACTCGTGCGGAGCTAACCTTGTCCACCAAGGAAACCATCTCCAACTCATACGGAGCTAACCTTGTCCCTCAAGGAAACCATCTACCGCCACGAGGAGCTAACCTTGTCCGGGTTCGACTACACGTACCTTTTCAAGCAAACGGGCCAATCACCACCACAACACAAACGGCATCTTGCCGCAACGGAAAATCTCTACGAATCCCTAAGTTCGTATGCAACATCACCGAGTCGGACTAACGGTCGCGACTACGGCTTCACCCACCATGCCTAATCCACTAGCGAAGCGGATCTCTAATGCAAGATATGCCGGGGACGGACTCAATCAACCCGGAGGTTCCTCTTGAACCTTGGCAAACCAAAGCCCCTCTCATTTGAGAGTTTGGTGCCCAAAAAATCTAGAAGAAAACGATGCTAAAAACGTGCATCCTAAAGACCGAGAGGAGAGATGTCGTTACCTTCCGACTCCTCTTCCTTGCCATGGCTAAAATAGCCGGATGGAAATCTTCGTAACGCTCTAAGCTTCACGGATCCGGACTCGGCTCGCGATTTGGAGCTCCGAAACCCTTCCTACAGCCCAAGACCTTCTTCTTCCTCCTTGCTCTAGATTCTCTCAAGAACTTAGAAAGAGAAGACTTGAAAAATAATGAGGATCTGCAACCCTAAATTCGGACTTAACTTCCCAAGAGATGGCCTGAACCGTTAGATCCCAAAACCAGAAAAAGAATGGTCGCGATTCGCCTGGAAAACAGAAGACCTGGGCCGAACACGGCCTGGCACACGCCCGTGTCCAGGGCCGTGTGCCCCATTCGCCGTCTCAAATCGACGCGCCTGGAATCGCACACGGGCATCCGACACGCCCGTGTTCCATCTGACACGCCCGTGTCCCCAGTGACACGGACGTGTGGCTAGCCGTGTGCCTCCAACTACACGGCCCTGAAACCAACCCGAGAGGTGACACGGCCTGGGACACGCCCGTGTCCCAAGCCGTGTGCCAAGTCTCGACACCCGTCGACAGGCTTTGTGTCGACACCGCGGAAAAACGTCGAGCGAAGGTCGTCGACCAAGCGGGACATGCCCTGTGACACGCCCGTGTCACAGGCCGTGTGCCCCAGTCTCGACACATTGTCGAGCAAAAGTGTCGACACTTGGGGCGAGTGTCGACACGGCCTCGACACGCCCTGCGACACGCCCGTGTCGCAGGCCGTGTGCCACCCTCTCGACACTTTGTCGAGCGAAAGTGTCGACACTTGGGCCGAGTGTCGACACGGCCTCGACACGCCCTGCGACACGCCCATGTCGCAGGCTGTGTGCTCCACTCTCGACACTCTGTCGAGCGAAAGTGTCGACACTTGGTCCGAGTGTCGACACGGCCTCGACACGCCCTGCGACACGCCCGTGTCGCAGGCCGTGTGCCTCCTGCCAGAAACCCAAAAATTTTTCTGAACTGCTGACTGAGCCTCTTGAAAAACTGGGGTGTTACACATCTTCCCTTGGGCCTATCTCTGCCCTTTGGTTAGTTATCCTGTCTTTGGAAATAATTGACGAGCTGTTGCCCAAATGAGGGCTTGGTAAGGTCGATCCTTCCTCGAATCCGAGATATTGGGGTCCAAACCTGTTCCTGATAGTTCCTCCAGTCGGAGGAGAGATGCGGTCGGGGGTATCTCGGCCGACATACAAGGGGGGAGCTTATCTCGGCCGTCATTGCAGAGGCTCGGTCTTACAAGAGTGCTTCCGGAGGCATCGTCACATCATCAGTACTGGGCTACCTAGGACAGCCGGTTTCTCGGATCGATATCGGAGCAGAACTTTAAGGCCTCAGAAATCTTGAGATGAAAAAGTACAAAGTGAAGCCAAATAGTTGCCACTATCTGTATATATATATGTGAAAATATGTACAAGTAAAATACAACATTAACCGCTAGGGATAAAACCTTTGCATGTCATCCCCGCTCCAAGTACCTCTCAATTGCTCTCTACTCTGATCCTGAAGATAATATCCTCTGGTGGCCAAGGCTTCTTGGACGATGAAGGGACCTTCCCAATTAGGATGCAACATGCCAACTGTTACTCCTCTTCCTGCGGCATCCACCTTTTTCATTACCAGATCCCCTGTGAGGAATTGTTTTAGGCAGATGTTCTTGTCAAAGTGTTTTGCCATGCGCCGCTTGATCTCCTCTTGGCGGATGGAGGCCAAGTCACGAATCTCTTAAACAAAATCCAGCAAGAGCATTTGAACATCTTTATTTTCCAAGCGCCATTCTTTGCTGCCATCTCCAGCTACTATGACTCTCGGGCTCCGAACCTCAAACTCCACTGGGATGAGTGCCTCAGACCCGTGGGATAACTTGAAGGGAGTTTCCCCCGTAGCCGAGTTTGAAGTTATTCTCAGAGCCCAAAGGACTGAGGGTATATGCTCTGCCCAATTTCCCTTCAAGTTGGTGACTTTTTTCTTTAAAAGGTTGATGACCAACTTGTTGACGGCCTCTACTTGTCTGTTACTGTGAGTATGATGCACAAAGGCAAATCGAAGATCCGTCCTTAGCTGCTTACAGAAGTCCTCTAACTCCAGGCTGGCGAACTGTGACCCATTGTCATTGACGATGGCGAGAGGAATCCCGAACCTGCATGAAATCTCTCCCTAGATGAATTCTTTACAATCTGCGAAGTGGTCTTGGCCAAAGCTTTTGTCTTGATCCATTTGGAGAAGTAATCGATCATGACAAGGACGAACTTTCTCTGTCCGCTGGCCTGAGTAAAAGGGTCGATCAAGTCCATCACCCAGATGGAGAAGGGCCATTGAGCAGTGATCGAGCGCAGATGTTGAGCTGGTTGTAGTTGAAGAGGCACGAAGAGCTGACATTGGAGACATTTCTTGGCAAAGGCTTCTGCATCCTTTCGAATGGTGGGCCAGAAATATTCGTGCCTTAGAATTCTTTGTTCCAGAGTGCGAGTCCCTGAATGACTGTCACACTCTCCCGAATAAATCTCCTCCAAAACACGAGGGACTTCAACCTCCGACAGACACCGAGCTAGAGGGCCTGAGATAGTTTTGTGATAGAGCTCTTCTTCCTGAAGTAAGTAATATGCGGCTTTGTAGCGGAACTTCCTCTAATCTCCCTCATTGGCAGGAACCTGACCTGTTGCCGGGAAAGAAACGAACGGATCCCTCTAGGACGCCCTCTGCTCGATCTCCATCATCTCCCCATCTTCAATGGATGGTCGGAACAGTTTAGTTACGGTCCCCCCAGCCCGGGGACAGTACTTGGCAAGGTAGTCGCTTTCTGAATTCTCTTCTCAGGGTACATGCTCGACGAAGATATATTGAAATCCCTGAATCAGACCTTTCACTTTGATTAAGTACCGCTGCAAGACCGGATAATTCACCTCGAACTCGCCTCTGATCTGGGAAGTGACTACCATCGAGTCGGTGAAGGCTCTGATATCTCGAATTGCCAACTCCTTGGCGAGACGCAAGCCATCCACCATAGCTTCATACTCCGCCTGATTATTGGTAACGGGGAAGAGGATCTCGACTGTTTGCTCGATCCTGGTTCCCTGATGGCTCACCATCACGACTCTGGCTCCCACAGAATACCTGCCTGAAGTCCCGTCCACAAACATCTTCCAGAAAACTGGGCTAGAAGAGCCTTCATCTCCTTCCACCTCAACTGAGAAGTCGGCCAGGAAATCCGCCACTGCCTGCACCTTGATCGCCACCCTTAGAGAGTAAGAAATATCGAACTCACAAAGCTCCACTGCCCACTTCGCCAGTCTGCCTGAATGCTCCACTCCATCCAGGATACTGCGTAGAGGTTGATCGGAGACGACCCTGATGGAGTGAGCCTGAAAATAAGGACGGAGCCTCCGAGCCAAAACTACCAAAGTAAACACCAACTTCTCCAAAATAGGATATCTCGTTTCCGCCTGCCGCAGCACTCTACTCACATAGTAGACGGGGAGCTGTCTCTTGCCTTCTTCTCGAACCAACAATGAGCCAACCTCCTCTACTCCTACCCCCAAATAGAGAAAAAGATCTTTGTTACCTCGTGGACCTTGGAGGAGAGGATCTTGGGTAAGCTGTTGATTGAGCTTTCCAAAGGCCTCCTCACACTCCGCGGTCCACTCGAATTTCTGGTTCCCCCGAAGAGTCTTGAAAAATGGAGACCATTTCTCTCCCGCCTTGGATAAAAACTGACTAAGGCCTGCCAGCCTTCCCGTCAATCTTGGAACCTCCTTGGGATCCTTTGGAGACGTCATCTCCAGAATGGCATTCACTTTGTCTGGATTAGGTTCCACCCCCTATGAGTGAGGATGTGACCTAAGAACTTCCCTCTTCCTGCACCGAAGATGCATTTGGCCGGGTTGAGTCGCATCTTATACTTTCTCAGGGTAGCTAAGGTCTCCACCAGATCCTTTATGTGCTCTGCAACGCTTTTGCTTTTGACGAGAAGATCGTCCACATAGACTTCCAAGTTCCGACCCTTCTGCTCCTTGAATATTTGATTCATCATCCTTTGATAAGTCGCGCCTGCATTTTTGAGCCTGAAGGACATCATCTTGTAGCTATAGCAGTCATCGCTGGTTATGAAGAAGATGTCGCGGCAGTCGGGGGGGATGTATCCGGATCTGGTGATACCCTAAAAAAGCATCAAGAAAACTCATCACACGAAACCCGACAGCGGAATCAACCAATACGTCGATTTTAGGCAAGGGGTATCAATCCTTCAGGCAAGCTTTATTCAGCATAGAAAAATCGATACAAAGACGTCAGCCCCCTCCGGGATTCTTCACCATTACAACATTGGAGACCCGGCCTGAATACTGGATCTCTGAAACAAAACCCGCCTCCAACAGCATCTTAACCTCCTCCCTGATTGGTCTGGCCAGTATGGCATCGCTCTTCCTCTGCATCTGATGAACGGGAGCCATTGCGGGATCCAGGTTGAGGCGATGGCAGACAACATCATCGTCAACTCCTGACATCTCGGCGGCGCTCCAAGCAAAAACGTCGATGTTGTCTTGCAGACAAGCGGCCGACCATCTCGATCTTCCCTTTCAGCGGCGGGGATCCTCCAACCTTCAGCAGCCCAGGCTCTCCTCCTTGAGAGATCACTTCTACCTCCTCCACCTCTTCAGCAGCACACAACCCCTTCTCCTTCTCCAGCAGCTCCTCCAACTTCTCCGCGTCACCCATCCAGTTGATGGTGCTGACGACATTCAGGTAGAACTCCCTGGAGGCCTTGGGATCTCCCCTGATCCTGATCTGGACATGCCCCCGGTAGTACTTCAAGCACTGATGATATGACGACAAAACAACCTTGAAATAGGTGATGAGGGGCCGCCCGAAGATGGCGTTGTATCCGCTCAGCGCATCGACAATGATAAAGCGGCATCAGATCGAAGTCCCACTGAGTGTAAACAGAAGTTCCACTGCCCCTTCCACCTCTTTCTTCTCTCCTGAGAAGCCAAAGAGGGGTCCATCTGCAGCCTGGACCCGAGACGCTTCCACTTGAAGCCCGACGAAGGTTCTTTTGAAAATGATTTTCACCGAGCTCCTGTTATCTGCGAGGATTCGGTCAATGGTGAAGTATTCGATGGCGGCTTGAATCACCAAGGCGTCGTGGAAGGGGTTCTCATTCCCCAGCATATCCTCCTCCGAGAAGGTGATCTCTTCCAACAGCGACGGGTTCTGCGGCGTTGAGGCGACGTTCTTCCTATAGATCTGGTGGAGGCTCCCCTTGTGGGAATCTCCGAGTCCGGCCCCTCCATTGATCACCCCTACATGCCCACCTCATGGGCCATGTATCACCTCTCCACGAACTCCCAGGTCGACGTGATCTTCATTCCTCCTCCTCATTGGAGCTTGGAATGCTACCTGCCCCATCGGGGCCTCCTGCCTCTGTTGTTCCCTCTCCGCTGCTCCTTCTTCCAATCTCATCCTTGCTTCCCAGAACTCAGGTCAAGCCCAGATCCTATGCCCCTCTGCTCGATGGATGTCACAGTAGAGGGGAATCTCTGCATCCTGACGCATCGCCCGCTGCTTCCTCCAGTGTCGTTTGTTGTCTTTACGGGCGATGACCATCGTCTCCCTTCTTCCTCCTCCTTCTCCTCGGCCTCCATCCTGCCGGTTGTCGTTCCTCCTCTCCTCCTGGAAGTTTTGTCTCACTGGTGGTCTCCACTGGGGGCGATTCTCGGGATATTGGAATCGTCTATCCCCCCTCTTTTTGCCCGGGCCTCCGCTGGCCTCCTCTCTTCTTGTCTTCGAGGCCTCTCATGCCTCCTCTCCTCAACCCTTCTGGGCTCTTCTCTCGTCCTCCTGTCTCTCTCCTCGGCTCTTCCTTCCTCCTCTCAACCTGCCTCTCTGGCGTCCTCCTTACCTTCGCCCCCAAAGGTCCTACTCTCCCCCTCTCCATCGGATCATCTCCGTCCAGCCTTGCCAATAAGTCTTTGTTCTTCTCCTCTCCCCGAACAAAAGTGTTCGCACTCTCTATCATCTCTTCGAAAGACCTCAGGGTAATAGACCCCATCTCCATACTGAACAATCCCTGCTTCAACCCGAACTTCATGGCCACCATCAGAGTGAAGTTGTCCACCTCCTCTACCTTCAGGATCTCCTCCTGGAACGATCGACGTAATGACCCAAGCTCTCATGCTGCCCTCAGGTAACCTTGAAGAGAGCTGTTGCCTCCTTCTTCCTTTTCTTGGATTTCGCGAACCTCGCCATGAGGCCCTGACCCAGGTCGGAGAAACAGTGTACGAACCCTACTGGTAGTTGATGAAACCAATCTCTGGCATTCCCCTTGAGGGTGATGGAGAAGAACTGACATTTGAAGGCGTCAGACATGTTGCGGATGGAGACGACGTCTTCGAACCATTTAAGGTGTCTGACAGGGTCGTCCCTGCCAAAATAGTAGGTGAGAACGAGCTCTCTGAACCCTTCGGGAATGGGGGCAGCGAGGATCTCGTCACAGAAGGGGCTACTCCCTCCCTGGCGGTGGCGAGTTTCATCCTCGCTGGAGACATCATGCTCGTTGTAGTGCCGAGTATCTTGGTATCTCGCCGGCGACATCGGATCCCGAAAGCGGACACCTTAACTGCCCGCCGGATGATGTCGCGACTGCATCTGTCGCTCTTCTCTGGCCCAAGCGGGCTCCTTTCCAGCTCGCCTCGGTGGCGCTTCCTCATCCAGTGGTGTCATGCGACTGGGGGAAGTAGCCGTGACATCGGCGCGATGTGAAAACCCGTCGAGGATGGTCTGCTCAATCTGCTTCGCAAACTCCTCGAACGCAGCAATTGTCACGAACGCGCCACCTCGCACGACATCTCCAACTCCTGCCGAGTTGCCGACCATCCCTCCATGCTCGCCATCATTGACCATCTTACTAAACCACTAAACTTTCCTCCTTGGATGTGATCCACGCTCACCGCACCAAGTGTTGAAGCCAGGAAAATTCTCAACCTCGAATTCGGACCAATGCCGCCTAAGGTTACCGACTCAGAGGTTAGATCAGATGACTAGGATGAAGAATGAAGGATGAAGGTCAACAGGACCCCAGATGTTGTGGCAGGAAGGTCCCACCACGTACCCGGATGCTCGAAAAGAGCAGCCCATTCTCAACCAAAAATGGTCAAACTAGGTACGAGGGAGGCTAGCTGATGACAAGACGCAAGGTCGCGACCTGACCTCTAAGGAAAAAGAATCCAAAGACTTGACTAATATCTTGAAAGAGAGCTCGCGAGTATCCTGCAGAGGATTTCCAGTGTCTCACCTCGTAACCTTGAGGTCCTATTTATAGACAAATCCTAGGAGGGGGGGGGGTCATATTTATACCCCATGCCCTGACGACTAGGCAAGTTCCGGAGGAACTCGCACGGGCTAGGCGAGTATCTCGCCTAGTCGCCTACCTAGCGAGTATGCGAGGGGAGCTCGCCATACTCGAACAGGCCTTCTACGGTCTTGCGCGCTGATGTTGACTCTTGTCTTGACTTGTTGACCTTGACTTCTGCCGACCTGGCTGTGGTGGGACCCATCATCGACGAATACGGGTTGTACAATCCACATAGAGCTTTGTTAGCTTTTCCACTAAATCATATTTCCGCTTAGGAATGAAGTGTGACATCTTTGTCAAACGGTCTATGATTACCCAAACAAAGTCGTTACCATGTTGCGATCTCAGCAATCCATGCACGAAATCCATTGATATGTCGTTGAACTTCCATTCTGGAATCAGCAAAGACTTTAAGAATTCTCCCGATTTCTGACAGCCGTCCCTCACTAGTGCGCAAGTATGACACTTCACCACATAGTGAACTATGTCTTTCTTCGGACCTAACCACCAAAATAATGTCTTCATATCTTTATACATCTTTGTGCTCCTCGGGTGGATCAAGTACTTGATAAAATGAGCCTCGTACATCAAATCTTCCTGTAAGGTGCCAAACTTTGAGATGAACAAACGGTCGTCTTTCTGCAAAAGACCATCTTCATGAGAAAACTCAGCATTAGACTCATCCACGATCTCCGCTACGTAGCACTTCATGCTTTCATCAAGCTCCAACGCTTGTCAAATTCTGTCTGTGAGTTCATATTGCACCTCCGTCCAGCTTGAGCATGCATTCGTCGTTGCATTCCTCTCGATTCAAGATATTTCCAAAGCTTCTAATTCACTGATGAGGCGCTCTTCGTGTCTCAAAATCTAGTTTGCCTGCGCAGGAGTCTTTCAGATCAATGCATCTACGACAACATTTCTCTTGCCAAAAATCTACTGAAACTTGAAGGTGAAGTCCCCGGGAAACTCCATCCACCTCCGTCGTCACATGTTTAAGTCCTGATATATCTGATACTTTAGACTCTTATGGTCCGTAAAGATATTGATTTTCATGCCATATAAATAGTGTTACCAAAGCTTTAGAGCGAATACCACGACCGCTAACTCCGAGTCATGGACCAGATAATTCCTTTTATGCACTTTCAGCTAACGAGAGGTATATGCTATAACCTTCCCAAACTGCTGAAGAACACAACCTAAGCCGCTCCATGAGGCATCACTATAGATCTTATAGCCGTTCGCACCACATGACGAGCACAAAATAGGCATCATTATCAGAAGACCTTTCAACTCCTCAAAAGCTCGTGCGCACTATAGTGTTCAAATGAACTTCTGATTCTTCCTTGTCAATGTAGTGAGAGGAAATCAATCCTTGAAAAGTTATCTATGAAGTGTCTATATAGCCGATAAGTCCAAGGAAACTCCTGACTTTCGCTACAAAAACAAGTACATGTCACTCTTGTATCACAACTATCTTTGTCGGATCCACAACAATACCCTCTCCAGTAACTACACGACCAAGAAAAACCACTGAAGATAACCAAAACTCACACTTATAGAACTTGATATATAGTTGATTCTTTCTCAGGGTATGCAAAACCAACCTCAAATAATTCACATGATCCTCTTCTAACTGAGAGTATACTAGTATGTCGTCAATAAAGATGATTACAAACATGTCCAAATACTCTCTAAAGGTCCTCTGCATCAAGTCCATAAACACCAATGACGCATTGGTGAGCCCAAAAGGCATCATAGTAAATTCATAATGCTCATAGCGTGTACCAAACGTTGTCTTGAGAATATCACTTTCCCTAATCCTCAACTGATAGTAGCCAGACTTTAAATCCAGCTTCGAATAGATAGTTGATCCAGTCAGCTAATCAAACAAATCATCAATTCTCGGAATCGGATACTTATTTTTCTCTGTCCCCTTGTTCAGTTCACGGTAGTCAATGCATAGACGCAAGCTTCCATTCTTTTTCTTTATAAAGAGGACCAATACACTCCAATGTGACATACTTGGACGTATATAGCTTTACTCTAGCAACTCTTGAAATTGAACCTTCAGTTCCGTCATATCTTTTAGCACCACACGATACAGTGAGCGTGAGAGAAGTTTCGCACATGGTACCGCCTCAATAACGAAGTTGATCTTTTGCTGAGGTGGAATCACAGGGAGATTCTTAGGAAAAAATATCCGCAAACTCTGACACAATAGGGACGTGACTCAAACTGGACTTTGGCTGAACAATCTCCAAATAGCGTGAAGAATAACTCCGCACCCTTCTGAACCGCCTTGACTACTTGGAGAGCAGACATCAGTATCTTTCTTGATCCTCGCATACTAGAGAATTTAGTATTGCGTTCGGTATTCTGTTCCGGTGCGACTTCCTTTGAGTTGTAATCAATGTAGGCATGCTGCTCCGAGAGTCAGTTTATGATAAGCAATACATCACCAATTCAGACCAACCTATCTGAATGAGCTTCACACAACGTGCCTATTCCGTACTTCGATTCCAGATTCTATATGCAAGTAACTCATGGGGATACCAACGATCAACCCGCTGGAAATTCCTTCGCTCACCACTAATTAGTGGGGGACTACATGCTACCATGCCAAAATAAGGACTTCACATGTTCAAAGAGGAAGATCGTTACCCTTGAAGTTCGTTACGACGACATGGATGAGAAACTAGCCGGATGAAATCGACCGCAATGGACTCACCTCTGCGAATCTGAACTCGGCTCGTGACTTGGAACTCCGAAGCTCCAATAATGACGAGATCTCCTTCTTCTTCCTATTCCTTTGCTCTCCCCTCTCTCTAACTTCTTAGAAAAAGAAAGCCCTAAGTTAGAATTGTTGGTGTTACCATGATGATCTGCAAGTGGTCAAACAAGTAGTCTGACTGCCAACGCGATATGAGCTTATATGGTCGCACATAAGAGCATTTGAAGAAGTTGGATGAATGAATTGTGTTGGTCTTACTCATATGTGATGAGTAAAGGACTAAGCACTTGACTTATTGGAATTCGTCGAGAGATCAGCTGATTCGTCGAGTACGTCGAGACCTCTCGTCGATTTGTCGAGTCATCAGCTGATTCATCGAGTGCGTCGTGTGCGTTTTATGTTATGCAAATTTCTTGATCAATGTTCATCGCAAGATCCAAGTTTCTCTTTACGGTTATCTTGAAATTTATTCCGCTGCGCACATTTGATGTGGTATCTCAATAAAACCCTATAAGAATGAGGAATAACCCCCATCCCACGGACTTAAAACAGCAGAAGACACTGCCCACCGTCGGATCGTTGACGAATGACCATGATTCAAAACAGTTCATGTACAGAGCGCTACCGTCGCACAGTAATAAGCTACCGGTGTCACAACCCGCATCTTCTCCGTTTTTTTGTAACGACATAGGGAGGACCCCTAGTGCCTCCCGACCCACCAGCAGCCCATGGAGGACCAATGGCACCACGGTGGTACAGCCGAAATCTACAAGGCCTGCAGGACGTACACCCCAAAGCATCTCCGGCCTATTTATCAGCACGGTGCATTGTTGCCACAGGGTCTCGAACCCGCAACTTTGATAAGATGCCTTTAATACCACTCCTCATCACCACCTGAGCCGCAGCTCAGCTGGTGATGAGGAGTGGTATTAAAGGCTTCATATCCACCCGATCGAGGGGCATGGTCAGTAACTCTATTAACTTATATGCATTGTTTTTAACTTAATTTCATAAATCTTTTACATGAGGTAAATGTGAGGACGAGTAGCCTGAGCGTCTGCAGTTGTCCCCTGTACGGCGTGGCATCACGACGCGTATTTTATCTACTCTGACGTATTTTTGAATACAGGGAAAATGCGGGTTGTGACAACTGCCGCGTGGTACCTCGGACGATGGTTTGTCCGGCTAGCCCACCATTCAAATTCTCTATACATACGTCGACACGTAGCTGCGTCGTAACTATCCTGCTACAGCCACACAGTACCAAACTACCGCCACGCGGTAGTCATTCGATGCATCAATTCATCGAGTGTGTCGAGTGTTATCGTCACGTGGTATCAAGCTTCCGCTAGGTTGTATCTCGCAGAAGGCTCTGACAATAAATCTGTAATGCTATCGCCGACGCTAACACTACCGTCGGATGGTAGTTCACAAAGAGTTATTTCTATGTAAGCTCTGGGGAGTTGCATAAGGAGGCGGCGCGCGCGAAGGTGCACAAGGAAGAGATGCGTGCAAGAGTGCGTAAGGAAACGACGTGCGTGAAGGCGCGCGAGGAAGAGATGCACGCAAGGAGGCGACGAGCGCAAAGGCACACAGGGAAGAGATGTGTTCGAGAGCGCGCAAGGAGGCACCGCACGTGGGAGCACACAAGGAAGAGAAGTGTAGGTTAAAAAAATCCTGGGCGGATAAGAGAGATGAAGATCTTCGAAGAGAGCTTCGGAGATGAAGGAGATCTTCAAGGAGGATCAATGAGTGTTTGAAGATCTTCAAAGGGGGGAGAAGGAAACGAAGAAGATGAAGGAAAGAGATAAAAAATCTGTAGGAGGGTATTCCGGCCGAGGAGAGAATGAGAATAAAGGAGTATCTAAGGCCCTATTTATAGGCTTCATGAGTGGTTATGACAGTTATGCGGCTATCCGCAACACATAATCATCATGTTCGTTATTAATAGACCGATTTTATAACTTTGCCTGCGTATATTATTATATAATTTTACTAGACGCAGTGTAACGACTACATCCGTTCACAGGTATATACTAGAAGGTCCGACCGGGGTCCTACAACATATACCATAAAACAGACGGCAAAGTCACGGTGTGATACCAGAGTTGTGCATCCTAACTCATTGCATTCTAGCGGAAGCCTATAACACGAAGCTGAACTCACACACATGAATGCCCACCATATAAAAGCTCCACATTTATATAAAACATGAATGTCCAGATACAAAACAGTCGACCTTATGACCTTACAGGGCTTTACACAACAGTGGCCTCAAACATTGGTGCGCAGGCCGATCACATATAACAAACATAGAACATTTCAGTTTAGCCTTCAAGGGCGAGCAGCGGCAGCAGCAACAGCAGCAGCAGGGCCTTCAACCTCTATGTGTCCCGCTCGACTCTCCAGCACCTGCACAGGGATAGTCCACCCAACAGTGGCAAACAAGGCAATGGTCAACATTCAGCCGACCAATTTTATAACGACCTCACCCCTTTCCCGAGGCAGTGGTATTCCTTCCCTGCAGGCATATCATTTCACAAGCAGATATGTATATCATACATTGTGCTCTCACACACATACATTCCATCACAACCGTCTGCCACGCGGCCCGACAGTTCGTGCACTCAGGGCACATTCTTGGTGTACCGCCGAACCAGGGTCCCACCACCGTATCAGGGTCGCAACCCAACGGTAACTATTGAGCATTTTGCTCCATGACGTGCAGCCGGAGACTTTAGTCTTAACACATCGGGATTGGCCTGTATCCCCCCATTGTGCCACGACGCGCAAGCCTAAGACTCTTGCTATGCGCTCCAACATACCGCACTTTCAGGTCTCACATCGGACGAACATAGTGTAGGTCGGATCATCCACCCCCCGTTGCTCAAGTCACCTTGCCATCACCGAGTACGGCGTACTCGCGACTACATAAAAGGCGCGGGTCGGTTTCATCTTTCTTGTTTCCTCTCGGTGAACTCATCAGTTCACACATAACCAGCCCATTCTCACGGAACTGGCTTCACAGTCATCGGTTACCTAGGAGCCACGCCTCGCGTTAGCGATAGAACTCAATTTCCATCCGTAGGCCTAACCGTACATCATAGCATCCACTTGAGGGTATTTTCCTGGACTGCCAAGCCAGTACTTCCTGCTACTCCCCTTCACAGGCACAACCCACCAAGCATTCCAAGCATCAAGGGTATTTCTTGGCTTACCACGCCAGTACTTCCTGCTACTCCCCTTCACATGTACTACCCAACAACATAAGCATTATACGGGTATTTTCCTGGACTACCACTCCAGTACTTCCTGCTCTGCCCTTCGTAGGTCTAACTCGTCGACTCCTTAAACTACTCGTTATTACAGAGTCTTCTCCGGTGCGTATATGTAACATCACAAATCCAGACTAACATATCCAGATAGGCTTCACACATCATGCCTATTCCGTACTCCATTTCCGGATCTATATGCCAAATGATTGGGGATTCCATGAATCAACCCAAGAGACTCCCATAACAAGCCACCATCTGTTGGAGGAATCATATGCACATGTCAAAAAGGAAGCCTTCACATGGCTAGGAAGAAAAGTCGTTACCCTTGAAGACCGCTTCAGAGCCATGGATTCCTAGCTGGCTGGAAAGAACCACAATGGTTTTCCCCCCACAATGCTGGCCTCAGATCTCTAGCCGGAACTCCACAGCACCACCGGTGGCCAATTCCTCTTCCTCTTCCTCCTTCTTCCTCTCTTTCTCTCTCTAGACTTTAGAAAGATGAAGGCCAAAAAGGAAAATGAGAAGTTCCTTCTCATCCACGGCCTTAAGGAAGCATGGAGGCACCTCAGCCCTTGGATCACAGCTGAAGAAAAGGAACAGTCATGATTTTGCCACAAGTTCATATTTTTTGCCTGACACGGCCTGTGACACGCCCGTGTCCCAGGCAGTGTACCTCAAGCGGTGCTCAACCGACTTATCCAGTCCAGTACATGCCCATGTGACACGCCCGTGTCAAGGGCTGTGTCACCTAACACTCCTTCAGGGACGGCCGTGTCCGTGGCCGTGTTCTTCAGGCTGCTCACAAAACCAAATCAACCAGAGCGGGACACGGTCAGTGACACACCCGTGTCACAGGCCGTGTACCCTAAGACACAACCGTGTCCTGCCTGTGTTCACCAGGCCTCAATACCTTGGGCACATCCCGTAAATGACACGGCCTGCGACACGCCCGTGTCCCAGGCCGTTTGCCCATACACGACAGCTAACACGCCCCAGCTCAACTTCGTCGAGCTGAAATTCGTCGAGCCGCAGAGGACACGCCTGTGACACGCCCGTGTCACATGCCGTGTACTCTGTCGAACACTTGCCGATTGCTCACCCGAGCAGGACACGCCCTGGGACACGCCCTGGGACACGCCCGTGTCCCAGGCCGTGTCACCCAACTTTGCCAAATTCTGGGATTTGGGGTGTTACACGCAACCCGGTCCTATTTTTGGCAACGCATTTCTCAGCTATAGGGGATCATGCAGACGGTTACGTGGGTGGTTACCGACGTAACCGACGGCTGCAATCGCGGGAGTGCGATTGGACGGTGGAGAGAACACATGACAGACAGAGACAGACGACGACCGACTTAAGGGAGAATTGTTGGCCGGTGAAGGCCACGTTTGATCGAAGGAACTCAGCCGACCGCCGGTGGAAGATCGGTCGGCCGAGGAGAAGGGGAGGTCCTCCTTTGATGGTGCTAGAGGAGGACGAGCAATGAGGGAGGCAGGACGAGCGGCCAGAATCACCGCCCGTACGGGCCGGCAGAGAAGCCGCCCCTTAAAGGGAGCGGTGGCTAGATGGACGACAAAATTGTCGCCCGTCTAGGGCAGTGGCTGGACGGACAACAGAATTGCTGCCCGTCCAGGGCGACACAACCAACATGACGGGTTGCCAAATTGCCACCCGCCCTAGTTGGGACGGAGGCCACCCCTAAAGGGGGCGACAACTGGATGGACGACAGATCACTGCCCGTCTAGGGCGAAACAATCCACAGGACGGGCGACAAAATTGTCGCACGTCCTGGTTGGGACGGAGGCTGCCCCAAAGGGGGCGGCGACTGGACGAGCGATAGATCACCGCCCGTCCAGGGCAAAACAACCCACAGGACGGGCCAGCTGGGACGAAAGCCGCCCCCAAAAGGGGGCGGTGGCCCGATGGTCGGGTGGCCAAGAGGCTGTAGGGCTGCGAGCGGTTCGGTTTGGGTCGGTTTGGTTTGATCAGTTCGGTTTGGTCGGTTTTTACAGCCTGAAAACCGACCCGAACCGATACGGCTTTGGTTTTCAAAAGCTCCAAACCGAACCGACACCGAGCCGGACTGCTCGGTTTCAAAATCAGTGCGGTTCGATCGGTTCGGTCGGTTTTGTTGGTTTTCGGTTTTCGCTCATCACCCTTAGGAGGCTGCCCGACCACAACGACGATGCCGGCCCTGTGCGCGCGGGGGCGCAGGCGCGCCGGTGCGCGACCTGCCTGCACGTAGGTGCTCCAGACCTGTCCGCGGGCAGCGTCGCGCGCGATCTGGCTGGGCCGGGCGCATGCTTGCGCACGGTCCGCGCCCCGCGCAGTCGGGGGCGCGTGCTTGCAAGTGTGCGGCCGTTCGGGCGGGCTAACGAGAGATGGTCTCGCACACAGGAATTTGCGCGAATGCGACCGACGGCTTTGCAGAACCCTTTCTAGGGGAACCCCATCAAGTATTACACAACTGAAATTGATTGAGATAAGATGAAAATGTGATAATCTATACTACTATATAACCAAAATCTGTTTTGAAATAACATTCTGCTTTCCATTTTGCTATTTTTTATTTCAAATCTTCCTTCCAATGTTTCATGATTAAATTTTTTTTTTTTTGCATAAATGATTAACGATAAGTGTTGATAAGAAGATCACGGCTACTGTTTTTTTATGTAATAGCAAAAAAACAGAGAAAAAAAAAGAAGAAAAGAGAAAATAACAAACAAAAAAGAAGTCAGCTCTTCATTCCCGCTAGCTTCCTGCTCTCGCCAAGCTCATGTTGTTATCTTGTTCTTCAGTTTCTGTCTTTCCCTTCTCCATGTGCATATAAATAGAGCGAAATCATCGGCTTCTCCGGCTTCCAGGGCTTAGGGCTGCTTATTTCCCCATGGAAGATCGCCAGGATGTAAGTTTTCTGCTTTCCTTTTTCGATAGTCCCTTTTGAATGTATTATGTTGATTAAGATCTGTGGATTAATGATAGTTTCCTTAAGCTCCGTTTGGAATTCGCTTCAGTGTTCGACGGTCTTCAATACTTATGCGCAAACGTGGAGTTATATGCCTTGTTCAGAGCTTTAGGGTATGTGAATTGTTGAGGTTGGGATCTCAATGGAGTTTAGCAACAGGCTCCGTGACTTGCACGGTTCTTTATAAGCGTAGTTCAGTGCAGAATACTGATTGGATTTGGAATTCTTGAATAACTTGGACGAGATGTGTGTGTGTGTGTGTGTGTATTCCCCATCATTTATGTCAGCGTGATCTTAGTATCGTGATTGACCGAGCTATTTGAGATGTTTTTGTGGGTGATTTCAAAAAAGTCTTAAAGTTGCAGCAGGCCTTGCTTCATTTTTACTGGCTTTGGCCAGTTTAATAGTCTCTGTGCTGGTTTTATCAGCATTTTGACTCAAGAGGAGATATGTGGAAGCAGGAGAAGAAATCGGCATGGAGCTCATGCGACTTCTTTGCCAATCTGGCGAGGGGTTAGGTGAGAACCCCTACGAACCTTGCGTGGACACCAGTGACTGAGGATGTTGATGAGATTTATAAGCGTCACCCATAGCGTTATTGTTAAAGACTGAAATCCACTAACTTGATTAAAATGTAGGCCACTTCTCTGTATATTTAATATAGTAGTGTACTCAACAATACTAACACTCTCCTCAAGTTGGGCATGTTATATAATTCATATAGAACTTGTTAATTAAGCTACAAAAGCTACTTTCACTTAAGCCATTTGTAAGAATGTTGGGAACTTGTCTTTTTAATATAATGAATATAGTACAAATGAGCCCCTTTATTGTATTTTCTTTGATAAAATGTCTATTCACTTCAACATGCTTTGTGCGGTCATGTTGGACAAAATTATTAACAATACTGATAATTGTGTTGCAATCACGATATAAGTTTATTGGACTGTCATCAAAAACTCTGATATCTTTCAGTAATGTGCGAAGCCATATTCCTTCACATATTCCATGAGCCATATCTCTAAACGCAGCTTTTGCACTGGATCGAGCCAGCACAAGTTGTTTCTTGCTTCTCCAAATGACAAGGTTTCCCCAACAAATGAGCTATACGATGATGTAGATCGTCTATCATCAACAGATCCAGCCCATTCAACATTAATATAGACCTCATTCTTCAACTTGTCATTACGAGTGAATAAAATATCCTTTCCCGGCGACATCTTGTGGTAGTGCAAGATTCTATATACAACATCAAAGTGTTTAGTTTTCGGAAAGTGCATATGCTGACTAACTACTCCCACAACATATGAAACATTTGGACGAGTGTGAGATAAATCAATTGCCCAACAAGTCGCTGGTTGCCAGCTACATCATCTATAAGCTCTCCATCATCATTTCCAAGCCTATGATTTTGACTGCAGTTTTCATTGTCAGATTCCTGCTAGTTATTCTTTCGTTTGTCGGTAAAAAGCAGCCATTCCACCACAATCATTCTCTTCCCCCATGACAACTACCGTGACATTGCTACACAAGTGCTTTGTTCAATATGATGCTATCTTCATCAACTTCCTTGCGAATGGTGAACAGATTCCACACCAAACTTGACCATTGGGATGGGATCAGTAGGCCAATAAAGAAAATAGAGCAACAAACGATGCTTCAGGCCCTCCCCGTCACGCTCATGCCTTCCGCCGTCCTGTGAATCTCCACTGCCACGTTTCTTGTGGGGAAGCAAGCCTCCGTGGCAGAATCCTATGCCCTTGTCATTGACGAGAAGGGTCAGATGCGCCAACTCTTGACCGACTACCATTACTTCGAAGATACATCCCCGATCTCTGTCGTCAATGAGCAATAGGCATATGTACACCAACATATGTTTTTCCAAGATATACTCGTTGTTCCAGAGTTCACTATGATACCGAGACATCCACTAGCGACAACATTGTGGATGTTGATGCATGACAACATTATTGATGTCGATGCACGACACCATGTGCTAGAAGTGCTAGGCCCCGACTCCATGAATTCTCGCTCCTAACACTGTGTTTTGTTCCCACAGAACTCTTGCTGCCAGAGTCGCTGTCTGATGCTCTAGACGCCAAACTCCTCCACTGTAGTCATACACCTGTTCCTCTCACGCTCACTTCCTGATCCGTCCATGCAATCTGTTGGGCACATTCCTCCAATCGGCTCAGACTCCGGAGCTGTTCTTCTTGCTAAGCCCCGCCTTAACATCTATAACAATCTACTGCCCAACCAGACACAACTCCCATCCGTTATATCTTCACCACCTTTGCAAACATGAATGCCCCTATACATGCTCCTGCCCATACTAACTTTATCGCCTTCCCACACCTGAAAGCTATCACGCATATCCGATGCAATTTCTACACGATTTCTCTCACTTGGCAATGACACAATCAGACCTTGAGCCCCCTTCCATCCACTACACACCAAAAATCTGACACTTGCCACACCACCTCTCGACATCAGACGCACAACATATTTATTCCCCACCTTAAGAACCACAACAACGGTTGGTTTAGAAAATCAAATTCACTTTTCCTACCTCGGGCCCCATCACAACAACCTCTCTCCCGTGCACCCAACAAAATACACTCCAGACAGTTTTACACATTATCCATTATTCATTTGTCCCACCGTATGGTTCCTGCCATCGATAATGTCATCCACTTTTTCACATGCGCCTCTTTTCACACACCAAAAATCCAGTTAGTTACGCCTGCCACATGAGCCAAACTCTTCAACTTCCTTTTCCTTACAACTGGACCATGCAATCACTACTTCACGTTTTATCACTACTGCACTTCTCAAGTTCGCTCTTTATCCCTCGACCTTATCGACCAGGTCAATTTTCAAGGTGTGTGTATTGTTACAAACTGTCCGATTTAGCAAGAGATATATGTTCGTGGACAATCGACCCCACAACATAAGAGTTTTCTCGTAGATGTTACTTTCTTTTTGGATGATATCATATTCTTAATTAATTATGTAATTTATCTTCAATGTTTTTTGTTTTGTTGTGGGCTCCATCTATACAAAGAGCCATAGCTTGAGTGCGTGATCATCTTTTGGACCCATTGGTTTACACTCTCTCTGAGAGAGTAACTCTTTGAAGAACCCAACCTCTAAGAGTTGGACGAAGATTGTTGATATGGTCCCAAAATAGTTTTTGTTATCAGTTAATTTTATATATGTATTATTAATTTTTTATGTTAGTGTCGTCATTATTAATGTTGCTATTTAGGGTTATTATGATGTTTCGTGTCTTTTATTTCATAAAAGGTATTTTGGTAATTGTTGAAGTCTTGTAATCTCTATTTAAGGCACCCCAAGGGTCCATGAACCATTATGAATGAAATATGAATGTTACATTCCTCTCTCCAGTGCTTTTATCATCCTCACATTTATATGGTTAGGGTTGAGCACGACTCCCCTTCTTCCTCTCTCCTCGCATTCTCCGTGGGTTGAGCTCGACTCTCCTTGTATCTCCACATCTACTGCTACCTACGACGACATTACATGCTATGCCCGTAACATCTTAGTATCAGAGTCTTCGGGCCTCTTCACTCCCTCAAATAGTTGCCCCGACGGACCTTTGTTTCGCTTCAGCGCCGCTGCCCTCCACTCCACGGTACATTGCATGAACCATCGTCAACCACATCCTTCCTCCCTTTATTGTTTACGGGCTATACGGGTGATTCCACGACATATTCTTGCTCGCTTATCCAACTCCCGTTGATACTCTAGCCCGTGACTTCGTTGAATTGCCAATATTGACCTTCTCCGTTGTATCGATTTCCTGCAAGCCGATACCCAATCACATCCTCACAGTTGACGTTGTCATCTCCTTTACTCTCTATTGATGTTGCCCATCGCATCGTCTACATTATGCCCAACAACAATCAATGCCTTCACTATCCCAACTAATCTTGTTGTAGATGCGCAACACCACCTTCGAACTGTCGTCGAGCACCCTTCTGCAACCATTAGCCCATTTCAGAATCAACGCAATCTACGCTCACCCTCATCTCCTTCATCGAGCCACCATTACCATTTGGCCTTTGGGGCCACCTGAGCAGTCATATCGAGCATCCAATGCTTGTATCTGTTAGTGTTTCTATGATGATCTGGAAATAGTCAAACATTTGGTCTCACTGTCAACTCAATTTGGGCCTATAGAGTCACACATAAGAGCATTTGAAGAAGTTTGAGGAAGGATTGTGTTGACCTTACTCATATTAGATATGAGTGAAAGACCAGTACCAGTCCTATGACACAAAGGAAATCTATGCAGGTTGCGTCGAGTGCATATCACAACTGCACGTCGACTGCATATCGACGCACATGTTCAATTCGACGCAACCAAAGTTGAATTCAAAGCGGGCTTAAGTCGACGCTACATTGAGTAGATATCGACGCAAGTCAAATTCTATTTGATGCAGGTTGAGTCGAGTGCGTATCGAAGCACATCGAGGTGATATCAACGCAAGTTGTGTTGAGTGTCGTCAAGTGCTTATCGACGTTGCGTCGAGATCTTATTGACGCACGTCGAGTTCAATTCGACGCATGTCGACGCAAATTAAGTTATTAGCGGATTGCGTAGGCTCGTGCCTCGATGGATCATTGTGAATGAAGTATGGATGTTCTATTCTTCTCTCTAGTACTTATCTGCTTACATTTCTAGGGTTCGAGTTGAACATGGTTCCCCTTCTTCCTCTCCCCTCACATTCTTTGCGGGTTGAGCTCGACTCCACCACCACCTTATTCTTCTCTCTAGTACTTATCTCCTCACATTTCTATGGTTAGAGTTGAACACGATTCCCCTTCTTCCTCTCCCCTCACATTTTTCGCGGGTTGAGCTCGACTCCTCCTCCGCCACCTTTGACTACGTTACGGGCTAGATCCATAGTACTTGCCTCCAAATTATATCTTATATGTTAATGTTTAATGCAAGCTCTCTTTGAGTGTTCATTCTCTCGCCTCACGATCACTAAAGTTCTTGTTAGTAACAAATATCCATTGAGATAATTGAAAGTTGGAGTCTATTGTACGATGCTTTTTATTAGTAGAATAACGAGTAAGTGATCTGTAATTTTAGTGCGATGATATTAACAATTATTAATCTAAGAGATACCTAGAATTTATGTGAATGTGATTTGGATGAATGATGATATAAATGAGGATTTGCCCTATAGAGTTAAAGTAGATTGGTTAAAATGGATAAATATCTAGATTAAATGGATATTATGGAAATTTGAAGATACATTTATAAAATCAGAACACAATTTGGTCGACATTATCATATGAGTGGAAGTATTGGGAACTAAAAATTTGTTGTTGTGCATTTTGAGCATGAAAAAAATGAGTATGCTAGGATGAATGTGTGACAAAGTTAAAATAACAAATTAATGAATGACTATATTAGAGTTGGCAGTACCATCTATAGAAATTAAATTAATATACAATAAGCTTAGAAGGTTTGGACATGTACAATTGAAGATGGAGAATGCACCAATTGGACGGATTGATAAAGCAATGTGTAAGGTCTTGGTAGGAGAAATTGTAGACTTAACGTAAATTGAATGAAAATTGTTTAAGTTGATTTACAAAGTTCAGGTTTTATATCTAATACATCATTCGATAAGAATTAATGAAAAGTGAGGATTCATAAAGCTAGTCCTAAATAGTTTGGATAAAATTCTAGTTTTCAAATGTTTTCTGTTTTGGACATGTTATTGAAGGCATTTGGTAGTATCTGAAACAATCAAGTGTTAAATGGATTTAATTGAGTATTGCCTAAAATTAAATTTTCAAATTTCTAAGCTGCTTAATGTGTCTATTCATCGTCACTATTTTCACGGCTGTTTGTCACAAGTCGGTCTTGACAAGTCGGTCTTGACTCCTAAGAAGCTTTACTGAAGAGGTGGACAAATGAAGAATTGGCGGAGGTAGGGATATTCTGGAGCCTCATCATGTCTACTTAAGCGGGGTGTAATCAAGGTTCTCAGGATCGAGATCCTATGTGAGATCGGATCGTAGGATCAGATCGAGGATCGCAAGATTCTACAAAATTCATAAATTAAGAAAAGTATAAAATTCAATTTTATATTATCTAATTAACAAAAAATTAATAAATTGAGCAGTATGTGAATAATTATATTAATTTTTTTTGAATAACTAAATTAAAGAGATAATATCATACTAAGTTCACTTTCAGTTTCTGGTAGGACACCCAATGCCTAATAACAATAAAAATAGATCTGAGCTGATGGATTGGTGGAAGCCTAAGGTGGCGTTTGGTTGGGCTTTTTGCCTACGGTGCGTTTCAAACGCACCGGCATTTTACGCATAAGCTATGTTTGGGGTTGCTGTTTCAAGAACCGCCGTTTCTAAAAATCCGCGGCTTCCTATTGATAGCGAACCGGTGGAATTTAACGCGTTCAGCCGCAAACCTAGAGCTCGAGCGGAGCGCGACGAGGAGGAGAGCGCGAGATCTTGACGACGAGGCGGCTTCTTCCCCGACGACGAGCAGGTCGTCCGACGCCTTCTTCCCCGACGCCTTCTTCCCCGACGCCTTCTTCCCCGACGACGAGCCAGCTTACATCCGACGCCTTCTTCCCCGACCACGAGGCGGCTTCTTCCCCGACGACGACGACCGACTCTTTCCCGCACGACTCCAGAAATTTCTCCACCGACCCGAGCAGGTATACCCCTTCTCCTCCTTTTCAATTTTGGGTTTTTCATTTTTTCCAGATTTGGGTGTCTTACTCCATGTGTGTGCTTGTGTTGTGCAGATTTGAGTTTTTCATTTTTTGTCCTTTGTATGTGTGTTGCAGATTTTGGGTTGTATGTGGGTTGTGCTCTTTGTTGTGTGTGTGTTGCAGATTTTGGCGGGGGAATGCTTCCAGATTTTGGAAAGTATGTGTGTGTGTGTTGCAGATTTTGTGTGCTTCCAGATTTTGCTATGTGTATGTGTGTGTTTGTGTATGTGTGTGTTTGTGTATGTGTGTGTGTGTGTGTATGTGTGTGTGTGTTGTGTTGTATTGTGTATGTTGTTATGTATGTTGTTATGTTTGTGTAAACGCTTCCTCCGTGGGGGGTAGTGGAGACCTTTGTGTTCTCTTCTGATATATTTCCCGCCATCAGATTATGTTTTGTTTTTTATGTTGTAGTGGAGACTATTATGTGGTGGACAAAATTATGTTTATGATGTGTGTTTTTTTGATAAATGATGTTGACATTATTATGCTTATGATGTTGTGAAGTTTATTTGTCATAGTAAGTGTTGATAATTTATTTCTCATACAGAATATGTCTAGCGATGAATCTGAAAATTTGACTGAAGGTCAGGAGATTACAAGAAGAAATTATGTGCTTGCCCATCATCAGAATGTGGTTGCAGCTGTATCTTTGGTGACCGAGTATACTTCCATGATGCTTTGTCCGGTACCACGCATGACTTCAAAGCAAACAGGCGATAAATGAGTGGTAGAGCTACTATGCGGGTCACGAGTGAGGTTTCATGACTCTTTCATGATGAGTCAAGAAATTTTTATGGACTTATTGCATGCTCTGGAAGAGAAGTGTGGATTTCGAGGAACAAGAAGGACTGCTTCTATTTCCCGGCGCTAACAATATACGTATTATCGCATAATGAATCAATGAGAAAAACAATTGAACGCTTTCAGCATTCAACGGAGACAGCTAGCCGATTTTTTTCTCGAGGTCTTCGTGCTTTGCCGAAGTTAGTGAAAGAAGTGATTCAGCCATCAGATAGATCTTTCAGCAGTACTCCCCCAGAGATTATGTATGACAGACGTTACATGCTATTTTTTAAAGATTGCATCGGAGCAATTGATGGGACACATGTTCACGCGTGCATACCAGTTGGAAGTCAGGTACCTTATATTGGGAGACGTGGCAGTCCAACCCAAAATGTCATGACTGCTTGTGATTTCAATATGTGCTTCACTTTCATTATGCCGGGTTGTGAGGGATCAGCGCACGATAGCCGTATTTTCAATTTCGCGATAAGTGATCCACGATACACCTTCCCGCATCCACCTCTAGGTAACTATGTAAAATTTTGTTATATTATATATAAAAGAATTGTCCCTAAATATTATTAAATAATTTTCAGGAAAATTTTAATTGGTAGATTCTGGTTATCCTCTGCAAAGAGGATACCTGAAACCGTATCAAGATACGCGCTATCATCTGCCAGACTTTGCTCGTGGTGGTCGTCGAGCCGAAGGAGAACGAGAGATTTTCAATCACGCACACTCATCACTAAGAAGTGTGATAGAACGATCTTTTGGTGTTTGGAAAAAGAAATGGGCCATACTACGGGACATGCCAAGCTATCGTTTCGACAAGCAAGTAGCTATTGTGATTGCCACTATGTGTTTACATAATTTCATTGTCGGCATCCATCGCGTGTGGACATTGATTTTAGTGAGTCTGAACAAAGGGTTCAAGACCATGGGCTCTCCTCACAAGTTCCACAAGAGACATGTACTGACACTGCAGGCGGTGTAGATGAGATGATTGCGCTACGTAATAGTATTGCGAATCAGCTGTATAAATCAAGAGCGTAAAGTGTAAAACATTGTATCAATGAACCTTAATTTTGTGGTGTGAATGAAAGTTTGTTTAGTATTGTGTTATGTCACTTTCATACTTGAAATTTTTTTTTTTGGTAAAAACTCCGTTTTGAATCCAAACAACTTTTCGGAAACTCCGTTTTGTAAACTCTGTTTCACCCAAACAGTTTTTTAACAAAACTCTGTTTTCCAGAATCAACACTTTTTCAATCAGCAACAGCTCATCAGCAACTTTCCATCAGCAACAGCCCAACCAAACAGTGCCTAAAAGCAGGAGGACGAACCCATACTGCTGGATTGCGTGTACAGTGGAAGCAAGAAGCTTGAATTGCTTGTATACTGGATTTATAACCGCTAGATTGCTCGTACGCTCGAAAGGGATAGAAGATGCTGGCCTGAAAGTATGAAGCAAGAAACCACTGAATCACCAATCACTGGATTGCTCATACGCAGAAATATAAGATAAGACATTGACATCACTTGAAATGAAACCTGGTAAGGAAGGAAAAAAAAAGACATTGTCTAGACTAGAAGCAACCGAAGTCGTGGCTCTTGGCCTTCGTTTGCAGTCGACAATCGATATTTGGGATACGATAAAGCAAGATGATATGATTTTGCGATGGGGTATGCAAGCGGGATTGTGATAAGGTTAAGTGATGAGTTATGGGCGTTGGACCGATTGAATGAGGTCGGGATAGACTTGGACATGTTTCTAGTTACCTTTGGTCCGACCAGTAGAATCGGGTCGGGATCGCGATCCTAAAAATCCTAAGATCCAGATCGCGATCCCAGCCATAGATGTGGCGATTTTTATCCTAGGTAAGATCCAGATCGATTTACAAAATCTGGATCGTCGTCGGATCGCGATCCTGGTAACCATGGGTGTGATAGAGAGGAGAGAGATAACAATCTCACAATAAGGAAAATGAAAGACTCAATTTCTTGCCTTCTTCATTCAAACTTTCAATGTCCTTAAATAGGCTTACATACCACTAATTACTCAGCCAACTTTTAGTGACTCATACTAAAGATTTCCCGAATAGGTAATAAACAACCTATTAATGACCCAACACAATAAAGACTTCCTTAAGAACTAACAACCAACATTATAAATAAAGTTACTCAAATGATAACTAGGCGCAATGACATGTAACCTCATTCCCGTATTCCAAAATAAGTTTGTCTTCAAGCTTAAAGGGAGACCAATTCCGATCAGACAATTCCATTGTCATCTGGGTCATTCAACTCCAACCCCAAAAAACATTTTGCATTGATGTCCGTGTAAAAGTTTCATCGTAATTAAAACGTAATTCCTTTGTTTCACGTTCAACTATTTTTGTGCTTGTGAATATTTGCATATTTAGGGATTGGCTTTCCTTGAGTCCACCAGATCGATTCCCTTTGACTGCGTTTGTGGTGAAATCACCTGGACCCATTTGTCACAAATCCTGGTCAAACTGATAACAATAATTAAATTTGATGGATTCTTAAACTCGACGTATGATGCATCCGTGGTCGCATCCGGATGAGCTATGCTCGATTGTGTGTCTTTTTTTTAAAAACTACTTTTAATGTCATGTACGTTGTCGTCATTCGTCGTCTTATCGTGTTATGGGTGTTGTCGTCATATGTCATTGTATCACACTTTTTATTTTATGTTAAGGCTTGTTGGTTTGACCGGCCAGCATGACCATTAATAAATAGGTCCGGTGGTAGGTGTTAGGATGTAGGCGCGACAATGATTTACGCAACTATACTTTGTTTTTTTTAATTGCATGAAAAAATCACTCAAATATGAATTTAAGAAAATTCAGCATTGAATTGAGAGTTATGAAATTAAGTTTCTTCTTGATTTCTCATAAAATTTTATGAGTTTCCCAAAACCTCCTTTTTAACTTCACAGCTTTGAAACCAGCCATTAAATTGCCTCTGCCAGCTTGGAAACCTCCTAATTAAAACCTCTTTTATAAAAACCTTCGGCCTCCCCATGTGAAAAGCGACTGGAAGAAGAATCGGAGTGAGACATAAACGTCTTCACCTCGGTTCCGTCTAGCAGAGGCCCCGATAGCGGAACTCGCCGATTTCCCACCGCCCGCCCCCTCGCCTCTCAACTCCGGCGCCGCCAGCCGGAGCCCGAACGTGTCTGGTCGCCCTTTCCGCCTCCAGATCCAAAGCTTCCGCCGTCCCTCCTAGCGGCATCCAGCAAGCCCGTTCCATCCGAAGGTCGGTCGACATCAGCCATCCTTCCCGACCTTTTCTCCAGTCCCGACCTACATCGCCACCACCAGTCTCCGACGAACTTGTCGCCTGAAGCTCCCGACATTCAGACCCGCTCTCCTCCTGCTCCATCCTCCCGACCTTCTCTCTCCCCTCCCTGATTCCACCACGCCGCAGCCTTCCCCATACCCAGCTTTCCCCTGCCCATCCAACGACCACCAGTTTCTCCCATAACCCGAGCCTTCCCATCCAGAACCAAGCCATCCCTCACCCACAACCAGCCACCCTGCACCCGAGGAAAGTCCTTCGTCCTGGGAAAACTCTGCAGGTATACCACTCAGCTCCCCTACTGCTAGCATTTTCTCATGCAATTAAAATTCAGTGGACGCATTGTTAGCGCTTGCAATCTTAACTGCTTTCTCTACTGTTTATCCACCAACACTTTGCGTGACTTTGCCGCTTGTTAGAGCTGCCCGCTTACGGAATAATTACACTTACGCTTGAAGCCAACACTAGTTAATTCAGAGTGAATCAACTTAAGTGGATAATTACTAACAAGGTCCCCACTCTCTCGGGAGAGCCGCCGCTAAGTCAAAAGCTCGGTGCTGGGATACATCAATTTGGTATCAGAGGGATACATCAGTGTTTTTTTTTATTATCAGTTAATTTTTTTTTACTATGTTTTCACAAAAGAAATACACTCAACTTTTTCTAAAAAAATGGAGGGTAGAACGGACAAACTCGAGTCGAGCGTCGATGAATTAAATTAACACATGGACAACCTCATGCAGATGATGGAAACACTCACCCTCCAAGTGAGAGATGTTACCCAAGTCGTAAATGGGTTACGAACTTCCGTCAACAACTTAGAAGCCGCTCGACACCTAGGACTAAATTAGTAACAACCACCAAATCATAGGGAGGATGAACCTTTGCCGCCACCACTTGATCCCCAAAACCAACCACAATGGGATACGAGTGTCAAGTTGGATGTTGGAGATTTTGAGGGCCGAGTAGAACCCGAAGGATGCCTAGATTGGTGCGAGCGTATGGAGCGATTCATGGCTTGGAAACGGATGTCGTTGAATCGCCAAGTCGATTATGCCACCCTTCGGCTTAAGGGCCCCGCACTAGTCTGGTGGGTCCAATTAGAGCGTACCCGTTTCACCTTAGGTTTGACCCCGATGACGACCTGGGTCGAGTTCAAAACCCAGTTGCCGAAGCGATGCCCCCTGGATTATCTTCAAAACTTATATCGCAAATTCCACAACCTACGACATGATAAACTCTCAGTTGACGACCATACTAACGAGTTCCTTATTCTACAGTCCAGGTTAGACATTTGAGAGGAGGACGATATGACCGTGTCTCGCTATCTAAATGGTTTACGTTATGCCATCCAGGAGCAAGTAGAGCTTCATGACATTCGAGACCTAGGGGAGATCTCCAGTAGGGCTCGACGTGTAGAAGCATCACTACAGAAAAAAGCTTCCGGCCCTCGGATTTCCGAGAGACTTCCTAACACGAACACACCCAAGCCTCTCATCCAGAGTCACCCTCCCGGGTCCACTAGTGGCTCTACTCTGCCCCCTGTCTATACTAAAGGCAAAGGGGTTGTGGGTTCCCGTCCAAACCCGGGAACTTTTCGGTGTTTTAAGTGCATGAAACCGGGACACAAGTCCTTAGAGTGCCCTCGTAGGCAGTTTGTAGCTGTGGTTGAATCCGAGGAAGATCAGGAGCCTGAGTACGGGGTCTTCCTTAAGGACTCCCAACCGGACGCGAGCGTCGTAGACGAAATCGAAGTAGAAGGAGAGCATGCAGAGCACCTGGTCTGTGTCATGCAGCACAGTCTCCTCACTCCCAAAATTTCCACAGAGGACGAGTGGTTGAGACATAACATTTTTCATACGACCACACACATACATGTGCAATTTTGCTCCATCATTATTGATAGCGGGATCATGAAAAATTTTGTGTCGCAGCGTATGGTAGAGAAACTTAAACTCAGAATCGAATCTCTAGGAAAACACTACAGTTTATCTTGGGTCACTAGTTCCGTGACTATTCCAGTCACACATCAGTGTTTAGTAGAGTTTTCCATAGGGGCATCCTACCAGGATTCTATTTGGTGTCACGTTGCGACCATGGAGGTTTGTCACATCTTGTTAGGTCGACCGTAGCAGTTTGATAAGCGCGTAGTTCATGACGAAGCGAAGAATTCTTACACTTTTGAACGTAGTGGGCGCATGATCGTTCTTCCCCAAAAGAATGGGCCCTTGCCTAAGCCCTCAGATCATTCCCCATCTAGTGGCATCTTGACTTCTCCTATTGCAGCAATTTCCTTTCCTTCAGCCCACATGTTACATTCTGGTCCCCGATTTTAGGTGGAGATGAAGACGAGTGAAGTTGTCTATATTTTAGCCGGCCTAGATTCCAGTCGAGAGCCCACAGAGATTCCCAGTTTAGTGCGTCCCCTTATTTCAGAGTTTTCTTCTATTATGCCTGATGAGCTACCAAATCATCTTCCTTCCATGCGAGATATACAACATTGTATCGATCTTATACCTGGTGCTAGCCTACCTCACTTACCACATTATCGTATGAGTCCTAAAGAGCACGAGGAGCTCCACCGTCAAGTCACCGACCTAATCAAAAAGGGTCATGTTAGGAAGAGTTTGAGTCCCTGCGCAGTTCCTGCACTCCTCTTCCCTAAGAAGGATGAAACTTGGCGTATGTGTGTGGATAGTCGAGCCATCAACAAAATCACGATGAAGTATCGTTTTCCGATCCCTCGATTGGACGATATGCTCGACATGCTCAGTGGTCCAAGATTTATTCCCAGATTGATCTCAAAAGCGGTTACCATCAAATTCAGATCCGACCCGGGGATGAATGAAAGACTGCTTTCAAGACCAGGGAAGGACTCTAAGAGTGGCTTGTGATGCCTTTCGGCATCTCCAACGCCCCTAGCACCTTTATGCGACTCATGCATCAAGTTCTCCGCCCTTTGCTGAGAATATGTGTGGTTGTTTATTTCGATGACATCTTAATTTATAGCAACGACCCCGACCAACATCTTATGCACTTTCGTCAGGTCCTTCAGATCCTTTTGGAGAACAAGCTTTACGTAAACCTTAAGAAGTGCGTATTTTTGACCGATAGTTTGACCTTCTTAGGGTATATTGTGCCGTCCGACGGAATTAAGGTTGATCTAGAAAATATCCAAGCAGTTAGAGCATGGGCGAGTCCAAAGACTATCACTGAAGCTCGTGGTTTCCATGGATTAGCCTCGTTTTATCGACGGTTTATTAGAAATTTCAGCACTCTCATTTCGCCTGTGATCGACTGTCTTAAAAAATGTCATTTTATTTGGACGACTGAAGCAGAGCGCGCCTTTTCTCTTATCAAGGAAAAGTTAACTAGTGCTCTCGTGCTAGCACTTCCTGACTTCGAAAAAAATCTTTGAGGTACGACGCTTCGATTATTGGATTAAGAGCTGTCTTGAGTTAAGAGGGACGACTCGTCACGTTTTTTAGTGAGAAGCTAAATGAGGCCGAAACCGTTATTCCACCTATGATCTAGAATTCTACGCCATCGTCCAAGCCCTTCGTCACTGACGTCACTATTTGATTCAACGTGAGTTCATCCTTAATACCCATCATGATACACTTTGACACTTGAACTCCCAGAAGGAGGTGCGTAGGCATGCCAAATGGGCTGCCTTCTTTCAGGAGTACACCTTCCATTTGAAGAATAAGCCAGACGTTTCGAATAGAGTAGCAGACGCACTTAGCCGTAGGTCGCATGTCTTAGTCAGCCTTTAGCCGCGTATCCTCGACTTAGATGAGCAAAAGGGCCTTTATCCTTCCGATCCATATTTGGTAAGATTTGGGACGCGTGTCAATTTATTGGTACCGATCCCACCACAGAATATATTTTGAGTGAAAGTTTTTTATTCAATGGTACTCGCCTCTGTATTTATGAGGGGCCACTCAAGGAGATCATACTAAGAGAGCTTCATTCTTCTGGGTTAGGGGGTCATGTTGGGCAAAACAAACTTCTGGACCTTGCTAACTCCCACTTTTATTGGCGAGGATGTTGCCAAATTCGTTAGGACCTGCACGACCTGTTAATTGTTTAAAGGACACGCCCAAAATACCGGTCTTTACACCCCTCTCTCCGTTCCTGAGCGGCCTTGGGATGAAGTCTCTATGGATTTTGTCGTAGGATTACCCCGAACCAAATAAAAAGTGGATTAGATCTTTGTCGTGGTTGATCGTTTTTCGAAAATGGCTTATTTTATTCCTTGTAGGAAAACGACCGATGCCACACATGTTGCCGATCTCTTTTTTCGGGAGATCGTATGTTTACACGAGATTCCCCGCTCTTTCACTTCCGACCGTGAAAATCGATTTTTGAGTTATTTTTGGAAAACTTTATGGGGAAAACTTAGGACCAAGCTCGATTTTAGTAGCACCTATCACCCGCAGATGGATGAGCAGACTGAGGTATTAAATCGAAGCTTGGATGATTTTCTTAGCTGTCTATCGGGGGAGCACCCAAAGCAATGAGATTTAGTTATTCCGCAAGCGAAATTTGCTTATAACAGCTCAAAAAATCGTTTCACTACTAAATCTCCTTTTGAAGTAATCTATGACTATCCCGTCCCGTTATTACTCGATCGTCATTCTCTTCCTTCTTTTGAACGAACTTCTTTTGATGCGCTAACATGTATTGATCATTTAAAATCTTTGCATAAGTTGATTGCTAACAGTTTGCGAACATCTTCTGAGAAATACAAAGATGCGACTGATAAACATTGCCGCAAGATGTATTTCTCAGATGGAGATTGAGTTCTTGCTTTTTTCAGGGAAGAGAGGTTTCCCGTGGGCACCTATCACAAGCTACAACAAAGGCATTTTGACCTATTTCAGGTTAAAAAATGTCTTGCCACAAATGCTTATCTTTTAGATTTACCCGCTGAGTTTGGAATTTCCCCTATCTTTAATATTGCTGACCTTGTGCCATTTTTTGGCGAGCCTCCTGTTACCATCCTTGAACCACCCACTCTCGTACCATCTTCCACTCCACAACCAACTTTAGCTCCATTTACACCCACCATTGAGGGGATTGAGCAGGTGTTGGATGTTCGTGAGTTTCAGACGCGTGCCGGTACATATCAGCGTTACCTCGTTTCATGGAAGGGGAGGAATATATCAGACAGTTCATGGATAAGCACCGCTGAGCTTCGTCGTCTCCGGCCTGATCTTGCTATTGCAGGTTTTTGCCAATTCTCGACGAGGTCGAGTCCTTTCAAACCCGGGGAAATTGATGCATCCATGCTCGCATCCGGATGAGCTATACTCTATTCTCTGTGTGTTCTTTTTTTAAAAAAAGTACTTTTAATATCATGTACGTTGTCGTCATCCGTCGTCTTATTGTCTTATGAGTGTTGTCGTCATATGTCGTTGTATCACACTTTTTATTTTATGTTAAGGCTTGTTGGTTTGATCGACCAGCATGACCATTAATAAATAGGTCCGATAGTAGAAGATGTTAGGATGTAGTCACGACAATATTTTACGCAACTATACTTTGTTTTTTTAATTACATAAAAAAATCACTCAAATCTGAATTTAAGAAAATTCAGTATTGAATTGGGAGTTATGAAATTAAGTTCCTTCTTGATTTCTCATAAAATCTTTTGAGTTTCTCAAAACCTCCTTTTTAACTTCACAGCTTTGAAACCCCCTTCCTTTAAAATAGAAACTCCTTTACTGCCATTAAATTGCCTCCGCCGGCTTGGAAACCATCGGCCTCCCCATGTGAAAAGCGAATGGAAGAAGAATCGGATTGAGACAAAAACGTCTTCACCTCGGTTCCGTCCAACAGAGGCCCCGATCGCGGAACTCGCCGATTTCCCACCGCCCGCCCCCTTGCCTCTCAACTCCGGCTCCGCCAGCCGGAGCCCGAACGAGGCCGGCCGCCCTTTCCGCTTCCAGATCCAAAGCCTTCGCCGTCCCTCCTAGCAGCGTCCAACAAGCCCGTTCCATCCAAAGGTCGGTCGACATCAGCCATCCTTCCCTACCTTTTCTCCAATCCCGACCTACATTGCCACCACCAGTCTCCGGCGAACTTGTCGCCTGAAGCTCCCGACATTCAGACCCGCTCTCCTCCTGCTCCATCCTCCTGACCTTCTTTCTCCCCTCCCCGATTCCACCATGCCACAACCTTCCCCATACGTCCTGTAACACCCCCATCCGTCGCATGACATATAACAGAAGGTCCAGCTGGAACCCGACGCCATATACCACGGACAGTCGGAAGGGTTATATAAGAATATCAAATATCCAACTACGACTACTCGCCCTAGCACAGAGCATTCTAGCGGAAGCTTTTTATCAGTTGGAAATAACCCATAATTGAATATCAACTATCATGAATGTCCACAAACTACCAAAGGAATGAAATAACACAAACACTGAAAGTACCTGACCTTATGGCCTTACAAGAGTTCACTTAACAAAGTAATGTTTTACATACATCGGCTCGCAGGCCGACCACACATGACAAAGTAAAAACAACTATTCGCTTCGGCCTTCGAGGGCCAGCTCGGCAACATGAGCTTCTGCCCGCTATTTGGTACTTGGCTCCGCAGCACCTGCAAGCAACATTCCACCGCACGGTGGCAAACAAAGTAACGGTCAGCCAAATCCGACCAAATTATAACGGCCCCGCCCCTTACTCGAGACGGCGGCGCTCCTTCCCTGCATTTCATTAGCCCCGCTAAACAATAAAGTACAAACATATTTTACCACAGGTGTAGGCTCGTACGGCCAAACACCCCGTGCACTCAGGGCACATTATCGGTGAATCCAGTCAATTCCGTGGCTTCACCACCATCCCCGGGATGACAACATCGTGAGCATTTTAGCCTTTCTGACCAACATCTAAGGCTCCCGACTATGCCAACGGCCAGTCCCTCTTTGGGTCTCTCGCACCGAACCACATAGCCCAGGTCCGATTCCACTTGCCCGTTGCTCACACCACGTAGTCACCTTAAGACGTACGCACGAACCAAGCTTCTCTCGGATCCCGCCACAATTCCAAACATCATATAACCCAGTTATGTAGAAGGCCGACTCCCCGACCGCCAAGTTAGCAGAACTACGTTTCCGCTCAGTTTTCCGGGTGCGCCTTGGAGTTAATCCCCAATGATCCCTGCTGCAATCTACCGCGTTGAAACCCCAAAACACAAAGCACGGAGTCTTCTCCGGCAAACCATACAAAATGCAACATCACCGATCCAGACCAACACGTCCGGGTAGGCTTCACACACAATGCCTATGTCCGTACTTCGGTTCCGGACTCTATATGCAACACAAGGGGGACTATTCACGTCTACCCCAAGGATCATCGCACACTCACCGCACACTCGCGGGAGCGGGTTTCCTTATGCAAAAGAAAGAGAGCTTCACATGCTTAAATAGAGAATCGTTACCCTTGTAGTATGCTTTTGCGCCATGAAAATCTATACGGATAGAAGGCTTCGCAATGGAATTTCCTCCGCGGATCCGGTCTCGGTTCTCGAATCGGTGCTCCGATGCTCCTCCGGCGGCCGGAATTCTCCTCTTCCTTCCTCCTTGTTCTCTCCTCTCTCTAACTCCTTAGGAAGAGAATGTTAAAGAGGAAATAAGGAATTAAACTTCATTTCCCGGCCTTAACAAAGCAGGAACACATCTGGGCCGTCAGATCTTAATTAAAGAAAACTAACGGCTCAAATCTGCCCAAAAAATCCTCAAACCTGAGCCGAACACGGCCTTGCACACGGCCGGGTCCCAGGCCGTGTGCCTCGATCCAGACACGATCGTCGAGCACAAAAGAGGACACGGGTCAAGACACGCCCGTGTCTCAACCTGACACGCCCGTGTCGGTTTCCGACACGCTCGTGACCTAGGGGAATGTTACCAGTAACCGCCACGCCAACCGTCACGTCCCTTGGGAACACGGGTATGAACACGCCCGTGTCACCCCTGACACGCCCGTGTCACAACTGCTCAAAGCCGTGTTTCCTGCAGTGTCCTTTTCTGGACACAGCCGGCCAACACAGAGAACGACACGGCCTTGGACACGCCCGTGTCCTAGGCCGTGTACCCCTATACAGGCACCAAAAACTCCTTAGGATGCGACGAGCTCGATAACGATTTTCGGGGTATTACAAATCTCCCCCCCCTTAAAGAATTTCGTCCCGAAATTATGAAAAAGGTACACAAAATTTAAATGTTACCTGAGTGGAATAACTCGGGGTATTCTTCCAACATAATCTGCTCGTGCTCCCAAGAGAACTCCTCACGTCCGCAGTTATCCCATCGGACTTTAACCATTCAGATTTCCTTATTGCGAAGTCGTTTGACTTCAAAGTTTTCAATGCGTACTGGCTTGACCTTTGCTGTCAACCCGTAATCAACCGGCACTTGCTCGACCGCAACGACCTGCGAAGGCTCTTGCACCGCCTTCCGCAACACCGATACGTGGAACATATCATGTAGCCCACTCAGCTCCACTGACAGCTTCAATCGATACGCTGCTTCGCCAACCCGCTCCAGGATTTCAAACGGTCCAAGGTATCTCAGACTCAGCTTCTTCAAGCGTCGAACCCGCGAGACACCCTTGAACGGCTTGATTTTCAAATACACCCAGTCGCCAACACCGAACTCCACGTTCCTATGTTTGACGTTATAGTATTTTGCCTGCCTGTCCTGAGCGATCTTCAACCTTTCCTGAATTGTACGTATCATTGAAGTGACGTCTTCCACCACTTGACGTTTGTATAACTTCGACTCGCCCGTATCCAATCAGGACAATGACGTGCGACACTTTCTCCCATACAAGGTCTCGAAAGGCGCCATTCCAATACTCGCTTGATAGCTGTTGTTATATGCAAACTCCACCATGTACAGGTGATCTTCCCATTGCTTCCCGAAATCCAAGACGCACATGCGAAACATGTCCTCCATCGTTCTGTTGACCCTCTCGGTCTGACCATCTGGCTGTGAATGAAAGGCTGTGCTGAAACTCAGCTTAGTTCCCAACAGACTATGCACCAGCCTCCAGTCTTTCGACGTGAAGCGTCCATCTAAGTCACTAACAATACTGCGGGGCACACCATGCAATCGTACGATATTATCTACATAGAGTTTGACTAACTTTTCCACCGGATCTTCCTTCCTGTTCGGGATGAAATGCGACACCTTTGTCAATCTATCTACGACCACCCAGATGACGCCGTTTCCCCTCTGCGACTTTGACAAAACATGCACAAAATCCATAGAAATGTCGTCAAATTTCCACTCCGGGATAGGCAAGGACTTCAAGAAACCTCCGGGCTTCTGACACTCCGCCTTCACCAAGGCACAAGTTTGGCACTTGGGCACATAAAGTACTACATCCTTCTTTAATCCTGACCACCAAAACAACTTCTTCATGTCCTTATACATCTTCGTGCTCCCCGTGTGAATTGAGTACTTGGTATGATGAGCCTCGTACATCAACTCCTCCCGAAGACTATTCGCACTAGGAACGCATAGGCGACCGTCCCTCCATAGCAGTCCGTCCTCAACAACAAATTGGGAATTTGACCCATCCAAAGATTCATCTAAGATCTGCTTCATGCTGCTGTCCTGAACCAAAGCCCGCCGAACTCTATCAGCTAGGTCATACCGTACCTCTGTCCAATACAATTTCGCCTCGGCACTACCCTGCTTGTCGACGCAAGATATCTCTAATGCCTCCAAATCACGGACCAAACTCTCATCATGTACCGACAACCAGCTGGCTTGCGCAGGAGCCCTGCGACTCAATGCATCCGCCACTGCATTTCCTTTTCCAGGCACATAATGTATCTCGAAGGTGTAGTCCCCCAGGAACTCCATCCACCTCCGCTGCCTCATGTTCAGGTCCTTCTGATCTAACAGGTACTTCAGACTCTTATGATCGGTGTAGATATCGACCTTCACACCGTACAGATAGTGCCTCCGCAGCTTTAGAGCAAATATCACGGCCGCTAACTCTAAGTCATGCACCGGATAATTCCGCTCGTGAACCTTCAATTGTCGTGAACCATAAGCTATCACACTCCCATGCTGTAGCAGAACACAGCCCAAACCGCTGCCCGAAGCATCACTATAGATTTCAAACCCTTCGGTTCCACTCGGCGAACATAAATTAGGCGCCGTGGTCAACCGCCTCTTCAACTCTTCAAAAGCCTGCTCGCACTCTAGAGACCACACAAACTTTTGATCCTTCCTTGTCAACGTCGTGAGTGGTAGCGCTATCCGCGAGAAGTTCTCTACGAAACGCCTGTAGTAGCCGGCAAGCCCCAGAAAGCTCCGGACTTCCGCCACTGTAGTCAATACAGGCCACTCCCGTATCGCCACTATCTTCGCCGGATCCACCGCTATCCCATCTCCGCTAACAACATGACCAAGGAACGCTACCGAGGATAACCAAAACTCACACTTGGAGAACTTAGCATACAACTGATTTCTTCTCAACGTCTCCAACACCATATGCAGATGTTTGTAGTGATCATCCTCACACTGCGAGTACACCAAGATATCGTCGATAAATACTATCACGAAACGGTACAGGTACTCTCTGAACGTCCGGTTCATCAAATCCATAAACACAGATGGCGCATTGGTCAACCCAAACGACATGACCGTGAACTCGTAATGCCCAAACCGCGTGCTGAACGCTGTCTTTGGGTTGTCGCTTTCCCTTATCCTCAATTGGTAGTAGCCGGATTTCAGATCTAACTTCGAATATACTGTTGACCCAACTAACTGATCAAATAGATCGTCAATACTCGGGATCGGATACTTATTCTTTTCCGTAAGCTTGTTCAACTCCCGATAGTCGATACAGAGTCGCAAGCTCCCATCCTTCTTCTTAACGAAGAGGACCGGTGCGCTCCAAGGCGACGAACTTGGACGCACATACCCTTGCTCCAACAACTCTTGCAGTTGAACCTTCAACTCCGCCATCTCTCTTGGCGCTATCCGATACGGAGAGCGTGACACCGGTTTGGCACCCGACACCAGCTCAATAGTAAAATCAATTTCCCGCTGAGGAGCGGCTCCTGGGAGGTCATCTGGAAACACATCAGGATACTCAGACACAACTGGAATACTGCCCAGACTTGGCTTAGGCGTTGAAGCCTGCACTAATGTGACAAACAACTCTGCCCCAGACCGAACTGCCTTGATCACCTGAAGGGCCGACATCAAAATCTTACCCGACCCCCTCATGCCCGCAAACGTAGTCTCCCGATCAGTATTCAGTCCCAACTTAACCTTCTTTCAGTTGCAATCAATGCATGCTCGCTGCTCCGAGAGCCAGTCCATACCAAAGATTACGTCGAACTCCGTTAACGGCAGTACCGACGCTTGCAAATCAAACTCCTTGTCCCCAATCCGAATCTTAACCACACAGACTCTATCCGCGCGCATTGAGCACCCATTGGGTAACAACACATCCAACTTGTCTTTTGCCATCGAGGAAGGGACTCCGATGCGCGATACGAATCTTTCGAAAAAGAAGGAATGCGAAGCTCCCGTATCAAACAGGGCTCTCGCCGGATAATCAAAAATCAACACGAAGCCTAGCACCAACAAATATAAGCTAACATATAAAAAGGTAACAACTACATAAAGTTAAACTGCCATAATTTAACTCATACCTGTCACCACGTCAGCTTGTTTTATGGCCTCTTGCAGACCAAGGTTATAAAGTCTAGGCTGGGCTGGAGCATGGTGGGACGCGGTTGACTCCACCGCCTTCCCTTTCTCTTCATAAGATGCTCCAGGCTTCCTCTCGGACTTTGCACGTCCGCTCCAACATTCACGAGCAAAATGCCCCATCTTTCCACAGTTGTAGCAAGCTCCTGTGATTCGACTTGTGGTTGCCCCCGTCGCACCAGACGAAGGGGCTGAGCTCGAAGTCTTCGGTTTCTTGTTCCATCTGCGGAAACCCGACTTTGAATTTGGTACTTTGAACTCTGACTTCTTTTCCCCGGGGTCCTTCTTCTCTTGCACTTTCTTCACGACCTTTTCCAGCGACCGGGCCGAATTGACCAAGGCTAGGAAGCCCTGCGCCTTAGGCCCAGCAAGGAGTAGCTGTAGGTCACCACGTACACCCTCATAAAATCGGTTGGTCTTCCGCTCCTTTTCCGTAAACATAGCACCAGCATAAAGACCCAACCGCGTGAACTCGTGGAGATACTCATCCACGCTTCTGCCTCCCTGAGTCAAACTAAGGTACTGATTCTCCATCTCAAGCTCTGAGCAGAGGGTAGAAATCTGGCCAAGAACAACCTTGAGAATTCCTCCATAGGCACATCCGCAAGTTGCCTTCCCACTAAGATATGAACCTCCAACTCGTCCCACCACAGCCTCGCCTCACCAGCCAAAAGGAAGGTCGCTATGGTGGTCTTCTGCCACTCAACAGTTTCTGTGGCCGTCAAGACTCTCTTTATCGTAGAGAGCCAATCTTCAGCTTGAGTTGGCGTTCCAATCCCGTCGAACCTCGGAGGATTAACGCTCATTACATGCTCGAGCTGCTTCTCCGTAGCTCTCCTTGGTGCTACATGATCAACAACCACGCATTCTACCACTCTCGGCTCTGCCATCCTAATCGATTCTTGCTCATTAACAGGTGATGCGTGGTGCATTTGCCATGCAGGTTGGACATTTATCATAGCAAAGAATTCTTCAGCCACCAATCTGATGGTTTTTGCTGAAGGAGGTGTTGCAGGCACGTCCCTCGGTGCACTACTTTCCGCCGATTGCGGGCGTTCTGATTGCCCAGCACCGCTCCTAGCTGCCTATAATAGCAAAAACCCTTGATTAGACGACAAACAGATTTCAAAAAGCAATCATTGGAACACTCAGATTCCTCAAAACAAGTTTATTTTTCATTCCTAAGTGGGCATTCATGAGTTATTTTAGATGTTATAACGATGACGCACACATGTGCTCACCACCCCTTAAAAGAATTCGTCCACAAATTCATTTAAGTTGACCGAAACGAGAAGTCTGATACCAAATTGTAACACCCCCATCCGTCGTATGACATATAACAGAAGGTCCAGCTGGAACCCGACGCCATATACCACGGACAGTCGGAAGTGTTATATAAGAATATCAAATATCCAACTACGACTACTCGCCCTAGCACAAAGCATTCTAGCGGAAACTTTTAATTAGTTGGAAAGAACCCATAATTGAATATCAACTATCATGAATGTCCACAAACTAGCAAAGGAATGAAATAACACAAACACTGAAAGTACCTGGCCTTATGGCCTTACAAGAGTTCACTTAACAAAGTAATGTTTTACATACATCGGCTCGCAGGCCGGCCACACATGACAAAGTAAAAACAACTATTCGCTTTGGCCTTCGAGGGCCAGCTCGGCAACATGGGCTTCTGCCCGCTATTTGGTACTTGGCTCCGCAGCACCTGCAATCAACATTCCACCGCACGGTGACAAACAAAGTAACGGTCAGCCAAAGCCGACCAAATTATAACGACCCCGCCCCTTACTCGGGACGGCGGTGCTCCTTCCCTGCATTTCATTAGCTCAGCTAAACAATAAAGTATAAACATACTTTGCCACAGGTGTAGGCTCGCACGGACCAAACACCCCGTGCACTCAGGGCACATTATCGGTGAATCCGGTCAATTTCGTGGCTTCACCACCATCCCCGGGATGACAACATCGTGAGCATTTTAGCCTTTCTGACCAACGTCTAAGGCTCCCGACTATGGCCAACGGCCAGTCCCTCTTTGGGTCTCTCGCACCGAACCACATAGCCCAGGTCCGATTCCACTTGCCCGTTGCTCACACCACGTAGTCACCTTAAGACGTACGCACGAGTCAAGCTTCTCTCGTATCCCTCCACAATTCCAAACATCACATAACCCAGTTATGTATAAGGCCGGCTCCTCAGCCGGCAAGTTAGCAGAACTACGTTTCCGCTCAGTTTTCCGGGTGCGCCCTGAAGTTAATCCCCAAGGATCCCTGCTGCAATCTACCGCGTAGAAACCCGAAAACACAAAGCACGGAGTCTTCTCCGACAAACCATACAAAATGCAACATCACCGATCCAGACCAACACGTCCGGGTAGGCTTCACACACAATGCCTATGTTCGTACTTCGGTTCCAGACTCTATATGCAACACAAGGGAGACTATTCATGTCTCCCCCAAGGATCACCACACACTCACCGCACACTCGCGGGAGCGAGTTTCCTTATGCAAAAGAAAGAGAGCTTCACATGCTCAAATAGAGAATCGTTACCACTTGTCGTACGCTTTTGCGCCATGAAAATCTATACGGATAGAAGACTTCACAATGGAATTTCCTCCGCGGATCCGGTCTCGGTTCTCGAATCGGTGCTCCGATGCTCCTCCGGCGGCCGAAATCCTCCTCTTCCTTCCTCCTTGATCTCTCTCTCTCTAACTCCTTAGGAAGAGAATGTTAAAGAGGAAATGAGAAATTAAACTTCATTTCCCGGCCTTAACAAAGCAGGAACACATCTGGGCCGTCAGATCTTAATTAAAGAAAACGAACGGCTCAGATCTGCCCAAAAAATCCTCAAACCTGGGCCGAACACGGCCTTGCACACGGCCGTGTCCCAGGCCGTGTGCCTCGATCCAGACACGATCGTCGAGCACAAGAAGAGGACACGGGTCAAGACACGCCCGTGTCTCAACCTGACACGCCTGTGTCGGTTTCCGACACGCCCGTGACCTTGGGGCGTGTTACCAGTAACCGCCACGCCAACCGTCACGTCCCTTGGGAACACGGGTGGGGACACGAGTATGAACACGCCCGTGTCACCCCTTACACGCCCGTGTCACAACTGCTCAAAGCCGTGTTTCCTGCCGTGTCCTTTTCTGGACACAGCCGACCAACACAGAGAACGACACGGCCTTGAGACACGCCTGTGTCCTAGGCCGTGTACCCCATTATACAGACACCAAAAACTCCTTAGGACGCGACAAGCTCGATAACAATTTTCGGGGTGTTACGCGGCCATGCCCAGCTTTCCCCTGCCCGTCCAATGGCCACCAGTTTCCCCCATAACCCGAGCCTTCCCATCCAGAACCAAGCCATCCCTCACCTGCAACCAGCCACCCTGTACCCGAGGAAAGTCCTTTGCCCTGGGAAAACTCTGCAGGTATACCACTCAGCTCCCCTACTGCTAGTATTTTCTCATGCAATTAAAATTTAGTGGTCGCATTGTTGGCGCTTGCAATCTTAACAAGCTTTCTCTACTGTTTATCCACCAACACTTCGTGTTACTTTGTCGCTTGTTAGAGCTGTCCGCTTACGGAATAATTACACTTACGCTTGGAGCCAACGCTAGTTAATTCAGAGTGAATTGACTTAGGTGGAAGAATTACTAAAAAGGTCCCCACTCTCTCGCGAGAGCCGCCGAGAGTCAAAAGCTCGGTGCCGGGATACATCAACGTTTAGCTACAATTGTTCATGGAACCTTGCTGTGAACTTACTCCCCTGGTAGTGTTGATGTAGGTGAGCAAGGAGAACTTCAAATTTTTGTAGAAAATCTTGCATTGATCCAATTTGTCATAATGAGATTAATTCCCGTAAAGGGTTGCTTGCGATGCTTTGTAATGGTAGGATCAAAAGGCATGTTGCAAAATTTCTTAAATTCTTCCTACACCATTCCCGATTTTTACATCTCTAAATGGTAAACTACAGCCCTGAAGGTTGAAGGAGGCCAAGACTAATCAATTGTGCTATCGGTGTTTGGTGTTTGTTGATGGACAAAAAATTGTTCGCACCAGGTTATCCATCCTAACGTGTCCTATTTTTTGTCATAGGCTTGAAATTCTAACTCAACAAAGTGGAGTGACATTAGGGTTATACTACTTTTAGGTCTAGGTGTTGTTGTGCAGAATGACCCCGATGAGGCCTCTAACTGCTACTTGTTTGTGTGGCTGGACTGTGATAACTTGTACGATTGGCGTGGGACCATCGATCCTATTGGAGATTGTGGTGAGGGCTGTCTGATATCACACCTCCGTTTCTTGATGTTGTATTTCAACGACAGTTTGAGCCACCATAAGTGTTCTCATCATGCTCATGAATTGTTCTATTGGTCATTGTATTGTCCACGATGTTGAGAGCTGGAGTTATTTGTAACGTTCTACAATAGGATCATTGCGGGATATCTTAACTCACTATGCAATATGTGATAAGCCCCAATGACGATCCACACTATAAAAAGGCTCTATTTCTTTTTTAAATAAATAAATAAATAATTTATTATTCTAGTTCTGCATTAAAGAAGGCGCTTTGGAATTAGATGAACCCTTTGACCTCGATGAAGGAACACATGTTGCTTGAGCAACGTTGATTGAACGGGGCGCAATATTGTTCGATGCTGGAAGTGGATCGACTCTCGTGCTTCTGTAGTAAGGAGTAACAATATCTTGCGACAGTGTGCTAGGTCGGTTCCTGCGAGGAGACTAGTGTGTGGAAGTTCTGTAGTCGGAGACGAGCACGAAGTTCTACAGGTAGAGATGGCACATATAGGTCTATGCAAGTGGAGGCGGCTACATAGGTTTTTGCATGTGGGTTGTAGTGTTGTAGATTTGGAAGAGGCACAAGTCGTCGAAGGACCGAGGGACTTAGCGATTGTGATGTTGATGGGGAATGGCGTTGGACTGCACTAGCGAGGAGGAAGCTTTGGTGGACAAGAGACATAGAGAAGAGGATCAACTTGTTTTGATACCAAGCAACTATGAGTATGGGTGTTCACAAACCAAATCAAATCAAATAATTCTTTAATTGAATCCAAATTTGACATAGAATGCAGAGATCCAGATTCAGATTCGTTTGAATATTAAGTGTCAGATTCAGATTCGTCATGAAATGTTAGTGTTATGTATTTGTTACGGATCCCCCGCCATTTATCTATTATTATATGTATTGAGTTGAGTCGAGTGTATTATTAGTTCTATAATCGTAGTAGTCATGTATTTTAATATTTTAGTGTCTATTGATGCATTTACATTTATGCCATTGGGAGGTTCTATATATTGACCATTAGAGTCTTGTATCAAGTTATCAATGAATGAAGTTCTATTTTCCTAACCTATAAAGAGATCATAGGTGATCTCTCTCCTTGAGCAAGCCCGACTTAGGCAGCTGCGGTCATGGCTCCGCAGTATCTCCTCCACTGTCATCTCCAACTCCGACCACTCCTCCAGCTACCACCAAGTGGACCCGTAACAACTTTGGTATCCGAGCTCCCTTTCCTTGGATCCCTTCCGTTGTTTTCTGATTCCCACCACCCATCGCCAACTCCATTCCAGTCTCTGCTTCGTCAACCTCACCCGCAAGCAATTCCGTCCACTTCATCATTCATAGAGCATGGACATCCAGCCCCGCTGCACATCCACTTCACCGACACCAACATCCTCCGACCACTACTCCTGTAGCCTTCCCTCGACCGCTATCTTCAACAGCGTTGTCCTTCCACAACGCCAAGCCGCACCTTGGTCCTAGTCCACGTCGTTATTTATGCTTCATCTCTGACGACATTTACCTCCGATTGATTGATCTCGCCGCCTGCGTCGATCAACCGCTGTTCCTATTTCGCCGTGCAACTTCTCTGCTTCTTCGAAGACGACGACGCTCCATCCATCTATCGCCGTTTCTTCTTCTGCGCCATCTATGCAGATCGACGCACATGAGCCTCCCTTTCTTCTTCTGCTTTATACGCCTAGCCCATGCCTCGCCTGGCTATCGCACTATCTGCCACAGCTATCTCCGTATTCCGAGTCCCTACCGCAACATCAATTTTATCGCGCCGCCTGCTGTTTCATCTGCTCTGCTTGTTTTAAAACCCCCACACAACCCACGCCTCTTCTCACGCCATTTCACATTCTCTAATTATTATTATTATTATCCTTTTTATATATCCCGCAGTCTATTCACATTCAAGCCACCTGTTGTCTTTTGCATTAAATTGATTTGGCCTATTCACATCAAGCCTACTATTTAATTGTATTAATTATTTAATTCTTAACTAAATTAATTAATTACATCATCAGCTAATTATAATGGTCGTGAAACTTAGTGCCACAGATGAGGCTGCCCTTGGTTCGATTTGTTCCATATTACAAGATTTTATGACCTCCGTGGACGCACACCTTCGGGACGCCCTCCACAAACTAGATAATTTGATAGCCGTTCTTCCGCCGAAGAGTTCACCTTCGTTTCCGCCACCTCTCCTCTTGCAGTCGCCATCTTCGCCGGCCCCTAACGGACCACCACTTTTCGCGGTGATTGTTTCTCTGGCCATGTCGACGCTTCTTCTGCCAGCAATTGCTCCGTCAGCCCCGGCTCCAGTTGCCTTGGCCGCATCGCCGCCTCCTCTGCTGGCTCTTGCTCCGCCAACACCTGCTCTATCGATCCCTCCGGCCACCTCACCGCCTTCAGATCTGTTCCTTCTGCTGGCCGTCGCTCCTCCGATCGAGTTGTTACTGCTCCTCACCACCGTTCCACCGACCTTGTCGAAGCCATTACTTCAGTCGCTTGTCTTTCCAACGGTGCTGCCGCTACTCACCAACGACATCGTCGTCGCTACGTGATATCATGCATTATTCTGGCGGAGATCAAGATGCCAGATGATCCGGTCACCACGCGGAGTTCGAGCTTGAGGACTAGCTCGATTTCAATGGTGGATGAGATGTTATGGATCTGTTACGAATCCCCCGTCATTTATCAATTATTATATGTATTAAGTCGAGTCTAGTGTATTATTAGTGTCGTATGAGTCTAATCGTAGTCATTGTATATTTTAATATTTTAGCGTCTATTGCTCTATTTACAGTTATGTCATTGAGGGCTCTATATATTGACCCTTAGAGTCTTGTATCAAGTTATCAATGAATGAAGTTCTATTTTCCTAATTCCTAAAGAGATCATGGAAGCTCTCTCTCCTTGAGCAAGCCCCGCCTAGGAAACCATAGTCATGGCTCCGCAGTATCTCCTCTACCGACATCTCCACCTCCGACCACTCCTCGAGCTACCACCAAGTAGACCCATAACAGTTGGATTCGAATTTGGGTTCGAATTCGAACGTGGATTCTAATTCAAAATCTATAATATTTAATTATATAATGTTCAAATATAGTTATACATAATATTTAATTACATATATACATTTTATTTAACTATATATTCTATTATTCATGAAGTATTCACGAAACTTTCTAACAGAATAAATTTTTCAAATCGAAAACTATTCGAATCTGAATTCTGATTCGAATTTAAAAAAATATGAATTTTAATCAAATCTTCACGAATCAAATATCGAATTATTCACAAACTATACTATTTATGAACAACCCCAACCATTAGTGCACTGTGACTTGTCGGATGCTTCACAGGAGGTGTCAAAAGATATTGTGGAGCCTTACTACGACTACTTAAGTGAGGTGTGTATAGGAGGAAAAAACGGCTCAACTTTTTTACTTTTTTCATTCAAACATCGTTTTTAAACAGGCTTTTTGATGCGGGGACAGGAGTCCACCTGCCCCGCCACCTTGGCATCAGCACCAAGGGGCCCACCTGGAGTCAGCACCAGGCAGCTTTATCAGGCCCGCGGGCCATACACCCCAACCCATCCCCGGTCCCACCACAGGAAATCCGAGAGGTTGTTGAGGCCAGGGCTAGATCCCCCGACCTCCTTGATAAAGAGCTCTTGGCGAGCTTCTATCACCAACGGATCCGTTGGTGATAGAAGCTCGCCAAGAGCTCTTTATCAAGGAGGTCGGGGGATCTAGCCCTGACCTCAACAACCTCTCGGATTTCCTGTGGTGGGACCGGGGATGGGTTGGGGTGTATGGCCCGCGGGCCTGATAAAGCTGCCTGGTGCTGACTCCAGGTGGGCCCCTTGGTGCTGATGCCAAGGTGGCGGGGCAGGTGGACTCCTGTCCCCGCATCATAAAAGTGCAGATCAGTTGGTGATGAGAGCGCTGGTGAAAGGTCTCTTATCTAAGAGGGCTGGGGATCGAGCCCCGGCCTCAACAACCTGCCGCATGGTGGTGATTCCATGGCGGAGAGCTGGTTGGGGTGTACGGCCCGCGGGCCTGATAAAGCCGCCTGGTGCTGACTCCAGGTGGGCCCCTTGGTGGTGATGCCAAGGTGGCAGACAGGTGGACTCCTGTCCCGCATCACTTTTACATGACACTAATGCCTCAACCAACTATTATTGACTCATAATAATAACTTCCCTGACAATTAACAAACAACATATTAATGACCCGACATAATAAAGATTTCCCTAAACATTAACCGCCGTCTTAATAATTAAAATTACTCAAAGGGCAAGTGGACCCGATGACCTGTAGCATTGCTCCAGTATATTATTTGAGGTATTAGTTTTTTTAATAATTAAATGGTTTCTATGTTACATCCGTATTTTAATTGTAAAAATAATGTTAAATTGCACTGTCCAATTGTGAGTGAATTTTGTTTGCGCTGTCTTAGTGCCGAGGTAATCAGTGTCCCTATGGTCAAGAGTCAAGGCTATATAGAATTCAATTAGTTTTACGTAATGGAAAAAGTTACATAATTTAATTTCATCGTGTTTTAAAATTTTAAAAGGGGACTAATGCACATGATTAGGAGACATTATGGTGGGTTGTAGAATTAAAAATTTAAAGAAATTTCCTTAATTCCCCCTTCAACTATAACTACTCCTTTTCATCTACACACTGAGCTTTGCGACAGAAGGTCTAGGTCCATCTCCTTGTCAAATTTTATGATTGGAGGTCTAGGGCCGTCTCCAATTGAATCTCATAACAGGTGGTCGAGGTTCATCTCAACGAGGAGTTCCGTGACAAGAGGTTTAGGCCTTTAGGGTCATATTCGTGTTCAATTTCATAACTCACTATTATAACATTCAATCATAATATATACATCTCCTTACATGAATGACATTAATCATCTAGCTGTCTCCGCACCGTGAAGAGGGAATTTTGCTGCCTTAGTGAACTAGATTATAGGACTACACAACGAACGTCACAATCACTCCTACATTGTGTTCCCGCACCCGTTATAACGATTAATCGGAATATGCTCCAATAACGTAAACTATGTCACAACCCTAAATGCAAATCGTCAATCAACACCACTGATTCGGGTCTGCGGCCACAAATAGGCTTCACACACTGTGCATAATTCATAATCGAACGTCAAATCTCTAATGCAAGTCATGTCGAGGATGCAATCCCACTTCTTGGGGTTCTAGCAAATAAAATGTGGTTATTCTTTCACTAATTAGTGAGAGTGAAATTCACCAAAAGGTATGAAACATACAAGCGATCCTAAAACCAGAGGAATGAATTGTTACCCTTGAAGTCATTCGCGGTGCCATGGATCCTTGAGTAGTTTGGTGGAGAATGACCGGAAGGAGATGTTTTTGATTTAATGACCTCCGTTCTTCAATCGAGCTCCGAAGACCCTCTAATGGCAGGATCTCCTCAAGACCAAAGTCCTCCCTTCCTTTCTCCTCTTTTCTCCCCTCTCATGCTAAGGCAAAAATGACGTGATTCGGCCCTTCCTCACGATGTTAGGTTAGGGGAACTAAATCTAGGTTGTTGGATTGATATCCACGACTCAGATTAAAAGTTAAAATGTCAGTTTACACCGATCACACGGTCGTGGGCTCGATGCGCACGGTCGTTGGCTTGATGCGCACGGTCGTGGGATCGATGCGCACGGTCGCGGGCTCGATGCGCATTGTCGTGCGCTATTTTGTTAACTGCAACTCAAAGCTCGCATGGGACACACACATGGTCGTGTGTAAGGGCGCATGTGCAACTTCAAAACTTGGGAAATTTGGCCATTATCATCTCCCTTCGCGTCCGATGTGGCACACGATTATGCGCGGGGCGCACGATTAATCACAAAAATCTCTAATCTTGCTTTTTCGACTCCACGAGAACGGATGGTCATGCATTTTTGCAGCACACAGTCGCGCGTGAAGGGAAAAATAAATCCACTACTCGTGTTCGTCTCAAAAGTCCTTCCATACGCATATCAATCATGTACACGTCATTAACAGAGTTTTGAGAGTAAATTTTGGGCGTTACATGCCATTATTTAATTTATCATTAAACACATACAATTTGGGTCGTGGGTGAAGGGAAAAATAAGTCCACTACTCGTGTTCGTCTCAAAAGTACTTAGAATCTTGGCTGTTACATTCTTGCTGTTCATGCAGTATTCATGCTTGATTGAATTATCTTTTTTAAAATTTAGATATACTGTTTTTAGCGATGCTGGTGAAAGTGCTATTTTATTGACTTTAATTAATCCATTTAGAGTTTTTGCTCAACCCGAGTGATTCTGTTGAATGAAACTTATTGAGGGAGAAAAACCAGTTATTCATTTCATTAAAGGGGTCCTCTATATATAGAGGACAAACAAAGGATAAAATACATAAATGCTAATATTGCTAACACTCCCCCTCAAGTTGGACGTGTAATGTTAACCATGCCCAACTTGTTCACAATCTGGTCAAATGAATTCCCACTCAATCCTTTAGTGAGAATGTCGGCAAGTTGCTTGTTGGAGGGCACAAATGGTGTACATATGATTCCTCTTTCAATATTCTCCCTGATAAAGTGTCGGTCCACCTCGATGTGTTTTGTCCGGTCATGTTGAACCGGATTGTGAGCGATACTGATGGATGACTTATTGTCACAATACAGGCGGATGGGTCCCTCTTCCACGAGACCAAGGTCGCTCAATAAGGCCCGAAGCCACAAGCCTTCACAGACCTCATGAGCCATAGCTCTAAACTCAGCCTCCGCACTAGATCGTGCCACAACCTGTTGCTTCTTGCTTCTCCAAGTAACAAGGTTACCCCCAACAAGAGAGCAATATCCAGAGGTGGATCACATATCATCCACAGATCCGGCCCAATCAGCATCAGTATAGACTTCAATCTTTAGTTCGGAACTCGGGGAAAACAAAACTCCCCTTCTTGATGATGACTTGAGATACCGAAGAATTCTGTGTGCCGCATTCATGTGTCGTGTATTTGGAGCATGCATGTACTGACTCACGGCACTCACCGCATAGGAGATATCCGGACGAGTGTGAGACAAATATATCAGCCTCCCCACTAACCTTTGGAACCCTGAAATATCTTCAATCTCCTCTCCATCATCACGCCGCAATCGGTGATTTGCCTCAATTGGAGTATCAGCAGGTCTGCACCCACTCATCCCCATCTTCTCAAGAAGATCTAACGTGTATTTCTGCTGAGAGAGAAAGATCCCCTGCTTTGATCTTGCAACTTGAATTCCCAAGAAATACTTGAATTTTCCTAAATCCTTGACCTCAAACTCTCTTGCAAGCTTCTTTTTCAGGTTCTGAATTTCTTCATAATCATCACCAGTTATAACAATGTCGTCAACATACACAATGAGAACTGTAATTTTCCCAAGCCTACGCTTGATGAACAACGTATGGTCAGTATTGCTCTGAGAGTATCCAAACGACACCATCGCCTTATGGAACCGGCCAAACCAAGCTCTTGGGGACTGCTTCACTCCGTATAGAGCCCTTAACAATCTACAAACTTTCCCTTCAGCACCAGCCAGAGTGAGGCCAGGAGAAATAGACATATAGACCTCCTCCTCCAAGTCACCATGGAGGAAGACATTCTTCACATCCAGCTGCAGAAGATCCCATTTTTTGCAAGCAGTAACAGATACCAATACCCTGATGGTATTCATTTTAGCAACCGGGGCAAACGTCTCTTGATAATCAATGCCATGGATTTGAGTATAACCCCTTGCAACCTACCGTGCTTTGCATCTCTCAACAATCCTTTGTGGATTCTGTTTCACAGAGAACACCCACTTGCACCCAACAAAATTTTTCCATAGGGAAGAGGGACAAGATTCCATGTATGGTTTTTCTCCAGAGCCTTCATTTCCTCAACCATTGCCTCTCGCCACATAGGGACCTCAAGAGCCTGTTGCCATGACACAAGGATAAAAGAACTAGCAAGAGAGGAGACAAAGGCCTTGTAGGAGGTAGACAGAGAATCATAAGATACATAATTAGATAGAGGATGGAGGGTACAAGACCGGATACCTTTTCGTAGAGCAATCGGTAAATCAGAAGGTCCTGAGTCAGGATCCACTGACTGTTCTGGCAACATAGCAGGCTCGTGTGTGCTTGTCCTCTTTATACGCCGAGTATATACCTGCAAGGTCGGTGGTGAGGATATAGGAGAGCCCCGAATAGGAGTATAGGACTCACTTCCACTGGTAGAGGAGGACTCACTCCCACTGGTAGAGACTCCCCCTGAAGTGAGGGATATGGTGGAGGTATGGGCAAAGAAACGGAGGGAACACCCGAGGATGAGGGAGCAGACAGAGGGTAATATGATTTGGATTCACAAAAAGTGACATCTATGCTAACAAACACCTTCCTAGTAGGAGGTGAAAACACTTGTACCCCTTTTGCGTAGGGGAGTAACCAATAAATACACACTTGAGGGCATGAGGATCAAGTTTGGAGGGACGAGGATGATGGATGTGAACAAAACAAGCACATCCAAACACCTTAGGAGGAAGGCGAGTAGGAGGCACACCAAGCGTATCCAAAGTAGAGTTTCCGAGGACACGTGAGGGCATCCGATTGATGAGGTATGCAGCAGTGAGGACGACATCTCCCCAATAGAATTTTGGGAGATGCATTGTGGACAATAGGCACCGAGCAACCTCCAACATATGACGATTTTTCCGCTCAACAACGCCATTTTGAGCAGGGGAATACGCACAGGTAGTCTGGTGTAGGATGTCGTGATCAGCAAGGTAGCGCTCAAACTGTGAATCCATGTATTCGCGGCCATTGCTACTGCAAAGAATTTTAATGTGGGACTGAAATTGGGTGGAGATCATGACATGGAATTGTCGGAAAACAGAAAACACATCGCTCTTGTGACGAATCAAATATAACCAGGTAGTGCGTGAGAAACAATCAATAAATGTAACAAACCACGTACAACCGGAAATAGAAGGGACCGAGCAGGAGCCCCAGATATCAGTATGAATAACAACAAATGAAATAGAACTAGACAACAAAACATGTTTAAATGAAGTACGATGATGTTTGTTGACACTACAGACATCACACACAAAAGACTCAAAAAAGCAGCAAACATTGCAGGAAACAACAATTTCAAAACAGAAAGAGAAGGGTGTCCCAGGCGACAGTGCCAGGAGTACAAAGGATGAACGGTGCTGGAATGAAGAGCTAGAGTAGAGGAAGCAGCGCCAGAGTCAAGCACATAGAGTCCATTCACCATGCTACCAGAGCCAATGACCTTCCCCGCAGGTCCTGAAACACACAAGAAGACAGAAGAAATGTCACAGAGCAATGCATGAAGTTGGTCAAATGACTAATTGAAAGCATATTACGAGTAAAGGAAGGCACGTGAAGAACAAAGGACAAGGTGAGGGAGGAGCAGGGGATGGTTCCCTTGCCAGCAATGGAGGAAAGAGAACCATCAGCAATGCTTACCTTATCACGCCCAGAAAGAGGAGTATATGAGACAAAACCTGTAGATGACCCGGTCATGTGATCTGTGACCCCAGAGTCAATGACCCATTGAGTGGACGGAGAAGAAACATCAGAGTGAGCACCTGGCAGTCTCGTACGAGCGTAGGAGGAAGAGGAAGAAGGCTCCGTAGAAAGACCATGCATCAGGCGTCGAAGAACAAGCACCTCATCCGCAGTAAAAACACCAGGGGTGGCAGGGGCATCAGTACTAGAGTAGCCAGGAGAAACATCGGCAATAGCGTCAGTAAGATGGGCCGCACGAGAGACAACATGACGACCCGAGGAGCGTCCAGAACCACGACCTCCACGAGACGGGGCACCCCCTCTCGGGGCAGGGAACCCATGAAGCTTGAAGCAGGTATCACGAGTGTGGCGACTCTTGCCACAGTAATCACAGATGAGATGATCCTTATCTGAGCTCCTCAACCTGGGATCCCGGGATGGACGAGGGCCAAGAAGGGAGGGGATGGTAGCAGCCAGAGCAGAGCCCTCTGGCACAGGGTCCGGAAGAAGGGTCCGACGACGATCAAACTCCTGCTGCACGATGCTATAGACCTCAAAAAGAGAAGGGATCGACAGCCGCCCCAGAATCTGAACACTGATTTGATCAAAGTCGCGGTGCAAGCCATGAAGGAACTCAAATATGCGATTGCGGTCATCCCGGACCCGAACCATCACCTCATCAACAGGACTAACAAAGACAAGAGGATCAAAATGATCATACTTTTGATAAAGCTGAGTGAACTCTTAAGTAATACGCTGAAGGAGGACGGTCACCCTGACGGAGTAAGCTGATCTGGCGGCGAAGCTGAAAGATCTGAGCAGCATTGTCGCGGTGAGAGTATGTAGACTCTGCACAGCACCAAATAGCAGAAGCACTGTCAAGAAAAAGATAGTTGTGGGCAATGGACTCTTGCATCGAGTTGGTTAGCCAAGACATGACCAAAGAATTCTTGGGTTCCCACTGCGGCCATTCATGAGAAGTCCTATCAGGTTCCGACATGTGGCCGGAGACATAGCCAAAGAGATGCCACCTTTTAAGCTCCAGGGTAATAGAACGAGAGCATGAGAGATAATTAGATTCATCAAGTCGGATAGTAGTTATCTGAGAGGTATTGTGATCGGTGGTTCCACGGTAGAAGACCGACAAAGGAGGACCAGCAGAAAGAGGGGCCGGAGTACCACCGGTAGAGGGAGAGAGAGAATCCGCTCCACTAGATCCCATTGCACAGGAATAGAAATCCTGGAGAAAGAGCAAGCCGGAATAGAAATCCGGAAAGGGAGGAAACCCATGAAATTAAGGCATCAAGAGGCAAATGGAACCAGCCATCCAAGCATCACAAGGGCAGGAGGTGCCGAAGGAAGCAAGAGCACAATTCCGCCGCCATTAGAAGAGGTGGAGAGGAGCAGAGGAGGGCGCAGGCGACTGGACGGCGAGACAGAGCGGAGCGGAGTGCGGGCGAGCGGAGCGCTGGCGCTAGCAGGAGACGCGAGCGGGAGAGCGGCGGGCTGGCGAGCGGAGGACGCGAGCGGGAGAGCGACGAGCGGAGCGCTGGCGCTCGCGGGAGACGCGAGCGGGAGAGCGGCGGGCTGGTGAGCGGAGGACGCGAGCGGGAATTTAGGGCACGAGAAATCAACCTGGCTCTGATACCATGTTGAGGGAGAAAAACCAGTTGTTCATTTCATTAAAGGGGTCCTCTATATATAGAGGACAAACAAATGATAAAATACATAAATGCTAATATTGCTAACAAAACTTGAGTTCATAGATTTTCTTTTGAGTAAATTAACTAGAATGCTGTAATCTTGGTTGGGTAAAGTTATTGTGCTGGTCTGCTGGCGCAGGTTAACCAACGGATATCAGTACCTGCATTTGGAGAGTGGGATGGGAAGGTTGGTCTACCAGACTACTCAATTGACTTTTCTAAGATTCGGGAGAATCGGCGCCAGAATAAGAGCCGGGTGAGCCTTGGAAATGAGGACGAGCTAAACCACATCTCCACAAATGATCAACGAACGGATGAGTCCATTAAGAATAATGACCAGCTTCATCAGTTGGATGCTAATGCGAAAGTGGTAAGTCCCGTTCTTCATATTGCTACTTGTAAAATCCTTGAAATTGGCTGTTTTTAACCAAATTATTGTTTTTGAGTATGAGTTTAGTTTGGTTATACATCTCATGTTTGCTCCTGAATTAATTTATGTAGGCTTTTCTTTTGTTGGAATAGCTGTACATTTTTGTTGAATAAATCTTCTCTTTTCATTTATATTAACATAAACCAACACGATCAATTATTCATTTTTTTGTATGTTCTTTTGCGCAACCTATATGCTCATATCACGTTGACAATAAGACCCTTGACTACTTGTAGATCATAAGATTCTAATAATCTCCCACTTGAGCTAGAATGTATCAACCTTAATCTCACAAATAATGAGCGACATTTAGCAATGCATCGTTGTTACCAAAGTAATACAAGAGTTGGTAACTAAATGAAGAACCTTTTAGTGCCCATTGTGAGTCCCTTTGTCCATGACATCCAGACTGAACTCGAGACGTTGATTGTGTTACCCTTTTAATCATTCAACTTTCATTTCCCAATTCCTCAGTAGAGTATATGAAACAAGTGAGCTCAATGCCATATATTGACTGGACTTAACATGACATACATTTCATTGTCCGCTTCATCAAGAGACCCATGGATGTTACTCCTATTATATAAGAGGATAAATCCTATCTACATCGCTCACAACCATCTACATGATTTGTAACATACCCAACCACCATTATCATCAACCTTTCTCAAGGAAGACTAGATGACATCAAAGTACGCTCCTCATCACGTAATGATTGTAGTGACTTCAAGTCAAAGGACCATATGCATTATTATCATTATGAGAACTACTTGTGACACATATATAACAATCCATAAAGTAATCTCATGGTGAGTCTGTCCAGTTTACTTGTTCTCTAACAAGTATGTGTGCGATGACTTGATATCCAATGTCATGATCTACGAGACTCGATCATCAGTCAATCCCACACACTAGCTTCAGCATATCATTATTGCCCAATTCTATAATGATACCTTGGCCAAAGACTATTTAAGAATGATGTTTTATATAAACACAAGATCTCCCATTCAAGTGATATACTTGAATTCCTATGGAATACTCTTAAGGACATTTATTATGTCCAATTATTCTATTAATATAAAAATAAACACAACAAAAGAAATGCCTTGAAATATAAATGAAATCACAGTACAAGTCATTACATTAACTTTAAAATTGACAAAGCCAAACCCACAACCCTCCCACTAGAGTCGATTATATAGGTATCTATTACCAAGTGATCTAATATGATCATCCTACTTCCTCCGAGGAAGAGCCTTTGTTAGTGGATCTGTTATATTGTCGTCGGTCGACACTCTGTTTATGTTAACATCCGATCAAAAATCTCTCGAATGAGTTGGAACCGTCGAAGTTTGTGTTTGGATCACTGATGAGATTTATGTTCCTTAGCTTGAGCAATTGCACCATTATTGTCACAAAAAAGACTCATCAGACCAATAATGTTAAGAACCACTTCTAACTCACTGATGAATTTTCAAATCCAAACATTCTTCGCCACATTTGCAACATCAATATACTTGGATTCCGTTGTAGAATTAACTACCGTCTCTTGCTTTGAACTCTTCCAGCTTACAACACCTCCATTTAAGCAAACACAAAATCTGATTGGGATTTTGAAACATGCCTGTCAGTTTGGAAGATGACATCCATGTAAATCTTTTACAACTATTTCTTCCTCACCACCATATACCAAGAATGCATCCCTAGTCCTTCTAAAATATGTTAGAATATTCTTAATTATTGTTCAGTGACCATCACCTGGATCTGACATATATATGCTAGTAATGTTTAACACATGTAACTATGTAAGACATCAGATCGAGTACATAATATTACATACATCATTAATCCAATTGCCGAAACATATGGTGTCAAACTCACGCGGTCCTTATCTACCTTAGATTTAGGACACTGGGTCTTAGAAAGACTCACATTGTGAGACATGAGTAAGTATCTTTTCTTAGATTCAAGCGTATTGAACCGCTTCAACACCTTATCAATATGACATGCTTTGTGTCAACCCAAGTAATTTCTTTGATTTATCTCTATATATCTTAATATCAAGTAAATAAGGAACTTTGCCCAAGTTCTTCGTAGAAAAGCAGTTCCCAAGCCTGACTTTAACAGAATGCAGAGTTGGAATGTCATTCTCAATCAATAATATGTTATCCATATAGATAATACAATATTAGGAATACAACTATGCTCCCGCTAACATTTTTATAAACATAAGACTCATCTTCATTTTTGATGAAACCAAACTCTTTGGTTTTCTCATCAAAATTAAGATTTCAATTTCAAGAGATTTGTTTCAATCCATAAATGGATCTTTACAGATTGCATATTTTAGTGTCTTCATGTGGAGATACAAAATCCTCTTGTTGTGCTATATACATATCCTCAAGAAGGTTTCCATTAAAGAAAGTCATTTTAACATCTATTTGTCAGATCTCATAATCATAGTACATAATAATAACAAGCAAGAATATGATGAACTTCACTATAACAACTGGAGAAAAGGTCTAATCATAGTCAATACCATGAATTTTCTTGAAACATTTAGCCACAAATCATTTTTAAAATGTCTTTACATTCCTCTTTATGTTGGCTTTCTTATTAAAAATTCATTTGCACCCTATGAGTCGTACTCCTTCTGGTGGTTCCACAAAGTTCTAAACCTTGTTTATGTATATAGAGTCCATTTTAAATTTCATGTCCTAATGTTACTTTTCGGTGTATGGCCCATCCATAACATCTTGATATGTGGAGGACTCCTCATCATATAAGAGCAATACATCCCCATTTTGAGTTATGAGAAATTCATATCTCTCTGACTTAAATCGTGGTCTATCAGATCTACGCATGACTTGTATTTCTTGAGTGGACTCTCTAGCTACAGTAACCTGTAGTCCTTGCTCAAGTTTTATCTTAAGTTCATTTGTAGTTTATGGTTTTTGATTCACTTCAAGCTCTATCTTGATAGTTTTTCTAGATATGAACTTTTTACCCAGAAACAAAAAACATCATTCCTCGCAACAAATCCTTTTCCCCGGAGTGTTTATAGAAATAGTACCATTTAGTTTCCTTAGGATATCCCACATAATAACATTTATCAGACTTGTGCTCAAATTTGTCATATATTTAACATCATATGTATGTCTTACAACTCTAAGACTTCATTTGAGAGAGCGGCTGCGGTTGTAAAATGAGCTGTTGTAAATGCAGATTTGTAAATGAAGCTATTGGAAACTGGTTGATGGAAATAGAGATCTGTTTGGGTAGTCTGCTTTTGCAGAGCTGTTCAGAACAGAAAATCATTTGGCAAAACAACGGTGACGTTTTATAAATATTTTCTATTATAATTTTTTTATTATTATATATTTTTAATTATTTTTTATAATGTATATATTAATAAATAATTGAAAATAATATATATTTAAAAATTATAATTATTTATATTAATTTAACTGTTTTACTATTTTTATTAATTTAACTGTTTTACTATTTTTATTAATTTTTGGCGGAGGCGGAACAGAGGCGGAGGCGGATAGAGCTTGGAGGAGACGGAGCTTGGAGGATGCGGCTAGAGCTTGGAGGAGGCGGCTAGAGCTTGGAGGAGGCGGAGGGGCTGGAGTTCGGAGGATGCGGAGCTTGGAGTAGGCGGCTGGAGCTTGGAGGAGGCGGCTAGAGCTTGGAGGAGGCTCTGTTCGCCGGAATTCCAACTAGGGAGGAGCTGGCGGCTTGGAGGAGGCTGGGTTCACCGTTTTGGAGCTTGGAGGAGGCTGGAGCTGGAGCTTGGAGGAGGCAGCATGGAAGGAGCTGGCGGCGCGACGACAGCGAGGGCGTGGACAGAGGAGTTGGGTTCGCGGAGGAGGCGGAGAGCAGCGTCAAGGTTCCTGCGCTCCAAAACGGTGATGACTGGAGGTCGGGGCAGCGGATTGCAAAAGATGGAATTCCTAAAAGGAGCGAAACTCTAGCGGGTCCAAACGATGGCGGAAAAACAAATAGGGATAAATCCTTTGGTGCGTTTTTCGGAAACTGAATGCCCAAAAACGGAGCGCCAAATGCAGCCTAAATCTTTTTGAAAGACATAATATGACGCTTCCCAGTTCATATCTCATATGATGTCTTATGAACCATTTTAGCAGGAACACAGTTTAGTGTAAAACAGCCGTCTCCAGTGCGTATCCCCCAAAAAAATTAGCAGATTTGCATGATTCATTATAGATCACACCATATCCAACAATGTATGATTTCTCCTCTCAACAACACCATTATGTTACGGTGTCTTAGGTTGAGTGAGGTTTGATACAGTACCATACTCTTTAAAATAGTCTTGAAACTCTTAAGTATCTGCCTCCTCGATCAGATCAGAGCATTTTAATTATTTTTCCTAGCTGGTTTGCACTTAATTCTTGAGTTCCTTGAATTTTTCAAAGGATTCGGACTTGTGGCTCATAAGATATACAAATTCATATCTATTGAAATCATTAGCACATCTAATGAAATAGTGAAACTCATCTCAAGACATCTAACACATGGGTGATAAATCCATACAACAACTCTCGCTCCATTTCCAACTCGTAAGTCCACCTCACCATTATCCAACATTTTGCTTCTTCTCAGGTCTTTCACATTAAAACAAATATGAGAACCACATCCGGTATTCAATGCTCAAGATGAAAAAGTAGAAATATTTACTTCTTTAATAAATATTTTTGAAGTGGAGGTCTTACTAACTTTTTTTAAGATCTTCAAGATATAGATGACAGTTCCTCTTTCAGTGCATTGCCCTTCCACAATGATTGCAATTCCCTTAGTCAGTCATTCCTTTTCAGTGCAGAAGATTTGGGATTAAAGTAAAACTTAGATCCTATCTTAGCCTTCTTAGATATCTTAGCCATGCCCTCATCTTTATGCACTATCAATATAGTGCTAGTTGATTTGACTTTCTTCATGTGTTTTTGGGCAGTTATTAACACGGCTCGAAGCTCGGACAGTATTTTGTCAATTTCATTCATATTGTAATTCAAGACAAACTGCCGATAACTATTCGGTAACGATTGTAATATCAAGTAAATATCCAACTCTTTGTCCATCAGAAAACTCAATCTTTGTAGGTTCTCAATATACCTAATCATTTTAAGCACAGGAGTTCTCACTGGGTCACGAACTCCCATCTTACACTAAAACAATGTCTTTGAGGCGTCATATGTCTCCTGTCAAGTCCGCCCTTAAAACATTGTCTGGAGTGTAACATCCGTAAGTTTTGACGCAAAAAATTATTTAAATTGTAGAGTCAAGTCGCGACGGATTTTGATCGAGGCAGCGCGACGTCAAGGTACAATGTTACTATTCCTAAAGATCCCATTCGTTAATTTGAGAAGTGTGTCAATCTTTGTGGTGGTGTGACACATTTTATTTTAGCAACGTTGCGCGGCGAAATCGTTTATATTCAAAGGAGTTAGTGTAGAGGGGGTGTGCGTATAGTAAGAATTATCATTCAAACCATCCTCACGGTTCTTATAAAAACCTCACCATGCGATTGGTTAAAACCGCAACACATAAACCCCTCACCCGATAGTTTTTATAACCCGCACCCTCTCTTTTCACTGGAGAAAAGCCGTTCTCCCGACTTCTCCCGTTCCGCAAGCGGCGACGCACGAGCCCGACGCCCCCCGCTGCCCTAGCCGACGGTCTTCCTCGCTCCAGAACTCATCACCGACTTCTCCTCCTTCCTCTACGGGCGTCGGTGAGAGTGCTTTCCTTCCTTCCTTGGCCGTGGAAGAACCAGATTAAACCCTAACCGGTGGAAGTTGAAAACGTTTGGTTCCGATGAGTTTTATTTCTCCCTTGTCTCATTCTTCATGGAAATTCTTCGATTTGGAAGTTAATCTAAACTAGGTTTTCATCCTATTGCCCTAATTAGGTTTTGGAGTACGGGATCCACCGCGATATTGGTGTTGAGTGCATTGAGAGTCTCAATCACTCCCACGTAAAGGTAATACACTATGTTAGCCTTTTGATTTTGGTTACCCTAGTTTATCAGAATTTTTCCAACGAAAATCTTAAGGGGAAAATGTGAAATTTAAGGTTTGTCTTGGATTGCAGAATTTTGGCGGCCTCGGGGCAAGGTTCTGAAAGTCTCCAGCAGTCGGATTTTCCTTTAGAAAAACAAATGTCGCCGCGCCGAGTGTACGAGCGCTGCACCACCACTGTAAGGAAACCTAATCCCTGTTAGTTAGACATAGTAAGAAATGTATTTTGTATACGCATGTGTAGGTTTTGTACAAACATCATGACCATGAATAGAAATGTGTGGTGGTAGGAAAACGGTCGCGGAAGATGTGTAGGATGACACCCTTCTCCAAGATCAAAGTAGTCAGATCATGAACAGTAACGTTAGGTAAGAAACCTTTACCCGTGTAGATAAGCTTGGAATTTGTCCAACCAAGGGCGTGAATGTCCCTTCTAGTCGACCACGAGAAAGTCAAGGGTCGCTCCGTAGTACACCAAAAGAGATGTCCCAAGCAGAGTAGCATCAGACCAAAAAGGTCAGTAAGCACACATAAGTCTTTTCGTGCTATGTAGATGCACACTATCTTTCTCATAAGGCATATGGTACCCTGTGAGCAGTATAGTCTTGAGAGTTGACTTCCCTTTGAGACAGCTAGTAGATTCGAGACCGTGTCCACGCGACACTAGAATAATTGAGTTCGTCAGATGGTCTCGGGTCGTCAGTTTCAGATACGCGTTAGGAGCTACTCTGCCTAGAGCCTTCCAAGTAGATGTGCAGGCTAGAAACCACCTAGAACTCAAGTATAGACCTGACGTGAGACAGTACACTAGTTAGTGAATGCCGAGACTTGGGTTATTGAACTGAAAGTCACGAACATAGAACAAGTAGGTGTATTAACCAAGAATTATTGCGAAGGCATGCATGACATTATAACATAAATGTTTTTAATGCACGAAACTATTTTCTAAAGACATGCATTCATCGTATGAGAAAATAATTTTTTTAGTGTCACTAGGAGGAGTTATTTTTCCTTACTCTGCAACCCCCCCCCCCCCTCCCGGGAGGGCAATGTTTTTATAGGTGATCCAGGTGGGAAGGTACGCCTAAGTTGAGCGTTATGTGGAGTCAGTTTGTGGTTGCTTCCACTTCCAGCTTTCTCTATTTTAGCACATACTTGTAGTTGTGGACAATGTACCTTGTAAATGTTTTATATGTCTTTTATCAGACTTATAATGTTATTAACAAATTTTCAGTCATTTCGTTTCTATTCATGTTTAGTGGCTCTGTGAATCTAGATATGAGGTATGTGGTTACCCTTAGTTTACTTTCTTAGCTTCCGTTGTAAGTTTTAAATTTTTAGTAGTTGCTTCTTTTTACCTGCTGCATACTAGTTTTAATACTGTTTCATAGTTCTCTTTATATCGCTGACCCGACCGGATAGCTGATTATTGTAAAATTGGGAAGGGGTGTTACATGGAGGGTGCTCGATAATTTCATAACCACACATGTATTATGTTGTTTCTGAAGCTCAGAGTTCATGGTAGTCAACAGAGTCGTCCTGATACTTATAAACATCTTTATCTGCACTAGAAGCAGTTTTGAGTCGCTCTTCAGGAGGATTTTTCTCTAAGACATAGAGCTTATGCTCTTGTTGAGGACAATCCTCAAGTTCATATACTAGTTCAGGAAGTTCGTCCTGTCGAGTTTGCCCTTCTTAAGGACTAATTGCAGGTATAAGGCGTGATGTGTATTACTTGCCATTGATATTTAGCAAAAAGTATGCAAAACCATTTTTGTACTATATTTCAAAATATATTTTATTTTAATAAGATCTTTTATTAAAATACTCAAACTATTTTTTTAAATCACAAATCCTCAATATTAAATTGGAGAGTTTATGCAAACCGCTCTCTAGTGGGACATGATCCGTATTTGACCTAATCATGAGTCAACTGGTTGATCACCCACAACGTGGCTATTTAAGTAGATAATTTTTGATGATTGCATCATCATGCAACTCTTGTATGGTTGGTGAATAGTCATTATTCGCATCCTTATGGTGCATATCAACCTTATGCCTCTAAGCACTCAACCGTTGAGGTCATCAAGTTAAGTTAGACTCACTGTCAACATTTGGATATCACAATTATTTGATTGCACCCCACAAAGATAGATTGATGCACATTGCTTTGACAAGCTCACATTTCATGTATCAAGACAGGAAGACTGTCATCCATTGAAAGACATCTAAATACTTAATATTATTTTAAAGGATTTCTCATAAAGTTTGATTAACATTTAATCAGGCACATATTTAATCTATTTAAACATAATAGATAATTACCATTTAATCTTGCATTTATTTAAACCATTTAAATAAAGTATATGCGATTAAAGTTTAATCGTGTGCTTATTTAAAATATTTAAGCAAGATCATGAAGTATTTCACTATTCACATTACAGATACATTACAGATGTACATGCAATTCACATCGAAATACAAGGCGTTCCTGATGGGGTTCCAAGGGGTTGCTCCCCTGACAGAGTCTTAGGGCAGATCTCCTGACAGGATCCAAGGGTTAGTGCCCCTGGCGGCCGTAAAATCACCTCCATCTTCCTCATAGAAAAATGTTTGCATTTGACGTTCCACGACTAAATATGAGGTTTTGGAATCATTCTGAACTTCCATATTTACACGCACATATTTAAATCAACGCTCAGCGATTGACGCTCAACGATCAACTATTGTCGTTCAACGATCAATGATCGACGCTAAACTATTGGTCAATGATCAGTGATCAGCAATCGACTATTGTATATTTGTGTTCTATGATCGACACTCAACGATCAAAAATTCATCTTTCCTTAGATAGTAGACAAGCTTGCCTATCTGCGATCAACGATCAAATTGACAATCATTGATTGACTCTGTAAAACTGCGATCGACGAATCAAAAATTCGTCGATCAGCGATCCACCCTTGGCGATCAGGTATCAACGCTCAACGATCAGTGATCTAGACACGACGATCAACAATCGATGATCAATGCTTCAGTCTCCGAAACTGAACATAGATAGACGGTTACTGCGAAAGACAAGAAAATGATTTCTGAATGAGAGGTTTCGTAGCCTACTCTGATATCACTATTGAGTTTTTAGGGTATCATATGCATATAGGAAAATACAGGATACCCTCATCAGGATCCTTGCGAAAACCTAGCAAATCAAGAAATGAGTTTATACCTGTGACAAAATCAGATTCATGAAGAATAACTGACGTTTGAGAATCAAAACGCAAAATAATATTCACGTCTCTACAGGTATCCATATGAACGATGGAAATACCTCGCAGTATATCCAACAGGCCGGGGCTGGAAGATGATCGCCCTCTCCATAATGAAATGCTAGTTTCGTTCTTTGCAGAGATTCTCTTCTTGCTCTTCTCTCCAGGGCTTTCTCATTACGGGAATGAGAGACCAAGTCGTGGCTGCTTGGTCTCCAAGTCACTACTTGGAAAACCCTAAAAGGAACGCTTCTCAGGCCCGACTTAATAGCACGGCTCAACAGTTTTCAAAACTACACGCCTTTCTATATTATAGAGAGAAAGAGATGGAATGTCATTTCGGGTCAAAACTGAAATTGATTATTCCATATTGATTAATTCCTAATTAATCACATTTAGGATTTGATTTCATCTATATTCAATATAACATAAACTAATACGATCAATTATCCATTTTCCATACTCTTATGCGCGAGCATATATGCTGTAAGACTAATCCTTTGATTATTTCTATATCACAAGATTTTAATAGATTGTAGAGACATAAGTCCGCCTTGAAGTCAATGAAGGGAGGAGTTGACGTGGATTTCTAGCCATGTGGCAGTATCGTGGCTCCACGTGATCATCTGAAGAGAATATAGAAGGCTGCCGATGGAGTTGCCTGCAGCTATGAATTGCAAAGGTTCACACGTCTGAGAGATGGAACGTTGTACCACTCATAGATGTCAAGTGAGCCAGAGTAGAAGATGGAATCGGGAGAGGCAAGCTGCTGCTATGATTGTTCCACTCTACTTTTGCGAATGCATCAAAGTTGTCATGTGAAGCAGAACCATGTAACATGTGTTGTAGTCATGCAAGTTGTCGCTTGCTGGAGGTGTTGCTCGAGACTATGAGCTGCTTATGCGAACTTGCTGGAGGTGTCACTCAAGGATATGAGTTGGAGTTGCTGGAGGTTAATGCAAACTTGTTGGAGGAAGATGTTGAGGTTGCTTGAAGAATTCATGCTGAAGACGTCGCATGCGTCGGTGTCGTCGCCTGAGACCTCGTTGAAGTCGCGTTGATGTCGTCTCATGTGGTTCCCCAAGGTCTTGTTGAGGTCGCAGAGTTCAATTTGACGCGAGAGATTGTGACTCACTGAGAAGTCGCTCAAGGTCAATTGTCAATCAATGCGAGAAGCTGCGACCTAAGAAGTTGCTCATTTCTGATGCTTAAGTTGGTAGGGGAATTTTTTCAGGAGTTCTGCAATCGAAAAAAATTGAGCTGTCGGGTGGAGCAAGCACTGGAGGAGAGCTTGGGTTATTCCCACTATGATATCGTGTGGGAAGTGTAAAATCTTATTATTCTTGGAAATGAGAGAATACATACATATATAGGAGCCTTGAACATGACTAAATTCGTGTACGTGATGCGCGACTAAATACCTATACACCCACATACACAAATATGTAATTACATGTAGAACAACTGTGTGATTGGTGCTGAAGGATTCTCCAAATGATCGCCCCATAAGATCAAGCCCTTCCCGGCATTATTTGCTCCATGTTCATACGAAAAAGCTCCTTCTTTGAGATTATAATTCTATGCATATGAAAAGGGAGAATGAATAAACTTTGATGCAAAAGAAGGCCAAAGTCACAAAAAATTATATATCGTCTGACCCAACCGCTTTTCCATTTTACATCTTATTTAGAGTATCTTTTATCTCTGATACTTGAATTTTATGATAAAACGTTATGTTTTTATATTTCTCTGATTTACTTAACTCTTCAAAGTTTAATTCATTTTCTTTTGTTTCATTATAGAGTTGATAAAAACATCTTTTCCATCGCTCTTTAATTTCCACATCATCCGTCAAAATTGTATCTGTCTCATCTTTTATGCATTTTACTTGACTTAAATCTCTTGTCTTTCTTTCTCTACCTCGAGCAATTTTATATATGTCACGCTCTCCATCTTTGGTATCTAGTCGATTATAAAATTCTTCATAAGTTTGACTTCTTGCTTTACTTATTGCCTGTTTAGGTTCTTTTTTGGCGACTTTATGTATGTCACGCTCTCCTTTGAAATTTACATTTCGTAAAATTCATGCACAAAAATACCCCCCTTAAAATGTACTCCTGGGGAGTGTGCATGATGCTATGAAATGTAAACTTCAGGTGAGGTTTTTGTAACTTCAAAAATAAGAGGGGTGCAACCTATAATTTAGCAAACTTAGAGGGGAGGTCCAGGTAAATGACCATATATATATTATATATATGTATATGTATGTATATATATATATATATATGTAATAGCTTGTCCATTGCTATGCTAGCCATGAGATCCTTGTTTGAGCTTCACCAACTGTTCCAATCTTTAATTCTTGTTCCATTGGACTTACTTTTCTTTGTTCTGCAGACAAGGAAGAATGGCAGAAGATATTCCAATTGCTGTGGTTGTTTGGGCCATTGAATTCTCTTCAGATTTTCTAATGCGCTTCAGCTGGAGGTGATTTTTTTTTCTAAGCTCTTTATTATTAGGACAAAAACTCTTTATGCAATGAGATTTGTGATGCCTGGTTACAAGTTTCTATATGTCTTAGACCTTCATCCACACAAATCCCATCATAAAAGTAAAGGTAAAGTACATCTCAACCTCTGGATTTTATATATAAAAAAAGATATATCAACCCTTTCTAATCTCTCTTTGGGAGAGAAGTGACCGCCGAGTCTTAAATCACTAGTAAACACTGTTAATATTTGATTCGTTTGTGATTTTGGCCGAAACTCTACCATTGGGATGGTAGCGTTTTCGCATGTTAGCAGTTTCCGAGCCATACATTAGCTCGTTCCGATCTCTCTTTTTTCTACCACTGCTTCATAGTGCCACAGCTCTTTCAGAGCCTTCTTCATAAAAGTCAATTGGATCTCTGTATTTTATCAAGTTATAATCAAACATGATCAGTTTTAATAGTTTGTTGAGAAAAAAATGATAGCCAAAGCTTATAATAAAGTGTTCGTATAAATTTCAAGTGTATCAAATGCACAACATCCTAAAAGTAATGTTGATAAGTCATTCCTCACATAAGATTGTGTGAAATTGCTTACTACCTTTTTTCGCTTTTGATTGATCATTTTAAAAATTTCTTCCACTTTAAATCATGTTGCTGTTCATTTATGTAAAGGCTTCGTAATTAATAAAAGGAATTGTTATGCGCAGAGTAAGATCGTTTATCCGTAGATTTTTAAAAGAAAACATAAATTGTTATCCGCAGATATTTTTGTTAACCGCAGTTATTTTTGTTATCCGTATTTAAATGTATAAAAAGCAAAAAAAACCAAAGACATTTATTCATGCAATTACAAGCACTCCATCTTAACAAAAATAGTTTTGAATTGTCTCCAACATAAAAGACTCACTATTATACAAACACAAAATCTTAAAATAAATAGTGTGATTTCAATACGAACTCCTCGTAAATTCACGAGGAACTACAATAAGGCCAAATAACAACAAAAAAAAGAAATTGAAAGCTCGCATAACTTTATTCTTTAAATTATTTGTTATAAATTTGGTCTGCAGACAGAGGATCTTTAATTCAAATATATGGTTAGATATTTGATTAGCGGATAGAAAACGTTGCTCTGCGTATAGCAATTCACTTGATAAATTATTTTCATTTGTCTCGCCATGGCTCTTAATAATTGACGATCTGGTCTTCTCCACCGTTACGATTCCATGCAGGAAATGAAGCCATTGATGTTCATGCATCACAAAACTACTCAGGTTAGAATTAGGTTGTTGATCAAGTAACGTACTAAATGCTGATGCTTTCTTCTTGTTATTCTCTCCGATTGATGTAATCTTGGTGTTAACTGGTATACTGCTTGTTCTCAGTGTTTTAGTTATTTATTGCATTCCTGTGCATAAGTTTTATATTCTATGTATAATATGGATGACATATGTCTACACTTTATAGTAAATGTAAACTTCTATTTGATGAAACATTGCAACTTCGCATTTTGCCCCCACATCATTTTCTCTTTTTGCAATAAAAAAGCAAGTGAGAAGTGATCAATTAATTATTGTTATATTCATTTGATAAGTATTTGTTGAATATGACAATCATGTGATTCTCCTTTAATATTGTTTTGCAATGATGTGTATAATTATAGTAATTTCATAATTCAAACCCGAAGATATTATAATTAGATAGATTTTTTCCCATATATAATCAAATGGCTATTTTGCATTTCCGCTCGTCGTCCCCTATTTTGTATTCTACGAAACAGAAAGATACAGATAGATAAGTAAGTTTTGTGATTTTTTTGTGGGTTCTATGTTTTTGACCTTGTGAATTCCCTCGTTAGTGTTATGGAAGTTGATGAATGCAACGCTTAGTTTTTTGTCGAAATAAATTAGGGTATCATGATATTTTGCGTGTACATGGCACAAAGATTTCTTTATATGAAAGGACAATCACCAGTAACTGTGGATTATGTCATGAAGCAATAAGAAACCCTAATAAAATTGTTGCGGAGGAGGAGATTTTGAATAGCGTGTCGTAGCGTTCTCCCTAATGATTGGAGGTGTTTGGGACTTTACGAATCCAAAGACTTGTTTGAAGCCCTTATCGATTTTCATGACCTACTATTTACCAAGTAAAGTCCTTGTGCCTTTTGAGTTCAATTTTTTTAATCGTTTAGCAAGAAATTCTCTTGCACGCAATAAAAGAGGTGAGCTTTTTTATGGATCATGAGAAATATTTTTTCCTCCAATTTGGCCCCACTGATCATTTTCAATGATGTTTCAAAATTTGATATTTTATCTGCTATTTATTATAATAATAACTATTTATTTGTCAATATGATAACAATATAATTAGGACATGCTATGAACTTCATGGGGTTTTGCCCTACACGAGGACATTAAATGTTGTGGTCAAAAGTGATATGCCAAGTCATTTACAATAAAAGGGTAGCCCGGTGCACAAAGACATCCCCACACAATGTGAGGGTCCGTGGAAGTGTCCCACCACAAGGATGAAATGTAGGCAAACTTTACTGTGCATTTTTGCAAGAGGCTACTTCAAAGACTCAAACCCATGACCTCAAGGTCGCACGGCAACACCTCTCACACGGCAACACCTCAACCGGTGCTTCAAGGCTCCCCTTCTAAGTCATTTACAATAAAAAATTAACAAAAATGACAAATGAATAACATTTCTTGCTTAAAGTAGTAATGTAAGAGCTAAGATTAACTTAGCATTCTACCTTTTCACGCAACACTCGGACCTCGTAAAAAATGTCGTCATAAATCCGCAAAATTTCCTCAAGAAAGATGAATGAAATTCATTTGATAGGTGCTAGAGCATCTCAAAGGCAATAAGTAAATCAAGAAGCGTGAAAGATTTGTCCAACATCAAGCAATGGGCTCTTCACACAGACTAACGAAAATATCTGCGCTTCACCAAAGAACATAGTTTTGGAAGCACTTGAGACCCATTAACACCTTATCCAATTGGCAATTAATAGACACAGTAGTCAGCTCATCCTTAAGATGATGCTAAACTCAAATGATTGTTGTATGATCTACTCACAAAGAACTTCTCCGGACAATAATGAAGTCTACCCAAGCAAAACAAAAAAGAATTCAATTGACCACTATCAATAAACGAGCAACTAACTTGAGATCAATGAAAACGGTGACAAGCGCTTTAAGAAAGAAGAGAGTGATTTGCGGTAATGTATGAATTAGCCATAGTATCCCGGATATAAGCATACTTTCATAATTATGCCAGACGAGGAACACGAGTACCATGTCAGCAAAGTGGTTGAGCTCTGTTACGATTCTAACTTGAATTGTAATTGAATGCAGGGGAATAGACCTTCCAAGGCTTGGCCTGAAGGAAAAGTCTACGACGTCTTCGATGAGAAGAGAGACCGGAGAATTAGAGAGGGATTTGGGGAACTTAGTAATCACAATTTTCATACTTTTTTCTTAATACATTCGAAGCTTTATGTCCTCTTTGTTATAAGTACGGTTCCATGAACTCCGTGAAGGCCATTACCGACACTACACGCCCGCCCAAGGACAACTCTCGATGGTTACACGTGACCGCAACTTATTTTAATAGAAATAACAGCTATATCGACAGGTAATACAAGTAATATAATACATTTACATGTGTTTTAGGTAACTAGATGCATCATTACTCTCTCCTTTGAAATCCTTGTTCTCAAGGATCAAAGGCAGGACATACCTCCGGGATATGGTAGTAGTCTTCCCAGGTGACGTCTTCTGGGCTTGAATTAACCCATTTGATAAGTACTTAGTGGACGGCTCTTCCATGGCAGTTGATCATTCTTCAACCTACAATTGCTTCAGGTGTAGTGGGAATGTGCCCTTCTTGAGATATGAATTCTGGGATGTTGGGTTTTGTGGTTGCTTCACCAATATGTTGCTTAAGCTAGGATATATGAAATATGCTATGAATCTTGGCTAATGCTAGAAGCTGCACCTTGCAGGCTACCTTGCCTACCCTTTGAATAATTGGAAAAGGACCAAAATATTTTGGAGATAACTTATTATAACTACCTCCTTTGATGCTTAAATGTCGGTGCGGTTGAAGTTTAATATAGACTAAATCTCCCACTTCTAGCCCCCTCTCCCTTCTTTTCTTATCAGCCATCATCTTCATTCTGCTTTGAGTTTGTTGTAAGTGATGCTTCATAATATTTAGAGCACTTTCTCTAGCTTGCAAGCTTCTACCATGGTTGAATTTGGAATATAAGGAGTGTGGTGTGGGGCTGGCTGTCCATAGACAATCTCATAGGGAGTTGATTGGATGACATTATGAAAGGAGATATTATACCACCATTCTGCTAGGGGCAACTATTGACTCCATTTCCTAGGCTTGTCATTAGTCATACACCTCAAGTAATTCTCTAGACACACGTTGACTACTTCAGTTTGGCCATCTAATTTGGGGGGGGGGGGGTACGCCGTGGGAGTATTGAGTTGCACCCTTGTAATTGAAAAAAAACTCGTCAGAAGGAGCTTATAAAAATAACTCCCCTATCACTCACAGTAAAATTAGGCATTCATGGAGTTTAAAAACTCCATTCATGAATTCTCGTGCTACTGTAATGGATGTGCAAAGGTGTTTCATGGGCAAGAAATGGACATATTTACTCAATCTATATACTACTACTACTACCAAGATAGTATCATACCCCTGAGATTGTGCAAGTCCTTCAATGAAATCCATTGGTATGTCTTTCCATATTTTATTAGGTATGGGCAGGGGTTGTAAGAGGCCCATTGGTTTGCTTGTGTGGGCTTTGCACTGTTGATAGATGGAGCACTTACTGATATAATCATGGATGAACCCCTTCATGTTTATCCAATAAAAGACTTGATTGATTTTCTTTTAAGTGACATGAAGCCCTGAATGCCCCTATGGATGTGTCATGGAATAAATGACATATGAGCTTTGTTTACTTCTTCAGTTCTTCTCTATTCCCCGCAACTATCGTCCTCCGTAGCCTTTTATGAACCTTCTATAATACCATGTTAGGTCAAAAAACCCTCTTAGCTACTTCAATTATGTGGTTCTTGGCTAGTTGATCATGACTTTTATCTTCTAGGGGTCGGCTGCAGCACCTTGACCTGAGGTGATATGGCCCAAGTACTCCACTTGTTGGACTCCAAAAAGGCATTTTCTTTTCTTTTTTTACAAAGACCTTTTCCTTTTGTAACACATGGAAGGTGGTTTCAAGATGATGTAGGTCTTCTTCAAAGGACGAGCTATAGCTTAGGATGCCATTAAAGAATACTAGAATGAATTTTCTGAGGTTAGCTGAAATGTATGATTCATTGGGCTTTGAAAAGTTGAGGGCCCATTGGTTGAGCTAAAAGGCATAACAAAAAAATTCATAATGTCCTTCGTGAGATTTGAGGGATGTTTTCTCAATGTCTGAATGTGTATCCCGACCTTAAGTCTGGTTTGGAGAAGAACTTTGCCCCTTCTAATTCATCTAACAATTTCTCAATGTTTGAGATAGGGAAATTGATTTTTATAGTATTTTTGTTCAAATGCCTATATGGTCAATACACATCCTCCAAGGCGGTTTTTTTTCTTTCTTTACTAATACTATTGGGGAGGAGAATGGACTCTGGCTATGCCTAATGATTCCTGCTTTAAGCATTTCTTAAATGATTTTTTCAATCTCGATTTTTTGGATGGAAGGGTATCTATAAGATTTGGTGTTAACAAACTGGTTTGGGTCTTCGAGATGTATATGATGATCACGTGATTTGATAGGAGGTAAAGTGATGGATTTTTCAAAGATTGAAGTAAATTTTTGAATGAAACTTGATTGTTTTCTCCTCTGATCTTCTTTCCCATGAAGGAATTAGTAGGATCCGTTAAGGAGAGGGAGTTGGAATATGTTACCTCCAATTGCTTCAAGCTCACTACCATCATTGAAAGCCTGGGGTTCTTCTACCTAATTTTGTTCGTCTTCTTTTGCATCACTAGTTCATTGCCCGGGTAATAATACCTACTTTTGGTCGGCTCATCTTTATAAAAGATAGGTCTTCGGCTTTATTTTCTAAGGCAAAATTGTCTGGGTGATTCGTGAAACCATGTTGAAAACAGATTCATTATAATTGAGTCATCGAGATGAGAATATGAGCAAAATCATACCTGAATGTGTGATGATGAATTATGCGATTATAGATCTTTCAAGAAAACAAGGCGATGATGAAGAAGACAATTTATCATCTTCCCCTTGGGCTTTCTCCAATGATAAGATGTTAGAAATGAACGAGAGTGAGACTGTTGAAATTGTTGAAGTGGTAGTGGAGGTGGGCGGTCTGAAGTGGCGGACCGCACAGATTGCCGTGGGAGTATTGAAGTCGCGGACCCTTGTATTGAAAAAACCTCGTCAAAAGGAGCTTATAAAAATATCTCCCCTTTTCACTCACAGTAAATTTAGGCATTCATGGAGTTTAAAAACCCATTCTGAATTCTCGGCTACTGTACTGATGTGCAAGGTGTTTCATGGCACGAAATGGACATATTTATCAATCTATATACTGACTTGACTACTACCAAGATAGTATCATACCCCTGCGATTGTGCAAGTCCTTCATGAATCCATTTGGTATGTCTTTCCATCTTTTTCTTAGGTATGGGCGGGGTTGTAGAGGCCCATTGGGTTGCTTGTGTGGCTTTGCACTGTTGATAGATTGGAGGCACTTACTGATTAATCATCGATGAACCCCTTCATGTTTATCCAATAAAAGACTTGATTGATTTTCTTTTAATGACATGAAGCCCTGAATGCCCCTATGATGTGTCTGGATAAATGACATAGAGCTTGGTTTACTTCTTCAGTTTCTTCTCTATTCCCCGCAACTATCGTCCTCCGTACTTTTATGAACCTTCTATAATACCATGTTAGTCAAAAACCCTCTTAGCTACTTCCTTTATGTGGTTCTTGGCTAGTTGTCATGACTTTTATCTTTTTTAGGGGTTCGGCTGCAGCACCTTGACCTGAGGTGATATGGCCCAAGTACTCCACTTGTTGGACTCAAAAAGGCATTTTCTTTTCTTTTTTTACAAAGACCTTTTCCTTGTTAACACCATGGAAGGTGGTTTCAAGATGATGTTAGGTCTTCTTCAAAGGACGAGCTGTAGCTTAGGATGCCATTAAAGAATACTAGAATGAATTTTCTGAGGTTAGCTGAAATGTATGATTCATTGGGCTTTGAAAAGTTGAGGGCCCATTGGTTGAGCTAAAAGGCATAACAAAAAAATTCATAATGTCCTTCGTGAGATTTGAGGGATGTTTTCTCAATGTCTGAATGTGTATCCCGACCTTAAGTCTGGTTTGGAGAAGAACTTTGCCCCTTCTAATTCATCTAACAATTTCTCAATGTTTGAGATAGGGAAATTGATTTTTATAGTATTTTTGTTCAAATGCCTATATGGTCAATACACATCCTCCAAGGCCGGTTTTTTTTCTTTCTTTACTAATACTATTGGGGAGGAGAATGGACTCTGGCTATGCCTAATGATTTCCTGCTTTAAGCATTTCTTAAATGATTTTTTCAATCTCGATTTTTTGGATGGAAGGGTATCTATAAGATTTGGTGTTAACAAACTGGTTTGGGTCTTCGAGATGTATATGATGATCACGTGATTTGATAGGAGGTAAGTGATGGATTTTTCAAAGATTGAAGTAAATTTTTGAATGAAACTTGATTGTTTTCTCCTCTGATCTTCTTTCCCATGAAGGAATTAGTAGGATCCGTTAAGGAGAGGGAGTTGGAATATGTTACCTCCAATTGCTTCAAGCCCACTACCATCATTGAAAGCCTGGGGTTCTTCTACCTAATTTTGTTCGTCTTCTTTTGCATCACTAGTTCATTGCCCGGGTAATAATACCTACTTTTGGTCGGCTCATCTTTATAAAAGATAGGTCTTCGGCTTTATTTTCTAAGGCAAAATTGTCTGGGTGATTCGTGAAACCATGTTGAAAACAGATTCATTATAATTGAGTCATCGAGATGAGAATATGAGCAAAATCATACCTGAATGTGTGATGATGAATTATGCGATTATAGATCTTTCAAGAAAACAAGGCGATGATGAAGAAGACAATTTATCATCTTCCCCTTAGGCTTTCTCCAATGATAAGATGTTAGAAATGAACGAGAGTGAGACTGTTGAAATTGTTGAAGTGGTAGTGGAGGTGGGCGGTCTGAAGTGGCGGACCGCACAGATTGCAGTGACCGCCACGGACTGGAGGATTGAAGTCGGCGGATAGCCGGGTTGACCTCTTCTTTCCTCCTGCAGTTTGGATCAGCAAGCATCCTTGTTGGAGTAACTTGGCGGTTAGGGTTGTTTAACCGCGATTGTGGCAGTCTCTTTCTGGAGCTCGCCGAGACCGTCTGTCTTCTGTGCTTGCGGTCTGGTGATGAGATCGTAGAGATTGACACAATTGCTTGGTCTGTTGATCACCTGGAGACCGCGCTGTCTGGATAGGGACAGTACACAATTGTGCGAACTGGTGTTGATGTTTGTCGTTGGCGCGGTCTTGTTCTCAGGTGACGCGGCTTGTTTGGAGACTGCGAAGATTGCTGGTTGTGGACTTGGTCACGTGATTCTGCAAGTCTGGTTGTTTCCTAGTTCGCGGAGACCACCTGGTGCGCGGTCTGGTTGCAGAGTCCGCCGAACTACGCGAATTGGATGTGCAGTTTGGCAGTTCGTCATTACCGCGAGATGAATCAGGACGCGTGGCTGAGATGTCTGAGTCCACGCAGACTGATGGTTTTATCCGCTCGGCTATGCAGACTGACGGAGTAGTTCGCATTGTCTTACGAGTTGGTTATGCAGACAGAGTGGTGTGTCTGCACTTCTTTGCGGACAACTCTTTCTTCAGTGGCGGACTGATGCTTGTATCCGCACTGTGCAGATATGTGATGCTAGCTGCAGGATTGACGAGCGGTTATCCTATCGCTATGTGCGGTGACGACACTACTTCTCACGCCTATAAATAGGAGTCCCCGACTCGTCATAGATTGTCGAGAACAGCGAGAACTCAACTCGCGTTTAGATCCCGCGGTTACGTTTTTCTAACCAGCGCGACTAAGTGAGGTTGACTATCTGTGCAGGCTATGTGGCTAGCATCAGACGGCTAGACAACTAGTGGAAGCTTGGTGTGAAACAGTTCGCGGTTTACAGTCAGTGGTTTACAGCAAGTCGCAGTCCGCGATTTGAAGTCACCTTACTCGGGGTTGCAGATAGAGTTTGGAGTTCGCCTGCCTTATCATCGGGTTCTGTTTCTTGATCGTCAGCATTCAATAACATGCAGTCCACGCGGCTAGTTGGGATAAACGACTTGGTCTGTTTCGGCGGACAGGGCTTGCGGCTTGAGCAGTTTGCGCGGTTACAGTTTCTGTCCACGTGGTTTCTTCTTTGCCTATAGTTGTATTTCGATTTCCTTGGATACATTGACGAAGTCATGTCTCACAATGTATGCCTCGCTTTGTAAATCAAATTGAATTCTATTTTGTTGACTCTTGTGTTTCTGTTGTGCTGATTACTATTTGGCTTATGGTGTAGTTGAGTGTTCAGTGACCACTTTTCGGACTTCCTTCATAAATGTTTACAGAGACAAATAATATCTTGTGACCTGGAGACCGTAGCCTATTTATATTAAAACCCTCATGTGACCTCTTTATGATTAACCCCACAATATAAATGTAAAACAACATCTGATATTCACACATAATCTGAATCGTTTATACAATAAAAATGTAATCAACCCTAGATCACCCAAATAAGATCAATATTAATTATAGCAAACACGCATAATGAATATATTTGAAGCACATGACTATTATTTCTAATAATATCTTACTTTGGTCAGTATATGTTAAACTCTTAATTGTGCATTACACGAGTTTAAAATTTGTTAATACCAAAAATATTTTTTAACCAACCGGGCCATGATTACTAAAATAAGATAAAGGCCTTCACTATATTCATTGTAACTAGACCCATCAATGATCATTTATGTTAGCACGATCAATGATATAAATCAAGTATTTCACTTCGACATTAAATTATATGTAATGCGGTCTTGACATGTAATTCATCTATATCATTGTTGGCAAGTGGGATGTTATCCATATATAAGGTCGAAAAGATATATTTACTTTCACTAAATATGTGATACATATAATCATCAACAACATTCATTTCAAAAGTGAACAAGAAAACTATTTGATGATATTTATAATACCACCGATGAGATGTTTGTTTGAGTTCATATGTGAATTTCCTTAAGTTGAAAACTATTTTATTTGGATATTTCAACTTTAGATAATATGTTTGTATCATATAAATTGTCTCATCAATGTCACCATTGAGAAATGCAATCTTAACATTCATCTGATGCAACTTAAAATCAAAATGCACTAGCAATGTCATGACAGTCCTAAAAGAGTTTTTTGATGAAATTGAAGAGTCACTTTATATTGAATGTCTTCTTTCTTAGTAAATCCCTTAACGACAAGACACATTTTATATCTTTCATTATTTCCCTTCAAATCTTTTTTGATTTTAACTATTCATTTGCAACCAATGAGTTTCACATCTTTGACAATATTATAAGATCTCAAATGTCATTGTCCTTCATGAATTTGATCTCTTCATAGCATCAATTCACTTACTGTATGAAGTTCTTTAACAATGTCTTGATCCGAATTTGTAATTAGAGCAATATCAGGAATGGGATTTCGAGAATTGTAAGTAATAACTATATGAAGTGAAATAAATTCTTTTTCAAATACAGTCTAACCATATCTTCAACTACAAACCCTGCATCATCAAAGAATCGACTATTACCCGTTTAAAGAAAACTTTAGCAGTATAATCATAAAATTTATATCTTATGGCCTTTCAAAATATCCAACAAAATAACAATTAATCGTTCTCGAGTCCAATTTCTTTTTATTTAACCTCTAAGGCCTAGCTCCGAATTCACGTGGACAACCCCAAACAATAATCATTTTTTAAAACATCAGACCATCTTTGATAAGTGTTTCAAGTTGTGTTTATGCTTTTCCATTGATATCAATTTTTGATGTATTTTTTTTCAATGCGGTTGTGTTTTTGATGGTTCATATTACATATTTTTGTTCAAATACACGAACATTTTCAAATTTAAGCATCAGTTCAAGTCTAATAATATGACCCATTGTAGACCCAGCAAAACACTAGTCATTAAAAAAAATGAAAGAACTCTTAGGGTCCGTTCGGCGCGCAGGTATTGATTTTGGTCAGAAAATCAATATTTGCAGGAATTAGTTTTAGACAAAAAACCAATTCTGTTGTCGGCTGCGTGATGAAATTCAGTGAACAGAATTGAAACTGATACCTAAAAGCTGTTCGGCTACATTATGTAATTGACTTTCTGGAATTACAATCTCATATGATGTGAATGCTACAATATGTCCCCACCAAGACCAATCAAATTTCTGCTCAAACAGCCACATGTCAACTGAAATCTAACTAAAATACTATTGCAATCAACAGAGCATAGGAGTAGCCTTGTTATAACACTAGCAGCAATACTTCAATACAAACCTCTATTAAAAGTAACAACTACAATAATCCACCATGCCAACATAATTTCATAAGAAGAAATAGAAACAGTAAACCACACTGCCATCTCATATTCACAGGAAAAAAATCCATTTTTAAAACCACCAGGATATAGGAGAAATATATTTTCTATTGCAACTAGGAGGAAGAAGACTCGATTTCTTCAGATTGGAAAAGGATTTATGTGATTTCCTCCTCCAGAACTCGAATCGAGCACATAACGGCAGATTTTCCTGAAAATAGGAGGAAGAATGTAGGGGGTGTGATGGAGGTCAACGTCGACATTGGCCCACGCACGTGTATTCCCGCCGAAAGCGGGCGTGATTTTATGATCCTGCACTTTGAGGGCCCTTCCGGACGATCCGAGTCCGTGGATGTGTCCGGAAGGTCGACGCGAGTATTTTTCGTATTTCGTTTTCTTTTATTCGGACATGTATTGACATTATTTGGGCACCCGGAAGATTGGGCGATCTGAGCCATCGATTCCGGATGCCCTAGCCTCTTTTTCTATTTATAGGAGCCAAGAGGAAAGGTTTGGGACCGAATGCTTGAGTGACTCTTCAACTGGTCGGTTGGTGCGACGCCAACACCCCCAAGGTGCGACGCCTAGGGTTCCCGCTGCCGCCCGTCCCCTTCCTCGCCTCCGACGGTGCGCCCCGGCCTTCCAGCTGCCCGTCGGGTGTTACCCAGCCCCTCCGTCTCCCCGCCAGGCTTTCCCCGGCCCGCCAGCAGCCCGCCGTCCAGCCCTCTGCCCGCCAGCAACCCTCCGCCCAACCCCCCTGTCACCCAGCAGCCCGCCGCCCAGCTTCCCTCCGTCCAGCAGCTTTCGCCGCCCCACTCCCAGCCCCTGCAGCCCCGACGACCACACCCCAGGCCCCCTCCCCTGCTCCCGACAGCCATCCGCCAACCCTCCGCCCACATCAGCCCCGCCTTAACTCCCCGCAGCCCGAGAACCCACCGCACGTCCCCACGGTTGGCCTCCACCGACCCGGATCTGCTCCTCCCAATATTCGGTGCCCCACCTTCGTCCGATTGGCTCCACGTAAGGTTGTAAGTTGTCTTTTGGATTTGAGTCTCAGCATGGTTTACTTTGCTTAAATTTCTGTGCTATGTTTATCAATTGAATGGTGCTTGTGTTACTTAATTTTGTGCTAACTTGCAGGGCTAATCCGTCTTAATTTAAATCCTTGCGCTCCCGATTCGTAACCACGCCTAGGTGCCTTTCTCCTTTGCCACTACCCCCCCTTGGTGGATCTCTGCGTGGGCTTAAAATTATTTAAGTAATCTACGCAAAATTAATCGTTTGGAATTTGTGAAGCTCGTGCTGTGTTGGGTCGTCCTCATCGTAAAACCCCGTAGTACGTCTAGTTTCCCGCGACCCCAGCCTGCCCTACATCAGATTGGTATCAAAGCGCCAGGTTCGAGCGCGTCGTATGTTACGTAGTGGTAGGCCATTTAGACACAACATGTCTGATCCGAACCTCACTGATGAGCGGGCCGGCAACTCCAATTCCAATTCAGAATTGTCCCCCGCTGAATTCCAACGCACGATCTTAGACCGCTTTGATCAATTGGGCGCTCGCATCAATGAGCTTCGTGCGCGCCAGGATGCCTACGAAGGCCGAGGCGACCACAACGCCCCCCGACGGTATCCAGATCCCCCTGATTATGATCATGATGCCCCACAGAACCCTGAGCGGCCCCGATACGACTACGCCCGTCGTGACCGCTTTGACGGCTATCCCGAACATCGGGAAGGGGTACCACTTAGGGAGGATGACATCCTCCGTCGTATCCGTATCGACGTTCCTACATTCGACGATCTTAGACCGCTTTGATCAATTGGGCGCTCGCATCAATGAGCTTCGTGCGCGCCAGGATGCCTACGAAGGCCGAGGCGACCACAACGCCCCCCGACGGTATCCAGATCCCCCTGATTATGATCATGATGCCCCACAGAACCCTGAGCGGCCCCGATACGACTACGCCCGTCGTGACCGCTTTGACGGCTATCCCGAACATCGGGAAGGGGTACCACTTAGGGAGGATGACATCCTCCGTCGTATCCGTATCGACGTTCCTACATTCGACGGTCATCAAGACCCCGGAGCATTTAGTGACTGGCTCCGGGAGATGGAGCACTACTTTGACTGGTATGACATGAGTGATGAACGCAAGGTGCGATTCGCGCGTATGAAGTTAGTGGGATCTGCGATGAACTATTGGACTAGCGTAGAGCGAGCCTTAGAGCGGGACGACTATCGGCCCATTATTAGATGGGAAGATATGACGAGACGCTTGAAGGAGAAATACCTCCCCGCGTCATATCGTGATCGATTGTTAGACCAGGTCTATGCACTTCGGCAGGGCACGATGTCAGTAGCTGAATATATGACCAAGTTTGACGACCTGATGGTGAGGAGTGACCTTCGAGAGGAGAGCAGTGCCGCGGCTTCCCGGTTTCGGTACGGCCTACGGTCGGAGATTAGGAGGGAACTAATTCCCCACCGACGGGAAACAGTCGAGCAGATTTATGAGTTGGCCCTGGAGTACGAGCTCTACCTCCGGACTACCGGAACCCGCCAGCAAGCTCCTAGGACTGATGGCCCCACATTCAGGAGGCCCACCCCTCCTCACCCCCAGGCCTCCGGTTCCCCCCACATCCCTGAGGATGTGAAAGGGAAGGCTGTTATGACCGGGCCTCCTAGGCCAAGTGGCCCCCAGTGCTATAGATGCTCTAGACGAGGTCATTATGCCGCACAATGCCCTATGCGGAACCTGTTGCTTGAGGACGAGGAAGATGAAAGTATAGACCCGGCGAGAGAGACTGAGGGCGATATAGTAGCAACTGTGGAGGAAGACTGGGAGAGCGACGCAGAGAGATCTTTAGAGCTAGGAGTTATACACCGCCTCCTGCATACTCCACGTTCGGAGGATTGGCGACGTACCACCATCTTCTATACTTATTTCCAGAGCGCGGGCGGCCCCTGCAAGCTTGCTATCGATGGGGGGAGCTGCGTGAATATTGTCGCCATGAAGGCGCTGGAGCGGATGCAGCTCACCCCCGAGCCGCACCCCCAGCCCTATCGTGTCCTCTGGGTGGACAAGTCTGCTATCCAGGTTACCCAGCGGTGTTTAGTACCCTTGCGGCTCGCGTCCTTCGAGGACAAGGTCTGGTGTGACGTTATCCCGATGGACGTAGCCCATGTCCTTTTAGGTCGACCCTGGTTGTTTGATCGCGACGTGACGTGCTTCGGGCGATCGAACACATGCGTATTTTATGATCGGGGCCGAAAGATCACCTTGACCCCAACCCAGCCCAAGGATTCATCAAAGGGCAAGGTTGACTCGCCCGTCGGTGTGGGGTCCTCCAGGCCCCTGCACCTTCTGAGGATGCATGACTTCATGAGAGAGGGCTTAGACTCGGGGATCGTATTTGTTGTAGCGGCTACCTTGGCCCCGGACACTCCTAGTGGGAGTGTCGTTCCTACTGATCCTGATTTACAGCGACTTTTGAGAGACTTTATGGACATTACGCCCGAAGAGCTCCCCGACGAGCTACCCCCCCTGAGGGATATCCAGCACGCGATCGACCTTGTGCCGGGGGCATCTTTGCCCAATCTCCCACACTACCGTATGAGCCCACCGAGCATACCGAGCTAAAACGGCAGGTTGATGATTTACTTAGGAAGGGCTTCGTACGCGAGAGCTTGAGTCCGTGCGCGGTCCCAACCCTTCTCACCCCGAAGAAGGACGGGAGCTGGCGCATGTGCGTTGACAGTAGGGCCATCAATAAGATCACAGTGAAGTACCGTTTTCCGATTCCCCGCCTTGACGACTTACTTGACGCTATGGCTGGACCCCGTATTTTCACGAAGATCGACCTTAGGAGCGGATATCACCAGATTAGGGTCCGCGAGGGGGATGAATAGAAGACGACATTCAAGACGAAGGATGGTCTATTTGAGTGGTTGGTGATGCCGTTCGGATTGTCGAATGCCCCTAGCACGTTCATGCGGGTGATGACTCAGGTCTTGCGGCCCTACATGGGCAAGTTCCTAGTTGTGTACTTCGACGATATTCTTATCTATAGCCAGGAGCGCACTGACCACCTACACCACGTCCGATTGGTGTTCGATACCCTCAGGAAGGAACATTTATTTATCAATATGAAGAAGTGTGATTTTCTGGCTGAATCGGTTCACTTTCTTGGCTATATTATCTCGGCGTCAGGCATCGCTGTGGACCCCGACAAAGTGAGAGCGATCCGTGAGTGGCCTGTCCCCACGACCATCCACGAGGCCAGGAGTTTCCATGGACTGGCCACCTTCTATAGGAGGTTTGTCCGAGGTTTTAGCGCACTTATGGCCCCCTTTACGAGCTGCCTTCGTAAGAGAGACTTCGTGTGGACCACGGCCGCTACTAAGGCCTTCGAGGAGATCAAGGATCGTCTAGCTTCCGCCCCTGTCCTTAGATTGCCAGATTTTAGCCTAGCCTTCGAGGTAGCGTGTGACGCTTCAGGCCTAGGGATCGGTGGAGTACTTAGCCAGGAGGGCCATCCCATTGCATATTTCAGCGAGAAGCGGAACGAGGCCCGCCAGCGGTATTCCACGTATGACCGTGAATTTTATGCAATCGTCCAGACCTTGCGGTATTGGCGGCACTATCTCCTGCACAAGGAGTTCGTGTTGTACTCTGATCATCAGGCTTTACGATATCTTGAGTCCCAGTCAAAGCTTAGTCATAGGCACGCCAAGTGGGTAGAGTTTCTGCAGAGCTATCACTACGTTATTAAACACTGCGCGGGTGTTGAAAACAAGCCGGCCGATGCCCTGAGTCGCCGGATTAGCCTCCTGCAGGCGATGAGCACACATGTCACTGGTTTTGAGCGCCTCGTTGTTGAATATGCCGAATGTTCGGATTTTGGAAATATCTATAGGTCCCTCACCCGGAACCCTCCAGACACTATTGATGGGTTTACGGTTTCCGAGGGATACCTGTTCTTCGGCGCCCGACTCTGCATTCCCTCCACTTCTCTCCGTGACTTCTTGATCTGGGAGATGCATGCGGGAGGCGCCGCCGGGCACTTCGGGCGAGACAAGACCATCGCCTTGGTTGAGGATCAGTTCTATTGGCCCTCGATGAAAGGAGACGTCGCGCGCGTGATTAGGCATTGTAGGACGTGCCAGACGGCGAAAGGATCCCGCCAACCCGGCGGCCTGTATTCCCCGTTGCCGATCCCTCACAAACCCTGGGTTGACATCAGCATGGACTTTGTTCTTGGGTTGCCCCGCACGCCCAAGAAACATGATTCCATTTATGTTGTCGTGGATCGCTTTTCGAAGATGGCCCACTTCATCCCATGCCGCAAGACGGCGATGCCTCCTCGGTGGCCGCCCTATTCTTTAGAGAGGTCTTCAAGTATCACGGATTACCTTCCTCTATAGTGTCTGATCGTGACGTCCGGTTCATGAGCTATTTCTGGAAGACACTATGGATGAAGACGGGCACCACCCTCAAGTTCTCCACCGCCTACCACCCACAGACGGATGGACAGACTGAGGTGGTCAATAGGAGTTTGGGCTCCCTCTTACGCTGCCTCGTTGGTGAGCATGTGTGTACTTGGGACTCGGTGTTGCCCCTAGCAGAGTTCGCGTATAATAGCTCGGTGAATAGGACTACTGGCCTTAGCCCATTCCATATCCTGTTAGGGTACGAACCCAGAAAGCCGGTTGATCTAATTCCCCTCCCACTTGAGTCCCGCCCTAGTGAGTCGGCTGAGTCCTTTATCCAGCACATGCATGAGCTTCACGAATCCATCCGAAAAAAAATCGCAACAAGTAATGATAATTATAAAGCCTATGCGGATGTCCACAGGAGGGAAAGGAGTTTTGAGATTGGCACACAGGTTTTGGTTCGTCTTCGCGCGGAGAGGTTCCCCTCTGGGACTGCAAAGAAACTAAATGCCAGGCGGATGGACCCTTATACGGTGGTACAAAAGATAGGACCAAATGCCTATGAGATTGATATTCCAAGGCACATGGGGATCAGCAGAGTATTCAATGTAGAAGACTTGACTCCATAATACGAGGAGCAAACTTATGTGGATCCTTTCGAACCCCTCCCCGCGGAGCCACCCTTCGAACCACCACTTTCCCCGTTGTCGCCTTCACTCCCTCAGTCCTTGCCCATAGCGTCACCGCCTGGGGATCTCGCACCGCCGTCGGCTGTTCCACCGGAGAGTTCATTAGAGAGTGAGCCACTGCCCGCAGAGACTACTACGGGCCTGGAGGCCCTTGAGGGCATCCTAGCCCATGATTACATGACAGCAGCAGACTCGAGCACCTTGCGCTACCTGGTCCACTGGAGGGACCGTCCCAGCTTTGATGACACTTGGATCGCCCCTGCAGAGCTTGAGAGACTTGCCCCCGGGCTACGCCAGGAGTATGATCATCTCCATTCCTCGGAGATGAATGCTACTAAGCCGGGGGGAGTTGATGGAGGTCAACGTCGACATTGGCCCACGCACGTGTATTCCCGCCGAAAGCGGGCGTGATTTTATGATCCTGCACTTTGAGGGCCCTTCCGGACGATCCGAGTCCGTGGATGTGTCCGGAAGGTCGACACGAGTATTTTTCGTATTTCGTTTTCTTTTATTCAGACATGTATTGACATTATTTGGGCACCCGGAAGATTGGGCGATCTGAGCCATCGATTCCGGATGCCCTAGCCTCTTTTTCTATTTATAGGAGCCAAGAGGAAAGGTTTGGGACCGAATGCTTGAGTGACTCTTCAACCGGTCGGTTGGTGCGACGCCAACACCCCCAAGGTGCGACGCCTAGGGTTCCCGCTGCCGCCCGTCCCCTTCCCCGCCTCCGACGGTGCGCCCCGGCCTTCCAGCCGCCCGTCGGGTGTTACCCAGCCCCTCCGCCTCCCCGCCAGGCTTTCCCCGGCCCGCCAGCAGCCCGCCGTCCAGCCCTCTGCCCGCCAGCAACCCTCCGCCCAACCCCCCTGTCACCCAGCAGCCCGCCGCCCAGCTTCCCTCCGTCCAGCAGCTTTCGCCGCCCCACTCCCAGCCCTGCAGCCCCGACGACCACACCCCAGGCCCCCTCCCCTGCGCCCGACAGCCATCCGCCAACCCTCCGCCCACATCAGCCCCGCCTTAACTCCCCGCAGCCCGAGAACCCACCACACGTCCCCACGGTTGGCCTCCACCGACCCGGATCTGCTCCTCCCAATATTCGGTGCCCCACCTTCGTCCGATTGGATCCACGTAAGGTTGTAAGTTGTCTTTTGGATTTGAGTCTCAGCATGGTTTACTTTGCTTAAATTTCTGTGCTATGTTTATCAATTGAATGGTGCTTGTGTTACTTAATTTTGTGCTAACTTGCAGGGCTAATCCGTCTTAATTTAAATCCTTGCGCTCCCGATTCATAACCACGCCTAGGTGCCTTTCTCCTTTGCCACTACCCCCCCTTGGTGGATCTCTGCGTGGGCTTAAAATTATTTAAGTAATCTACGCAAAATTAATCGTTTGGAATTTGTGAAGCTCGTGCTGTGTTGGGTCGTCCTCATCGTAAAACCCCGTAGTACGTCTAGTTTTCCCGCGACCCCAGCCTGCCCTACATCAGGGTGGATATCGAAAGATCAAAAGCCAGACGAAGCCATAACCGGCGGGCAGAGCAGACAAAAAGGGGAGAGGTTGAAGACAAAATTAAGGAAGAGCTTTATTAACTGCTTAATCTCTAATTACAACATGTTAACTATTTATAAAACACACTTTAACGGTACAATCTTAAAGTTCTAAAATAACAGTTGGCGGCTTTAACTCCGCACGATCTGAAGATGTGATCGGACGGTCGTAAAAATTTCCTCCCTCTTTAAAAAGCAATGTCCTCATTGCTTCCATCGTTATTCCCTGTGAGAACCCTAATATTTGAGTTCTCGAAAAGACGGCGAGATGTTCCGCTCGAGCTGGTGCTAGCTGTTTTGTCTGTCTGGCGGTAGACGATGCTCGCAAGGCTGGAGGTTCGGTTGGCAGAAACTTTGTACTCTTCTTCAAATTGATAGGATAATGTAACAACTGGAACAACTCGGCTTTGGAGGATCGTGGTCGTCGTTTTGTGCATTGCCCTGTTTTTAGTCATGTTTTTTCCTATAAAATTTCTTGTAGTTTGGAATTCCTTTTCTTATTTTCTGAAGATCCACGCCGTGGCGTGCGTTTTTGAGTGATCTTCCAAGCAAAACTGTCCACTGCTGGTTCTTCTTCAGAGGTCACCTTGCTTGTTTCTATTAGATCTGCTTCCAGGGAATCTAAATCCTCCCAGGTGCTGTCAGTCAGAGGTAAACCCGCCCATTGAACCAGAGCTTGTGTTATCTGCTTGCCCTTACTGTAGATTTCCCTTGTACTAATGATTGCCAAAGGTTTATGGACTGGTATGTTGTTGTAACTTTTGTCTTGTAGCACTGTAACTGGTGTAGATGTAGATCCATAGTATGGTTTGAGCAGAGATATGTGAAACACTGGATGAATTTTAGACTATGCAGGAAGGTCAAGTTTATAGGCTGTTTCCCCGATTTTTCTGTAATCTGAAACAGACCATAAAATTCCAGGGAGAGTTTGTGCGTCGTTGGTCGTTTAACGGAAGTTTGCCGATACAGATGTAGCCGTAGTAGAACCCAGTCGTCTTTTTGAAATTGCTTATCTGTGCGATGTTTATCAGCTTGCATCTTCATTCTTTGTTGCGATTTGTGTAAATTCTCGTAAATTCTGAATAAGCTCATCACGTTCCCGCATCGTAGTCTCCACTGCTTCTAATTTTGTGTCATCTGCACAATAAGAGAGTAAACCAGGAGGTGTGCGACCGAACAGAACCTCAAAAGGGGCCATGCCAGCCGCTGAATTAAATGATGTATTGTAGTGTAACTCTGCTGAACTTAAGTAATATGGCCATTTATTTGGATGTTTAAATGTAAATAGGCGTAAATATTGTTCTAAGCAACGATTCACCCTTTCCGTTAAACCATCTGTCTGGGGGTGATATGCTGAACTGTACTTCAGCTGAGATCCTTGTATTTTAAAGAGATCTTTCCAAAAGTTACTTAAAAAAATTGTGTCGCGGTCAATGATTATTGTTTCAGGTACTCCATGTAATTTTCCGACGTTATCCCAAAAAACCGCAGCCACTAGAGGCCCTGTTATTGGCGGTTTCATTGGTGCAAAATGTGCAGCCCTTGAAAAACGATCAACCACTACTAAAATTATGGAAAACGTATTAAAAATTGGCAAATGAGTTATAAAGTCCACTGTTATATCTGACCATAATTTGTTGGGATAGGTAATGACTGTAATAATCCAAACGGCGAATGATTTGTGGGTTTAGCTTGTTGTCAGATTTTACATTCTTTAATGAATTTAGTTACCTCTGTTTTTAAATGGGAAAAGTGAAATTGTTGTTGAATCCTGTACATGGTGCCGCGTATGCCCGAATGTGCCCCAAAACATGTATTATGTGTTTCTATGATTATTAACACTTAAATTGGCGAATTTTCCGGAATGTATAAACGATGTTTAAAGTATATGTACTCTCCATGTTTTTCCCAATCAAGATAGGTGGTATTATTGGGTAATTTTGATAATAATTTTTGTGTAAAAACATCATTTTTATAATCCTGGATTAACCCATCTAACAAGAAAGAAGTGACGGCCGTTAGATTTTGCAAACTAGCTTGATTATGACTAATGTCCGGATATCTAGAAAGGGAATCAACCACCTTATTACTAATGCCCGGTTTATATTGCATTGAATAATCATACCCAAGTAATTCTGATAAGAATAACTGCTGAGCCGATGTGTGCAAGTCTTGCGTTAATAAATTGTGCAAACTTTTGTGGTCCGTGTAAATAATAAAATGATGTCCAAGGAGATAATGCCTTCATTTGGCCACAGCGTAGGTGACCGCATATAATTCTCTAACGTATATTGATTTATGTTGCATTAATTTTGTAAGTTTGCGACTGTAATATGCAATGGGTTTGAAGTTTTAGAGCAAAAATGCACCAATGCCAAGACCTGAAGCATCAATCTTGATACAAAAAGGTTTGAAAAAATCGGTAATGTTAATATGGGCATTTCAGTTAATAATTTTTGAAGCATGAAAAATGCTTGTGTCGATTCATCCCAAAGATATGATGATGATTTTAATAAATCCGATAGCGGGGCTGCTAGTATAGAAACTTTTTTGATAAATTTACGATAGTATCAGGCTAAATCTAAAAAGGCTCTAGTATCCTTTTGTGTTTTAGGTTGAGGAAAATTAAGTATTGCGGATATATTAGTGTTTGTTGGGTAGACCGTTCCATTAGAAATATCGTGACCTAAAAATTTAATGGTGTTAGTCAGAAACATGCATTTTGAAAATTTGGCAAAAGGTTGATGTTTTTGTAGTAATTGAAATACTATAGTAAGGTGAAAGAAATGATCTTCCTCATTAATATTATATATTAATATGTCAAAAAAACCACAATGAATTTACGTAAATAAGGTTGAAAAATAGAATTCATTACAGCTTGAAAAGTGGACGGCACATTGGTCAAACCAAATGACATAATGGTAAATTCATAATGACCGCAGTGCATTCGAAAAGCCGTTTTGTGAATGCCGTGTTCTGCCATTCTTATCTGATGATAACCAGCACGGAAATCTAATTTGGAAAAGACTCTTGCCATGAAAAGTTTGTCGAGTAATTCATCAATGTCGGAATAGGGAATCGATCTTTAACGGAAATTTTATTTAGAGCCCTATAGTCGACGCAAAAATGCCATGTATTATCTTTTTTCTTTATGAGGTTCACTGGGGCGCTGAAACTAGAAGTGCTCGGATGGATGTAGCATAACTGTAACAGCTCTTTAATAATTTTCTCGATTTCATTTTTTTTGGAATTGAGGATTCCTAAAAGGTTTAACGTTGGTTGGGGATGAATTAGGGATTAGAGGAATAGAATGGTCCAAACCCCTGCGGGGTGGTAATGTAAGTGGCTCTTGAAAGAGCATGTGATATTGTGAGAGTAATGATTGGAATTTCTTTGGCAGCAATTGTAACGGACCCTTTTCTAGAGGAAATTTAGATGTGTGCAACAAGAAGCAACAAGTTTCACCTTGTAAATACATTAGATGCGTCATTTGAGGGTAAGAAGCTTCTGCGAGTTGTGTGGAACTATGTGCTTGTGATGTAATAAGTCTGTTTAACTCATTGAATGATATTGTTTTTTTGTCATAATCTATGGTGACCGGTCCAAGGGAATGAAGCCAAGGTGCTCCTAGATTGATATCTGAACCGTGAAGGTCTAAGACGCATAATTGTGTTTTAAAAGAGTTACCTTGTATGAGTAATGTAATTTTTTTGCTTTTGCCCAGACAATTAATAGATGTCCCGTTTCCCATATAAACTGGGAACAAGAGAGTATTTGTAACTGGTAAGTGAAGGTAAGATACAACCCTTATTGAAATAAAATTATGTGAGCTCCCACCGTCGACTAAAGACTCGAGAGGATGAGAGTTTATAAAAGCGGTAACTCGTAAGCAATGTGCTGGTATAGGACCATGTAGTGAATGTATAGAGACGGCCGAGAGGTTTGGTTCATCTATTTCGACGACACGAGATAATTCTAGGGCATCATCTTCTCCTTCCTAAGTGCCATCAAAATATAAAAGTGTACCTTTCCCTTTACAACGGTGTCCATATGAATATTTCTCGTCACAATTATGGCACAGACCTTTGTCTTGGCAATAATTCGCCTGGTGTGAGGCGTTTAATTGAAAATTTAGATGACGATGGAAGAGTGGTCGGTTTGGAAAAAGTATTTTGTGACCACTTGGTATGGTGTTGGGGAATAGTCTTAGAATGTATTTCATCTTTCGCTTCATCCTCAAACATGCGGGCTAACGAGAATGCATCATATAAATTGGTATGTCGTTGTGTTCTAACCAAATGAAGAATTTGAGGATTAAGTCCCGAAACGAAGGTTTTTGTGAGCGCAACCACAGACATACCCGTGACACGAGTGCAAAGATCCTCAAATTGTTTTTTATATTCGTGTACAATTGATGTTTGAGTAAGTTTTGTGATACTCGTTGTGGGATCGTCATACGAAGATGGGCCAAAAACGTTTAAAAATTGCGTCAATGAAAATAGGAAATCTTAACGCAGGGTGATCACACACAGATGCATGATACCAACGCAAGGCAGGAGGGTCAAGGTGAACAGCTGCCAACACAAGATAATCTTGTGGAAGTACGTTATTATATTGAAAGAACAATTTTAATTCGTATAGCTAATCCGTCAGATCGCCGTCACTAAAACGAGGACAAATAATTCTAACAGGTTTATGCGGAGGAAGAGATATGACCCGAGTTACTGGCGGAGCACCAAATTGTCCAAGTAAACTTGTTAAATTTTCTGGAACTGGAAGAGCGGTTGCGACCTGGGCCGTATAAGCGACGACGAAAGGTCCAAGAACAGGACTGGAGGCCGAAGAAGACTGTGTATCAGCCGGAGGAGGCGGAGCAAAAGGGCTAGCTGCAGCGGTATGTCGTAAAGCCGATGCAAGATCCTTGATTGGGTTTTTAACGTCTGCCAAGAGGGTAAGAACGTCCTTGCGGAAGGAAGAAAACTGTTCCGACGAGACTTCGCGAGATGATGCCAGTTGCTGCGCCAGATCATTGGTCATTGTGCGTTTCATTTCATCAATCTGGGCCCGGCGTGCAGTTTGCTCTGTTTGTAACGCCGCCAAGAACTGATTCTGGGAATCATGGGAGCGAGTTTTGTCAGCCATGGCAGAAGAACCAAAATGTGGTGTCTGGGTGGCGAGAACAATGGAGTTGAACGATGAGAGCACCAAATGTAGGTGGTGGATATCGGAAGATCAAAAGCAAGACGAAGCCATAACCGACGGGCAGAGAGCAGACAAAAAGGTGAGAGGTTGAAGATGAAATTAAGGAAGAGCTTTATTAACCGCTTAATCTCTAATTACAACATGTTAACTATTTATAAAACACACTTTAACGGTACAATCTTAACGTTCTAAAATAACAGTTGGCGGCTTTAACTCCACACGATCTGAAGATGTGATCAGACGGTCGTAACAAAGAAGGCTCTCGATTTCTTCATATCTCGAAAAGGGTCTATGCGATTTCCTCCTCCAGAATTGGAATCGAGCACAGGACGACCGATTTTCCCGAAAATAGGAGGAAGAAGGTCTCGATTTCTTCAGATTTGGAAAAAGGAAAAGCATGTTTTTTTTTCAAAAGGAAGGAGAAGAAGAGGAAGAGGAACGCGAAGAGGAAGAAGAAGAGGAAGAGGTACGAGAAGATGAGGAAGAAGAAGAGGAAGAGGAGGAAGAAGAAGAGGAAGATGAGCAGGGGCGGACCCACCTTGGGACGAGTGTGGGCAGTCACCCACACTCAATTTTTTTTTAAAAAAGTAATAGTTTTTGCCACGGTTCAAAAACCGTGGCGAATACAGTTCAAACCGCGGTGAATACTCTGTTTTTTAAAAATTAATAATATTAGCCACGGTTTAAACTGTTGCTAATACCCTATTTTTTTTTAAATTTATCTATATTAGCCACGGATTAAACTATAAATCGTAGCTAATACCTTATTTTTTAAAAATTTATCTGTATTAGCCACGGTTTAAACCGTGGCTAATACCATATTCTTACAAAAATTATAGTATTAGCCACGGTTTAAACCGTGGCTAATACCCTATTGTTCAAAAAAATATTATTAGGCATAGTTTAATAGTATCAATCAAACAACTTGTAAGTCCGCCTATACTGAAAAAAACTTCTGCGTCCGCCACTGAAGAGGAGGAAGAAGAGGAGGAAGAAGAAGCGGGGAGAAGCAGGACGAGATGCAGTGATCGGGACCGGCTTTGCAGAAAAGAATTGGGCAAGCGTATAGAGCGAAATGGGGGAAAACCAGTGTCGAGGGCTAAGTTTTTGAGAATGAAAATTTTATGCTTAAGCTAATACCAACGGAATTCCGGCTCAAAACCAATATCCACAGTAAAATAGCGCGCCAAACAGGATAATTGGCTTTCTGGAGCCCAAAGTCAATTCCAGAAAGTCAATACATGTGCGTGCTATGCCTCCTTAGTTAAAGCATGAATGACTAATGGAACTCAAATGTCTCCTCCATCTCCTGCTCAACTAGTTCTTACCTAGCATCAGATTTGGAGAACCTGAAAATATATGGGCTCTTATATTCCCAGAGCCTTTCAAGATTCGTCAAACTTACATATACTCTACTTTCCATCTCGAATAACACACAAACATAAGAGAAAAACTTGTGTGTGCGGGATGCAGGCACTGCTGCCCGATCTTGTTTATTCTTTGACCATAGACTACGTTCACATACAATCTCTACAATGGTTTTTTTGGCTATGAACATGCAAAAAAAACCGTTTTGTCCACAAAATCATGTTTCTAAGGCTCCGTTAGGCGTGGCCTTTTTGCTCCAATGAGTTTGAACTAAAATGCCACTTTCATAGAATGTATGTATGTTTGGCATGATAACGGTTATGACCGCCACCAAGAAAAGAAGACTAGTTTTTGAATGTTCGCGAATGAAGTTCATAACCAGTTCACGACCGCTACCACTGTGCCAAAGGAAGCCTAATGCTTCGTTTGTTTGGGCATTTTGGCCGTTCGTTTGGAGCAAACGGCGTCAGACAGCGGCTATCCAAAAGGGGTGGCGTCTTGGTTTTCTTCGTTTGCGCCCGCAGCAAAGAGGAAAAGCTCTCCCGCCGCTCCGTTTCAATCCCCACCTCCCCCCATCCGGTCCCAATGCTCCCTTTCCAGCCGCCCCCGCCACTGTCTAAACAAACGAAGCCATTTCGAATGAATTTATAAATACTCATCATAAAAGCTCAATTTTTGAAGCATGATAGAAAATGATATTTTATGGGTTGAAATTGAAGGAAAAATAATTTCTAACAATCCTAAAAATATTTCATAACTTTTATAGTATGTGATTGTATTTCTTGCTCATAGATTAAAAAAAAAAGAATTACCTTGCTTAATATAACCATTCTCACATAAATTATGAGCAATGTTAAAAGCACATCAAAATAGTCTATTCACACACAAAATTTATCTAAAAAAAAATAAAAAAAGCCCATCACTCCTACCTTTAAACACATGCCTAAAGCATTATTCGGCTGTTCCTTTCGTTTTCGCGATTCTAAACGCGCTGCTTGAGAAGTTTTCTATCCGCACGAGTTCTCCACCATTGGAAAATTTTCTTGCCATAAGTAGGTTTTGGCCTCTCCATTCTCCCCCTTCCCTATTTCGGTTTAATGCTCACTTAACCCTAATTGAGTAATTTCATTTGACTTAATGTTGACTTAATTTACCCATATCTATCTTATTTGTTCCTAATAAGACAGGAAAATAAAATCATTTTATGAATCCCAAAGTTTGGTTAGAGTGGGTTATTGTGGAGATTTGCATTTCGGATTTTTTTGCTTACATCAAATATCTAGGTATAATTTTTATAATTATTCAATTTAGAGCATTTTTTGTATGTATTTATATTTTCAAGTGGATTAAATCAGATGAACAAGAATTGATATGTATTTTTCATGTTTTATCGTTTTCTACTAGATAGTTATTAGTAGGCCTGTCCAAAAGGCCCGGGCCCGGCCCGGCGAAAGCCTTTTTCGGCCCGGCCCGGGCCGCGACCGGACTCAGGGCCCTGGTTTTAGGGGCTAGCCCGGCCCGATGCCCGGGCCGGGCCGGGCCGGGCAAAGCCCGCAAATCGGGCCGGCCTGGGCCCGGACCCAGGCCCGGGCGAAGCCCGGACCGGGGCCGCAGGCCGGCCCGGACCTGCTGCCAACGGCTCTTAGAGCCGTTGGAACTGTAGCCAGCAGGGCTGCAGCAGCCCTGCTGGCTGCAGTGCTTTGGCCTAGGGCCTAGGCAAAAGCCTAGGCCCTACTTATTAGTCATATAAAATTGGAGATAAAATATTAAAGTTTTTTTAGGCGATTGATATCCGCACTACACTTTTGGATATTCGCCCTACGTTTAATTCTAATTTTCCGTGCCTTTTGAAAATATTCCTTGTACATGCATTTCTAGGGAAAGTGTTCAACACGAAAGTTGTAGATCTCGACGAGATCTACAACTTTCGTTTTGAACACTTTTCCTAAAAAAATGTATGTATAAGACGTATTTGTAAAAGACGCGAAATCTGAGCGTATTTCCTAATGTACGTCTTGTACATGCATTTTTAGGAAAAATGTTTACCACGAAAGTTGTAGATCTCGTCGAGATCTACAACTTTCGTGTTGAACACTTTTCCTAAAAATGCATATACAAGTAGTATTTTCAAAAGGCGCGAAAAATTAGAAGTAAACGTAGTGCGAATATCCAAAAGTTTAGTGAGGATATCAATCGCCTTTTTTTATTATACGCGTGCCTTCAATTCACATAAATGAAAAATAGGAAATTTAAATGTTTGCATTTTTTATGTAATAGCTATTAATTTAGAGCTCTTAATTTATCAAATAGAAAATAGAGAAAAATCATAGCATTTTGACATGCGAATAAATTTTATAATTTGGTCCGACAATAGCACCTTGGTATAAAAATAACTTTGTTTGATGTGTTAATATACTTTGATTATTAATAGATGTGTGCTTTTAAAGTTACTCTAAAATATAAAAACTTCTTATTTAAATTTACTTCATTAATTATAATATAATAAATCTCGTTCAAGTCTGGGGCTGGTATCGACTCGAGTTCAAGTGATTTGGGCTCGGCTTAAAATCGAAATTTTCGAGCAAATTCGGCTCGAATTCGACTCGAAATTGAAATAAATTTCTAGTTGAGTCACCTCAAAATGGCTCAATTCCAAATCAGCTCAAAATTGAACCGAGTTATCTGGAAATTGAGCAATTTTTATTTTTAATTATAGTTTGCTTAAAATTAAATTATGTAACCTTTAAATTTTACAGATGAAAAACTAAAAATTTTTACTCTTTTTATTTAAGTTTAAACTTTAGTGTTTTTAATGAAATTCGAATCGAGTTGTTTCAAAATTGAACATTTTTTTTATTTTTAGTTGGCTCAAAATTAAATTAAGTAACCTATAAATTTTGAAACATTTAAAGTATTTTCTTTTTTTATTTATGTTTAAATCGTAGTGTTTTTAATTTTTAAATTAGAATATATTAATAAATACATGATATTTTTATTCAATTCAAACGAATTCAAATCATATTACGAGCGATTCAGGGCTAGCTCGTAATCAGATTTGAGTCGAATCAATTTTAACTGATTCTGATTCAACTCTGATGGGGTTCCCCATTAAGTTTCTAAGTCAAACCGTCAAGACTCGAACCGAGTACGTGCAAGCCCGACCGGTCCAATTAGGTACAGTAAAACTGCAATCCCCGGGAGCCCCCAAAGGAAAAAAACCAAGCCCGCACAGGCGCCCCCAGCACGACGCGGCCGGTCGGGTGGAGGTGGCGAAGAACCTTTGTTTGTTCGCGCCTCAAGAGAACCTGGGTTCATCCAAGTGAATGTGCAAATGAACCTTTGTCCATCTCGCCTGGGAGGTGTAGACAGATCTTTGTCCGTCTCGCCTAAGGTGTAGAAGGGCTTTCGCCGATCTCGCCTGAGGTGTAGAAAGACATTCGCCAGTCTCCCGGTGCGAACAAATAAAGGTTCTTCGCTACCTCCACTTGGACAAAAGTTCATTTGCACCTTCACGCGGGAATGAACTCGCCAACACCTGTATCTTCCTTTCAGCAATGAATCTTATATTTTTCCTTACACCGCAGACGTGTCATCGCAAGGCAAGACTGACAAAAGCCATTCTGCACCTCCTAGACGAGATTGGCCAAAGCCTTCCTGCACCTCCCAGGAGAGACCGACAAAAGCCTTTCTGCACCTCATGCGAGATTGTCGAAAGCCCTTTTGCACCTTACGCGAGATGAACAAAGGTTTGTCTACAACTCTGAGGCGAGATGGACAAAAGTTAATTTGCACCTTCACTTGGACGAACCCTGGTTCTCTTGAGCCGCGAACAAACAAAAGTTCTTCGCCACCTCCATCCGGACGGACCCCAGTACTCCTGAGGTGCGAACAAACAAAGGTTTTTTGCTACCTCCACTTGGACGAACCCCGGTTCTCCTGAGGCGCGAACAAACAAAGGTTCTTCTACGCATGGACGGACCCCGGTCCTCTAGAGACGCGAACGAACAAATGTTCTTCTCCACCTCCAATTGGACGAATCCCGATTCTCGTGAGGCGTGAACGAACAAAGGTTCTTCACTACATCCACTTAGACGAAACCCCGGTTCACCGGAGCTACGAACGAAAAAAGGTTCTTCGCTACCTCCGCATGGATGAACTACGGTTCTCCTAAAGGCGTGAACAAAGGTTCTCCTCCATCCCCGTTTAAGGATCGGGCCGACAGAGGCACGTCACCTCCAAACCCTCAGCAGTACACGACTCTCCCAGAAACGTGAATAAACAAGCAACACTCAAGCAAAGCGTTGCTCTGTCAAAGAGAATATGTCTGCTGAAACATAACCAAAATAAACAGGTCCAAAGACAAAAAGATCTTCACTTAAATGAAAAGATGTCGCATGAGCTACATCATCATAAAAAACAAAAACATATAATGACACAAAAGCACGCCTATAGTAAGGAAAAAAAGCACGAGCAAATCAAAATAAATTTGGGAATAAGAAGTCCCAAGGATCATCCCCTCGCGGCAGTATCAGTGTTGTAATCCGAGACTTCCTCCACTCCCAAGGTATTGCGCTCCGAAAACCTCCAAGCCGCTCGAAATCCCTTGTCAAAGCCCCAAAAGTACACTGCTTCGCGCTCATCCTCTAAAAAGTGGATCAACCTCCGTTGCCATCATCTCAGAGCGCGCCTCCTCCATAAGACGAGACCACTCCACCTCGAAGTTGTGAGAAGCTCTGTACTCAGCCACAATGGTCGCACACATAACCTCGACCCCCTCCCGCTCGAAAATCAGCCGAGCGTTCTCCTTCAGCCGCTCGACCCCCAACCCCCCCTCCCGCTGACACAGCACGACATCAACCGCCTCGGTACAGCGGACCGCCTGCCAAGTGTCATCTCAGCAGAGGCCAACCTCCCACAAAGAGTACTGATCTCGGAGTCGGTAGCACTCAGCTTAGTTCGAAGAGACTTCACCTCGGACTGATAAGAAGACAATTGGGACTCCGCATTAACCATCCAAGAAGTGATCTCCTTCTTCCTCCGAGCCTACGCCAGCTTCGCACGCAGCAAAAGAAAATTATCTTTCGTGTTAACATAAGTACCGTTCCACGAAAGCACAATCTCGCGAACCTCATCAAGCTGCAAGAAGCAAGCTATTCTCATACACAACGTAAGGCGAAAGAAAGAAAATACTGGGGGCAACCAACGTACCTTCCAGAGAGCGCCTGATAAGCAGAGCATTCTCGTTCCTCCCCCCCTGTCTCTAACGACCAGATCATTTAGGCAATCGTTAGTAATGCCAATGACAGCCTCGGGGGCAGCAGAAGACATACCGCCTTCTCTCTGCCACTGCGAAAAGTCCAGCTTACTCTTTTTGCCTAGCTCCAACGACACGACACAACTCCGCTCCGCATCCGTTAAAAGGCCCGCAAGAACTAGCCGCTTCTCGACAACAAAGATGTTGATCTTATAAAGAATAACCCCCCAGCTCGTGCGGATCCTCAAAGCCCAGCAACAGAATGAAGTCGTACTCTTTCCCCGTAAGACAACAACAGTGGTCAGAAGGATTCCGCCAAACCTCAGGCAGCTCCCACTGGTTCTTAACAAACCCGTACAATGTCCCTCCATGATGATGGTCGTTCTTATCCTCGAACGACAACCACCTCTTGTTTCTTCAGACTTTGATCCAATCGTTCGGGCCCGGGCAGACCTCACACCATCAATGAAAGAGGCGGACAAACATCCGAGAGCCAGGCTTACGAAAAAAGAAACGTAACCCCATGATTCTCGTCAACCGCGCGAGAAAAAACTACGTCACCGAAACGTCGCAGAACCAGAGTACATTGATCGCCTCTTCAACAGGAGAGATCCAAAAACCAGCCTTCAAGCACCCATCCGTAATCACAAAGTGACCCATAGGAGAGAGTTGAACGCGCTTCAACGGGGACATGATTACGATCTCGACGTCTTCTAAAATCCCGATGTGCTACCTCCAACTGCCCACGCGGGCTCAGGTCAAAAACAACGGATGACACATCGATCTCTGCAGAACACCACCTTTCAGCACCTGCAAAAGAAGGTGGTATTAACGACAAAGCAATGCAAAGAAAAAGAATCAGCGCACATGAATGACGACGCGGCCACAGAAGCGGCCCCTGGGCGCAAGCGCAGGTGAATCCGCGCGCACGGCCGCACCTGCGTATGACTGGCCCTGCACTCGTGTGTAGGAAGCGTAGGCCAATAAAATTACGTCAGGGTGAGAAAAACACGTCGAAACGAACAGACCCTTATGGATGAATGTATTTTTAGATCATCACTTATGAACAAACTATCCAAACAGTGTACGACTTATTCATCGCGACTTTTATAAAATTTATATTCAATTATCAATTTTCAATTAGCAGCTTATTCATCAGCATAAGCTATCTCAAACAGAGCCTAAGTGCTAATGAAATAGTGATTTTCAATTGAAGCTTGTTGTGGTCAACTCAACGCTTCTAGTTGATCTGACTAAATTAGCTCACCTTAGCCCGTGGAGCGGTCGAGCGTGCAAACAGTCAAAGAAAAAGTAAGAAAGTACACAAGACGATTTTAACATGGAAAAACTCCTCAACTGGGTAAAAAATCACATGTCTTATTCGGTGCCGATCAAACTTCACTATCAGCGATAGTTTACAGGTTGTCAGTGGAATCGAGGGCGACAAGTTGCTTCTCGTTACAGCTAGGTGGTGAGAGAGATTATAAACGCGCTTGGAGGGCGGCTGACCGCCTTTCACGAAACTCAGTTTCCATTGTTCACTAGCGATGGCGGGCGCTCTTGTATGTGATCAGGCTACACAATTTTGCTACATGGTTGGTTATGGTGCGTTGGCGGGGGGATTTGCTGGGTGTCGCACACGTATGAGGCTTCTTGGAGGGACTTAGATGAATTCTTGAGTGGCTCGACTGGAGGCGGTGGCTCATAGGAGGATTTTAGCAGAGCTCCGGCCTGAGAAAGATGAAAGCTGGGTGGAGAAAAAGTTAGAAATGAGTGGGGTCAGGAGTTCATTTTATACGCCCCAGGGATGGTTGCGGTAGTTATTTGGCTATTCGCACACTGTAACTACCCAAAATACTAAATGTAAACTACATTAAGCATAGTTTTCGATGAATATTAATTGATGTATTTCATATACGCACTATATAATTAATTCGTTAAACACTTCCTCCACTAATCATGGTGGCTACCAACGCAACGGACGATGAAGATCATGTTGGTACGATTGAACGACGGAGAGGGTCCACCATCAACGGGCGACCATCTTGGCGGCGGGTGGCCGTCAAAGGTGGAGCCACGGTCAACGGAACGACCGGCTGTGGCAAGCAAGGGGCAGCCGGCCCTAGCGATGGCTGCTCCTTGCGGTCACGCTCTGCGGGAGGCCGACCATGGCACCGGTTGCTCGTGGGGTGCGACAATCCCAATGCGACCGAAGGGTCGTACGTGGCCGGCCAAACGCACCCAATCGGAGGGGCGGGCGTGACCGACCGTTGTATGCGGTGCCTGGCCGCCCCACGCGGTCGCGGGGAGCGGCCATGGGGTGACGCCACGTGGGGCGGCCGCAGGGTGCGTTCGTCCCTTGTGGCCACGAGAGCAGCCACACTTGCCGGTTGGGAGGGTTGGCGGTGCCATCGGTCACGTCTCGCGGTCGCAGGCTTGCTGCCATGCTGCGCGGACGCGGCCGGCCGCGAGTCAGGTCGGGAGCCCCTTGGCCCGAGGCTGTCGACCGCTAGGGAGCGGAGGCGGCTGACCATTTTGGCCGATCGTGGGCGGTTTGCGTGCGTAGTGAGATCCTGTGCGCGGATCTCATGCGGATTGCGCGAGTTGATCGCGCGTGCTGTAATTATTTCCATGATCCTCACCAAATTAGTGGGGAAGTGAGCGACTATTTGCACACCATTTCCTCTATAAATATAGCTTGGCCTCATCAAAGTTGTTTGGAAGAAAACTTTTTGGAAGTAGTTTTTTAAAAAACAATTTTTTGTAATGTATATGTTCGTAGTAAATAATTAAACATATAATAAAACTAAAATATTTAACATAACTCACGAAATGAAAATAAATGTTAATAATTACTGCATATCACCTTCTCTATTCATTTTTGTTTACGTGCGACAATTTTTTTGACATTAATCGAAATTTTGAATATGATAGCTTCTAAATTTTTAATAAAATAAAATTCAAAATTTTACCTGTGGGCGTTGTATAAAGGTAACTCTGTATTTTTAACTCTCCTTTTATTATTGAGTAACAAAGTAAGGAATCTCTAGAAATGAAGTGGGTAATCCCGCGACAACATTGTCCTTGTCACAACCTCAATAAAGGACTGGGGATCATACATCATGTTTGGAGTACCCTAGTAAGACCATACCTTTATAAGGTAGACCGAGATAAGCTCCTCACTTGTATATTGGTCTAGTAGACTCCCCGAGAGCCTCTCCCACCCTTGGTGTTCTTAGAAGTTATGAAAAGATTCAGGGGATCATGTTGTTGGTGTTACCATGGTGATCTGGAAGTGATCAAACATGTAGTCTCACTGCCAACGCAATATCAGCCTATGAGGTCGCACATAAGAGCATTGGAGAAGTTGAAAAGGTTTGTGTTGACCTTTTTCAGGTGTTGTATGAGTTAAGGACCAAGCCTATGACGTTCTGGAAGTGAAAGATTTTCATTCTGGGACCTATATTGTGAATATGAGTCATCAGGTAAATGGTCAAAACCTCTAAGGGAAATTCGCCGAGTATCGCTTAAGGTTTCAACGAATGAGTTGGAATTCGTCGAATATCGTCATGATAGACTCAACGAATCTGTCTTGGATTCGTCGAGTATCGTCATGACAGTTTCGAAAAATTAGACTTATTCGTCAATGTCATTGATTCGTTGAATATCGTCGATTCGTTGAGTATCGTTGATTCGTCAAATATTGCCTTAATACTTCGATGGTTTGCTCTGTCTCGATTCGTCGAGTATACATGTGTTATTTCGACGAATAACTAGCTTTTGATTCGTCGAGTATCGACATATATACTCGACGAATTCTGTATCCTCTGGTTTATTTCCTTTAAGTCCGGTTCGGTGGGGTCTGTGGGTATTGGCTGGTTCGGTACTATGTATATATACGATATGTACAGTAAAACAAATAACTCATTGTTTCCTTTTGACCTAATGAAGCGAAAGGAGAACAACACTTCTTCTTCCTAACAGAAAGGTTTCGCCTAGGTCGCGACAACCTATCTCGCCGCCGACCGTTCGCCGCTCTACTACTTCGCCAGAAATTGTTTCCTAAGATGTGTCTTCGTCATTGCCGCCTCTCCCCTAACGGTTCTAGCAAACTGTGAAGACATTGAGGGCAAACCTTCTTCCAACCCAGATCTTGTGTGACAAGATTCTAAGGGTTCTCCGTGCTCGTGTGGATATCTGTAGAGACGTGGACACTTCTCTACGTTCGGAACTCCACCATTAGCGTTCGTTGGATTTCTTCGGAGCACCTTGGTTGAGTATCGACTCAATCCCGCAAAGGTATAATTTATTTATAGCAATGCCACTTCTTGATCAATGTTCATCGCAAGTTCCGATTTTCTTTTGGGTTTTCTTGTTCCTAATTTCGCTACACACAAGTGTTGTATCGTATAACAAAACCCAACACATGCCTCATGTTCAAAGCATCCTAGTAACACTATACCTCTATAATATCGGTCGAGATCAGCTTCACACTTATATGTTGGCCTAGTAGACCCCCCAAGAATCTTTCCTTCCCTGGATGTTTTTCAAAGTTATGAAAAGAGTCAGGGATCGTACCTCGTGTTCGAAGCTTGCCATTAAGACCATATATAACGCCCCGAAACTCAAAAGAGGGATGGACAGCGTTTAGAACCAAGTTTGATGCTTGGTAGGGGTCTCACAGCCTGGGACACGGGCGGGTCCCAGGGCCGTGTCGTGCTCGGGTTCGACGATCTGGCCGTGTGGTCGACGAAATTGCAGTCGACGATCGTCGAGACAGTGAACACGGCCTGAGACACGGGCGTGTCCCAGGCCGTGTCCTGCTCGGGCTGTTAGCCGAGCTGTATCGGGGGAGGAACACGACCTGGAGCCCAGAAGTGTTTGGGTTGACACGGGCGTGTCAGATTGGACACGGGCGTGTCGAGTACCCGTGTTCTCTTCGGATTTGTTTTGGTCCTATGTCGATGGAGGAACACGCCCAACAACAAGGGCGTGTACTGATTGACACGAGCATGTCAAGTGTGACACGACCGTGTCAAGAGCCCGTGTCCTGGTCTGGACGCGACGGTTTCGGCGTCGATTGAGGCACAGGGCCTTGGACACGGGCGTGTCACAAGCCGTGTTCGGCACAGGAATCTGATTTTAAGTGCGAATCGTGGCCGTCCGTTTTCTTTTTTGGGATCCAAGAGCCATGACTGGTCATGGCGGTGTTTAATCCGGGAAAAGGGTTTGAAACCCTTATTCTACTCCAAACTTTCTCTTTCTAAAGCTTTAGAGAGAGGGGAGAGCAAGGAAGAAGGAGGAGAGTTCCGGCCGCCGGTGGAGCTTCGGAGCCCTAAATCGCAAGCCGAGTTCGGATCTACTGAGGCGAGGCTGTTGCGATGCTTTTCATCCGTCTAGCTCTTCATGGCGCCGAAGAGAAACGCTCGGGTAACGATTCTCATCTTGGACATGTGAAGTCCTATTTCCTTTTGTATAGGAAGCTCGCTCTCGCGAGTATGCGGTGAGTGTGAGGTGTTCCTTCGGGTAGACATGATTAGTCCCCATTGTTTTGCATGTAGAGTCTGAAATCGAGAAACAGACATAGGCATGGTGTGTGAAGCCTACCCGGACAAGTTGGTCTGGATCGGTGATGTTGCATTGCATGAATGACCGGAGAATACTCCACGCCGATGGTTGTTTTTTCGAGTTTTCTACGCGGTAGATTGCAACAGGGAACCTTGGGGACCAACTCCAAGGTGCACCCGGAAAACTGGGAAGATGTCTGATTCTGCCATCTTGGTGGCCTGTGAGCCAACTTGCACATAACTGGATTATGTAAAGTGTGTGATTGAATTGGGACTCGGGGAAGCTTGACCCGCGCATATGGCTTAAATTGATGTTGCGGTGTGAGCAACGGGTCAGGCGGAACCGTACCCGCTCTGTGTCGTTCGGTTAGAGAGACCTAAGGTACATGGTACTCGCCGTTAGCATAGATGGAGGGTCTTGGGCCTAGGCCGGAAAGACCATAATGCTCACGAGATTTTCCATCCAAGGGGCGGTGGTGAGACCGCGGATTTGACCGGGTTCACCGAGAATGTGCCTTGAGAGCACGAGGTGTGTGGCCGTGCGCGCCTACGCTTGTGATGAAGTGTAATTTCTATACTGTTTGGCTATGCTAATAAAGTGCAAGGAAGGAGCATCGCCGCCCCGAGTTTAGGGGCGGGGTCGTTATAATTTGGTCAGCTTAGCTGACCGTTGCTTTTGTTTACCACCCCTTCGGTGGATTGTTGCTTGCAGGTGCTGCGGAGCCTAGTGACAAATAGCGGGCAAAGAGCCCTTGTTGCTGAGCCGGCCCTCGAAAGCCTTTATATGAATGCTTACTTTTATTCTCATGTGTGACCGGCCTGCGTGTCGAGGTTTGGAAGACATTATTTGTATAAGTAAACTCCTGTAAGGCCATAAGGCCAAGTACTTGTGTATTTGTACGCTCATTCCTTTTGGGTTGTTAATGTTAGTGGACATTCATGCTGTGGCTGGGTTCTTATTTTGCAATATTTAAAATGCTTCCGCTAGAATGTACTCTGTGTAGGATGTTGGTTATTGGAGGGATGGTTTCATTGCGTAACCCTTCGGTCTGTCTGTGGTATATGACATCGGGCCCCGGCCGGACCTACTGCTATATGCTATGTGACGGATAGGGGGTGTTACACCATACCTTTACCTTGTAGGCTGAGATCAGCTTTCCACTTGTATGTTGGTCTAGTTATCCCCTATCACGACCCGCATTTTCTCTGAATTTAAATAAATATAAGAGTATAAGAAAACACGCGTCGTGATGCTACTCTGAGCATGAGATAACTGCAGACGTTCAGACAAACTCCAATCCTAACACAATTTATGAAAATACCAAATTATAATGTGAAGAAAACATGTTTTAAGATAAGTTTTGGATGATCGTATCACTCGGCTTAGTGAATCAACTAGTTCACAACTGAAAATATAAGTTTGCACTGCGGAAAATACCTTATTTACATTAGTTGACATCCTACATGAGCAAAAACATCCTTATAGGACAACTCATGGTATGCACGACTCTAGATTTAGTATAAGTACAAAAACAGTTTGCACGCTAGTTGAAATATAGCGTCTTTAGCTTTAAAAGATGACAAGTATGAGGTAGTGAAAATGATACTGTTATACTTTAAAATATCTAACATGCAACCTAGCATAAAAGCTTCCCAGAGAGCAAGTAAATCAAATAAGTCATAAAGGAAAGGACTTAGCAGCTAGCAAGTACTTAACATTAAACAAAATCCCGTGGCGTCAACAACCTAACACGAACTCACCAAAAGATATGTATGTCTGAAGTAAAAGAAAACAAACAACAACTACCTCACAGTCGGCGAGGAAACGACAGATGCAGAGTACCAGCTGTCACAACCCACATTTTTCACCGCAAAATAAGTATATCAGAGTAAGGGAAAAATGCGCGTCATGATGCCACGTCAGCAGGAGATAACTGCGGCCACTCAGACAAAACTCCTACTTAGCCATGAAGAAAGGTTCTTTAAGTTATTTAGTGTTAAAAATTGATTTGTGTATAGTAGTTAGTCGTATCGCTCGGCTCAATGGCTCATCTTGTCCACGAAGAAAGTAGTTATATACTGCAAAAAATACTTTTTTATGAGATTAAACTTCCTACATGAGCTTAGAGGTTCTCAAGGGATACCTCAAGGTATGCAAGTTCTAAATTTATAATAACAACAAAAGTAGATTTTTACGGTCGCTAAATATAGTGATTTAACATTTTGAAAACGTGCAATGCATGAGGTATAGTAGTAGTTTTTATACTTGAAAATAACTAGCATACAATCATAACATAAAACGTCTCAGAGAGCAAGTAATCCACATCTACAGAAAAACTAAGCAGCTAGCAGGTATCCAAAAAGAACAACAGTCATGTGGGCGTCAACAAACTGACACGAACCCACATAAATCCAAGTATGCCCGAACTAGTAAAGCGAAATAAACAACAATCTACCTCGCTATGGCGAGGCAACAACCACGCCAACCCTGCCGCTCAAGCACTCCAAAACCAGCACCGAACTCAGCTACAGCTCTGATCCTGAGGCATTCCAAAGACAGAACACCTCAGCAAGAAGATACAAGTGATGACAGAAAGTCAGCCAAAGGTAATCAAAGTCAAGGGGTACCAACCCAAGACTAAAAGAAAAATACTTAATTAAAGTATATCAGTAAAGTACAAAAGTAAAAAAAAGAAAAGGAAACACTTACGTGGAGTGTGACGTAAAATAACAGCACCCCAAATGCACAAAACCATAGGGAAAAAAGTCAGGATTGATTCATCAAGAAGAGGGACAAACCCCTACTAGCCACCTGTAGTCAACTCCACCAAAACCAAAACGGGCGGGGTGGCCAACCCCAATGACAATTCATCCGTCTAAAAGCGGGGGAGACTGAATACTCCACCATACACCGCAAATGCCCAAAAACCCGGTAGAGCCCCACAAAGTGCTAATAGGGAGATCAAACGTTGCGGCGGTGGATTCACCCACTAATAACACCCGCAACAAGGAAAACCCGAAAGAAAAACCCCGCAACGATCCGGGTTTAGAGCTTAGAGGCACACCACAATCCAATCGGGGCCTGACGGCTTGTCTCCCCCCACGACATCACCGCGAAGAAAAACCATGATAGAAATCTCAAGTCGACAATGACAGATCAGATTCTACTAGACAATTCTAGAATGAAACGGTTCATCAACCTTTAGGAAGAGTTTACAATCCTAAACAAATTCTAACGCACCCTACACGAAAATTATGGATCAGTAATAAAGGTGGAATTTAATCACATCATCAAAACGTATAACCTTTACCCAAGCTATACAATAAAATTCAAGAATATGATGATTATAATTGGAATTAGTCAAGAGATCATATCGGCATGATACATCAATACATTAACTCAATAAATCATGAACACATGCAGTAAGAAATTCCTGCAAAAATGTGGGTAAAGGGGAAAGTGAAAAAGAGGAACCACCATTTGCCTTGATTTTACCGGAGAAAGACGTCCAAGATCACTTCTTGGCGTAGATCGGGGCTAGAGAAGACAAGGGAAGCCGAAATCTAACAAAAACGACCAAAAACCGGAGTTAGGGCCGAAAACCTTGGCGAGAAAATCTCAATAAAAGGGGGAGATATTACCACGAAGACGAAACTCTCGCTGAGAGCCTTCCGGATCTAGGATCGGTTGAATATTTCGAGCACCGAAGCACCATTGGTGGCCACCGGAAGAATGACAGAAAAACTATCTCTCGTGCTCACGCCGCTCTGGTTCGGGAAGAAGAACAGTAAGTCGATTCAGAGTGAAGGAGGAAATAAGAAGTAAGTATTTATAAACCTAGGGTAATATCCAAATAACTGCACTCAAGAAAAGAACCGGGTTTGACCGAACCGGTCATCCCGAGAAGAAGGCCAGAGTACTCGAGAACAACAGGAATACTTCTCGAGTACAGGGAAAGTCTTCTCGAGAACAGAAAGGCTGTTCTCGAGTGCAAAATGACCTTCTCGAGAACAGAAGGTCTGTTCTCGAGTACAAAGAATTCTTCTCGAGAACACGGGGAATCTGTTCTCGAGTACAAGGAAATGACTTCTCGAGAACAACATGGTTGTTCTCGAGTACAGAAAATTCTTCTCGAGAACAAGGGGGGGGGGGGGGGGGTTTGTTCTCGAGTACAAGGAAGATCTCGAGAACAAAAGGGCTGTTCTCGAGTACAAGGGAAGGATTTCTCGAGTACTGATGATGGACTTCTCGAGTACTATAAAGCTTCTCGAGAACAGAAGGCATCGGTAACTCGAGATCCAAGGAAGATTTCTCGAGAGCATCTCGAGGAATAAGAGAACAAGAAGATGTATCTCGAGAACAACAAGAGATTTCTCGAGAACCCTAGGTCTTCTCGGGAACTGAACAGGGTAAATGCGATAAATTTCAGATTGCCTTTTATTCCAGGATAAAAATGTCGACCCTACGAATTAACAGCGAAGACGACCATAGAATCCGACGTACCATTCTTGAGACACTATCATCAATAGTGTACAACCCCATATCCGGCCGAGCGGGATCCTCCCCAAGTGGCGGACTTAGGGCGTGTTATGAGCAACAATGTGGTGCCGCCCCGTTCGACGACGTGCGGGTGCTCGTGCGTGCGTGCGGAGGTTTTATGTGCATAGACTTTTAATATATATATATGTATATATATTATATATATATATTATACTATACATATATGAGAGCATTTGATACAGGCAGGAAAAAAACAAGAAGAGAGGGGGGCATCGGGTGGGGGGGGGCCGCCGGGTTCCACTCCGGTATGAGGGGGGAAAAAGGGGGGAGGGGGGAGGGAAGAGAGAAAAAGAGGGGGAGGAGAAGGAAAGGGGGGTGAGAGAAAAAAAAAGAAGAGGGAAAGGAAAAAAATATCAGTATTTGAGAGCACAGACATGACTGCACCGTACTCTTGGCTTGGCCCAAATTAATCAAAACAAAATTGGAATTTAATGGCGCCTGCATCACAAATTCTTTGAGGGGATTGCCAGCTGGATGCACTTGGATTTACCTGATCCAATCGAAGCCTGTGAAAAAAAAAGAAATTGCGAGGAGAACAATCTGCTGGTTTTCTTTTCCCTGTAAAATATTAAGGCTTCATTTAGGGGACTTATTTTCACCGGTGAAGCGGTTACGGCCGCATGAACCAGACTCTAACCACTTGGTGAAAATAAGGCTCCTTTTGGAGGGGAATGATATTCTTCTTAATTCAATACAACTAACTACAAGGTCGAAAAAAACAACCGTTTTTTGAGCTGAGAGGTAATAAATAGAAATATTTTCTTTAAGAATTGAAGTAGCTAGCTGTAATACCTTTTGGATGGGGGTTGAAGGGATTGAGGAGAGGGATAAAAGAAGTGGTGCTGTGAGTACTCATACTCTAAGCTGGAACTGGGCATTGAATGAGAGAGCACAGCCGCAGCTGCAGCTGCGGCAACATTATTAGGTTCGCTCTCATCAACAACTACGCTCTTCTCATCCCCATTATTAGCATCATTGCTATCGGCTCTTCTTTTTCTCTGCACCTCTTCTGAAGAATTTGTACCTGCATAAATTATGGACTCTGCAGTAAATGTATCAGAGCTGGTAGCATGCACCGGCCCGGTCAGAAAGAAACCAGATCGGGTCATTCAAAAAGTATTTGGATTCTAACTTGAATTTTGGAACCGTAATTAACAATGATCTGGATGCAGTCCTTTGAACAAAACCAAAACCAAAACTGCTTGATTTTAACTTCATTTGGATTACCTTAAAAAGTTCCAAAAGTTAAGGAAGCTCTTTATGACAATCATTTGCAATACATTAGCTATTGCACGCAGGCGCGCGCAATCAATTGTCGCTACACTTTTCTGTCAAATTGTGCACGTGAGACTCATTTTGGATGATAACAAAACTCCTCTTGAACTCTTCATTCGACATAGATGGAGAGCCAAAACCAAAACCAAAACCAAAACTGCTTGATTCTACCAATATCTTAGCAGCAGATTCACCTAAAGACACTACACATTCCATCAACTCAATGTTATTAGAATTGAACGTGTCATGATAAGCTAGAAGCCGTTCACTGATTCTACATTCTCTTTGATCGAGTGAGGCTAAAACTAGGTGCAACTGGTGTGACTAACTAATCAATGAGAACATAAAATCAACCGATCACTGATTCTGCATTCTCTTTGATCGAGTGAGGCTAAAACTAGGTGCACCTGGTGTGGCTAACTACTTATCAATGAGAACACAGCATAAAAAAAAATTCTCATATTATATTGACTTTTGTGACATTTTGATTATTGATTAGTTCGTTGGTGTAATAATAAAATTTATATTTTAATTATATCAAATCTTCTCAAAATATTTCATCATCTACATTCAAAAAAGAACATATATAAAGAAAGAAATATAATTCATATACAAATGAAAAAAATTCAATTTGAGTTCTCTTCTTCGTTCAGATTAGCTCTTGAACCCTATAAAAATCTCACCAGTAGAAAACATTAGAAAGATCGATTTCTCCTTCACCACGTGTTTTAGAATATTGGAACAACCATGTATTTTGAAATAATTTTTTACTTGGTTCTGTTTCGTTTGAAAGCATTGAAAGAGAGGATGAAAATAAAATGGATAATCAACAAGAAAAGCAAAAAGAAGTAAAAGATCTCCATTGATTATTCCACTATGCAAACATATATGTGAAACAACATAAGAAAAAGAAAAAGTATTTAATACAGAAGTGCTTTAATCATGTCTAATTCTCACTGATTTCACTGCATGCACACCTCCATTGATTATTCGAGTTCATTTAACAATTATGATCACTTCAAAACTTATCACCGCCATTTAGTCTATTCAACCAAATCAAAATCGAGTTGAGAATTTTAAAAAACTTGTCAAAAAAGACACAACAGCCGGTACTGCAGCCCAAAATACCATTCTCTTGCACTGCAACAAATAAAACCAGTACCCATATTTGCTTAGCAATCTTCCATCCATTTTAGATGCTGTCAAATCCTACAGCATGTCAAAAAACCAATGGATAAATAAAGAGAAAAGTATGGAGGCAAATACGTTAGAAAAGTCTTGAAATTTTCTTATACCAAGTACTCCTCATTTGCCCAAACATAACCCATTATTGCAATTAAAATTCATAATAAAATATAAGTTGGAAGGATGAGTACCTGCACAATTTTCAATAACATAAGTACATACTTCCATTTAACACTTCGGTGAATAAAAATGAGCGCATATAAACCAAAAAAATGGTTGCAGATCGGAACAGACCCTTAGTTGCTTAAGAGCACTTTGCATGCAAGTTCTTCAGTTGTCTATAAATAATAATATGTCACTGTAATTTGTTCACTAAAAAAATTATTTTCTATTCAGTACTGATGAATCAATTCACTTGGTAATGATTATTGCTAATATATAACTAAATGGACATCTTCTCACTTCTTAATAAAGGTGTTGAGCAATGATTGATAATGAATAATAACAACTTCTAGTGGGATTTCATTGCTTTGGACCTTGCTAGGCCTTTCAGGGAGAGGTTACAATTTGAAGCTGCAAAGATATAGTTTCGATAGATTGAAATTTCTCAATAATGAATGACTTCATGCATTTAACAAAATGGTATAAATTGAACAAAAATGGCCAGTCAAATGAAGAATCTTTAAGAAATTTTGAAACTTTTCATAAATATAACTGTCAGTGAACAAAAATTCAATTCCCTCATTCACAAAAGAGGGGTTCAACATCATAAAAAAAATAAAGCAGCTGCTAGAAATGAACTCCCAATGTGTTTAAGCAGAACTATTTCAGCAATAATATATATAAAATAAATAGCAGCCACCATCATGAAAAATACATTCCATTAATCTTGTGATGCAGCTCCTTGATTGAGTTCAGCTAATCTCATGCCAACCCTCATTGAATGCTTCAAAAATTTCTCAGCGCATTTGCGAACACACGTCTCCTCTTGTTTATCGAGAGTCTTGCGCCTGAAACTATCCACGCAATCGTCAAAACATCTCTCGACTAGCGATTTGTACATTCTCAAACCGCAAAGAAAAATAAACTAGTAAATATGATTGTTTTTTTACTTCAATGGCAGTTTGAGGTTCAAAATAGAACTTAGAATGACTGTGAGACTTGGGCCCTGCTCGACATTATAGATTGAGTGCGGTGCAGATTGGGTGGAACACCGCCGTTCGGCACTCGCCGTTTGGCGGCATTGTCCTGCGCTCATGCTAACACAATCTCTGTTGAGGGTATTTATTATACTCGACTGATCACTTACTTCAAAACAATGAGATGCAGCTTACAATCAAATACTATGCTCATCACAACAAATCTACACACCTAATCCCAGCTCCAACCATACACCCAACGACTCCTGCAAGCAGATTCAAAACTGCAAATGAAAACCTAGTCGAATTCAAAGATACATATGTAATCCCTACAACTTGAGCACGCTAGGATAGAGGAAAACAAGCGATCGAAACTGAAGCAAAAAAAGTAGCACGCACTGCTCAATCTCGCTAGCGTTCCTTGATTCTGACAACAGAAACAACAGTCAAGATTCATTTCCAATTAGACAGCAAATCCGCAAATCCTTGCAGGACAATTCACTGATAATGAAAAGCTTATCACGAGCATTCACCGACCTTAATTGTGTGTAGTTCTGAACTGACTTGGGAGAAGAAGACACGACAAAATAGAACTATGCAATGATTCATTTAGTGAATTCCATGTTTTATGAATTCCATTTTCCGAGAAGCAAATAGCTGTGTAGCAAAAGTATGCAATGATTCATTTAGTGACAAAATAGAACTATACTGTGGCTGGGAAACAATCTCATAGAAGAACATATGTTATCATATCCAACAAATATAGTTCAAGTAAACACAGTATACTAGCACAAACACCAACTACGAATTACGTGTGCGGTGGTTGTTCACTTACACCAACATATCATACGATAACATTAAAAAAAGCTACATGTTCACTTGTTCAGTTGAACAAATAAAAACTGGTAGTCTTCCTACTTCACCTTGAACCAACTACTACCATAAAAAATGCATCTTGAACAACTATGCCGCTTTGTCATGCCCCGACATGAAATCAAACAAAGGAACCCTAAACTTGGAATTGACTTCTAAGGAAGCATGATCACATGTTGGGGGAAAATCTTACCCAGCATTAAATATGATCGGTGGAAGCAAATATATGAAGAATAGATCCTCGCTGAAGACCAGAATCTGCGATCTCTTCCCTTTTGTGGTAAGAAGAATAACCACTCCAGTCATCAGTCCCTGCAATCCGCAGAAACTCATTGAATCCCAAAAAAATCAGCACAACAGCTTTAACAATAATCAGGACAACAGACTTAGCAAAAGACAACAGCCCAAAAGAACCAGGACAGCGCTAGGACAGAAATCCCTAATAAAAACCGGACATCACCTTAAAAATCTAAGCAGCTGCTCTCATAAAATCATGCCAGAATTTTAATTTAAAGAGATTAAATAGTGAGCGCACCACCACAACGACTAGCAACAAAAGAAGCCAAGCCAGGGATCTCATGGAATCAGACAACAAATCTAGTCACTAAAACCAAAGAAACCAAGCCAAGAATCTCACGACAACATCCAACAGCAAGCTCTAGCCAAGGGAAGTATCCAGAAAGGACACAGTGCGCTCCAGCACCAAAGAACCTAAGACAAAACCAGGGAGCTTATTAACTTAGCTTGGGGAAAGAGGAGGCAGAGAACCAAACTAGTGAGGATGAGTAAATAATGAAGGAGAAGTGAATAACCAGCCATAAATCTACTTCACAAAAACCATTCCCAAGGCAGAGAACCAAACTAGTAAGAAGAATAACCACTCCAGTCATCAGTCCCTGCAATCCGCAGAAACTCATTGAATCCCAAAAAAATCAGCACAGACAAAATCTACATTGCAGGAAAACTCACCAAAAACAGAGCCCTAATGCATTCATTAATCCAACAATTCCCCTCCAGCAAGTGTCCGATAACAATGCACGTTGGCGGAGCTGGGAGCTTGGCCAACGGAGAAAGCACCATGGCGGAGCTGGGAGCTTGGCAGAGTGCATAACAGGGGAACTCAGTCGCCGGAGCTGAGCGCCTTAGCCGGCGGAGCCCGAAGATCACCGGGAACGCCGCACCCGGGAACGCCGCACTCGAAAGGGGCGGAGGAAGACGGGACGCGATCAACGAACGGGCGGAGATCGGCTTCTTTCCAGAGACGGAAGACGGGAGGCGATCCATGATCGGCTTCTTGCCAGAGCTGCGTGAGAGAGATCGAAGAGGGAAAGGGAGAGGGGATCGAAGAGATCGAAGAGGCAGCGCCGGTGCGGGGAAAAGCGATTTTATTAGGAAACGGAGGGGGTAAAATGGGAAACACCAAATATAAGTTGGATTCAGTCATCCGGGAGTGAGGCCCGACCGGGGGGGGGGGGGGGGGGGGGGCAGCAGGAAAAGGGGGGTGGGGGAAATAAATAAAAAAAAGAGAAGAAGGGAGGGGGTCGGGTACATCAATGGGGAGGAAGAAAAGTAAGAGGAGGGAAATAATGGAGAAGAGGAGAAAAAGGGCATCGAGTTTTCTTTCTCCCCCGCTAGGGTTCGGCCAGAAAAAAGGAAAAAGGAGCAGCCCCCCGCCTCTCTCTCTCTCTCTCTCTCTCTCTCTCTCTCTCTCCCGTCGACCTGGAGCAGCACAACCCAACCCCAACCCGTCTCTCTCTCTCCCGTCGACTTGGAGCAGCACAACCCAACCCCAGCTAGTCTCTCTCTCTCTCTCCCGTCAACCTGGAGCAGCACAACCCAACCCCAGCCCGTCTCTCTCTCTCTCTCCCGTCGACCTGAAGCAACACAACCCAACCCCAGCCCGTCTCTCTCTCTCTCTCTCCCTTCGACCTGGAGCAGCAAAACCCAACCCCAACTCGTCTCTCTCTCTCTTTCTCTCTCTCTCTCTCGGCCTGGAGTAGCACGGCCGCACCTCCCTCTTCCCGATCTCCTTCTCTCCGCCTCCCTCTCTCTCTCTTCGTCGCCGCCGCCTAGGGCAAAGCAAGGTCGGCCAGGAGCTCCTCTCTCGGCGCCGCCTACAGCAAGGCCGGCCGGGTGCTCCTCTCCCGGCGCCGCCTACAGCAAGGCCGGCCGGGAGCTCCTCTCCCGGCGCCGCCTACAGCAAGGCCGGTCGGGAGCTCTTCTCCCGACGCCGCCTACAGCAAGGTCGGCCGGGAGCTTCTCTCCTGGCGCCGTCTGGAGATCGAACCAGCTACCAAGAGAGAGGGGGATGATTCCATCTCTCCCAGTAAAGACTCGACCATCAAGGAGGAGGATGGGAAGTTATTTCTTCAGCAAGGCCCGACACCGCCGAAAAAAAACATGCGTCAAGGGTAACGAAGTTTCTACTTGGGCAGGTGAAGCACTCAGTTTACATATTTGCATGGAAGCTCTTCTTCACTAACGAGTGGGGGAAGAGCGTTCTCCGACGGGTTGATGTTCACATCCCCGCTATTAACTGCATTAGCACCCGGAAGCGTGAGTACGAGTTTAGGCATACTGTGTGAAGCCCATCCGGAAGTGTGAGCCGGATTGGTGATGTTCTGGGGTTCCCGGAGAAGACTCCGAGGAAGTTGTATATTATCCATTTGCAGGGAATGCGCGCCACAACCCCCGAAAAAGGGGTGTGTGCAATATATTTGGTCCTCTCATGTTAGCCGACTAGCGTTTAGCTGACTGTCGCTTGTCGAGACGTTGACGTACAGGTGTTGCAGTACCAAGCGGGGAGTAGCGGGCTTAAGCCCAAGCTTGTGCCGGCCCTCGAAGGCCTATTTTTGCTTATATTGCCGACCTGCGTGCCGAAGTATGGAATTCATATTCCTGTAATTATTTATAATACCTGTGATGCTCTGTGTATGTGTAGTTTACTTCTTCTTCGTATTAGGCGGGCGGTGTTCTCGTGAACCGCTCGCCCCGTGGGGGCCCCGAGGTATAGTTGCCGAGAAGCCCCTGATGGCCTGTTGATAGCCTTTTAGAATAACGGAATTACGCTGTTAGTGGCCCAACTTGGGCAGCGTGTCATGGAATTGCTCGACGAGTTTGCGCCATCAGTAGGGCGGGTGAGGAGCATTTTTTGTGTAGACCCAAAGAGACACATCTGGATAGGAGAGGGTTGGTCTTGAGATCCTCCTTAGATATTCCGGTCGGCCAAGAGCACCCTCCAAAGGTGTCTTTGCTTAGCCTTTGGCTTGGGATGAGAAGAGTTTGTTAGTCTTCCGGGTATGCGGTGGGTCCTCCACGCTGAGACCTTGGGTCTGTCCCTTGTGTTCCTAATCTTGTGCCTAGATCGTTCGCTTGAGGGTAGTTGGTGCGCGGTCACCCCTCTTTTGGGACCCCGAACTCCACAGAGGCCATTTTTGGCTTCAACAGTTATGGTGCGGTGAGCGTGGAGAGTGACCAGCACAGAAGAACTCAGTCGAACGTCATGGCTATACAAGAGGAACCAAGTGACGACCAGGGTCATGTGATGAAAGAGGTCTCCTCCCATTCCCCTCTTGTCGCCCCAGGTAGACCCTCTGCGCATGCTCTCATTAGCTGGCAGGTCTGAAGGCTCGCCTGTGGGGGAGAGGTTCTGGTTCTTGGTTCTGCACTACCCCGAGCGCGGCTCGGCCCCAGGTAGACCCGCTACCTGGCTCCTACTAGCTGGCAGGTCCGAAGGCTCGCCTGTGGGAGAGAGGTCCTGGTTCTTGGTTTTGCACTACCCCAAGCGCGGCTTGGACCCAGGTAGACCCGCTGCCTGACTCCTATTAGCTGGCAGGTCTGAAGGCTCGCCTGTGGGGGAGAGGTCCTGGTTCTTGGTTCTACACTACCCCGAGCGCAGCTCGGCCCCAGGTAGACCCGCTGCCTGGCTCCTATTAGCTGGCAGGTCTAAAGGCTCGCATGTGGGGGAGAGGTCCTGGTTCTTGGTTCTACACTACCCCGAGCGCGGCTCGGCCCCAGGTAGACCCGTTGCCTGGCTCCTACTAGCTGACAGGTCCGAAGGCTCGCCTGTGGGCGAGAGGTCCTGGTTCTTGGTTCTGCACTACCCCGAGCGCGGCTCGGCCCCAGGTATACCCGCTGCCTGGCTCCTACTAGCTGGCAGGTCCGAAGGCTCGTCTTTGGGGGAGAGGTCCTGGTTCGTGGTTCTGCACTACCCCGAGCGCGGCTCGGCCCCAGGTAGACCCGCTGCCTGGCTCCTACTAACTGGCAGGTTCGAAGGCTCGCCTGTGGGGGAGAGGTCCTGGTTCTTGGTTCTGCACTACCCCGAGCGCGGCTCGGCCCCAGGTAGTCACGGTGCCTGGCTCCTACTAGTTGGCAGGTCCGAAGACTCGCCTGTGGGGGAGACGTCCTGGTTCTTGGTTCTGCACTACTCCGAGCGCGGCTCGGCCCCAGGTAGACCCGCTGCCTGACTCCTACTAGCTGGCAGGTCCGAAGGCTCGCCTGTGGGGGAGAGGTCCTGGTTCTTGGTTTTGCACTACCCCGAGCGTGGCTCGACCCCAGGTAGACCCCCTGCCTGGCTCCTACTAGCTGGCAGGTCCGAAGGCTCGCCTGTGGGGGAGAGGTCCTGGTTCTTGGTTCTGCACTACCCCGAGCGCGACTCAGCCCCAGGTAGACCCGCTGTCTGGCTCCTACTAGCTGGCAGGTCCGAAGGCTTGGCTATGGGGGAGAGGTCCTGGTTCTTGGTTCTGCACTACCCCGAGCGCGGCTCGGCCCCAGGTAGACCTGCTTCCTGGCTCCTACTAGCTTGCAGGTCCGAAGGCTCGCCTGAGGGGGAGAGGTCCTGGTTCTTGGTTCTGCACTACCCCGAGCGCGGCTCGGCCCCAGGTAGACCCGTTTCCTGGCTCCTACTAGCTGGCACGTTCGAAGGCTCGCCTGTGGGGGAGAGGTCATGGTTCTTGGTTCTGCACTACCCCGAGCGCGGCTCGGCCCCAAGTAGACCCACTGCCTGACTCCTACTAGCTGGCAGGTCCGAAGGCTTGCCTGTGGGGGAGAGGTCCTGGTTCTTGGTTCTGCACTACCACGAGCGCGGCTCAGCCCCAGGTAGACCCGCTGCCTGGCTCCTACTAGCTGGCAGGTCCGAAGGCTCGCCTGTGGGGGAGAGGTCCTGGTTCTTGGTTCTGCACTACCCCGAGCGCGGCTCGGCCCCAGGTAGACCCGCTGCTTGGCTCCTACTAGCTGGCAGGTCCGAGGGCTCGCCTGTGGGGGAGAGGTCATGGTTCTTGGTTCTGCACTACCCCGAGCGCGGCTCGGCCCCAGGTAGACCCGCTGTCTGGCTCCTACTAGCTGGCTGGTCCGAAGGCTCTCCTGTGGGGGAGAGGTCCTGGTTCTTGGTTCTGCACTACCCCGAGTGCGGCTCGGCCCTAGGTAGACCCGCTGCCTGGCTCCTACTAGCTGGCAGGTCCGAAGGCTCGCCTGTGGGGGATAGGTTTGGTCTGAGGAAACTTCATCGGCACACCGAGCTCTGCTCGGCCCCAGGTAGACCCGCTGCGCAAGCTCTCATCTAGCTGGCAGGTCTGAAGTCTCGCCTGTGGGGGATAGGTTTTGTTTGAGGAAACTTCATCAGCACCCCGAGCTCGGCTCGACCCCAGGTAGACCCGCTTCGCAGGCTCCCATCTAGCTGGTAGGTCCGAAGGCTCGCCTGTGGGGGATAGGTTTGGTCTGAGGAAACTTCATCGGCACCCCGAGCTCGGCTCGGCCCCAGGTAGACCCGCTGCGCAGGCTCTCATCTAGCTGGCTGGTCCGAAGGCTCGCCTGTCGGGGATAGGTTTGGTCTGAGGGAACTTCATCGGCACCACGAGCTCGGCTCGGCCCCAGGTAGACCCGCTGCGCAGACTCCCATCTAGCTGGCAGGTCCGAAGGCTCGCCTGTGGGGGATAGGTTTGGTCTGAGGAAACTTCATCGGCACCCCGAGCTCGGCTCGGCCCCAGGTAGACCCGCTGTGCAGGCTCTCATCTAGCTGGCAGGTCCAAAGGCTCGCCTGTGGGGGATATGTTTGGTCTGAGGAAACTTCATCGGCACCCCGAGCTCGGCTTGGCCCCAGGTAGACCCGCTGCGCAGGCTCTCATCTAACTGGCAGGTCCGAAGGCTCGCCTGTGGGGGATATGTCTGGTTTGTGGAAACTTCATCGGCACACCGAGCTTGGCTCGGCCCCAGGTAGACCCGCTGCGCAGGCTCTCATCTAGCTGGCAGGTCCGTAGGCTCGCATGTGGGGGTAAGGGACCCCGAGTGCTGCTCGGCCCCAGGTAGACTCGCTGCTCAGACTCTCATTAGCTGGGCAGGGCGGTAGGCACACCTGGGGGGAAAGGATTAGCTCCGCGTGTTCAAGAGATTGCAAAATATTTGGCTTCATTATTTCACGATATCTTGAGGAATTTTGTACTTATTGTAAGTAATGGTATTAGGGCAATCCAATAACAGTGAGCAAAAATGTATCGAGTGGCTCAACAAGATCAGAAGGGGCATGGAGAGATTAGTGTTTTAAATTCAAATTTTGGATTCTCCCAAAATTTTTCTTTGGGTCGACTCCCACTCGCTGGATACTTGGGGTTGGACATTTATTTTCGAGCTTGTGCCAACCTCGAAAAGAGCGGGGATTGTGTACAACCCCATATCTGGCCGAGCGGGATCCTCCCCAAGTGGCGGACTAGGGGCGTGCTATGAGCGACAATGTGGTGCCGCCCCGTTCGAAGACGTGCGGGTGCTCGTGCGTGCGTGCGGAGGTTTTATGTGCATAGATTTTTAATATATATATATATATATATATATATATATATATATATATATATATATTATACTATACATATATGAGAGCATTTGATACATGCATGAAAAACAAGAAGAGGGGGGAATCGGGTGGGGGGGGGGCAGCAGGAAAGGGGGGAAAATAAATAAAAAAGGAGAAGAAGGGAGGGGGTCGGGTACAACAGTGTGGAAGAAGAAAAGTAAGAGGAGGGAAATAATGGAGAAGAGGAGAAAAAGGGCATCAGGTTTTCTTTCTCCCCCGCTAGGGTTCGGACAGAAAAAAGGAAAAAGGAGCAGGCCCCCGCCTCTATCTCTCTCTCCCGTCGACCTGGAGCAGCACAACCCAACCCCAGCCCGTCTCTCTCTCTCTCCCGTCGACCTGGAGCAGCACAACCCAACCCCAGCCCGTCTCTCTCTTTCTCTCGTCGACCTGGAGCAGCACAACCCAACCCCAGCCCGTCTCTCTCTCTCTCTCCCGTCGACCTGGAGCAGCACAACCCAACCCCAGCCCGTCTCTCTCTCTCTCTCTCTCTCTCTCTCTCTCGGCCTGGAGTAGCACGGCCGCACCTCCCTCTTCCTGATGTCCTTATCTCCGCCTCCCTCTCTCTCTTCGTCGCCGCCGCCTAGGGCAAAGCAAGGCCGGCCGGGAGCTCCTCTCCCGGCGCCGCCTACACCAAGGCCGGCCGGGAGCTCCTCTCCCGGCGCCGCCTATAGCAAGGCCGGCCGGGAGCTCCTCTCCCGGCGCCGCCTACAGCAAGGCCGACCGGGAGCTCCTCTCCCGGCTCCGCCTACAGCAAGGCCGGCCGGGAGCTTCTCTCATGGCGCCGTCTGGAGCTCGAACCAGCTACCAAGAGAGAGGGGGATGATTCCATCTCTCCCAGTAAAGACTCGGCCATCAAGGAGGAGGATGAGAAGTTATTTCTTCAGCAAGGCCCGACACCGCTGACAAAAAACATGCGTCAAGGGTAACGAAGTTTCTACTTGGGCAGGTGAAGCCCTCAGTTTACATATTTGCATGGAAGCTCCTCTCCACTGACGAGTGGGGGCAGGGCGTTCTCCGACGGGTTGATGTTCACATCCCCGCTATTAACTGCATTAGCACCCGGAAGCGTGAGTGCGAGTTTAGGCATGCTGTGTGAAGCCCATCCGGACGTGTGAGCCGGATTGGTGATGTTCTGGGGTTCCCGGAGAAGACTCTGAGAAAGTTGTATATTATCCATTTGTAGGGAATGCACGCCACAACCCCCGAAAAAGGGGTGTGTGCAATATATTTGGTCCCCTCATGTTAGCCGACTAGCGTTTAGCTGACTGCCGCTTGTCGAGACGTTGACGTACATGTGTTGCAGTACCAAGTAGGGAGTAGCAGGCTTAAGCCCAAGCTTGTGCCGGACCTCGAAGGCCTATTTTTGCTTATATTGCCGACCTGCGTGCCGAAGTATGGAATTCATATTCCTGTAATTATTTATAATATCTGTGTTGCTCTGTGTATGTGCAGTTTACTTCTTCGTATTAGGCAGGCGGTGTTCTCGTGAACCGCTCGCCCCGTGGGGGCCCCGAGGTATAGTTGTCGGGAAGCCCCTGATGGCCTGTTGATAGCCTTTTAGAATAGCGGAATTACGCTGTTAGTGGCCCAACTTGGGCAGCGTGTCGTGGAATTGCTCGGCGAGTTTGCGCCATCAGTAGGGCGGGTGAGGAGCATTTTTTGTGTAGACCCAAGGAGACACTTCTGGATAGGAGATGGTTCGTCTTGAGATCCTCCTTAGATGTTCCGGTCGGCCAAGATCGCCCTCCGAAGGTGTCTTAGCTTAGCCTTTGGCTTGGGAGGGGAAGAATTTGTTAGTCTTCCGGGTATGCGGTGGGTCCTCCACACTGAGACCTTGGGTATGTCCCTTGTGTTCATAATCTTGTGCCTAGATCGTTCTCTTGAGGGTAGTTGGTGCGCGGTGACCCCTCTTTTGGGACCCCGAACTCCACAGAAGTCATTTTTGGCTTCGACAGTTATGGTGCGGTGAGCGTGGAGAGTGACCAGCACAAAAGAACTTAGTCGAACGTCATGACTATAGAAGAGGAACCAAGTGACGACCAGGGTCATGTGATGAAAGAAGTCCCCTCTCATTCCCCTCTTGTCTCCCCAGGTAGACCCGCTGCGTAGGCTCTCATTAGCTGGCAGAAATGAAGGCTCGCCTGTGGGGGAGAAGTCCTGGTTCTTGGTTCTGCACTACCCCGAGCGTGGCTCGGCCCCAGGTAGACCCGCTGCCTGGCTCCTACTAGCTGGCAGGTCCGAAAGCTCGCCTGTGGGAGAGAGGTCTTGGTTCTTGGTTCTGCACTACCCCGTGCGCTGCTCGGCCCCAGGTAGACCCGCTTCCTGACTCCTATTAGCTGGCAGGTCTGAAGGCTCGCCTGTGGGGGAGAGGTCCTGGTTCTTGGTTCTGCACTACCCCGAGCGCGGCTCGGCCCCAGGTAGACCCGCTGCCTGGCTCCTATTAGCTGGCAGGTCTGAAGGCTCGCCTGTGGGGGAGAGGTCCTGGTTCTTGGTTCTGCACTACCCCAAGCGCGGCTCGGCCCCAAGTAGACCCGCTGCCTGGCTCCTACTAGCTGGCAGGTCCGAAGGCTCGCCTGTGGGGGGAGAGGTCCTGGTTCTTCGTTCTGCACTACCCCGAGCGCGGCTCGGCCCCAGGTAGACCCGCTGTCTGGCTCCTACTAGCTGGCAGGTCCGAAGGCTCACCTGTGAGGGAGAGGTCCTGGTTCTTGGTTCTGTACTACCCCGAGCGCGGCTCGGCCCCAGGTAGACCCGCTGCCTGGCTACTACTAGCTGGCAGGTCCGAAGGCTCGCCTATGGGGGAGAGGTCCTGGTTCTTGGTTCTGCACCACCCCGAGCGTGTATCGGCCCCAGGTAGACCCGCTGCCTGGCTCCTACTAGCTGTCAGGTCCGAAGGCTCGCCTGTGGGGGAGACGTCCTGGTTCTTGGTTTTGCACTACCCCGAGCGCGGCTCGGCCCCAGGTAGACCTGCTTCCTAGCTCCTACTAGTTGGCAGGTCCGAAGGCTCGCCTGTGGGGGAGAGGTCCTGGTTTTTGGTTCTGCACTACCCCGAGCGCGGCTCGGCCCCAGGTAGACCCGCTGCCTGGCTCCTACTAGCTGGCAGGTCCGAAAGCTCGCCTGTGGGGGAGAGGTCCTGGTTCTTGGTTCTGCACTACCCCGAGCGCGGCTCGGCCCCAGGTAGACCCGTTGCCTGGCTCCTACTAGCTGGCAGGTCCGAAGGCTCGCCTGTGGGGGAGAGGTCCTGGTTCTTGGTTCTGCACAACCCCGAGCGCGGCTCGACCCCTGGTAGACCCGCTGCCTGGCTCCTACTAGCTGGCAGGTCCGAAGGCTCGCTTGTGGGGGAGAGGTCCTGGTTCTTGGTTCTGCACTACCCCGAGCGCGGCTCAACCCCAGGTAGACCCGCTGCCTGGCTCCTACTAGCTGGCAGGTCCGAAGGCTCGCCTATGGGGTAGAGGTCCTGGTTCTTGGTTTTGCACTACCCCGAGCGCGGCTCGGCCCCAGGTAGACCCGCTGCCTGGCTCCTACTAGCTGGCAGGTCCGAAGGCTAGCCTGTGGGGGAGAGGTCCTGGTTCTTGGTTCTGCACTATCCCGAGCGCGGCTCGGCCCCAGGTAGACCCGCTGTCTGGCTCCTACTAGCTGGCAGGTCTGAATGCTCGCCTGTGGGGGAGAGGTCCTGGTTCTTGGTTTTGCACTACCCCAAGCGCGGCTCGGCCCCAGGTAGACCCGCTGCCTGGCTCCTACTAGCTGGCAGATCCGAGGGCTCGCCTGTGGGGGAGAGGTCCTGGTTCTTGGTTCTGCACTACCCCGAGCGCGGCTCGGCCCCAGGTAGACCCGCTGCCTTACTCCTACTAGCTGGCAGGTCCGAAGGCTCGCCTGTGTGGGAGAGGTCCTGGTTCTTGGTTCTGCACTACCCCAAGCGCGGCTCGGCCCTAGGTAGACCCACTGTCTGGCTCCTACTAACTGGCAGGTCCGAAGGCTCGCCTGTGGGGGATAGGTTTGGTCTGAGGAAAATTCATCGGCACCCCGAGCTCGGCTCGGCCCCAGGTAGACCCGCTGCGCAGGCTCTCATCTAGCTGGCAGGTCCGAAGGCTCGCCTGTGGGGGATAGGTTTGGTTTGAGGAAACTTCATCGGCACCCCAAGCTCGGCTCGGCCTCAGGTAGACCCGCTGCGCAGGCTCCCATCTAGCTGGCAGGTCCGAAGGCTCGCCTGTGGGGGATAGGTTTGGTCTGAGGAAACTTCATCGGCACCTCGAGCTCGGCTCGGCCCCAGGTAGACCCGCTGCGCAGGCTCTCATCTAGCTGGCAGGTTCGAAGGCTCGCCTGTGGGGGATAGGTTTGGTCTGAGGAAACTTCATCGGCACCCCGAGCTCGGCTCGGCCCCAGGTAGACTCGCTGCGCAGGCTCTTATCTAGCTGGCAGGTCCGAAGGCTCGCCTTTGGGGGATAGGTCTGGTTTGTGGAAACTTCATCAGCATGCCGAGCTCGGCTCGGCCCCAGGTAGATCCGCTGCGCAGGCTCTCATCTAGCTGGCAGGTCCGTAGGCTCGCCTGTGGGGGTAAGGGACCCCGAGTGCTGCTCGGCCCCGGGTAGACTCGCTGCTCAGGCTCTCATTAGCTGGGCAAGGCGGTAGGCACACCTGGGGGGAAAGGATTAGCTTCTCGTGTTCAAGAGATTGCAAAATATTTGGCTTCATTATTTCACGATATCTTGAGGAATTTTGTACTTATTGTAAGTAATTGTATTAGGGCAATCCAATAGCAGTAAGCAAAAATGTATCGAGTGGCTCAACAAGATCAGAAGAGGCATGAAGAGATTAGTGTTTTAAATTCAAATTTTGGTTTCTCCCAAAATTTTTCTTTGGGTCGGCTCCCACTCGCCGGATACTTGGGGTTGGACATTTCTTTCCGAGCTTGTGCCTACCTCGAAAAGTGCGGGGATTGTGTACAAACCCATATCTGGCCGAGCGGGATCCTCCCCAAGTGGCGGACTTGGGGCGTGGTATGAGCGACAATGTGGTGCCGCCCCGTTCGAAAACGTGCGGGTGCTCGTGCGTGCGTGCGAAGGTTTTATGTGCATAGAATTTTAATATATATATATATATATATATATAGATATGTATATATGTTATATTATATATATATTATACTATACATATATGAGAGCATTTGATACAGGCAGGAAAAAACAAGATTAGAGGGGGCATCAGGTAGGGGGGCAGCAGGAAAGGGGGGGGGAAATAAATAAAAAAGGAGAAGAAGGGAGGGGGTCGGGTACAGCAGTGGGGAGGAAGAAAAGTAAGAGGAGGGAAATAATGGAGAAGAGGAGAAAAAGGGCATCGGGTTTTCTTTCTCCCCCGCTAGGGTTCGGCCAGAAAAAAGGAAAAAGGAGCAGCCCCCCGCCTCTATCTCTCTCTCCCGTCGACCTGGAGCAGCACAACCCAACCCCAGCTCGTCTCTCTCTCTCTCTCCCATCGACCTGGAGCAGCACAACCCAACCCCAACCCGTCTCTCTCTCTCTCCCGTCGACCTGGAGCAGCACAACCCAACCCCAGCCCGTCTCTCTCTCTCTCTCTCTCGTCGACCTGGAGCAGCACAACCCAACCCCAGCCCGTCTCTCTCTCTCTCTCTCTCTCTCTCTTGGCCTGAAGTAGCACGACCGCACCTCCCTCTTCCCGATCTCCTTCTCTCTGCCTCCCTCTCTCTCTCTCTTCGTCGCCGCCGCCTCGGGCAAAGCAAGGCCGGCCGGGAGCTCCTCTCCCGGCGCCGCCTACAGCAAGGCCGGCCGGGAGCTCCTCTCCCGGCGCCGCCTACAGCAAGGCCGACCGGGAGCTCCTCTCCCGGCGCCGCCTACAACAAGGCCGACCGGGAGCTCCTCTCCTGATGCCCCCTACAGCAAGGTCGGACGAGAGCTTCTCTCCTGGCGCCGTCTGGAGCTCGAACCAGCTACCAAGAGAGAGGGGGATGATTCCATCTCTCCCAGCAAAGACTCGGCCATCAAGGAGGAGGATGAGAAGTTATTTCTTCAGCAAGGCCCGACACCGCCGACAAAAACACGCGTCAAGGGTAACGAAGTTTCTACTTGGGCAGGTGAAGCCCTTAGTTTACATATTTGCATGGAAGCTCCTCTCCACTAACGAGTGGGGAAAGGGCGTTCTCCGACGGGTTGATGTTCACATCCCCGCTATTAACTGCATTAGCACCCGAAAGCGTGAGTACGAGTTTATGCATGTTATGTGCCGGCCCTCGAAGGCCTATTTTTGCTTATATTGCCGACCTGCGTGCCGAAGTATGGAATTCATATTCCTGTAATTATTTATAATACCTGTGATGCTCTGTGTATGTGTAGTTTACTTCTTCTTCGTATTAGGCGGGCGGTGTTCTCGTGAACCGCTCGCCCCGTGGGGGCCCCGAGGTATAGTTGCCGAGAAGCCCCTGATGGCCTGTTGATAGCCTTTTAGAATAACGGAATTACGCTGTTAGTGGCCCAACTTGGGCAGCGTGTCATGGAATTGCTCGACGAGTTTGCGCCATCAGTAGGGCGGGTGAGGAGCATTTTTTGTGTAGACCCAAGGAGACACATCTGGATAGGAGAGGGTTGGTCTTGAGATCCTCCTTAGATATTCCGGTCGGCCAAGAGCACCCTCCAAAGGTGTCTTTGCTTAGCCTTTGGCTTGGGATGAGAAGAGTTTGTTAGTCTTCCGGGTATGCGGTGGGTCCTCCACGCTGAGACCTTGGGTCTGTCCCTTGTGTTCCTAATCTTGTGCCTAGATCGTTCGCTTGAGGGTAGTTGGTGCGCGGTCACCCCTCTTTTGGGACCCAAACTCCACAGAGGTCATTTTTGGCTTCAACAGTTATGATGCGGTGAGCGTGGAGCTCGAACCAGCTACCAAGAGAGAGGGGGTTGATTCCGTCTCTCCCAGCAAAGACTCGGCCATCAAGGAGGAGGATGGGAAGTTATTTCTTCAGCATGGCCCGACACCGCCGACAAAAAACACGCGTCAATGGTAACGAAGTTTCTACTTGGGCAGGTGAATCCCTCAGTTTACATATTTGCATGAAAGCTACTCTCCACTGACGAGTGCGGGAAGGGCGTTCTCCGACGGGTTGATGTTCACATCCCCGCTATTAACTGCATTAGCACCTGAAAGCGTGAGTACGGGTTTAAGCATGCTGTGTGAAGCCCATCCGGACGTGTGAGCCGGATTGGTGATGTTCTGGGGTTCCCGGAGAAGACTCCAAGAAAGTTGTATATTATCAATTTGCAGGGAATGCGCGCCACAACCCCCGAAAAAGGGGTGAGTGCAGTATATTTGGTCCGCTCATGTTAGCCGACTGGCATTTAGCTGACTGCCGCTTGTCGAGACGTTGACGTACAGGTGTTGCAGTACCAAACGGGGAGTAGTGGGATTAAGCCCAAGCTTGTGTCGACCCTCGAAGGCTGGTTTTTGCTTATATTGCCGGCCTGCGTGCCGAAGTATGGAATTCATATTCCTGTAATTATTTATAATATCTGTGATGCTCTGTGTATGTGCAGTTTACTTCTTCTTTGTATTAGGCGGGCGGTGTTCTCGTGAACTGCTCGCCCCGTGGGGGCCCCGAGGTATAGTTGCCGGGAAGCCCCTGATGGCCTGTTGACAGTCTTTTAGAATAGCGGAATTACGCTGTTAGTGGCCCAACTTGGGCAGCGTGTCGTGAATCCCTCAGTTTACATATTTGCATGAAAGCTACTCTCCACTGACGAGTGGGGGAAGGGCGTTCTCCGACGGGTTGATGTTCACATCCCCGCTATTAACTACATTAGCACCTGGAAGCGTGAGTACGAGTTTAAGCATGCTGTGTGAAGCCCATTCGGACGTGTGAGCCGGATTGGTGATGTTCTGGGGTTCCCGGAGAAGACTCTGAGAAAGTTGTATATTATCAATTTGCCGGGAATGCGCGCCACAACCCCCGAAAAAGGGGTGGGTGCAATATATTTGGTCCGCTCATGTTAGCCGACTGGCGTTTAGATGACTGCCGCTTGTCGAGACGTTGACGTACAGGTGTTGCAGTACCAAGCGGGGAGTAGCGGGCTTAAGCCCAAGCTTGTGCCGACCCTCGAAGGCCGGTTTTTTGCTTATATTGCCGGCCTGCGTGCCGAAGTATGGAATTCATATTCCTGTAATTATTTATAATATCTGTGATGCTCTGTGTATGTGCAGTTTACTTCTTCTTTGTATTAGGCGGGCGGTGTTCTCGTGAACCGCTCGCCCCGTGGGGGCCCCGAGGTATAGTTGCCGGGAAGCCCCTGATGGCCTGTTGACAGCCTTTTAGGATAGCGGAATTACGCTGTTAGTGGCCCAACTTGGGCAGCGTGTCGTGGAATTGCTCGACGAGTTTGCGTCATCAGTAGGGCGGGTGAGGAGCATTTTTTGTGTAGACCCAAGGAGACACATCTGGATAGGAGAGGGTTGGTCTTGAGATCCTCCTTAGATGTTCCGGTCGGCCAAGAGCGCCCTCCGAAGGTGTCTTAGCTCAGCCTTTGGCTTGGGAGAGGAAGAGTTTGTTAGTCTTCCGGGTATGCGGTGAGTCCTCCATGCTGAGACCTTGAGTCTGTCCCTTGTGTTCTTAATCTTGTGCCTAGATTGTTCGCTTGAGGGTAGTAGGTGCGCGGTCACCCCTCTTTTGGGACCCCGAACTCCACAGAGGTCATTTTTGGCTTCAACAAATAGCTTACCCAAGCAAAGAAAAATCCTCACAAGAATCCAAACACACGCCGAGATCCCAAAATGCTCGGAACGCAACAAAACCGGACAAGTCCAAGTCCTCAAAACCTCAACCTCAAATCAAGGAAAAACATTTAATCCCAACAGAATTCCCAAAATCTGGTCAAACAGACCCAACGGACGCAAAACACACAAACGGTGCAACGCCGACATCAAAACGAAGAAGAGTAACGTCTTGACGTCATAATTATGATGTTGACAAACCAAATAATGACATCAGAAAATCGGGGGCGTTACACCAACCGTGTGGATGCATGGCGAATGCAGTAGATGCACGGCGAATCAGCTAAAAATACTAAGTCCAGGGAAAAGCGTTGAGTACACTCGACGCCGTGTGGAGTGTATTCAACGCACAAGACGCTGCGTTGAGTGCATTCAACGCACTCGACACCAACCAGCTTATATCAACAATTCTGCCTTCATTCAACGCCGCGTCGAGTTCACTCAACGCCGCGTCGAGTTCATTCAGCACACTCAACACTTTTTACTTAGTCTCGAAGCTACTCAACGCCAAAGCTTCACTCGACGCTTTTTCACTCAACGCCAAGTCCTCACTCAACGCTGCGTTGAGTGCATTCAGTACACTTAACGCTTTTTTACTTAGCCCCTCAGACCACTCAACGCCGTGTTTAGTGTCTTCAGCACACTCAACGCTTTTTACTTAGCCTCTCAGACCACTCAACGTTGCGTCGAGTGTATTCAGCACACTCAACACTTTTTAATTAGCCTCATAGACCACTCAACGCTGTGTTGAGTGTATTCAGCACACTCAACACTTTTTACTTAGCCTCGCAGACCACTCAACGCCAAACCTTCTATATTAATCCTGACTTAGACTAATAGCTGCATAAACCGAATCTAGATAGATTAACAGACAGCTCGACACTCGACGGATTTTGCCTAGATTAACAGTCAAATAAGACGAATTTACTTAGATTATTTGGTAAAAATCTTACTCATACTAACGATCAAATATGACATAAGGTCATTGACTGGAAATTTAACATTAAGCAACAGGCCTTTATGGACAAACCCTACCCTAATCCTATTTTTTGTACAGGGAAGGAAACAAGATAACAGGAAGCAAAGGATAAGCAAGACGGAAAACTGCCACTTGCCTCAAATCTCGCCAAACTCCAATAACACCAACACTCCTCCTCATGGATCGGGCCGCAGAAACACCTAAGCAGCAAAACCTGAAACTTTTCGAGAGGAGAGAATGTCAAAACCACATACCTTAATCTCTAAAAATCTAAGAAAATAAAATTACCTACCACCAACGCGTAGATCTCTGCGAGAGATTTCCGGATCTACTCTCCGACGATGATTTCGTGCACCGGAGCTCCTACAAGTGGTGGCCGAAAGCCTTGCAAAACCTGCCGCCCTTTCTTTCGCACTCTCGGTCTGATAGCTTGGGGAGGAAGATAATGAATAGTAATCGGTCTTTATCTATATAATATAATATTATATATAATATGATATCATATTACAATATCATAATACAATATCATATTAAGATAGTGAATTATTAATAATGAAACATCCAAATAGCACAAAACTTGAATCCACTCGGATTTTTACGAAATTTGCACCGAAATTAAATATCGATGCTACGAATCCAACGACGAAGTCGAATTTAAGGTTCGACAAATCAAACTCGGGTAAAACTCCCCCGAAGCCCAAAACACCAAATATCCAAAAAAAACTCCGCCGTGTTCCAAAACAAACCCCGGCTCGCAAGAAAATATCAAAACTCACAAAAATTAGCCTTGCTAATATTATAAGCCAAAACCTCGGATACCAAATGAGCAAAAGTCATGTTACAGCAACGGTACCCGTCAACTACACGTCAACGTAACGCTCTGACGTCAAAAATACACCACTATAAGAATTAAAATAGACATCGGAAAATCAGGGGCGTTACACCCCCCCCCCCCCCCAGAAGCCCTTTTTCTTCTCAAATATTATGGCAATATTGCATGCCCCGATAAGACGAGTAAGCGTCCAACTCCCAAGTTACAAAAGGCGAGTGAGGAACTCAAGTCTACGAGCCTAATAGCCTAACAAGTATTCATGTTGTGCGGGCCTAAAAGCCTAGCGAGTATTCGAATCACGCGAGCCTAAGATTCTAGCGAGTATTCGAGTCACGCGAACCTAAGAGTCTAACGAGCATCATAATAGCGCGAGTCTAAGAGCATAACGAGCATTCATTTCTCGTGAGGCAAGGAAAAATAAGCAAGCAATAAGAAAAAGAGAATCTAATCTAGCATAAATATTATTTTCCTCTATGGTGGCAAGAAATTATAGTAAAAATAGATAATGTATTGTCCTTTATATTTAAATCCGACTAGACAAAAGATGTTGAAAGAAAAATGCTCGGCTTGCGGGAGTTCTCGCCGAGCAAGAAGCAAGTATCTTAGGCGTTAAATGACGCATAATCCGAGGAGATAAAAGATTCACTACACCATATCATGTATATGATAGCGCTCAAAAACCGCGACAATATTTGAAAAAACTGCTACTGTAGAGCTACGGTAGCGGTTGCGTGTGTGTTGCATCTGCTGCCGTGGTCGTAGGGTATGGTAGCGGTTACCCAATATTTTGTGACGTCCTTACAACCGCTACTATCAGTACATCTATTGTAGAGGTTATGGTTTTCAATGGTAGCGATTGTTCCATTTTACAGCTACGGTTACGATACTCTATGATAGCGTTTATGTTTGTATTTAACAATATTTATGATTTTCTATGGTAACAGTTATCCTCATATATAACAACGTTTTTTATTCTCAATGACAACGATTATGATGATCAATAGAAGCAGTCCGAGAATGGACCCAAAATTCAATAATATTCAATTTGGAGGCAAGTGTGAACCCAAAATTCAATTACAAACGTGATTTCACAGCCAAGAGTAGTTAAAATTTTCAATGTGATTATCAATGTCATTCCCAAGCCAAAATTCAATTACATCTCGAATGAAAAATAATCCAATTAGCTATATATTATCATCAACTAGCTAGATGACAAAAAATTTTAAACTTTCCTCCTCAACCCATACATCTCGAACACTCAAATTTGTAACAAAATCCATAGAATAAGAAATTTGCTACTCTTTGATCCGTCATTTTTTCCACAAAGTTTGTGGCCGGAGACCTCAACGCGACACCTCTAAGTTATTCTTTTGAATACTTTTGGTAGATCACAATCTGCATGTCATCTTGCGCAGAAGAATGAAATTCCACCATTATCTCAGCACACTCCCTACGCGCACCATAATCAGAATTATCGCCGATAAATTCAATAATAAATAAATAAGAGTTTCATACCTCAGCCGCGGCTCCGAAAAACTAGTGTGATATTGCACATTACCGGCTCCAAAGAGTTCCTCTTGCAAAGTAACAAAACTATGAAATCTTGAATCAAATAAATCATGAGAGCACATTGTCAATAGTGTTGGCTGAATACTTTTCTTCTCCTGAAAAAATATACAAGCCATTCAAATTTAGAAGGTAATTAAGATAACAATAATCTATACCTACAAGTCATTCAAATTTACCACAACCAAGAATTAATATACAAGCTGATCTCTAAAAACATTACATAAATTGACAGGTACAATTTTAGTATGCTAGTGGTCTACTATATAGAAGAGAGCATTTATCATTTTCAAAAAACAAACTTCAGATTCAGATATCATGAGATACAAATGAAGAAATAAGGGTTAAACAGTAATTAACAAACTGAATTATGAAGTAAAATTGGGTATACTGAATTCACTTTGGCTCCGTAGATGAGTGGTTATACAATATTGAATTAAAACTAAAGTGACTAAATATATTTCTCTTGCTGCTGATTTTTCAGAAGTGCACTACAAATGCTTCATCAAATTCACATTGTCTAAATATTCTTATATGAAAACCTAAAATCTAGATCGTCAACTTCGTTTTCTTTCTCAACAAGACCTATGATTTCAATTAGAGATGAGTACTGACAGGGGAGAATCTTTTCCGCAAAATAAAGAGGGAGAGAATAATTACCTCTGTCTCTGAACAGTAAGAGAAATGTACTCCAGCAGCTGAACAACTAATCACCAGCGCACTCTCCTGCGTCGTGTTTCCATCGGACACCAAAATCTGGAACCGTGAGAAACTTACTGGACTAGGTTTTCGGAGAACAGCGGGTGGCGTCGGTGGTGGAGGAAGAGAAATAGGAGTCGCCGAGGACTAGCAGAGGTGGAGGGCGGCGAAAGGACGGTGTCGGGGTGAACAGGCGAGAAATCACGAACGGTGGAATTGAGGGGGCAGAAGAAATCCCGTATTTAGGGCTCGAGAGCGTGCCGACGAGGTTAAGAGCGCGATGTGTTCATCTGCTTAATTATATTTTTGTTTTTTTTTGTGAATATTACTTTTGGTCACTAAATAGAATTTTAGCGACTAAATAGAATTTGGTTACTAAAAATAATTTTAAGGGACGAAATATTATTTTGCTTATTACAAAAAAATATATTTTTTGTGATTAAATATTTATTTTATTCACTAATTAATTGAAAATTATTTTTTATTGATTAACTTCTAATTTAGTCAAAAAATATATATATTTTCAGTGACAAAAAATATTTGGTCACAGATATTTCGTCACTAAAAGGTAGTTTTCTTGTAGTGTATATGATCATGCTTGCGAAGGCGATGTTGTCAAAGACGTGAATTCCGGCTCCGATGGCGGCGAAGGCGTGGATTCCGGTTGCAACAAAGGCGATCGAGTGGATTCTAGAGCAACGGGAGGAGCTGGCTGACACTGATTGAGTTATGGGAGGAAGAATCGAAGGGGGGCACAGGTGTGGTTCTCTGTCGGCTTCAATTGCGGAGAGGGGAAGGTTTAATTCTTAGGGTTTATTTGGGCGCGTGAAAGCAAGATAAGCGGGATTAAAATGTGAAAAGCAGCACGGGGATAGATTTTAGGCCGGAAATTTTGTGGAAGTGTGGAGGAAAATTTTGGGGAAAAATTAGGTTGTGGTAGCGTTTATAATATATAGTAACGGTTGTAAGCGCGACCATGAATTGCTATTAGTAGTGTTTTGTAACCGCGGCAAAATAACTGATACTGTATGTATGATATGTTATAGCGACGTTTATTTATCTATAATTGTGGTTCTAAAAGCTACCATAAATATCTTTTGCTAGCGTTTACTTAACCGCTACAAATTAAGCGCTACCATATGCATGATATGGTGTAGTGATTCTTCATCATCCTCCCCGAAGATCTCGGGAACGAAATCCTTGGTCTTCAGATTCTCGCCTTGCTTCAGCTTGTTTAGCACTAAATCGCGGATGGTAGTTGTAATTTCTTAGTGCATCACAGATAGCTCGATGGGGGACATGGGAACAATCTTCCTGCAACTGGGGGAGCCGACTTCTGGAGGTCGTCGCTCTGAATCCCGAGAATCCAGCTCGACAATGCGAATCTGAGCGACTTCCATGATTGTCTGGTTATCTCCCAAGTCTTCTTCTAACTAGGAGATCCGCTCAGTAACGAGTAGTTCAGCCTCCTGCTAGTAATAAAAGTAGACAAGCGATGGTGAATCCTCTGAGAAAGTGCATATATATAAAAGGAATAACAAGTGTCTACAAAATCCACCTCATATCCAGTGCTCTCATCAACCTTACCCTCCGCCTCGGCAACCCACTTCTTAGCAACAGTGAATGCCTTCTCAATTTTGATTTAAAGCTACTCTAGCAACTTGTAGGTTTCAAGCAGTCCGGTGTGAAAGCTCCAACGCCTGAAGATGCGCCCTGGAGCTCTGGTCGGCAAGATATCGAGGTGAGGCATCTCCCAAAGCATCTAGATTAACTCACCCCATATAGACCGAATGAGATATTGAACACGTCCTCATTCGGCGCTTTGCCGTGGATGGGTCTCACTAAAAGCTAGGGGAGTGGTCTCGCCAGCTATAGAGAGAATAGCCTGAGGAATCACGCTAGTTCTTGACATCTGATAAAGCGTTATTGATGGAGATCAATAAGCCGAGTTCTATAAGCTCTAAACTCTCCAAAAATTACCTGCTCCTGACGAGAGTTAAGGAAGTTGGTCAACCCTTCAGCCTTCCGCAGCTCTTCACACAACCCTTGAAGGATGGGGGAAAGGAAGACCCTGGCTGATTGGTGTTGCGACCGACAAGGAATGGTGTCGAAGTCAGCCGTAATGAACGCGAATTTGTCCTCCCAGCGATGGAATTTGTTCAATGTGGTGGTAAGCGAGCACGTGTGGCTCCCGAGATAGATCACTACGTTCTTAGTAGCGCCTAGGTAGAAAACCTTGCAATAGATGGACATATCAAATGAGATCTTCTCCGCCTGCAGGATGTTAGAACCAACTAAAAGACACCACACAAAAACATATGAGGAAGAAAGCTTGTGATATTTCTTGATTCATTCAATACAAAAACTCCATTACATATATGTGAAAGAGATGACTAAAAACGGAAAGAAATAATGTCTAAAACAATTAAGGCAAAAAGAAAGAAACGACAGGTGCCCAACAAGGAAAATAATAAAAACGTTCAAATGGGACTTTATTCCCTACCATAAACAAAATATGAAAGACAACTAATTATTAACATTCAACCCCTAATTAGTTTGTCGATCCCGCATTTCAACGAACTTGTTCCTTGTGAGTGTATTAGTGAATATGTCAGCATGGTCGTTAGTATGTACATACTCGACCTTGATCATCCCACGCTCCACGCAGTCCCGAATGTAGTGGTAAAGAGTATCAATGTGCTTTGACCGATCGTGATACATGGGGTTCTTGGTTAGTGCAATTGCCGACTTGTTGTCAACAAAGAGAGTTGCCTTGCACCTAATCCGCTTCTGAATATCATCGAGTAGGTTGAGTAAACATACTCCTTGCTGTGCCGCAATCGAAGCTGATATATATTCGGCCTCGCAAGAAGATAAGGCTACAACCCGTTATTTCTGCGACATCCAAGTGATGATGTTCCGACATAGGAAGTATGCAACTCCCGTAGTGCTCTTTCTATCATCAATGCTCCCTCCATGATCACTGTCGCAGTAGCCAACTAACTTTGTTCCTCCACGAAGATTCCTCTCATAAGAAAGGCCAAACTCGCTTGTACCTTTCAAATACCGCAAAATCTGCTTCACCACCGCAAAATGCTGGGTATTGGGCTTCTCCATGAACCTGCTCGCTATCCCAACGACATATGCAATATCCGGATGCGTATTCACCAAATATCTCAAGCATCCTATTGCGCTCCTATACTCCGTAGGATACACCAAAGGATAATCGCCCGTCTTGCTCAATTTGAGCCTTGGTTCCATCGGAACTTGAGTGCTATTGCAGTCTCCCATCCCAAATTTCTCAAGAATTTTTAATGTGTACAAAGACTGACAAAGGGTGATTGCCTGAGGCGTTTGTGATACCTCTATCCCCAAGTAGTAGGTGAGCAATCCGAGATCGCGCATGCAGAACAACTCCTTCATCCGAGCTTTGAACTTGTTCACCTCCATGTCGCTTGATTCGGTGATGATGAGATCATCCACATAGACTCCGACCAGTAAGTTCGAATCTCCCACAACTCGCTTGTAGATGACGTGCTCAGTCGGACTCCTCTCAAAGCCCAATGAGGATAGACTTTGATCCAGCTTGAAGTTCCAAGCCCGCGGGGCTTGTCGAAGGCCATACAACGCCTTCTTGAGCTTCAGCACCTTGTGCTCTTCTCCAACAATGACAAAACCGGGGGGTTGAGAAACGTATACCTCTTCGACTAGATCCCCGTTGAGAAATGCCGATTTTACATCCATGTGGTGGATGTCCCATCCTTCCTCCGCTACCAAAGCAATGAGCAAACGGACCGTCTCCAATCTCGCCACGGGTGCAAACACCTCGTTGAAGTCAACCCCATGTCACTGCACATACCCCTTTGCCATAAGCCGAGCTTTATGCTTTATGATGTTCACCTCCGGATCTCGCTTTGTCTTAAAAAACCACTTGAGTCCAATGAGCTTTTTACCATTCGGGAGGGTGGTGATCTCCCAAGTGTCATTGTCCCGGATGGAAGTTAGCTCTTCCTCCATAGCTCGTCTCCATCTTGGTTCGTCTTTGGCTTCCCCAAACGTTGCTAGCTCCCCCGTTGCGAAGAGGCAAAGTCCAGCCTCCTGCTGCTGCAATTCCATCTCTTCAGTTTCGCCGTAGATCTCCTCAAGTGACCGGAATCGAATCGGTCCACTGGAGCTCGAAGTCGCCTCAGAGGTTGCGTCCGTGGTGGGGGAGGTACTGTCCGCGGGTGAGCCGCGGTGGGGGGAGGCACTGGCCGCGGTTGAGCCGCGGTGGGGGGAGGCGCTGGCTGCAGGTGAGCCGCGGTGGGGGGAGGCCGACCCGTCGCCGATGGGGGTTGCTGGTACGTGTGTAGCGAGAGGAGCTGTTGCTTCTGTTGTCAAATGTTGATCGCAGACAGAGAGCACTTCACCATTTCTCTCTTCCCAGTCCCACTTCGCCTCTTCGCGAAAGACGACATCACGGCTGATCACGAGCTTGCCTGTCTCTGGATTGAACAACCTATATGCCTTAGAGCCCGCCTCGTAGCCAATGAGCACCATCTTGGTGCCCCGATCCTCCAACTTTGCAAGATTTGGCTTTGTTGTCTTTGCGTACGCAAGGCAACCGAAAGTGCGAAGGTGGTATACTTTTGGTTTTCGTCCGTAAAACGCCTCGTAAGGCGTCTTCCCAACAACACTATGAGTAGCCGCCCGGTTAAGAAGATGCACCGCGGTTGCTAACGCTTCTCCCCAAAATTTTGCCGGCACGTTTTTGCACTTGAGAAGACTCTGAACCATCCCCATGACTGTTTGATTGCGGCGCTCCACCACGCCGTTCTGTTGCGGAGAATAAGGGGCTGTGAGGAATCGTTTGATCCCGACTTCCTTACAATAGGCATCAAATCCCTTGGAGGTGAACTCCCCACCTCGATCGCTATGGCATCCCTTCACTTTGAACTCCGTTTCCATCTCCGCTCGCGTCTTTAGCCTCTTGAAAGCATCCAAGGCCTCGTCCTTGGATTTCAGTAACTCCACCCACATGAACCTGCTATGATCATCTACTAGCAAGAAGAAGAGTTGTTTACCTCCAGGGGTGGCTGGATTGATGGGTCCGCAAAGATCTCCATGCATCAATTAAAGAGGAGTTGATGCACGGTCCGCTGCAACGCTCGGAAATGGTAACCACCTTTGCTTCGCCACCAAGCACCCGTCGCAAAGTTCTTGTGAGTGCTCAATGGAGGGAATCCCCTCCACCATCTCGAAACGCCCCATGTCATGAAGTGCCCGAAAGTTGAGATGTCCTCATCTAGCATGCCATAGCCTCGCCTCGTCTTTGTACTTCTCCGCTAGCAAGGCCACCGGAGCATCCGTCTTCATATTTAGGATGCAGAGACGATTCTTGGACCTCTCCACCTTCGCCAAGAGACGCCTCGCTTGATCGAATAGACACAAGAATCCGTCCTCCATGACGATCTTGCATCCGTTCTCCTCCAATTGTCCCAAACTCGCAATGTTTGTGCGGAGTTTCGGGATGTAGTAGACGTTAGTGAAGACTTTGTGCTTCTCCTTTTGGTCTTTGAAGAAGATCGCTCCTCGACCACATATCTCCACCGAAGAACCATCACCAAACTTCACCTTGCCTCTTACCATCTAATCTAGCGAGGAGAAGTAATCTTTGCAACCCGTCATATGGTTGCTAGCCCCCGTATCAAGGTACCAATCTGATTTCTCCACGTCGCTGGGAAAAAATGCTTGGTTGCACATTCTCTTCATTAAGGAGAAGATTAGAGAATACCATTGTCGGGTGATCTTCTTCGCCCTCCGCCGATAAAAGGGCCGGTTCGAAATCCTCGAAGACTTCAGCCATTTGCGCTTTCTCCTCTTTGTCCTTCTTCAAGCGGCACTCCGCGAGAAAGTGTCTCATCTTGTGGCAATAGAAGCACTCGACTTTTGACTTATCTTTAACACCACCATTGCGATCTTAACCTTCCCGTCGATCGTTGTTGCGATGTTGTCCGCCTCTCCCTCGTCCACGGCCACGACCTCCATGGCCGCCGGTTTGGTGTCCTCCACCATTGGATGACTTCTTGTCACGAGCCATAAACTACCTCATCATCAAGAGGAGTTTCTCCTCGTCTTTGTTGGTAGCTCCACCAACACGCTCTTCATGAGTCTTGAGATGGCCGACAACCTCCTCCACGGTCATCATCGTGAAGTCGCCAAATTGCTCTATCGTCGAAGCAATCTGGAAGAACTTCGATGGGACGGATCGCAAGAACTTCTTCACAACCTCAGCCTCTGCTACCTTTCCTCCCAACGCCCTTTGCATGTTGACGTTTGTGGTAAGCTTCATTGTGAAATCATCTATTGAATTCGTCTCCTTCATGCGAAGCATCTCAAACTCCGTCTACAGAGTTTGGATCTTTGCATCCTTGACGCGGTCCGCGCCTTGGTACATGATCCTAAGCATGTCCCATATCTCCTTCGTAGTTTTCTTCTCCGCAACTATCTGGAGAACATCATCTGGAAGTGCTTGTTGGATGGCCAAAAAAGCTGTTTTGTCCTTTTTCTCATCCACTTTCGCCGTCGGATCGATTGGTTCCACCGCCTCCAATGCATCTGGAACATCGAGGATTCCCCTCATTCTGATAGCCCAAACGCCGTAGTTGCTCCTCATGAGCACCGGGTATTTGAAACTTCAATGGAACCCATCGTGTTTTGAATGTGTCTCCGACATTGAAGAAAAACTTTAGAGTATCGATCTCCTCCCGAGAACGATAGCAAAGTGGCGGCGATGTCTATCCTATAGAAAGTTCAACAAAGCGCTCTGATACCAATTGTTAGAACCAACTAAAAGACACCGCACAAAAACATATGGGGAAAAAAGCTTGTGATATTTCTTGATTCATTCAATACAAAAACTCCATTACATATAAGTGAAAGAGATGACTAAAAACGGAAAGAAATAATGTCTAAAACAATTAAGGCAAAAAGAAAGAAACGGCAGGTGCCCGACAAGGAAAATAATAAAAACGTCCAAATGAGACTTTATTCCCTACCATAAACAAAATAGGAAAGACAACTAATTATTAACACATGAATCATAAATATCCAACAATAATCGTTATGTTGTTGATGTTTATCTGCGCGGGAGCAAGCTTGTAGTAGCACAAAATATGACAAATCTTCGGCCAGAGTAGAAGTCACAACCCCACTTTAAAGTGTTGAAGTGGGATGACGAATTGGTCAGTGAAGAAGGTATTGGCGCACTTGCCAAAGCTAGGTAATCTTGCCTTATAGCCTTATGGGATAAAACATTGGTTGGGGCTCCCCAACTCATCTTCACGAGTTATTCACTTATTGAGCTTGGCGGCTGCGATGTCACATCATAATTCAAACGACGAGTAGCAACATCTTTTAAAGGTGCCATCAAGAATGTGAGGATGGAGTTGTACTGAATCTCAGTGGTGTAACTCGTTGAATGAATGATGATCACAGAAAACACATCGTTTGAGACCACCCCCTCCCCCCCCCCCAATTTATAAACATCGCGGGGGGTGGGGGTGCCAGGATTGTTGCAAATCGTAGTGAGAAACACAATAACACACAAAATTCCTTCGTCAAAACATTCCTCACAAACGAACCTCTTGAGTGCATGAACACACAACTTACAAAGCCCAAGATACAAACCAAAAACATAGTCATAGATGTTGGGTATTGCATCCACAATAACCCTGATTTGAAGAAGTGTCCCGTCAAGCTAAGATTAATTGAGATTGTATTTGATGTTGCACTTTTAGTTATGTACTTGCAGATCTACATTGCCAAGTACACACTAATGTCAGGTTACAGTTGGTCAGTATACACATGACTATACAATGTAATCCTTCATTGTGTAGGTCAATGTGTTGACTCATGTGTAATCTCTCTATTGAGGTGTACTTCTATTCCAAATACAGGAGGAGGATCAAGGAAGGACAGAGACTTGGATTCATAAGGACAAGAATTTTACCCAAGTAAAATTCGATGAGTATGGTAAGAGATATTCGTCGAAATCGTCTAGTATACTCATTGATACTCGTCGAATTCGTCGTGTATACTTACCAGCACTCGTCGAATTCGTCATATGTACTTAGAGCAAATTCTCTGCGAATTGGAAAAACAGTCATGTAAAATTCATTGAGTATCATCAAGTATACTCGTTGAATTCGTCGAACGTATCTAACGATACTCGCCGAATTCGTCGAATTATCACGACGTTACTTCTCTGGATTTTCCTAAGGCAAAAGCGTCTTATAGATGGCATCGTGTGCTTCGACAACGTCGAGTTTTCTAGCATATACTCGACGAATTCGTCGAGTATACTAGCCGATACTCGACGACTTCGTCGAGTATGGCTTGAGCCTTGGCGTTGAGTGACTGGTTGGCTTTGCAATATTTCTCTAAGTCCTTTTCATCAAATTTCACTGGGTCAGGCGTCAAGTGCGTCGAGTGCGCTAGCCGATACTCGTCAAATTCGTCGAGTATACCAGCCGATACTCGTCAAATTCGTTGAGTATGAACTCCGCTTTGGTGTTGAGTGGATAGCTGGCCTGAGCTGAATTTCACCAAGTCATTTTCGTCGAATATCAATAACCAATCAACGAGTATACTAGAGATACTTGGCGATACTCGACGAATTTGACTTGAGGTTTTTTTCCCCGACAGATTTTCATTTTTTTTCGGCTCGGGACGGTTCGACCATGCATAGTGTTTTCAAGGTTTCATTTTTGGAATTTCTTTATATCCGTTGGAAGGGGGATCTCTATAAATACCTAAGAAGAATTCCTTTCCAATAATAATCGTACTCTTGCTCTCAAATTCAAAATCGAGAAAACTTTCCAAGATCGGAAATTCGTAGGCTCAACTATAGTGGTTTTCGCGATTCTTTCAATCGGCCACCGACGTGCAGTGCGATTCGATCTTCTTCGACCAATATGATTAGATTGCTTCTCTCTAAAGATCTCTATTGCTCCAGTCCTAGTCGTTTGAAAATTCAAGAGTCGGGATTCAAAATCTTCAAAGATTTCATATTCCGAGTTCTCCAAGATTTCCAAGATCATATATTTTCGAAGAACGATGGTGTGAAGCTTTCAGATGTTGTCTAAGTTTGTGTGAAATATTGTTGTAAAATATTCATTTACTTTTGTAGGAGATTTTCTCCGAGTTGTAGATCCGTTTGTGGATCGAGTGGTAGATCCGTTTGTGGATCAAGTGGTAGATCCGTTTGTGGATTGAGTCGTAGATCCGGTTGTGGATCGAGTGGTAGGAGCGTCGTCTTTGAATTGTAGGAGTTGCAGCTCCTAGGTGAAGATTTGAAGGAATCTGATTTTGGTGAAGTAGCTGAATCTAGTCCTTTGTGGTAGATAGGCGAGACGGGAAAGTGGACGTACCCAACTCGGAGAACCACTATAAATCTCGTTGTTTGTGTGCTTAATTTTTTAAGTATTTTTATTTCGCGAAAAGACACAGACATCAACTATTCACCCCCTCTAGATGATTTTGGTAGACGCTAGACACTTTCAATAGAAACATGAAAATATTGAATGTTCGCGATCATCGCTCAGACAAGAAAAACATTAGAATAATTAAAACGCAAAATCTCAACTCATATATGAAAATGAAACATTAATTTATTAAGAGCTTTTTACAAATTACATCAAATGAATGTAAGAAAAATAAAACATATAACTTAGATATTTGATAGGTTTCCTCGTCACTGTGAGGTTTGCGCATGGCGACCACTCCACCCAGCTTGTATGCCAGTTGAAGATCCTCATTCTCCTTTGTCGTGTTTTACTCGCATTGATGAATGTGATCCTCCATTCAAGTAAGGGTACCCACAATGACCATACTCGTCTGGATGGCGTAGATGTCATCCTGAAAGAGGTACTACCTATACTTGAGGTCATCGAAGTGCCTCTCCAGCTCATTAATGACGTAATATTTTGCTTCTACACCTTCCATCCCATACTCAAACTCTTCCACCTTAGATACTCACCCCTTGTGATGTCGCGTAAATTTATTGCAGGTACATGTTATTGATATGTTGTAATTCAAGTTAATTATGATATGAGGAAAAGTGGTGTGTAAGTAAAATCCAGTTGGAGGTGCAATGGTGACCGGTTGAGTTGTGTTGGACCGGCATTTGGTGTTCTCAACAATGTGTGTCACGTTGGAAGCAGGCGACATCGGGTAAAAGCAATCATGTGGTTTTCACTTCCTCCAGAATCAAAGTCGCGCCCGACGGAAGCCGCGCTGGAGCCAATCGACGCCAGATCTCGCCGGAGGCCCAAATCTCCTTCGTTTCTCTCGATCTTTCTTCATAACGTAAGGTAATCTCTTCCCCTCTAGTACTTTTGTTCCTTTTTACAAAGATCTTCACGGATTGAAATGTGTAGAAATCTGTTGGAAACGTGTATCGGTTCCCGCACAACCTCAACTAACAAGCGACACCACTTCAAAAACACACCACAACAGTAGCCACCGAGACCGTGCACACAAAACCGCTACTACCCGTGCGAGCTCCCTCCTGCGAGGCGAGCAGTCCACCCGCGCGAGCTACCTTCCGCGAGACGGCCACCTGCGAGACCGCCACACCAAACCGCCTACCCGCGCGGTTTGCCTCCTTCACACGGCGAGCTCCAAACTCCACACGCGAGCTACACCCAGGCGAGAGGGCACGTCGAGACCGACTCTGCGAGACCAACTGGCGAGTCCGCCCGGGCTTGCGGCTAGACCACTACACGTGCGAGTACATAACTTGCAATCACCACCTCTCGCGGTGAGCTCACCAAACCGCGAGCTGCACCTCTTCCCGCGAGCTGGCACAGGCGAGATCGACACCTGAACTGCAAGCACTCAAGCCACCCTGCTAGAACTTCAAACCGCCCGGCAAGAACTCACAGTTACAACCACACAAACTTAGCGCTGCGGCGCTCCTCTCTCTCTCTCTAAAATGGAAATGTGGAGGAAAAACTTCTATCTCATCAACTTTAAAAGAAATACTTACATGCCTATATATAGGCAAGCATGACCAATAGAAAAATGACAAGTGTCCAAGCACCATAAAAACAACCAACCTCTCAACTCCCTAAATTAATGCACACTCTCTTTCCTGCTTTTAAAACACATAAAAAATATAATATGTTGACCCGGTCAACATAGTCAAAGTCCAACAAAACTCCCCCTCAAACTTGGCAGCACATGCCGAGTTTGCCTTTGAGCCGTAGGAACGTCACCACCTTCAGCACTTTAGTGAAGATATCCGCAATCTGCTCTCTGGTCGGGCAATATACAACTTCCACCGTCTTCAGCTCCACCTGCTCGCGGAGGAAGTGATACCTTGTTTCAATGTACTTGCTATGCCCGTGTTGCACAGGGTTTTTTGCGAGTTGGATGGCCGACATGTTATCCACAAACATGGTCGTTGGCCCATCCACTCCTTGATGTAGACTCTGCAGTAGGTTCCTTAGCCAGATAGCTTGGCAGGTGCAAGCCGCCGCCGCAATGAACTCAGCCTCGCAAGATGATTGTGCTATCGTGGCTTGCTTCTTCGAGCTCCATGAGAATGCCCATGTTCCCAGGTTGAAAGCATACCTGAAAGTGCTCTTACGGTCATTCACATACCCGTCGTAGTCACTGTCCGAGTAACCTACCAGCATTAGCTCCTCTCAAGTTGAATACTTCAGCCCATGTCCTCTTGTCCCATTTATATACCTTAGGATCTTCTTCGCCGCAGTGAAATGGTCTTCCTTTGGTTCTTACATATGTCTGCTCACCACCCTGACCGCATACATGATGTCTGGTCGGGTGAAGGTCAGGTAGCGTAGACTACCCACCAAACTCTTGAACAAAGTGGAGTCTACCGCTCCTTCCTTCGATTCCTTACTTAGCTTCAGCCATGGATCAGCAGGAGTGGAGATAGGCTTGCTATTCTCCATCCTGAATTTCTTCAAGATCTCTTCCGTGTACTTCCTCTGAGAGATGAAGATCCTGTCTTCTCTCTGTTGCACTTCTACTCCCAAAAAGTAGCTTAGCTCTCCCAAGTCCGTCATTTCAAACTCTTTCTTCATCATTCCTCTGAACTCTTCGTACATCGAAGCTTTGTTCCCTGTGAAGATCATATCATCCACGTATAGACACACAATCATCATGTTGCCATCCTTATCCACATTGGTGTAGAGTGCATATTCATGCGGACTCTTCTGATAGCATGCTTCAGCAGGTAAGCATCTATCCTTCCATTCCAGGCTCTAGCTCCCTGCTTTAGCCCGTACAGAGCCTTATCCAGCTTGCAAACTCTCTTCTCCTGCCCCTTCACCACGTATCCTGGAGGCTGCTCAATGTATACATCCTCTTCCAGGTAACCATTCAAGTAAGCAGAGACCACGCCCATCTGCATTATCTTCCACCCATGATGAGATGTCAGCGCGATGATCAACCTAATGGTGTCTATCCGCGCTATGGGGGCGAAGACCTCATCATAGTTCACTCCTTGGACTTGGCGGTAGCACTTCACAACAAGCCTTGCTTTGTGCTTGTCCACACCACCGTCCTTGTTCTTCTTTACTTTATAGACCCACTTCACCTCGAGGGGTTTGTGGCCTGCAGGCGAATCGACTAGCTTCCAGGTCTCGTTCTTTTTGATGGAGGCGATCTCCACATCCATCGCTTTTCTCCAAGTCTTTTCCTTTGCAGCTTCCTCATAGGAGCACGGCTCAACATCTGCCAAAAGACAATATAATGAAAAATTGTTAAGTGTCGGTGCCGTCTCCTCATAGATTTCATCCAGCCTCCTCATCCTGGGCTGAGGACGATTGTCCTTGCTTCCACTGGTGCTAGCTCCGCCAGAGCCGCCACCACTCACGCTTGCTCCACTTGAGTAAGGGATGAAGGCTCCCCCTGAACCTCCGCTAGGTGGTGATGATGGCTCAGCTCCACCTATCTCAGCCTCTGCTTCCTGACCACCCCCTTCTTCCTCATCATCAAAGAACATCCCCTTGACGTTCCTCACTTCTTCATCCCAGCTTCAGCTGCTACCTTCCTCAAACACAACATCTCTTGAGATGATAGCCTTCTGTCATCAGGTTGTACAACTTGTAAGCTTTGCTAGCTGGAGCATAGCCTACGAAGATGCACTTCTCACTTCTGTCATCCAGCTTTTTCCTCCTCTGGTCCGGGACATGGGCATAAGCCACACATCCGAAGACCCTTAGGTGCATCACACTTGGCTTCCACCCACACCACGCTTCGAACGGATTCATGAACTTCACACTCTTCGTTGGGCATCGGTTTAGCAAATACACAGCCACATGTACTGCCTCCGCCCAAAACTTCTTTGACAACCCCTTGCCTTTCACCATACTCCTTGCCATATTCATGATGGTCAAGTTTTTTCTCTCCGCTACTCCATTCTGTTGGGTTGAGTATGCCGCCGTCAGCTGGTGAGAGATCCCCCACTCTCTACAGAAGTCATCAAACAGCCTAGAGATGTACTCCCCACCTCTATCTGTCCTAATCACCTTCAGTGGCTGCACACTCTCCTTCTCAGCCATCACCTTGAACTCCCTGAACTTGTCAAGGGCCTCAGCCTTCTCCCTCAGGAAATACACCCAACACTTCCGACTGAAGTGATCCGTGAAGGTAATATAATACTTGCTCCCACCGACTGAGGTAGTCTCAAACGGACCAGCTATGTCTGAGTGAACTAGCTCAAGCTGCCTTGTCGCTCTCCGGGACTTGCCACTCTTGAAAGTTTGTCTCTTCTGCTTCCCCTTGGTACATGCCTCACAGACCTTCTGTGGAGGCGAGATCATTGGCAGTCTTTCTACCATCTTGGCATGAGATAACAACTTCAGGCCTGTGAACCCCAGATGGCCCATCCGGTGGTGCCACAGCCAAGCTTCCTCTTCTTCCTCCGTCCTCGCGAGACACGTCGTCTCCCTGACATCCATACTTAGAGTAAAAGACGATTCGTCGTCATCTTTACCCTTACTACTTCCATTCCTTGGTGATCCTTCATAGTTAAGGTGTCATCCCTCAACAGGATGCGATAGCCCTTTTCCACTAGCTGCCTAAGACTTAGGATGTTACTCCTCAAGCCTGGCACATAGAATACATCATTGAAATGCACCTCCTTCCCATTCATGGTAACCACAATCACTCCTCTTCCTTCTACTGAAATCTTCGAAGCGTCGCCAAAACTGACCTCACCACCATTTGGTTCGAGGCTAGTGAACAGCTCCTTCTCTCCACACATGTGGTTACTTTCGCCTGTATCCAAGTACCACACACTGTTCCTCTCACCTCCTGCTCCTTGGACGGTTAGGAACATCATCGGGTCGGCACCCGTGTTGCTTGCTTCAGCGTAGTGGTTGGCTTCTCCTCCTTTCTTTGGAGCCCAACAGTCATAGCTCATATGCCCAAACTTGTTACAGCTGTAACATTGAATTTGTGACATATCACCTCGTCCTCTTCCTTGACCTCTTCCTTGGTCCCTTCCTTGGCCTCTACCTTGGCCTCTTCCTCTTCCTCCTGCATCTTGCCTCCAACCTTGAGGTTGCTCCACCTCTCTCTAGTTGAACTGGTTTCTACCAAAATCTCTTCCACCTCTTCTACCTCTACCTCTTCCTCGGTAGTCTCGGCCGCGCTGGCCTCCTCCTCTTCCTGAGCTCTCCCCAAAATTTAGCTGAGTCTGGAGTGTTTTTCCCAAACCACTCGACTCCTCATCATCTTGCAACATGCGATACTCGTGGGCTTGCAGCGAGCCAACGAGTTCATCTACCGTCATCACGGTGAGATCCTTCGACTCCTCAATGACCACTACCACATGCCTGAACTTCTTAGACATAGAACGCAGAAGCTTCTCCATGAATCTTACGTCATCTGTCACCTCTTCATTCCTCTGCATCTCGTTTGTGAGTATCCGCAGACAGGTCACGTAGTCACCAACCTTCTCTGAACCCTGCATCTTCATCACTTCATACTGAGCTCGAAGGGACTGCAACTTCATCTTCTTCGCCTTATCAACTCCCTGCATGGAGCGTTGCAAAATCTCTCATGCCTCCTTTGATGTCTCCACATCTGAGATCTTCTCAAAAGTCGCCTCATCCATGCCTTGATATAGTAAGAAGAGAGCCTTCTTGTCCCTCTTCTTGGACTCCCTCATTGCCATCCTCTGAGCGTTAGTCAATGCCGTCTCTGCTTCTGCAGTAAGCTCCTCAACACCGTCCTCTACTACCTCCCATAGCTCCTTCGAGGCGAGCAATACCTTCATCTGGCTACTCCAATTTCCATAATTGGTCTTTGTCAACTTGGGGACTTGCCCCGGCATGACACCTCCCATCTCCATCTCCACTAGTCGTTGAACCTTCCGAGCGATTTACACACAACTTCCAGGGGTCGCAACCTGGCTCTGATACCACTTGTTGGAAATGTGTATCGGTTCCCGCACAAGCTCAACTAACAAGCGACACCACTTCAAAAACACACCACAACAGTAGCCGCCGAGACCGTGCACACAAAACCGCTACTACCTGTGCGAGCTCCCTCCTGCGAGGCGAGCAGTCCACCTGCGCGAGCTACCTTCCGCGAGACGGCCACCCGCGAGACCGCCACACCAAACCGCTTACCCGCGCGGTTTGCCTCCTTCGCACGGCGAGCTCCAAACTCCACACGCGAGCTCCACCCAGGCGAGAGGGCACGGCGAGACCGACTCTGCGAGACCAACTGGCGAGTCCGCCCGGGCTTGCGGCTAGACCACTACGCGCGCGAGTACACAACTTGCAATCACCACCTCTCGCGGCGAGCTCACCAAACCGCGAGCTGCACCTCTTCCCGCGAGCTGGCACTGGCGAGATCTACACCTGAACTGCATGCACTCAAGCCGCCCGTCTAGAACTTCAAACCGCCCGGCAAGACCTCACAGTTACAACCACACAAACTTAGCACTGCAGCGCTCCTCTCTCTCTCTCTCTAAAACGGAAATGTGGAGGAAAAACTTGTATCTCATCAACTAAAAGGAATACTTACATGCCTATATATAGGCAAACAGGATCAATAGAAAAATGACAAGTGTCCAAGCACCATAAAAACAACCAACCTCTCAACTCCCTGAATTAATGCACACTCTCTTTCCTGCTTTTAAAACACAAAAAATATAATATGTTGACCCGGTCAACGTAGTCAAAGTCCAACAAAATCTAGGGTTTGAGCTTTTAAGATTTCTTTCATCTATTTCCATCTGAAAAGTTTCTGTGAGGGTTGTGTACCCTAATCTGTGATGTTTATGAAATTTTGGCGGAACCCTAAGGGAGGTCATATCGATTTCAGATATTGGCTTGCTTTTTGGGTTGGGGGAAAAAAGAAAAACGAAACCCTACGTAACTATCTTAGGTATAAAACATACTATGTTATTCATGTAGCTTATTTGGTATCCATTGACTCCAAATCTCTAATTGGAGGAAAGTGATTGCTCCAATTCACCCATGAAAGGTTAGGGATTGCTATCGTACCCTATGTGAGTAAAGAGGAAAGTTATTTAATGGAATTTGAAGTTTTTTCATATTATGACAGCAAACCCATAGACGATTGAAGCCTCGTTAGAGTTACTTAGGTTAAGGGGATCCATATAGTTGACAATAATGCGATCTTCTATATTATAGGAAATGATGTCACAAGGCAGTTGAAGACGCAATGAAGAAGGAAGGAGAGATAAAGGCAAGGAAAAAGTACGAGAAACTGATCAACGCAATGATAAGGGCAAGGAGAAAGTAGGAGTGAGTTCTTTTCCTCATACAATGTAATTTCTTATGTTTCCTTTGTTCTTATATTATGTGAAAGAAATAGTGCCTAATCACCTAGAGGGGGTGAATAAGTGAACTTTATCTTTTTTAAATTTAAGACAGAAATTCTGTACAACAAATGCAATTCTACAACTATCACAACACAACAATCATAGAAGCAAACATACACAGAGTGCACACAAAATTTATAGTGGTTCCCCAAGGTCTGGGTACATCCACTTTCCCCCTTTGCCTATCTAGTAGTGTACTAGATTCGGCCTAACTTCAGCACTTCTCCTCAGATCCTCAGATTTTACAGCTCAGAACCCCAAACAGGTTCCTACAACTCAGAGTGTCCTCACTCCTACAACTCAGGCAAAAAGCCCTACCACTCAGTCTTCAACAAGACCTACACTCAGAGAACAAAGTCTCCTACAACTCAGGCACTAGGCCCTACCTCAGTCTTCAACAAGACCTACACTCAGAGCACACAGTCTCCTACACTCAGCCTTTATAAAATAGGCTTACAGCTCAGATCCCTTAGGATCCTACAAAAAATAAAGTTTACAAAGTAAATAACCACAACTCTGAAAGAGAGAGATGAGTTGACTGACTTCTTGATGAGTTCTTGAAAGAACTTGGCAAAGATCAAGCTCCCTTGGCTTTCTTCAAAGCTTCTTGAATTAGAACACAGTAGGGTTGAATCTCCTGAAGATGATCTTCAATCAACTTCTGTCTTGAGATTCAGATCTCAATATGAATCTTACTTTGTAGCCTGGTTCAGCAGCTGCTCTTCTTAGAAGGAGCTCTCTCTCCAACTTCTTAGATCTTCTGTTGAAGGTCTTCTTTGTGTTGTTAGATCTCTTGATTAATTGTTATCAATCTGTCGTTGTGATTCCTCTTTTTTCCGTTGAAGGAGAAAAGCCTTTATATAGGCTTTCTCCATGGTGACCGACTGATCCGGTTTCTAACAACCTTCTGACAGCTCTGACAGTTGCAGTTGACCGGTTGAAATGGCAGCTGTCAAGTCATCCAGTCACTTCTTGAAATCACTGTCACTGTCTGAAAGTGTCGAGACAGATAGTCATTATGTGTCGACACAAATAGACTAAGTGACGACACAAGTAGACTAAGTGTCGACACTAGCCTTGATGGTGTCGACACAACTCCTTGTGTTGTTGTAACAGCTTCTCGACACTGCTTCTTCAGAATGTGTCAACACTGATTATGTGTGTCGACACAAGCCTTCTGTTGAATGTGTCGACACTAGTTGAGTGTGTCGACACAAGTACTTCTTCTTTAACACTTAGTTTAGTTCTGCTGTGTGTCGACACAACTACTTTGTGTCGACACATATTCTTGTGTTGAAATTTGCTGAGTGTCGACACATCTCCTTTGTGTCAACACATGCCTTCATGTGTTGAAACTTGCTGAGTGTCGACACATCTCCTTTGTGTCGACACATGCCTTCATGTGTTGAAACTTGCTGAGTGTTGACACATCTCCTTTGTGTCGACACATGCCTTCATGTGTTGAAACTTGCTGAGTGTCGACACATCTCCTTTGTGTCGACACAAGTACTTTAACTTTGTTGAAGTTTGCTGAGTGTCGACACAGCCTCCTGATGTCGACTCATTTGATGTCGACAAAGTTTCTCTGGGTGTCGACACTGTCTCTAAGTGTCGACACATTTGATGTCGATAATTCTTCATAGTGTGTCGACACAGCCTGTATGTGTCGACACTTTTCTTCTAGTGTCGACTCTGCCTTTCCTGGTGTCGACACAATTACTCCAAGTGTCGACACAGCTTCTCTAGGTGTCGACACTAGCCTTCATAAGTGTCGACACTTCACCTCTAGGTGTCGACACATGGACTTAGAAACTTTTCTGCATTTCCTGCAATTACTTAACCTGTACATATAAACTCAAAGCACATCAAATACACCTTTATGTATATCATTGAGTAGGGTGAGGCTTCTTCAAATCTGGTACATATATTCCAATGTACCCAACATTATGCTTAAGTGCTTAACTGTTTAAATGCTTAAGATGTCTAAATGTTTAAATGCTTAAATAAGATAAGATGATAATAACCATGCAAGAGCAAATATATGATTAAGCCGCAAGAGAAATGTAACAAGACAAGATGATGGGCTATAGAAGTGTTAACCCACATTGGAAGGTGGGGAGAATAATCTTTCTTTATCGTGCGAGTTAAGGGCACGATTGGTAATATGTACGTGCGAGACAAGAGCACGTGAAAACATTACCTTAGTGTGAGATAAGGACACTTAATTTACATTTCAGATAGCTCACTCTCAAAAGTGAATTAAAAAGTAAAGAGACATTATGTACAAGTAATATAAGTCACGATAGGACTGAACATAAAGGAAAATAAATATGCCAAAATATTAAGAAATAATCATAATAAGGAAAAGCAAGGGAAACCAAGAATTCACATGGTCATTTGACTAATATAAAATAAAACTAAACAGGTCAAGGAAGAAGCAGTCCCCATCACCAGTAGTCAACGTTGACCATGCACTCCTTGGTAGGAAAAGAAGTATCGTCTTTGGGTGGAGGTTTACTCAGCAGTCCTTGGCGTACTACAGGAGCACAGAGAGAGGTGCAGTGACCCAGAGTATCCCCATGAGGAGTTCCGGTTTTGCTGCATGTAGTGTCAATATGATATTAGTATATAGTAGCTGGGTGAGATGAGTATGTTGTCAGTTGTATATGTGTAGTATGGTAAGCCCCTTTTATATGTTAGGGCTACCTTTTTGGACTCATGTATATATATATATATATCAGAAACTCTTAAGGAAATGAAATGGTTTATTTTGTCCTGCTCTTTTATTTCTAGTACTCTTTCACATACTGATGTACTCTGACTGTTCGTACTTTGCTCTTATGAAATGCTAAGTTATATTGTAGCGGTAGCCATAAGGGGCTGTTATAACTACATTTATAGAGAATGATGGATTGTTATTTCTCAATGGAAGATTGTGTATTCCTAATGTCAATTTAATTCGATCTAAATTACTTTATGAAGCACATCATACAACTTATTCAATACATCCTGGAAGAACAAAGATGTATCAAGAGCTCAAATAGGAATTCTGGTGGCCAGGAATGAAGACTGATATCATCAAATATATTGCCAAATGTCAGACTTGTCAATTGTTAAAGGCAAAACATCAAAAACCTGGCAGATATTTGCAGTCCTTACCAATTCTGGAGTGGAAATGGGAAGATATCACGATGGACTTCGTGATGGGATTGCCAAGGAGCAAAGCAGGAAATACTGGTATATGGGTGATTATAGATCGACTCACAAAAGTTGCACATTTTGTCCCTATGAAGAATGACAGTCCAATTCAAAAATTAGTCGATCAGTACGTTGATAATATTGTGAAATATCATGGAATTCCACGATCTATTGTTTCTGACAGAGGTGGACGTTTTACATCTGATAGTTGGAAGTTAGTACAGAAAAGATTGGGAACAAGGTTATTGTATAGCACTGCATTCCACCCACAAACTGATGGTCAGTCCGAGCGAACCATTCAGATGTTAGAAGATCTCTTAAGGATGGCTGTACTAGATCTGCGAGGATCATGAGAAAAATACCTATCATTGGTAGAATTTTCTTATAATAATATTTACCAGTCAAGTATTCAGATGACACCATTTGAAGCGTTGTATGTGCGGAGGTGCCGCACCCCATTAAGTTGGGCGGAGAATGGTGAACAAAGGTTATTTCAAAAAGAACGAGTAGATAAGCTAAATGATAAACTTGCAATTATGCGCGAAAGATTGAAAATAACGCAAGACAGCCTACAAAAATATTATAACGCAGACATCAAAAAGTTGAATTTAATGTGGGCGATATGGTATGCCTGAAAATAAGATCATTCAAAGGAGTTTCACGGATTCGTCGACTTGGAAAACTTAGTCCACGATATGTTGGACCTTTCCCAATCACAGAAAGGATTGGAGAAGTTGCATATCGCTTGACATTATCTGATGCTGTTCAGAATCTCCACGATGTATTCCATGTGTCTTCCTTGAGAAAGTTTGTTGCAGATCCAGAAATGCTAGTCCCTTCTGATCAAATTCAAATTGAAGCTGACTTATCCAGTCCAACAGAGCCATACAAAATAGTGGATTGACAAAACAAGCAACTCCAAAATAAAGCAGTTCGATTTGTTAAAGTCTGGTGGAAAGGACACATGGAACATGAAGCTACTTGGGAAAAAGAAAAGATAATACGTGACCTTTTTCCCTTTCTATTTGATGAAGATATAAAATAAAGATTTCCGCGGACGAAAATTTAATAAGGAGGGGAGAATTGTGACATCGCGTAAATTTATTACAGGTACATGCTATTGATATGTTGTAATTCAAGATAATTATGATATGAGGAGAAGTGGTGTGTAAGAAAAATCCAGTTGGAGGTGCAATGGTGACCGGTTGAGTTGTGTTGGACCGACATTTGGTGGTCTCAACAATGCGTGTCACGCTGGAAGCAGGCAGCATCGGGTAAAAACAATCCCGTGGTTTTCACTTCCTCCAGAACCAAAGTCGCGCCCGACGGAAGCCGCGCAGGAGCCGATCGACGCCAGATCTCGCCGGAGGCCCAAATCTCCTCCGTTTCTCTCGATTTTTCTTCCTAACGTAAGGTAATATCTTCCCCTCTAGTCCTTTTATTCCCTTTTCCAAAGATCTTCACGGATTGAAATGGGTAGAAATCTAGGGTTTGAGCTTTTGAGATTTCTTTCATCTATTTTCATCTGAAAAGTTTTTGTGAGGGGTTGTGTACCATAATCCGTGATGTTTATGAAATTTTGGCGGAACCCTAAGGGAGGTCATATCGATTTCAGATATTGGCTTGCCTTTTTGGGTTGGGGGAAAAAGAAAAATGAAACCATACGTAACTATCTTAGGTAGGAAGCATACTATGTTATTCATGTAGCTTATTTGGTATCCATTGACTCCAAATCCCTAATTGGAGGAAAGTGATTGGTCCAATTCACCCATGAAAGGTTAGGGATTGTTATCCTACCCTATGTGAGTAAAGAGGAAAGTTATTTAACGGAATTTGAAGTCTTTACATATTAGGACAGCAAACCCATAGACGATTGAAGCCTCATTAGAGCTACTTAGGTTAAAGGGATACATATAGTTGACAATAATGTGATGTTCTATATTATAGGAAATGACGTCACAAGGCAGTGTAAGACACAATGAAGAAGGAAGGAGAGATAAAGGCAAGAAAAAAGTACGAGAAACTGATCAACGCAAGGATAAGGGCAAGAAGAAAGTAGGAGTGAGTTCTTTTCCTTATACAATGCAATTTCTTATGTTTCCTTTGTTCTTATATTATGCTTAAATGTTTAACTGTTTAAATGTTTAAGATGCTTAAATAAGATAAGATGATAATAACCATGCAAGAGCAAATATACGATTAAGCCGCAAGAGAAATGTAACAAGACAAGATGATGAACTATAGAAGTGTTAACCCACATTGGAAGGTGAGGAGAATAATTTTCCTTTATCGTGCGAGTTAAGACACAATTGGTAATATGTATGTGCGAGACAAGGGCACATGAAAACATTACCTTAATGTGAGATAAGGACACTTAATTTATATTTCAGATAGCCCACTCTCAAAAGTGAATTACAAGGTAAAGAGGCATTATGTACAAGTCATATAAGTCACGATAGGACTGAACATAAAGGAAAATAAATATGCCAAAATATTAAGAAATAATCATAATAAGGAAAAGCAAGGGAAACCAAGAATTCACATAATCAATTGACTAATATAAAATAAAACTAAACAGGTCAAGGAAGAGGCGGTCCCCGTCACCAGTAGTCAACGTCGACCATGCACTCCTCGGCAAGAAAAGAAGTATCGTCTTTGTGGGGAGGTTTACTCAGCAGTACTTAGCGTACTACAGGAGCACAGAGAGAGGTGCAGTGACCCAGAGTGTCCCCATGAGGAGTTCCAGTTTTACTGCATGTAGTGTCAGTATGATATTATTATATAGTAGCTGGGTGATATGAGTCAGTTGTTAGTTGTATATGTGTAGTATGGTAAGCCCATTTTGTATGTTAGGACTACATTTTTGGACTCATGTATATATATGTATCAGAAACTTTTAAGAAAATGAAATGATTTATTTTGTTGTGCTCTTTTATTTCTAGTACTCTTTCACATACTGTTGTACTCTGACTGTTCGTACTTTGCTCTTATGAAATGGTATGTTATATTGTAGCGGTAAACATAAGGGGGTCGTTACACCCCTCTAGCGAGGAGAGTCAACAATTTGTCTTGTATGCCCCCATTCAATATATCCTTGCTTCAAGGTTGAGGCAGGCAGTAGCAACTTTCATCAATACTTTCTTAATGGCAGGTCGATTACATCGAAGAGAGCAGTGCCCGGTGAAATTGAGCAACATGTTGTAAAGCATGTTTAGAAAGAGAGAATATTCTCATGGGTATAATAATAAATTGAAGAGTCTAGCGCCTGGATGAGGGCCATATGGCCTCTACTCATGGTGAGGTGGAGAACTGCAATAATGAGGAGATGTACGAGGAGTCGGAGACCATCGAGATGATGGAGACCAGCGAGGCGAGGGAGTCTAACAAGGCAAACTCCTATGGTCCCATACTGTCCCCCGTGATAAGACTAGAGGGCGCCATAGATTCAAGGACCCATGTCGCCAAGGAGATGACTCTGCATTCGGGTCTAGGGGTGCCTTCCTGCGATCACGTGACCTCTGAAGGTGCCCTCCAGCAGGAGACATGAGAACACAAGGTCACCCATTCCCCCGACTAAGAGAAGCTGCGGGGGAGGAAGATCTTGAACGCCCACCTGAAATGGATGAATACTCGCAGGTATGGGAGATGACGAAGGTAGCACAGTCACGGTAAGGGAGGCCACGCTGTTCACTAGAGTCATCAGAGGAGGGTTGGCCCTCTGAGTCTTTAAGGTGTGACATTTCTATCAACCTCCGAACTTTCACGGAGGGAGAGTACCTTCACCACTTTCTGCAAAGAGCACCGCAACAGGATCAACTGATCTCAGAGGAGCTGCCTTTAAGGCCACATCGACAGGAGGTGGAGGTAAACTCTGTTCAGATGGAGCTGCACTCATTGGGAAAACTGAGCAAAGTGAAGAGTGTTAGTGCTAGTATTGCAAGTTAAGACTATAAATTGACCGGCGTCATCGATCTCCTAAAAACACAGATGAGAAACTTCTTGCAATAAATTCGCATCAACAGGTTGGAACCTTATTTAGCGAGCTGTTATGGCGAGAAACCGACATTTCTCGGCGTCATCTTCCGAATTTCTCTAATGTCTATAAATTGAGGGGAGTCCCTTCTTTGAGGTGTCCTTTTTGAGGCATGTACAAGTTGTCAATCTCACCAAAGGAGATTGCTGCTCAGACTCTCAAACTAATAAGCTTAATGAAGAAGAAGGGATCTCACAAGTCGGTTGATGATACCCGAAAGTTGAAGAGTGTGAAGATCGCAACAGAGAAGTTAGAATTGTTGAGGTACTTAATGCAAGAGACAAAGAGAAGAAGAGCAATAGCCAGTTACAGTTTCCAAGCATCACAACTACTAGGAAGAAGGAGAAGCATCCAAAGTCTTAAATGCAGCCAGAAGTCGAAGCATTATCCTGCATCTTTCCAAAGTACCTGATAACAAGAATTAGTTAATGTAATTTTCTTTATATAAGAATGCTGTATGAATGCTAAGATGAGTGTATGAGAGATCTGAATGAAGAAGAAACTTCCCTGAGTTTATCTCCCACGTTTTTTTTCTTTCACTTGCATTTTGTTTTTCTGTTTTTCATCATGGTATCAGAGCCAGGTTGCTCTTGCTCGATGGCCATCAGTGGGTGGTTGTAGTTGAGTGTAATCTCATTGCATTCATCCAATCCCCATCATCATATGGCGGCACCAAATACTTCCCACATGTTCAGTTTTACCCAAGCCGGTGTTCCCATCTTTGATGGAGAACACCATGAGTTCTGGTCTGTGCACATGCGTCTTGTGCTTCAATCATAAGGCCTGTGGCATCGCATTGAGAAGAAGCCAGCCGAGACATCCAAAGGGAAGGAGCCAGAAGCTGAAGCCCTGAAAGCAGAGCAAGAAGAAGCAAAGCTAGACGCAAGAGCTCTTCTCCAACTGCATCAAGGAGTAAGCAAAGACATCTACCCAAGGATCATGGGGGCTACGACTACCACACCAAAACGCACATGGGACATCCTTTATAGTGAGTTTCAAGGCTCCGAGAAGGTAATCTCAATAAAATTGCAGCACCAATGAAAATTGTTTGAAAACATTTCCATGAAAGAAAATGAAACCATAAAAGAATTTGTGTCAAGACTGATGGGCATTGTAAACCAAATTAGGAGTCTAGGGGACAAGTTGAAAGACAAGAAGATCGCCCCTAAAATCCTAAGGTGTTTACCTCCCAAATTCAATGTCATTGTTACCACCATTGAAGAAACAAAAGACCTAAGATACCTCTCCATAACTGAGCTGATGGGGTCATTGCAAGCTCATGAGGAAATATAGAAAAATTCTAGTGGGGAGCTAGAACAAGTTTTTCAAACAAAAATAAAGTTTAATCCAACTGAAAAGAGTTCATCCAGAGCCTCAAATCTGTCCACAAGAGGTAGAGGGAGAGGTAGACAAGGAGAAGTAATAACAAATGTGTCTAATAATCAGAACCAAATGCATTGTGTTTTATGTAAAAGAAACAATCACACAGCCTTCGACTGCTTTTATAAATGTAAACGGTGTAAAAAGCCAACTCATATGCAAAAGGATTGTTGGTCAAAAGATAAGAAGGAGGAAGCCAAATTCCATGAAACCACTGAAAAGCTACTAATATCTAGAACTAATGATGATCCACATAGCACATGGTTCATAGATAGTGGTTGTTCAAACCATATGTCCCCCAATGAAAAAATCTTCACTAATCTTGCTGCTACCGAGAAAACCCATGTGATTTTAGGAGATGGAAAGAGGTTGGAGATAGAAGGGACAAACACAGTGGCTGTTCTATCCAAAGAAGGGCAAGTCAAACACATAGAAGGTGTACATTTTGTGCCAAAATTATCTCAAAGTTTGCTAAGTGTTGGTCAGCTCATGAGGAGTGGATACACAATTACTTTTGAGGGAGAACATTATCACATTATGCACAAAGAATCGAGTGTGTCCATAGCCACTGTCATCATGACCCCCAACAACATGTTCTCTGTGAATTTGAATGAACCCAATGACTGTGCTTTCTCCTACAACACATCATTGTCCCTATGGCATCACAGATTTGCACATTTGAACATGAAGGACCTACAGTTGTTAAAGCAAAAGGAGATGGTGGATGGGCTACCAAGATTGGAAGGAGAACCTACTACCTGTGAAGGGTGTATAATGGGGAAGAGTCACAGGCAATGATTCCCAAAAGCAACAAACTGGAAAGCTAAAGAACCACTGGAGCTGGTCCATGCTGACCTCTGGGGGCCGACAACAACACCCTCTATTGGAGGAATGAAATATTTCCTATGTCTAACTGATGATTTCTCCAGGTTTTCTTGGATTTATTTTTTGCAGCGCAAATCAGAGACCTTCACAAAATTCAGGGAGTTCAAGGCTGCTGCTGAGAAGCAAAGTGGCCACAACCTGAAATGTCTAAGATTTGATGGTGGAGGAGAGTTCACAAGTCTGGAGTTCCAAGACTACTGCAAGGATCAAGGCATCACAAGGGAGCTCACTGCTCCCTACTCTCCTGAACAGAATGACACAGCAGAAAGGAAGAACAGGACAATCATGGAGAAGGTAAAAGCTATGCTACATCACCATGGTCTGCCCCAGGAGTTGTGGGCAGAAGCTGCTCAAACTGCTGTCTATGTGCTTAATAGGTCCCCAACCAGAAGTATAGAAGGTGTAACTCCATATGAAGCCTGGAGGAAGAAGAAGCCCAATGTGCAACACCTAAGGACTTTTGGGTGTGTGGCCTACAAGCACATACCAAAAGAAGGAAGAAAGAAGTTAGAAATGAAGGCAGAGAAGGGGATATTTATTGGATACAGCCAACAGTCCAAGGCTTATCGTAATTACAATCCCAAAACCAAAAAACTGAGCATATCTAGCGATGTTATTTTTAATGAAGATACTAGTTGGGGCTGGGATCAGAATCCAGAAAATCCTCATCTTCACACTGAGGTTACTGAAGAACAACCATCTCAACCAGTGGAAGGAATAAATCTTCATGAGTTACTGCCACATACTGCAGAAGCAGAAGAACTGTGCCAACCTGAACCTGTTTCAGAATCTGAGGAGGAGTCATCACATCCCAGGTTTAGATCTCTTGCTGAGATCTATCAAACTGAAGAGGACATTGCACTGCTCATAAAAGAAGAACCAGAGAACTATGCCTCAGCTGCTGCAGACCTAAAATGGAGAAGAGCAATGGAAGAAGAGATAGAGATGGTAGATAAGAATGATACATGGCAACTTGTACAAAAGCCAAAAGATAAACATATCTTAAACCTCAAATGGGTCTACAAAGCAAAATAAAATGAAGAAGGAGAAATAGTGAAGTACAAAGCAAGAATAGTAGCCAAAGGATATACCCAACGGTAGGGTATAGATTTCTATGAGACCTTTGCCCCAGTCGTCCGAATGGAATCTATAAGGGCTTTCCTTGCAATTGCTGCTCAAGCCAAGTTTGGAGTACATCAATTGGATGTAAAATCAACATTCCTAAATGGAAGAGTTGTGGAAGAAATTTATGTTCATCAACCCGAAGGTTTTGAGAGAGAAGGAGAGGAGGAGGAAGTCTACAAGCTCAATAAAGCCCTGTATGGATTAAAATAGGCCCCGAGAGCTTGGAACCAAAGAATTGACAGTCATCTTGCATGAAATGGGTTCAGCAGAAGTAAAAATGAGCCATCCTTATACACCAAGAGGTCTGATACTAACCATTTCCTCATTATTTGTCTCTATGTGGATGATCTAATCTTCATAGGCTCCACATCTGAGATTGTTAAGGAATTTAAGCAAGTTATGATGAATGAGTTTGAGATGAGTGATCTTGTATTGATGAAATTCTTCCTAGATTTCAAATTAATCAAAATCTAGGAAGAATTTTCATCAATCAAAGGAAATACACAGAGCAAGTAATAGATAAGTATGGTATGAGAGATTGTAATCCAGCCCCAACTCCAATGACAACTGGAGCAAAGTTAGTAAAGAATGAAGAGCCAACTTCAGCTATAGAAGCAGAATACAAAAGTCTGGTAGGTTCACTTATCTACATCACCAACACGAGGCCGGACATAGAGAATGTCGTGTCAATTCTATCCAGATTTCTATCCAAGCCAAGTCCAGAGCACATGACGGCAGCCAAACGAGTCCTTCGTTATCTAAAGGGGACAGTTGATTTTGGACTGAACTACTAAGAAGAGAGTTCCACAGATTTAGTCGGCTTCTCAGACAGTGACTGGGGGGAGATTCAGAAGATAGGAAGAGCACCAGTGGACATGTGTTCATGATTGGAAGCAAAGTTATATCCTGGTCATCACGGAAGCAAAAATCTGTAGCCCTCTCGACGTCAGAAGCAAAATATGTGGCAGTTTGCGCAGCAGCATGTGAAGGTGTATGGCTAAGACGACTGCTCAGCGATCTTCGGCTAAAGAAGGAAGAAAAGGAAATTAAAATTTGGTGTGACAACACAGCAGCCATTGGAATTGCTAAGAATCCTATATTCCACAGCCGCACCAAACATATCGATCTTCGTTATCACTTTCTGAAGGATCTGGTAGAAGAAAATCAGATCCAGCTTGCCTACTATCAATCCAACAAACAGCTTGCAGACATCTTTACAAAACCTCTGCCGGTGCAAACTTTCATGGATCTGAGAAAACTGTTGGTCTCAGCATTAAGGGGGGGTGTTGAGGTACTACCAATAGACAAAGAGAAGAAGAGCAATAGTCAGTTACAGTTTCCAAGCATCACAACTACCAAGAAGAAGGAGAAGCAGCCAAAGTCTTAAATGCAGCCAGAAGTCGAAGCATTATCCTGCATCTTTCCAAAGTACCTGATAACAAGAATTAGTTAATGTGATTTTCTTTATACAAGAATGTTGTATGAACGCTAAGATGAGTGTATGAGACATCTGAATGAATGAAGAAACTTCCATGAGTTTATCTCCCACTTTTTTTTCTTTCACTTGCATTTTGTTTTTCTGTTTTTCATCAAGAATAACCATTTCTTGACACGTATGTGCCTCGGTAATACAGCGGGGCAGGCATTCCAAAAGCAACACAAGATACCTTGAATAAGGTGGGCCTAAACAACAAATAAAGACTCTCGTCGTCCGACCGATATTTACAAAGGGAAATTACTGGCTTACCCCTCTCCAAGACTATAAATTGATCCTCGGTCCTTCTCATTTTTCTAACTTCAAAACTCGGATCTCTATGGAATCATTGTCTCTCTCTCTCTAACTTGGTCTGTCATCGTTGTGCCAGCCGCCAATACAAAGTTCGCCTCCGACGAGCTCGCCTCCAAGTCAAAGACTGTCCTCGATCTCCTATTTGGAACTCGTAGGAAGTCGCCCACTCGTCGCCCGCAGCCGTCAGCACCCTGACTGCACCGATTGCAGAGTTCCCATCATGCCATATTAGTTGTCTGTTAGTGATCGTCTAGAAGAGCGCAGTCATTCTCCCGCACACCAAATGCCATGTCCTTCTCTCCCCCTCAAGTTGTAATGAGGAGCATCATGTTGCGCTCGATTCTGCCAAAGAAGCATTGTAACCCCAACCGATCTAGTGGAGTTCCTATCGCCATAGTTTTGACTGTGGTTTTTTTTACCTCGTTCATAGGGTTTTTCACGTAAAAAGACTTGTCTAGTCTGTGACTATTTGCGTAACTGACAACTCTGAGGGCTAAGATGGTCTATTTAGTCCGGTCTATCAAGAGCGCAGTCGCGGACCACAACAGTTTGGTGCCGTCTGTGTGAAACTGAGGGTTCATATAACAATCCAGAGGTCTTGGGAAGGCGAAGATGGCTCCTTTAAAAAGCACTAGACAAATGATCCGCCTCCATTTGGTAGCAATGGAACCCCATGAAGAAGTTTTGGCAGGACACGGTCATTGAGTTTGATAGAAAGGATATGGAGGATATAAATGCTCGAATGAAAAATTTAGCAGAGATGGTAACGTCTCTTCTGAGCATAAATCACTTCTTGAAAAATAGAGCATTAATCCTAAAAGCTATGAACACATACATACGAGCGATTTTTACGGATGACTACAACCTAATGAATGTTTAGATTGCTGTCATAACATGGAAACTTTCCTGAGTCGGATTCAAATATCTTTGAATAGGGAAATCGAATTTGTGACCTGTAGAATTAAGGGACCCGTTTTAGATTGGTGGAAACAAATTCAACGCATGAGAGATAAATTACGGTTGCCCCCAATCACTACTTGGGCTGAGTTCAAAGTAGAGCTGCGCAAACATTATGTCTCTCTCGATCACCTCCACACTTTATATCGCAGATTTCAAAATCTACAATAAGGAGGTTTGACGGTTGATGAGTACACTAGAGAATTTCTGATCCCGCGGTCAAGATCAGATATTCAAGAGGGTTAAGTGATGTATGTATCCCGTTGCCTGCACGAGTTACGCTATTCCATTAAGGACCAACTAGAGTCGCACTACTATTGCAATTTGGAAGAAATTTCTAACATGATTCGTAGGGTGGATTCTGAGTTTAGGTTTACTGCTAGACCTCTCGTTAGCTGCGTTGATGCCCTAACCTATAAGGACATAGGTTTCCCTAGTGTTACCACCCCAATGAGCTCACTATCTCAATTTAGCACCATAGTAGAAATCCCTTCGGTCGAGTAGACTCTTCCTAAGCTCCAGCTCTAGAAAGAAGAAATTCTTCCTCATATTTATGTCATTCCAATTGAAGTAAAGACTCCACTTGCACTCACTAAATCTCCAACGGTGGACGCTGAGTTTCTTCTGGAGTCCCTACTCCAGGAAGAAGAACGTGATAGCGATCAACCACTCATCTTGGATGACACAGTTTCAATCACAATTGTCCCAAAGATGGAATTGGCTAGTGAAGAGCCCCACGCCTTAGGTGACATAGACTCGTGCTACGTATGTCCTACTTCTCCTAGGCCACTACAACCACCAAAACTTGAGTCTAGTGACAGTGTGTTTGAAGATCACCTAATAGCACCAGAGAAATCTCAAGACATTGATTTTATATTTGAAAAATATCATTTCATGACATTACAACATCCTATAAATGTGTTTAAAAAAATTTATTATCCAGTTCTTGATATATTTCAAAGTAATCATGTTTTAAGGATAATAAGAATGCCAAAAATTTTCACTCCTAATAAGGATACACGTTTTAAAGGATATCTCTAGAAATTTTTTAAAAATGAAATTGGAATTAATTTTAATATTTGTAAGTTAGATATTATCAGATTTGTGGAGCTACAATATTGTATTAAATATTTTATATCAAAATTTTGGAACATATTAGTGGGTCGAGAGGACACTACATTCGAGTTTAGTAGCGTTTATCATTCTCTAATCGATGAACTGACTGAAATCGTTAATAAGAGTTTGAAGAATTTTCTTAGGCATTTAATCGAGACGAATTTAAAACAATGAGATTTTGTACCTCCACAAGTTAAATTCACAGGTAATAATTCTAAACGCCGTTCTTTTATTATATCTCCTTTCGATATTTTCTATGTGTTACCCCGCCCACCTGACCGCCATCATCTTCCATTTTATGAACATATTTCCTTTGATGTACAAGCTCATATTAATTATTTAAGGAAACTGCATAAAATTACTGCTAATATTTTTCGACCAACATTTGAAAATTACAAACTAACGGCCGGTCGTTATCACCATGAGATGTACTTTTCAAAGGGAGATCAGTTCATTGCTTACTGCAGGAGGCTTGGTCCAGTTCATGTTCAACATCACATTGGGCTACCAGTTGAGTCACTCGTCCAGCCTCCAGATATTCCACCCGCTCTAGCTCCAACGATGATGTCAGATCTCTCTATTGCCAGTTTTTGTAAAGTCTCGCTGGGTTCGAGCTTTTTGAACTCCGGGAGAATTGATGCATCCTCCGTCGCATCAGTTATTGCATGACGTCACTAGACGTCGCATTTTTTATTTACGCAATTTTTATTTGTCTCTCATATATTTCCTTCATCGTACTTCTGTTTGTTCGAAATTGTTCGGCTTGTCGGATTGACCGTCTGATGAGACCCTTAATAAATAGGTTCGGTAATTCTGGTAGCTAGGAGGTAACGGACAAACTCAAAATTATTTAAAACACATACATTTAAATTTAAATTTCAAAAGATGAGATCTTGGAATATGTTTTGTTTTGGAAACTTAAAATTTTGAAAATTTTCCATTATTCTAGCTGGCCCTGTTTGGAAAAAAATATAATAATCATTCTTACCTTGGTCGGGCCGACTGACCCTTTGTTTGGAAAAAATAAAGGCAAATGTTACGTGCAAACCAATTTTTGATATGTGCAAACCAATTCTACGTGCAGACCATAAAATTATATGTGCAGCCCAAATTGTTATGTGCAAACCAATTTTTTTTCAAAAATCTTAAATAACATCTCATTGAATCATCAACAATAAAACAACATTTCATAGCCATCAAAACCCAAAACCAGTTGGAGTTTGATAAATCTAAAAAAATCGGTTATAGTTTGATAAATCCCTAAGCACTTCAACCGAAAGAAATAGTGGAATGCTATCTGGAAATCTTCGTTGATCGAGTGTGAGAAGCGAGAAGAACTTAGGAAGCCGCAAAACCTGTGGACAAAATAAAATCAGAGAGTGAGCATGTAAGATCATACAAAAAATAATAAATATTGACGAAGAAGAGAAGAACTGACTGTTGTCTGAGAAAAGAAATGTTTACCTAGACGTAATCATAGAAGTGGAGCACACATTGGCTGAAAGATCACACACCGGAGAAACGAAGGAAGAGGGTGTCATTGTGTCGGGATGGAGGCGCTGTCGGCGGAGCTTGCGATTTGGAGGGCGAGTACGGAGAAACCCGTGAAATCGGAGAACCAGAGAAACCGGCGATAGCTCGGCCGATGAGGCGTCAGACGGAGGAGACGGAGGAGGCGTCGTGCGGAACGGGCGAAGGAGGCGTCGTGCGGAACAGGTGATGTTGCGGGCTAACTCGATGCCCCGGTCGGACCAGATTCAACTGGGCCGCCTTAGCTTGCGGGACGGTCGAGCGTGCACACAGTCAGAGAAAAGTGGAGATTGACTCAAGATATGATGACGTGGAAAAACCCCTAAATTGGGTAAAAAACCACGTGACCGGGTCTGTGCCGGTCAAAATCCACTAGCTGCTTGCGGTTACAGGGCGTTCGGTGAATTGGGATAACAGACCGCTCCCGTTACAACTTGAGGTGAGAGAAGAGGACTGCAGCTCCCCACGTGCAACAGGCTGCTTCGCAGGAGAACTTTTAGTACTAGAATTCGAGTGGCGACACTGGAGCTCTGTAGCTTGGGTTGCGGGTCTGTCGCGCGTCTACTTGCAAGGATCGTCTTCTTCCTGTTCTGCTCGCGCAGGGACCTAGGCGTTCTCTGGCTGGTGGTGCTCTGGTGGTTTGCGGTGGCTCGTGATGGCTCGAGGTGGCTGTAGGATGACCTGAGGGAGGAGTCCGACAGAGCTCTGACCTGAGGAAGAAGATGACCAGGAAACAAAAGGTAAAGAATGAGGAGGCCCTGGGGCTCCTTTTATAGCCTGCAGGAGAGGATCATGGCGGGCCCCACCACCAATGTAGTGGGCTAGTGGGTGGTTACCCACCAGATCGGACGGCGAGGAAAGCCCACCGTGATCGGACGGCGGGCAGGTCGTCCATGGCAGTGGGGCGGCCATGCGCCAGCGGTGGCGACCCGGCCGGAGTCCGAGGCTCGGCCGGGGGCGGCCTGGCCGGCGCCCGCGGCCAGGGCGGCGGCGGTCTGGCCGGCGCCCGCGTCCAGGCCGGCGACGGGCTGGCTGGCCGGCGCCCGCGGCCTGGCCGGTGGCGCCATGGCCGGCTGCGGTTGCTTGGCCGGCGGCGACGGCCTGCCGGCGGCGGCAGCGGCCTGCCGGCGTCGACGGCCGGTGGTTATCCCCTCAATGGGTGTGGCTTTAGTGGAGAGATAGGGAGTGGGCCACACCCCCCATGTTCTCCTCATCATGGGAGGTGGGGTTGACTAATCAACCCCATGATCACCCATTTTGGGGGAAAATCATGGGGGAGCATGCATTATAAATGATGGTGTAACCTAGGGGTGCAAGTTGAGTTGAGCCTGCTTGAAAGCTCGATGAGCCGACTCGAAAAAAGCTCCACTCGAGCGCGACGGGCTCGAGCTCGAGCTCGAGCTCGACGGGCTCGAGCTCGATTACGAGTCGATCTCCAGCTCATCAAATGTTGCTTATGAGCTCGCGAGCTTTTTATTTATACATTTTAAAAAAATAATAATAAGAAAAATAAGAAGATAAAGCTCATGAGCTAAAAAGCTCGCGAGCAGCTCGAGCTCGAGCTCGCGGGCTCGAAACTCAAGCTCGAGCTCGATATGTTGGCCTGGAGCTCGAGCTCAAGCTGAGAAAAATGAGCTCGTCGAGCTCGAGCTCGAAATGAAAAGCTCGAGCTTGGAAATTTTTCCCAACTCGACTCGAGCTCGACTCGTTTACACCCCTAGTGTAACCCATCAATTGCCCCCCAAATCCTTGTTATCCGGGAGCAAAGCGAGTGAGGGAAGAAGGATTTCCTACTACCCCCCTTTTTTACCGTCATGACAACCTCCATCGAGCGGTGGAGATGGTGAAGGGAAGTGCTTCTAAGATATCAGGAGCAAAGCTTGCCGAAAAAACGATGGCTGGAGAAAATGCCGACGCGGTTGCGCGCGTCCTTGCCACGCGGCCGTAGCCCGCGCGCATGCTCCCTGACTGGGCACGACCAGGCTGCGTGCGACAAGGTCGTGCGCACTGGAGGGCAACACACGCAACTAGGCCGCGCGCGCAGCTGGCCATGGGTGCGGGAGGCCGCGCGCGGGGTGGGTTACGCGAGGCGGGTCGCACGCGACAGGCCGCGCGAGGCGTCTGCGTGAGACAGGCCGCGCACGGGTGGCCGCGCGAGGCGGGCCGTGCGCGCGGCAGGTCGCGCGTGAGGCGGGTCGCGCGCACAGAAGGTCGCGCGTGAGGCGGGTCGCGCACGAGGCGGGCCGCGTGCGAGGCGGTCGTGCGCGCGACAGGCTGCGCGAGGGCGGCCTGTGCGAGGCGGCCTGTGCGAGGCGGCCTTGCGAGACTGTCCGCGTGCGCTCAGGCCGTGCGCGAGCCCAAGCCGCGCTCGCCCCCAGGCCGCGCGCGCCCCCAGGCCGCGCGCGCGCGCATGCCCAGGCCGCTCTCGCGCGTGCGACAGGCTGCGCGCGCGCGGGTTGCACGTGCTTCGGTCGGGTGCGCTCTATGGATGCGCGCCTCCAAGTCTTCACTTTCAGGGCAAATCTGACCTTTTTTATTTCCGTGTTGTGCAAGTTTCGAAGCGTTCTTCCGCTCCGATGCGCATGCGCTTCTCTTTAACCGAAGATGGCGTGAATATTTGGAGGAAGAAGTATGGTCTTTCTGCCAATTTGGTGGTGAGGATCCCATGTGCCGAGGAGCGAGTCCAGAATCCTCCCCGTGGCTGGATGACGATTTGCGAAGTTTCTCTGAGGTCCGGCTTCCATTTTTCGCCGTGCGAGGAGGTGATCGAGATCTTGAAGTTCTATGGGGTGACAATTTCACAATTTGTCCCTGATTGAATTGCCCGAATTATGGGCTTAACTGTATTCTTTCGCGAGCATGGAGGGAGGCTTTCCTTGGACCAATTCCGAGATTGATGCGACGTTTGTTCTGATGGCGGCGAACGGGTGGAGGTTCGCAGCAACAAAAGTTGGTTGGAGTTTGAAGCTTGAAAAGATCGTCGGCATGGGAACACCCTATTTGGGTATGTTAGGAATTCATGGGGCCTTCCCGAGGCATGGGACGTGCTATCAGACCGCTGCCGTCGAGTGAGGGGGAAGGAACGAGATTTTTCTCCGGTGCTTGGGTTTTCCGAGCCTCGTGAACTAGCCAACCGTCTCTTCAATATTTTTGTCTATGTAGAGGAGATGCGTCTGCTGCAGTGTGGTATCTCCTCTGACACAGCCCAGGCTACCGGGAGTTCTCAGAAAGGGAGACGAAAGAGGAAGGCTGTGGTAGCCCCTTCTGTTGTCCTTGACACGGTGGTGGCGGCGGCCCCTTCTGATGCATGTCCCGAATCGACTCCCAAGGTGCAGATACTTGCGTCCCCAGTTCCTTAGGTGTCTCCGGAGGCGGTGGCCCCTCAGATGTCCTCCTCTTTGAGGGCAATGAGTGATGCGGTATGTGCCTTGGTTTATTGCGAAGATTTTTTGTCATCTTCATTATTTGGTACTAACTTTTGTCTTTTCCTTTGTGCAAATAGAGACTCAAGTCCAGATTGAGGTGACCTGGAATGATCACTATGTGAGTTTAAAGGACGGGTACCTTGCCCTTCAGGAGAAGCTCCGGTTGACGTCGAGCTTGCTTGCTTCCTTGAGGGAGTAGCATGATCGGGACAGTGTGCGATTTCGCCAAATCGGGTTGGTGCTGAAGTCCGAGCTAGAGGACGCACGTGCGGCTTTGGAGGTGGAGGAAACTCCGATGGAGAGGACCACCCAGATGTTGAAGCACTTGAAGGAGGAGACCTTGGGCTTGGATACCGAGTTACAGGCGGCACATGATGAGGTCTCCGGCCTCGATACTCAGCTACGGGCAGCGAAGGCCCATGTAGAGATGCTGTCTTCTGACAGCCATGCGTCGGAGCTGAAGGTCGCAGGACTTGCAGAATACCTGGACTCGCTGGACTACATGCGAGACCGCAACTTGATTGCGGAGGAGGTTCGCGATGAGATTTGGTCCAAGGAGGTGGAGCCCCAGATGGACGATGTTCGTGAGCTAGGGCTTCAACGCGGTGTCTCGAAGGTTGTTCGCCTAGTTGGCAAAAGTCTTGGATGCGATACATCCGACCTTAGCTTTGCGGACATTTCTGAAGATGAGCGTTCCGGCTCGGACGACGAGTAGTAGCCTTTTGTTTTTGCATCAGTGTATTTGTACTTTTTTGTTTAGCCATTTGTATTGTTTTTTGACGTTATTCTTTTCATGTCATCCTAACTGTCCTGTATGGTATTAGTTTGGCTTTGTTTGCGCGTCTTTAGTCTGCGGATTTGTTTGTGCGGCTTAAGTTTACAGCCGAGTTTGCGCGAGGGCTGCTCGCGGCTTCTTCGTAAGGGGGGCAGGCCCCCACGGGGTGCGCGAGTCGGGCTCACGACTTAAGTTGCACGAGGGCTGCTCATGGCTTCTTCGTAAGGGGGGCAGGGCCCCATGGGGTGCGCGAGTCGGGCTCACGGCTTAGGGTGCACGAGGGCTGTTCGTAGCTTCTTCTTGAGGGGGGCAGACCCCCACGGGGTGCGCGAGTCGGACTCGCGGCTTGGATTGCACGAGGGCGGCTCACGGCTTCTCCGTGAGGGGGGCAGACCCCCATGGGGTGCGCGAGTCGGGCTCGCGGCTTGGATTGCACGAGGGCTGCTTGCGGCTTCTTCATGTGGGGGGCAGGCCCCCACGGGGTGCGCGAGTCAGGCTCGCGGCTTGGATTGCACGAGAGCTGCTTGCGGCTTCTTCGTGAGGGGGGCAGGCCCCCACGGGGTGCGCGAGTTGGGCTCACGACTTCTTCGTGAGGGGGCAGTCCCTCATGGGGTATTTGAGTGCATTAGCTTTCTCGTTTAAGTGGACAGTACTTGCAACATCACGATGAAATACTTAAGCAAAGATAACTTCTGCGGGTCCAAGCCCGCGGCTTACACACACCATAGAGTTTTTTATTCTGAGGAAAGAAATGCGTTACCCCATCAAAAACATAAAGTTGAGCATCACTGGTAAAATCGGCGCAGGTTTTGTGCATTCCAGGTGCGGGGGAGGGTCTTTCCCTCAGCGTTGCGTAGCTTGTACGTTCCTGGTTTCACCATGGCTGTGACGACAAAGGGTCCTTCCCAGGTCGCAGATAGCTTGTCGCCGTGGGTTCCTTTCCCAGCTGCCTCCAGAGTGCGAAGGACCAAGTATGCCACGTTGATTGGTCGCGGCCTTACCGTGCAGTTGTAATAGCGGGCTGCACGCTGCTGGTAGGCCGCAGTGCGGAGGGCGGCCTCTTCGCGGATCTCGGAAATCAAATTTAGATTGTCCCGGAGAGCGTCGTCGTTCGTCTGGGGGCAGAAGTTGGAGACCCGGGGTCTTGGGACGCCGATGTCAACCGGGATGATAGCTTCAGTTCCATAACAGAGGCTGTACGGTGTTTCTCCAGTCGGGGTCCTTTCCGTTGTCTGATATGCCCACAACACGTTGGGGAGCGCGTCGACCCATTGCTTCCCCAGCGTCTTCAAGTCGCGCCTTTAGTGTAACGACCCGGCCCTTTAGACCAAGGCCGCCTGGCCCACCAGTAGCCCATGACGAGAGCGGAACGCCGTCCGCGGAACATCCGACTCCCGAATCCTCAACTGGTGATAGCCCGAATGAAGATCTATCTTGGAAAACACGGCACTACCACGCAGTTGGTCGAACAAATCGTCGATTCGCGGCAAAGGGTACCTGTTCTTAATAGTAACCTTGTTCAGCTCTCTATAGTCGATGCATAACCTCATCGACTCATCCTTCTTTTTAACGAACAGCACTGGCGCACCCCAAGGCGAAGAACTCAGCCTTATAAAGCCTTTTGCCAACAACTCATCCAGCTGAATTCATAACTCTTCCAGCTCCCGCGGGGCCATCCGGTACGACGCCTTAACAATAGGACGCGTGCCTGGCTCCAAATCTATGGCAAACTCGACATCTCGATCGGGTGGAAGACCGGGAAGATCGTCAGGAAACACATCAGAGAAGTCACACACTCCAGGAGTCTACGATTTTTCCGTTGAGAAAATGCGGGTTGTGACAGTTAGTCCCTTTAGAATGGTTCGGTTGGTCACTTCCACTTGCCCATTGGACTGAGGATGTGACAGCCGTATGCCGCAACTCGATTTTTAAATCCTCGCACAACTTGGTGAAAGATTTCCCCGTAAACTGAGTGCCATTGTCGGTGATGATAATCGCTGGTATGCCAAAGTGACAGATGATGTTCTTCCACACGAACTGCTTCACGTTCTCCTCAGTAATTTTTGCGAGAGGCTCCGCCTCCATCCACTTAGTGAAGTAGTTGATGGCCATGATGATTAATTTCCTCTATCCCGAGGTCTGCGGTAGCGGGCCGAGGAGGTTTATTCCCCACTAAGCGAATGACCAATCTCCTTGCAACGTTTGAAGGGCAGCGGAAGGTTGCCGGGGGATGTTGGCGTGCAGCTGACAACTCTTGCACTTCTGAACGAAGTCTGTCGCTTCCTTTTTCATGGTTGGCCAATAAAAACCTTGACGCAGGATTTTTCGGGTCAAGGCCTTTCCTCCTAAATGCTCTCTGCAGACTCCTTGATGAACCTCGCGGAGGGTATACTCAGCATCGATTTCCATTAGACACTTCAGGTAGGGTCCTGCGAAGGATCATTTATACAGTTCTCCACTGATCAGTGTGAAGGTGGCCGCCCTCATCCTAAGGCGACGGGCCTCCTTAGGGTCTTCCGGCAATCACTGGCATTCTAGGTATTCTACCAATGGAGTGATCCACGACTCTTTAGGCTCCTTGATTTCCGCCACCTCCCAAGGCCCCGGAATGCTGGGAAAGGAAATTTCTTCGACTCGACGCCTCCTTGACTGATAGCGAGAGAGAGACGTGGCTAGTTTTTACAAGGCATCTGCCCGGCTATTCTGCTCTCTAGGAATGTGGAGAATTTGGGCTTGTGGTATCTGAAGTAGGAGATATTTCGCAAGTCGAAGGTATTGGGCGAGTTGTTCACTTTTCGCCTCAAATTCTCCTTCCACTTGGGAGACGACGAGCTGGGAGTCGGAGTAAATCGTTAATATTCTGACGTGACGGTTGATAGCGAGCCTGAGTCCTGCGATTAAGGCTTCATATTCTGCCATGTTATTGGTGGCAGGGAACTTCAATCGGATTATGTATTCTAGAGTGACGAGCTCTGGGCTTATGAGAAGCAGTCCGGCTCCGGCGCCTTCTATCCCGGAAGCTCCGTCGACGTACATAGTCCACCCTTGTGCCTGCTCCACCGGAGTGTATTTTGGCTCTGCTGGCAGAGTATTCTCAACCATGAAGTCCACTAAGATCTGAGATCTAATGACGGGGCGCGACAAAAAGTGGATGTCAAATTCATCCAACTCGACCGCCCACTTAACCAACCGGCCCGATGCCTCTGGCTTTTGAAGAATAACACAAAGAGGTAGTTCGGTCAGAACTTTGATGGTATGGGCCTGGAAGTAGGGGCAGAGTTTTCTTGCTGAGAAGACGAGTGCCAGGGCTGTCTTATCTGCCACTGAATACCGGGTTTCAGTGTCTGAGAGGATTTTACTAAGGTAGTAGATGGGGCGCTGAATCCCTCCATCGTCTTTAATCAACACGAAGCTTAGAGCGTCTGGTGTGATGGCGAGGTACAGAAAAAGAGTCTCTCCTGGGGCTGGTTTTGATAGAAGCGGAGGGGAGAACATGTACTATTTTAGTGACTCGAAAGCTGACTGACATTCGTCGGTCAATTGGAAGCCTGTGGTTCTGTCCCCCCGAAGAATCTTGAAGAAGGGGAGATATTTATCACCGGTTCGTGCTAAGAATCGAGAGAGTGCTGTGATTCTCCCATTCAACCGTTGCACTTCTTTAATGGACCGAGGTGGTGACATGTCTTACAGAGCCTTAATCTTTTCGGGGTTTGCCTCTATCCCTCGTTGGGTTAGTATGAACCCCAGGAATTTCCCTGACGTTACCCTGAAGGCACACTTGGTGGGGTTAAGCCACATGCCGTACTGTCGAAGGATCTTAAAACACTCTTCGAGATCCTTCAAGTGACCTTCCCGTCGGACGCTTTTAACCAGCATGTCGTCGACATATACCTCCATCGTCTTACCGATAAGGTCTTTAAAAACCCTATTCATGAGCCGCTGATAGGTGGCTCCTGCATTATTGAGCCCAAAGGGCATTACCTTGTAACAGTAGATCCCTTTGTCAGTCCAGAAGGCGGTATGCTCCTCGTCCGCAGGATTCATTCGAATTTGGTTGTACCCAGAGTATGGATCCATGAAGCTGAGGAGTTGGTGCCCGACGGTCGAATCAACCAACTGATCAATTCTAGGGAGATGGAAGCTGTCTTTGGGGCAAGCTTGATTGAGGTTGGTGTAATCTACACACATCCTCCACTTTCCTGAAGACTTTTTTACCAAGACAACATTAGCCACCCAAGTTGGGTATTTTACTTCTCGGATGAATTGGGCGCTGAGGAGCTTCTCTATCTCTTCTTCGATTGCCTGGAGACGTTTTGGAGCGAAGTTTCTCTTTTTCTGAATGACAGGATTGCATGCCGGGTTGATGTTGAGAGAGTGTTGAATAATGCGAGGGTCTATGCCTGACATATCCTCCGGTGCCTAGGCAAAGATATCCTTGTTGTTCTGGAGGTAGGCTGTCAATTCCTCTTTCTCCCATTGCAGTAAGAGCGACCCGAGCTGGACGGTGCGAGCCGGGCTTGTTGTAGAAAGGGGGACTTCGATCAATCCTTCCATCGGCATCCCCCGCTGCAAAACCGTCTCGTCGAGCAGGTCGAAGTCGTCGATGTTTAGCGTGGTGGACCTGGTAGGTTGTGCCTGCTTGGAATAGCAATTCCTGGCGGCCTCCTTGTTTCCACACACGACTCCGACTCCTCCCGGAGTGGGGAACTTCATGGCCAAGTGAGGAATCGAAGGGATGGACTTGAAGATGGACTGGACGAGCCTCCCGAAAATAACGTTATAGGCGGCGCTTGAATCTACCACAACAAACTGGACTTCGTGCGTCACCTGCCTTGGAAATTATCCCATGGTGACCGGGAGGGCAATCGTACCCATTACCTGAACTGGATAGTTATCGAAGGCGTACACCGGTCCTTCCGCCAGTGTCAGATTTTGGCTGGAGAGTTTCATGCTCTGAAGGGTATAATAGAATAATACGTCGACTGAGCTTCCATTGTCGACGAGAATTCGCTTGACATTATAACAGGGGTCTCCGACCCCGACGCTGATCACGAGAGGATCTTTGTGAGGTGTTCGGAGCCCGACAAGGTCTTCATCTCTGAAGGTTATGGTGGTGTCCTGTCTGCATTTCTCATCCTCATGGGAGCATCCTTGCATGCCTATTGAGAAGATTCGAGCTGAAAGGATGGGCGATCCGGCAATGGTCTCACTATTTCCCACCATTTGCCTACCACCTGCCCCTCCCGGGGGAATGTTATGTTGTTCTCTGAGCGACCTAGGCGGGTTTTGTTGGTCTGGTATACGTTCTGCAAAAACCTTCCGAGAAGCCCTTGGCGGACAAGACGCTCGATTTCGTCCTTCAGGCGGGCGCAGTCCTCGGTGGTTTGCCCCGTTGCTCGATGGAACTCACAATACTTGAACTGATCATTTCTCGGATTGTGGGCTGGCTGTTTGGGCCCATGCAGCGCTGGCTCGTTCTGGATGGCATAGATCACATTTGTGCGTGTGGTGTTGAGGGGAGTATAATCCCTGGGTGGTTGATCCCTCTGGTGGTCCCGCCGGCGTTGCCCGTTCCGGCGCCCTTCCTGGAATTTTCCTTCTTGGTGCTGGGGGGCCGCCTCCTTCTCCCTTCTACGCTTCTGGGCCCCCTCAAACTGCTGGCGATGGGCATCAATAGCTTCGTCGGCGGCGATCTGAGCCTCCACCCGATGCACGAGGTCTGGATAATTAGGGACAGTCTCTCTCATTAATGCTGAGTAGAAGCCGCTAGGGAGGAGGCCTCCCAGGAATACCCCTCGCAATAATTCGGGGTCAACACCCGGAATTTGGCGGGCCTCTGCTGTAAAACGGCGGAAGAAGTCCTTCAGGGTTTCTCCTTCGTTCTAGCGGATTCCCGAGAGGTGAGAGGGGTCGTGAATGATCCTGCGATTAACGATAAACTGATCGACAAACTGCCTTGTTAACTACGTAAAGTTGGCGATGGTCCCTGCCCTTAACAAATAGAACCATGTTCGGGTCTGACCTTTCAAAGTGGCCGGAAACACTTGGCGGAGCAACTGGTCTGGGACATTGTAGATCCTCATAATAATGGTGAAGTGATTAACATGCTCTAGTGGGTCGTCGGTCCCGTCGAACGTTTCGATGCTCAGGAGCTTGAACCCATGTGGGATTGAATGGTCGAGAATTTGTAGTGCCAAAGGAGAGCCTTGGTAGAGCGGTCGGCGAACGTGAACATTTCTTCCTCCTGCTTGGCGGTATTCCTCAGCGATGACCTCTCGGATCTCTTCTCGAGTAAATCTTTCAAGTGTTGGAAGGTGGGCGTTATTGACCTGGTTGCGTCGATGGTGGTCTGCTCCAGCCTCTCTCTGGGCCGGGGGAGCGGAATTGGCGGCCTCGGAGTATTCCTCGGGTCCCTCTTGTATTGAAGGAACTTCCTGGGTTCGGCGGTGATTCAGCTATTGCGGAAAATTTACTGGTGCTGGTGGTTCCACCGGTGCGGGAGGTGCGCCCAGGTTCCGGAGCAAGGTGAGCATTTCCGCTTGCTGTTCTTCCATCTGACGAACAAGCCCCTCCAAGGCGGTAACGGGGGCAAAGGCTGCCTCAGTAATTAGCGACACGTCTACCAAAGAGTGGGAGCGTGTTGGCTCGACGTGTCTGCCTAGGGCGGACCCTTTAGTGGTGCGAGTGCTTCTCTTGGCCATTGGAACAGGACTCGGAAGCGGTTGAGCTGGTGATCTAATTCTTCTTGAAGGATGTTGGGAATTGGGTTCCCACAGACGGCGCCAAACTATTGCTGGCTAACTCGATGCCCCGGTCGGACCAGATTCAATTGGGCCGCCTTAGCTTGCGGAGCGGTCGAGCGCGCACACAGTAAGAGAAAAGGGGAGATTGACTCAAGATATGATGACGTGGAAAAACCTCTAAATTGGGTAAAAAGCCACGTGACCGGGTCTGTGCCGGTCAAAATCCACTAGCTGCTTGCGGTTACAGGGCGTTCGGTGAATCGGGGAGACAGACCGCTCCCGTTACAATATGAGGTGAGAGAAGAGGACTGTAGCTCCCCGCGTGCAACAGGATGCTTCGCGGGAGCGCTTTGAGTACTAGAATTTGAGTGACGGCACTGAAGCTCTGTAACTTGGGTTGCGGGTTTGCCGCGCGTCTACTTGCAAGGATCATCTTCTTCCTCTTCTGCTCGCGCAGGGACCTGGGCGTTCTCCGACTGGTGGTGCTCTGGTGGTTCGCGGTGGCTCGTGGTGGCTCGAGGTGGCTGAAGGATGACTTGAGGGAGGAGTTCGATAGATCATGCATTATAAATGATGGTGTAACCCATCAGGTGAAGGAGGCGTCATGCGGAAAAACCTAAACCCTAACATCACGATAGCTGAAAGAGGGGGAGACTAGTTTGCCCGAATCAGTTTTTAGGGAAATGAAATGAATAAATTTTATTTAGAATTTTAGTTTGTACATATCCTATTTCAGCGTGCACATAAGGACGAAAATTTTTTTGGTATGTGTAGCGTTCCCTGTGCTAGGAGCGCGTTTAAATAGCGCTTTCAAAAATGCGGGGCCCACTTCATTTTCGGGTTTCTCTCTTCTTCCCTAACATAACCTAGGCGATTTCCGGCGATCGAAGTGGAAAATCGCCGGGCCAGTCGAGGCGGACTCCAGCAGATTTCCCTCAGATTTTGTGGGGCGAACTCCGGCGAGTCCTACATTTTACTGTAGACGTCGTCTTTAAACAGCTATTCCTCTCTGCGCGATCGCAATCTCTGGCAGCTTTCCAGGCACATTTCTCGCTGAAGGAGCGCTTGAGAAGAAGCATGTATGATTATTTTTCCAGCGATCTTTTGCAATCTCTTTTCATATGTTGAACTATTTTTCAGAACTGTATTTCAAGTGAATGTTTGTGCAACTGTACTTCAAATGATTGTTTGTGCAACTCTATTTCAAGTGATTGTCATTCCAACTGTATTTCAAGTGATTGTCATTACAACTGTATATAGAACTATATGTCAGGTATAATATACGTCTGTATTTGCATATAGTATAATATACAACTGTATTTCAGATATAATATACAACTGTATTTGCATATAGTGTAATGTACAACTGTATTTCAGATATAATATGCAACTGTATTTCATATAGTGTAATGTATAACTATATTTCAGGTATAATATACAACTGTATTTGCATATAGTGTAATGTACAAGTGTATGTCAGATATAATATACAATTGTATTTTGTTATATTGTAATGTACAACTGTATTTCAGGTATAATAAAAGACTATAAGCTTGGCTTCTTCTATTGTCCATGGAGAAAGGGAATAATAGTGGTCAAATGGAGGAAGAAATTGGTGTAAATATTTCTTTGTCCTTCCTTCTTGACTTGAGAAAGAGAGTCTTTCTTTCATGATCGATTTGAGAAAGTGGTTAATGTATTTTTTTAACATGCAGATCAAAAAAGAAAATCTATGTTTTCCTATTGTCCATTCGGAGGAAGATGCATATGCTTTGTATTGTCAGTACGCTCACAAAACCGGTTTCAGTGTTCGTAGGCAACATATTATTTATTACACACACACCAGAATTATCAAAGTCCGTGAATACAGTTGCTCAAAGGCAGGAAAGAAACACACAAAACCGTCACCGATTAAATATCGCAAATTAGATACTCGGACTGGTTGTCTTGCATGTTGTCATTTTAAAACGGATACAGATGGTAAGAACTGGACGGTTGCAAAGTTTGTGGAGGAGCGCAATCATCCCCTTGCATCTGAGAAAGAACAGCATTTGTTGAGGTCACATCGAAAGGTATCGGATATGCAGGGCAATCTATTAAAAAATATGTCAGAGGCTGGTATAAAAACAGTGCATGCGTACAATTTTCTCTCCGAAGAAGTTGGAGGTGTTCAAAACGTCGGTTTCACCAAGACTGATGCCTATAATTATGTGCAACGCGGTAAAAAAACTTTGATTGAAAGTGGTGATTCGACTAGTTTATTGAAGATACTACAAGCAAGACAACTTGAGGATAATATGTTCTCATATGAAGTCCAGACAGATGAACAAAATAGGTTGACCGGGTTTTTTTGGATTGATGGGCGTGGTAAGATTGATTATGATTGTTTCGCTGATGTTATTATTTTTGACACCACTTACAGATTAAATAAATATAATTTGGCGTGTGCTGTATTTATTGGTGTGAACAATCATTGGCAAAGTGTTTGTGTTGGTTGCACTTTCATTGCAGAAGAAACCATTGATTCTTTTTGCTGGGTTTTTGAAACATTTCTTAAGTTCGTTGGTGGTAAACAACCTACAACAATTTTTACTGACCAAGATCAAGCTATGGCGGTTGCAATTGAGCGTGTTCTCACCACCAGCCGACATCGATTATGCCAATGGCACATCTCAAAGAAAGCTCCTTCTAAAGTCCATTGCTTCAACCACGATAAAGGTGTTCGAGGTTTATTCCACCAATGCATGAGCAAGTGTGACTGTGAGTATGAGTTTGATCATTATTGGAATGAAATGATGTTGAAAGGAAGTTTACATGACAACAAATGGTTGCGAGACCTATACGCAGTTAGGTGGAAGTGGTCAACTGCGTATAACAAGGATGTGTTGGATCTTGGCATTTTGTCGACACAACGGAGCGAATCGGCAAATCATGGATTGCATGGTTGTTCCAAGGCAACCAGCTCTATTGTAGAGTGTTTCATTGGGTTGGAGAAACTAGTTTCAACATGGCGGAGAGCTGAGTTTGACGAAGATTTTAAGTGCACGCAGGGTACTCTCGACTTAAAATATAAAGGTTCCATACTACTGAAGCAGGCTTCGAAGGTTTACACAAGGAAAATGTTTTCTATCTTTGAGAAATCATTCATGGAGGGGGCTGTTGGAGTTAGTATAGTCGATGAGACGAAATACATGGATAATAGTATTTCATATGTGACCTCGCAATGTGATGAAAGTGTTGACGGTAAAAGATGGTTTGTAAACTTCAATGTTATTACCGGCGAAGCTACATGTTCTTGTCAATGCTTTGAAACAAAAGGTATTCTATGCAAACATGTTTTGCGAATATTCATTCATAGAAATATAAAGCATGTTCCCGACCAATATTTTCTCAAGCGATTCAGTTTGCATGCTAAGAAAGGTATCTACCTTCCATACTCATCTTCAATGGCCCAATCCGATTCAAATGTGGTTTTCAGGAACCATTTAATGAGATTTACATATGATTTAGCCTTACAAATTGAGAGCTGCCAACCGGCAAAGGAACTTGTTATGACATCCATGAATGATTTGGCACAAAAGGTTCAGTCTATGGTCGTTGGGGTTGGGGGTGTCAAACATAATGGGAAAGAGGCAACGTTATTAAGGGACCCGCCAAAAAAGCGACCAAAAGGGGTTTCGAACGCACGAATAAAAGGACATTGGGAGAAGAACACTAGAGCATCAAGTACTTCTTTTTATCTTAATATTTTCGAAACCAAGTTCATTACTGCATGTATAACGATACTTGTTCTTCCAATGTAGGAAATCAACAAGGTGACCTGAAGAGCAAAGCAATCCCTATGAATGATAATACTTCCAAATCAAAGATCTACAACTTCTTCGGTTCTCCAGAACCTGTGCACCAGTCAACCCCACCGGCCACTCCTGCAGATATTGATTCTCAAGAGAACTTTGACTTAGATTTGTCTTTTAATTTTTGTAGTATCCCAGATGTTTTCAAACCTTAAAGTGAATCACCTTATTTATGTATTTATTGTTTCCGGTTAAAATTTGAAAAAAAAAACACATATTGCATTGAAATATGCACACCACATTCTCCAGATTCATATTACTTGAAGTATCTATAAGAAAACATAACAATTAGTTATGATAAACCAGCCGCCTCCATTTGCCGCAACACAGGAACGGTTATGGTACTCAATTGTCAATATTATTTGCAACATACATTCATTCATTCATAGCAACTAGTTATGAGAAACTACAGCCAAAAAATGGAGAATCAAGCACTGATGTTAGTATTAATTATGTTTGAAAAAGCCCGAAGAATATCCGCTGTGATTTCTGCACGAAATTGCGGCATCTCTTTACACCAATTCTTTTTTTCTTGCCATGAAATAGTCTCGGCCGACAACGCCTCTTCCATGAATTTCATGACGAACACGCCGCAGTCGTCCCCATTATCTTGTTGCGGCAAATTGGGAACCTCGTTAATAGGCCACATGATAATATCTGCTGGCAACGCTTCACTAACCTCCTCGTATAAAGTCTTAACCTACATGACCAGTAATTGTCAGAAAAAACATTATTTTTTTGGCCTTCAATTGTCGTATGAGTGTGTACTAGTGTGAAATTGTACCAAGTCAGGAAGGTTGGAACGATGACGACCACTTTTAAAGGAGTCGTAGAAATCCCAACATTGTTCCTTTTGGCGACACACTAGTAGTGTCCAATGGCTTGACACATGACATGGCATAAGCACGACATCAGAAGCCGTGACACTTGCCAATGTTATATGGCTCAATAGGATCTTGCTATTTGCCACCTTGTTACTCTTATAATACTGCACAATGAGGTGACAAACATTAATAATTTCAGACTTAAACATAAAATAAGTGCATTACAAAAGAGGGACAAAATGAAGAACGTACTGCATGTTTTGGCGAAACATATAAAAAGGACTTCATTCCATCAGATGACCTACTCTGCTTCGAACCAAGGAAGACAGCGTATGCATCGATGTGAGCGTCCGTTATCCAAGCCGTCCCCAATAAATCATCCACATCCCCTCGAGTCATCACAATGTTACCACTCGAGAAAATAACATCGGACCTGTAGTAATAGTTAAAATCAGTATGAGATGGATAAGCAACTATATGTACGAAAATACGTATATGATAAGAAATAATTACCTGTCCTTGAATTCACTAAGGACGAAATCAATGTTACCTCGAATTTGAGGGTTTATATGTGGTTTACCGGGGTAGGTAGGAACCATTTTAAGACCCTTCTTACGCCTATATGCAATTTTTTTGACTCGAACAGAAGATGATTCTTTGGCTGGGCTTTGAAGTGTAATGATCTGGGGTGTGGATGATGTGGGTGCTGTGGGTGATGTGGATGATGTGGGTGAGACATTTTTCTGGGGTTTGGATGATGTGGGTGATGTCGGTGATGGTGCATGGCGATGGAATTGAGACATCCCATCTTGCAACTTTTTAAACCAGGTTTCACAGAATTTTTTCATGGAGACTTCCACTTTAACAACTTCTTCCCGTATATAAACTCGAAGTCGAGATTCCATTGAGTTCCAATCTTCCCCTGTATTTTCTCTTTTCACCTTCTTCTTCTCCTTTTCCATCATCATAAGCAATCTACCTTCACTCTTAGCAGCAATCTTTTTCCTCGCCTCCTCGAACTTCTTTTTCTCCTTCTCATTCTCGATATCCTCGAAATCAGACTCCACCTCAAACTTTACCTTCTTCACCCCCTTCCCTTTCTCTTACTTGGCTTCATATCTTCAAAATCAGAATCCACCGCCTCCGGTCCTAGCAACCTCTTCTCATCATCCTCCAGACTTCCAAACTTGTATCTAACCTATAAGATATAACAAAATGTCTTAGAGTTACATAGCAACCAAACTTGGTATTAATTAAAAAGTTAATTAATAATACCTGCTTGGGTTTCTTAAGCTCACTCGGCAAATCCAAACAAAACTTTGCAGTATATCTCATTTTGTCCGACCACCGACAAATTCGAGGCCGAGCCAGGAAATGTACTACTCTTTGAACATTGGTGTGCTCAAAAAACCACACCTACAAAAATACATGTTAGTTTGAATAAGTGATAAATCAGTAACCAAATTGTAAACACATTTCTTACCAACACAACTATCGAGCAGCCTTCAAAGTAGCCTAAGCAGGTGTCAGCATCTCGAACTGCATTGGCCCGACTCAGACAATCGAGCTGTGAATGCAAGAATGCATGAATGGCCTTAGGCCAATTGTACTTTCTCAATGCACCTATACCATCATCCAGCAAACCCAGACACGCCGGAATCTTCAGAGTTTTCATCGGGAAGAAAAACACAATCAACAAATACCTAATGAGTACATTTACTCGCCTTTGCTCGAGCTCGAGGGACCATTCTTCATTCACAAGAAGGCGCATTTCGTTGATCAAGTCCCTGTGAGATAACTCCAAATAGGGGAGTCTAGAAAAAGGAAAGTCTAGACCACGGTTTGGTAACCCCAAAATCATGGCCACTTCATTAACTGTTAGTTTGAGGTAGTGATTTCCTAAAAGGAAACACCCCTTGTCCCTTCTGTATAGCTTCACCAGGACATATAAGAGCGGGATGTTTTGCGGCAATGCCGGAATGGAGAATAAAGGTAAAACGTTTGTTTCCCTTAGAATAACCTTCGATTCCTCGGAAATGACCTCGAGGAGAGGACGAGCATTCGCCACAAATGTTGAGACCGCACACCGACTGCTCAAATATTTGCTGCCAGGCATCTGAATAAGCAAATACAGTCGAACATTAGACTATATGCAAATACAGTCATGTACTACACATGCAATACAGTCGTCTATAACATTATATGCAAATACAATCATATATTACACTTGGAATACAGTTGTATTTCACACTATATGTCAATACAATCTTCCAATATACCTGGAACACAGTATTACACATGCAATACAGTCGTCTATAACATTATATGAAAATACAGTCATATATTACACTTGGAATACAGTTGTATTTCACACTATATGCCAATACAGTCTTACAATATACCTGGAACACAGTATTACACATGCAATACAGTCGCCTTTAACATTATATGAAAATACAGTCATATATTACACTTGGAATACAGTTGTATTTCACACTATATGCCAATACAGTCTTGCAATATACCTGAAATACAGTTGTATATAACACTATATGCAAATACAGTCATGTATTACACATGCAATACAGTCGTCTATAACATTATATGCAAATACAGTCATATATTACACTTGGAATACAGTTGTATTTCACACTATATGCCAATACAGTCTTACAATAAACCTGGAATACAGTTGTATATAACACTATATGCAAATACAGTCCTATATTACACTTGGAATACAGTTGTATTTCACACTATATGCCAATACAGTCTTACAAGAAACCTGGAATACAGTTGTATATAACACTATATGCAAATACATTCATGTATTACACATGCAATACAGTTGTCTATAACATTATACGCAAATACAGTCCTATATTACACCGAGATGGGAATGAGGGCATCGCCTTTGGAAAAAAATCGTACCTGGTTCTTCTCAATCTGTCGACCGGAGTTCGCCTCGTGAGTTCGCCGTCCGTGACGCCTACATTAACCGGTACTTTTTCACGGAGTTCGCCTCCTAAGCAATATGCCGGAAATCTGCATAAGGAGGAAGAAATCTGCCAAGAAGTCGCCAGAAATCGCCGGAAATCGCCTAGGTTATGTTAGGGAAGAAGAGAGAAACCCGAAAATGAAGTGGGCCCCGCATTTTTGAAAGCGCTATTTAAACGCGCTCCTAGCACAGAGAACGCTACACATACCAAAAAATTTTCCCATAAGGACCGTCAAAATAAAAATAATTGTAAGGCCGAATGAAAAACAAATCCATATTGACCGACTCCCTTGAAAATTGAGCCATTATTATTAAAGGGGAGGTATTTAATGATGCCCGGACAGTAGGAGAGATCGATTTTGTAATCGATCAGCTACATTGCCGGTACTGTTCACGGTCCTGTTCCTCTACAACCCCGCCGATCCAGCCGATCCAGCCGATCCAGCCGATCAAATCTCCTCAACAGCGACAACCAGAGCCGCCCAGCCGCTTCCCTGCTCTCCTCATCGTCCCGGCGCCTCCACCGCATACTGTCCTCCACCCAAGTTCCGGCCTTCGCTCATCAACCGGACGCCGTCTACCCCGCCATCCCTTCCGGCGTCCATCGACAAGCTTCACCACCAGCACGTTCAACTTCCTTGTTCTTTTGGCGAGCTCCTACTCCGCTGGTTGACGACGACAACAGCTCCCCTCCTCTTCCGTCAATCGATGGAGCCGGTGGAGTTGGGATTGACCGTGCCGGTTCTGGAATTGGGTTGACAACACCTGTGGATGTGGGACGGTCCAATCCCCTGCTTACTCTTGCTACTCTGTATTAAATTAAATTTAAGCATTTCAATTAAATAATTATATACGTGCCTCAAACATTCAACTCAAACATTCAACTACCTTTATTATCCTCTTTTTCCATAAATTGTTATGTGGTTTACTTGTGGAATTCAATTCATTAAACAGTTCAAGAGTTTTCTCTCAACTATCAATTAATGTTTTTTTCGCAAAATTCGAATGTTGCGAGTGATTTCACGCCCGAAACCTCGAATTTGACCACTCAGCCTCTACTTTTAAACTAAAAATAAAATCATTTTCAAACTCCTAAATATTATTTCATAACAAATATATTATTTATTTTAAACAATATTTAATTTGAAAATCCCCATCCGGGTTTACATCAGATACTGAGACAATGGAGGATCTTGGAATCCTAGCTAAGGAAGCTGCACTCCGGGAGGTCGCAAAGTTGCTTCTGCTGCCAGAGTCGCTTGCATCCATTCCCTCGATCAAAGCTGATTACATCTCTAGGAAACAGGTTAGGTGTTAATTTCTTATACCTTCTATGCTAAGGTAAAATATTATTGATTAGTAGACTGTTTTCTATCACTCTTTTTCCGAATGAAGCGGATTTCTATAAGATATGAGTAGTGTTCCATGGTATTTTGTTCTCAGTTTAGGGATTACCGGTTAAATGTAATTGGGTACAATTTTCCGGATAGTTTGTGAGGAAAAAAGTTGAGTTGCTATTAAATTTCCCAATGAATCCTCATATGTTGATTTTTGTTGTTGATGTTGCTGATGCTATCTTTTCTGGATTATTGGTGAAATGATAGTACCTTGGGTGCTGACTTGTATTTTTCTTCTGATGTAGAAACCATTTTTTAAAGCTCTTTTAAATACTCCTGAGTCACCTTTGGACATACCCTAATACCAATCCCGAATATTTTCGCAAGTTACTCTTTATTATAGAATACAAGCTGCTAAAATCAATCTCACAAAAATTGTATTTCCATTTTATATTTTTCCCACCAACTTCTCTACTATGAATTGGAGCACATAAGCTTAGAATGAAACATTATCATCTTTGCTTGCGTCATCAAAAATAAATATATTTGTTGTCGAGGTAGAAGTTGAACCAGTCATACTAATAGGAGATTGTGATTGAGATATTACTGCTGTAATAAGAAAAAGACGAAAAAAATAATATGATAAACATTCATCACTAATTTATTATCCAGGGAATGTAATTATATGATGGTTACTGCAGGAAACATAGAGCAAACTGGCTACAAAATATTAGGAGCTGTATTTGAAATAAAATATCAAAAGAAATCTAAATCTGGACAGAGGAAGAAGAAGACCTAAAACAACGGTATCAGAGCGTATGGTACATGTGCCCATACCAGAAACGTACCCGACACGGGTACATACCTAATTAAACCGTATCCGTGCTTTGTAGGCCATAAGTCTACCAAATTTCCAGCTTTCCAAATATATAAAAAATCTCTGTATATTTTTAGATTCTTCAGTGTACATATTTTGTGAAGACAATCAAGGTTGTAGATGTCGGATATCGGGGACATGTCAGTTTTGATTTTTCATGTCGGTTTTAATATGTCGGAGGATATATCGTGGATATTTCATATATCGGATTTTAATATTTAATTATTTATATGAGTAATCATTTATAAATTTAATCCTTTTTTAATTTATATATATTAATATATTGATTATTTGATATTTATTGAACTCCTAAATTTATGATACTAATATAAACACTTTATGTTGCACTGGTAATAACGCTATAACACGTAAAATAAAACATGAGGAAATAAAATATTGGGAAGTTGTTGATGATAACGAAAGATAAGAAATATTTAGTCCATAATTCAAAGATCATGCATAATTAAAGTCGATGAGGGACTTGAACAAGAAAGAAAGTCAGAGGAAGGAAAAAATAAACTAAATAATAAAATAATTTTGGTCTATTGTCTATTAGATCATAGACACTAATTAAAATAAATTGAAAAAAATCAGTTGATAAAATGTCGGAATATATCGGCCGATATATCGGCGAATATATCGGCCGATATATCGGCGAATATATCGGTTAATAATAGACATATCGGAGGATATATTGCAAAATGATATTTTGAAAAAAAAAATCGAAAACATGTCGTTTTGTTCATGAAACCTTTATGTTGGCCGATGTATCGGTCATGTCGTAGACTATCGACAACAGTGAAGACAATATATACATGCATGGTTCTATTAATGCCTCACAATGCAAGATGTGCATAGTAGTGCAATGTAGAAATTCTTCTTTTTCCATATTAAGATTCTCCTTGTTGCATTACAAAAGCATGGTTCCTTTTATTTAGAGTTCAGATTTTATTGTGCTTATGTATGATAATAAGATATTTCATTTGTGCTACATCTAAGTGACATATTCCTATGAGTGTTGTCTACTTCCTTCATTGACCTCTTTCTCTTTTTCAGGCAAATGATGCACAACTTAGCTCAATGGTTGCTGAGCAGGTTAGTTTAGTTTTTTTTAATTTGAAAAATTCCTTTGTTTTCATGTCTTTATGAAATACTTTTATGATCAATGAATAGTATGCATCTTTTTTTGTTTACCATAGCAAGGAAATCCTATACATGGTAAAAAGTTGGCACCTCCTTTTTCTTAAGATTTGTATTTACACTAAAATGTTTGATGTACCATAATCTATTCAACAGATTGAGCAAGCTCATGCTGGTATAGATGCTCTTGCTTTATCTCAAAAAGCGATAAACGAGCTACGAGAAAACTTTCTGTCCATCCAGAAGTATGTTTTCATCGGATAAATATTCTGCCTTCACAGTTCATATGAGATCAGGAACATGATATTTCTGCAATCTCAATTTTCTCAGCTTGACCTCTCATAGTTACTCTGAATCTGGGTATAATTGTTTCCCAGGTTGTGCCAGGAATGTCAAACACTTATCGAAAATCATGATAAGATAAAGCTTCTTAGCAATGCAAGAAACAATTTGAACACCACTCTAAAGGTTTGATACTGCTAGCTGTTTTCATCCTTATGATTCATTGTCTCCACAAACACATTTTCTTAATGTAGATGACATTTCATATTTCTATACAATTTCCTCTTTAATCATCAGAAATCAGGATTTGTTACTATAGAACGTAAACTCAAGGATTTACTTTATATATTTCCTGTAATCTTTACATGTTATATGGAGAAGTTGAAGAAGTATCAACAAAATTTTCACGTGTCTTGTGCTGTTTACTCTTTTCTTATAGGATGTGGAAGGAATGATGTCCATTTCTGTTGAAGCAGCTGCTGCTCGTGATTCCCTGCATGATGACAGAGAGCTTATTCACACATATGAGGTATACCTTTTTTGTCCCATAAGTACTATAAATTTATGATACATCATGGAATTATTAACTTACATGCCATTCCTTTTCTTTTGAGAATTGTTTTGTATTTATGTGTATTATGGTATTTCAATTAACAACTGGCCATGTTTTGGGTTTACTGGACTAGAGGCTAACAACACTTGATGGTAAGAGGCGTTTTGCATTAGCTGCTGCAGAATCTCACAAGGACGAAGTTGGAAGGCTAAGGTCAGAATAATCCATTATAGGTCATTTCCTCAATTAAACTTGTCCTTTTTGAATCCATTTTGGCAGATAAAAACTCCACTGTAGAAATTTGTGTATTTGCTAAATCTCCATGTTGGAGCTAAAGGACAATCTTCATTTTTGGTTTCATTTCCCACCAAATTGCGGGTACTCCATTTTTCATTGGAGATCCGTTTTACACCGGAGCCACCGGCAACAGTGTCCCAGATGGAGCCTAAGACAGCCAAAGTTTTATTGATGCTATGGCTTACCTGAGTTCTGTTGGCTAAATATCTTGACTAACATTTTACCATTACTAGGAAGCAGAAAGATACAAAACTACAGATCTGTCTGACGTTTGACAACAAATTTAAATATGAATTCATCCCTCATCAATACTCCTCTCAATGGTCAAATAATATAGTTAATTGCAGTATATCTATTAAGCTAGGGCAGTTTTGGTTGTGGTTGATTTTTTTTACCATGAATTTAGTTGATTTTATTTTCAATCCAAATTAGAAAATTAATTTCTTTTAGATGTGTTGAATTGATTAATTCCATTATGCACTAAGCAAGAGTAAATACTCCTTTATATATAAGAGTGGTGGGCTACAAGAGAAAGGGGAAAAATATAAATTCAACTTAGTATTAACACTAAATGCTAATAATCCTCTTTAAATTGGACGTGTAATATTTATCATGAAAACAATAACAAGATATGGATCTTCGGTCATCAACTGATCCAGTCCAATTTGCATCCATGTAAACTTTAATTTTTAGTTCATCATTGGGTGACAACAAGATACTGCTTCCCGGGGAGGTCCCGAGGTATCTTAGGATTCAGTGGGCAACATCCAAGTAGCGAGTCAGTAGTGAATGCGTGTGTTTGCTAAGAACTCATACCACATACGAGATATATGTGCGCATGTGACAAAAATAAGTTTTCTCACCAACCTCTGAAATCTGGTGATGTTCTCAACAACTTCTTCATCATCCCTTCTTAATCAGTGGTTGACTTCAATTGGGATATCATTAAGTTTACACCCACTTATCCCTAATGTCTCAAGAAAATCAAGGATATTTCCTCTTTGTGTTGAAGATCTCATATCTAGATCTGGCGACTTCAATGCACAAGAAGTACTTGAGATTCGTTTGGTTATTCACCTCAAATTTTCTTGCCAGTCTTTCCTTCAAAATTTGGATTTATTCGTATCATCCCTTGTTATAATAACATCCCACATAGATGATGAGAGTAGTCAATTTACTTGACCTATGCTTGATGATCAAAGGATGATCAACATTGCTTTGCGTATGACCAATTGACATCATAGCCCTGTGAAGTCTCTCAAACTAGACCCCAGGAGACTGTCTATGACAATATAAAGGCTTATTCAACCTGCATAGTGTTGTGGTCCCGCAATCGTTCGCGTATATTGCCGACGCGATCGTGCGACCCTTACCTAGTTTCTATTTTTAATTACATGCTTTTTGATCCTCCGTGTGTAAGTCCAAAGAGGGGGCATTTTTGGGAAACATTTGTGACTCTTATTGACGCAGGAGGAATCTATAGGCTGCGGATTAACGGTGAACTAACCCTACATGTTATGCAAAGCTCGACGGATTAAATCAAAATTCAGCAAAAATAATAAAATCACACGCATTTAATTCAAACAAGGTAGAATAATTTATTAGGGCAAAAAAGACTTGGGCTTTCCTCCGCGTGGAGGGCCAAAGCACGAGCGCCCGACGAACCGATCCTTCCTGCAATTAGAGCTTTCTCGAGAGCAAATAACATAATAAACTAGATTTCCAAGCGAACACATAATATCCAAACCATAATAATGTTTACAGCCGAATAAATCAATACAAAACACATTACGAATGTTAGAGCTGCTGCAAATAAAAAGATCTGAACGTTGGAGGGCTCAAAGAGGGAATCCGGTGGTTGGTGGACTGGATCAGATAAGGGGACATGTGGTTTGGGATTAGGAGGGTTGGATTGGTTGGGAGGGTTGGTTGGGGATTCGGAGGATCCACAGGATGGTGGGTGATGACAGCAAAGGGGAAGAGGCGGGACGACTGGATCTGGCTGAAAACGGCCAGATCTGGACTGTTTTGGGGCTGAAAATAGCCAAGCAGGCTGTTTGGGGTGGTGACAGTGAAAGGGGAGGGCTGCAGGCTGTGGGGAATGCGACGACAAGGCTGGAACAGGGAGGGGAGGGGCTGCTGGCCGGATCTAGGCAGAAAAGTGGCCTACGGCCTGCTGTGGAGGAGCGACGACCAGGGGCTGAGGGGGTGGTGGGTTTGAAGGAGGTGCGGATGGAGGGGGTTTCTGGACAATGGTAGTGGCTGTACAAATGGGAAGACGGATGGGGGGCTGCTGTTTGCAGGAGCTGGACAACACAAATGGAAAGGTGGAGGGTGGGGGAGGAGGAAAAAAAATCAAAAGATACATGGCTTACCCAAGGAGTCGTCACCTAGGGGTTCCACAGAGTCAACACCGCGAAGAGATCACCAAAAATGAGGAAGAGGACTCTCCAAATTTCAGCAATGAGACATGACGACAGTCCTAACAATCTATTTATAATAAAGTGAAATTAGGGCACCCAAAATCAACGACTATGATTGACCGTTGGTTTCAGGGCCAAAACTACGTGAAATATAAACCAAAAAACACAAAGGTATATATGAAATTGATTCGCACCGCAAATTCGAACGCATCCACGGAGTCTGATTGTCGATCCGAGTATGCTATATATGGTAAGTCATCACACCACATCACTCTCCCCGTCTTGAAAGAATTCATCTCCCGATGAATAGGGGTCAGAATTCTATCGAAGAATGCCGGGCAAGACTCGATGAGGTCCACCAGAGGTCGTCCAATTGTTGCCGATGGAAGAGTGGCCTCACTAATCAACTCCCCGGACTGAAATGCTTACATCTCCGATGAATGAAGACAATCATACTCTAAGTTATCAAAGGCGCAAGGTGCACCGAGGCGCAAAGAGCCCCTGAAGCTTAGGCGCAAGGCGCAAGGCGCAGGCGACCGCCTGAGGCACGTGAGGCGCAAAAATAGGGGAAAAAGGAAATTGTGCGAATTGGGCACCAAATTCGCTGAAATTGTGCGAATTGGGCGCCCAATTCGCTGAAATTGAGCGAATTCAGAGAATTTCAGCGAATTGGGAGCCCAATTCGCTCAATTTCAGCGAATTGGGCGCCCAATTCGCTCAATTTCAGCGAATTGGGCGCCGAATTCGCTCAATTTCAGCGAATTGGGCGCCGAATTCGCTCAATTTCAGCGAATTGGGCGCCGAATTCACTCAATTTCAGCAAATTGGGCGCCGAATTCACTCAATTTCAGCAAATTGGGCACCCAAGTGCGCCTAGGGGGTGCCTCGGGTGTGTCTAAGATTATGTTTTTGCCCATATCAAATTTTTTTTTTAAAAAAAATACCTTGAAAGGCCCGGACGCGCCTAGCCTGGGCGCGCCTGAGGTGCGCCTGGGGCACATCGCCCTCCTCAGCTATGCTGAGGCGCGACAGACTGTGCCTGGTGCGCCCGGCGCCTCAGGCGCACCTAGGCGCGCGCCTTGACAACTATGGTCGTACTGAAGTCGAAGTGCAGAGGCGAATCGATCAAGCTCTGCCGGTAGCATCTAGGCGTCATTGGTGAAGGGTTGTCTACGCCAGCGAACCAGGTAGATCCACCCAAGGCTGTATGTAGAGGGACGACCTCATGCACAATGATCTCAATGGTATGCTTATCTCTCAACACACTAATAGAAGGATCCGGTGGGATCTGAGGTGTCAATGGTGAAGTCGTTGGGGACAGCATCCCGGGTAAGTGGGGTTAGAGGTGGGCTGAGCACGGGGCAATGAATGTGGTGGTAAAGGCTCGGGGGTAGACTGAGTGGTGGGTAGTAAAAATGGTGGTAAAGACTCGGGAGGGCCGCCAAGATGCGAACCCAAATACTCGTGAGTTGCAAAGTAGGGCGTCATGTCCTCGACATTGAACACAGTATGGGTATCCATGCTCGCAGGGATGTCCAACTCATAAGCATTTGTCCCGATGCCCCTCAGGACTAAGTAGGGACCCATTTGCCGAACACTCAAACTTTTAGCAAGCCTCGCACAGAGCCTCACAACACAGATTCTCACCATCACTTGCTTGCCTTCATGAAGTACCTGCAATTGCCATTGAACATCCGCATGTGATTTACGAAATTTATTACCAATATGAATTATTCGTCGGATCAACTCATGACACACATGCAAACGATGAACACACATCACAACAAACTCATGCAAATGATGACGAAACGACTCAACAGACTCATGCAAATGAAACATGACAGATACTACATACCTGTTACAGAAAAATCTAATAATGACCGGGATGTCTCTAAAATATGGTAGCGTATCAGGGGGCTCTCTTAGTGGAGTGTAGAAAAACTCATCCCATGTGTGCCGAGTGCTCAGGTAACCACGCGGGACATCTACACTCAAGGGCGAGCTCATAAAGAGCCAAATGTCTCTCATGGAACGTGATACATCAGGGGGCTCACCAGGAGGTGTGTACGAAAAGTCATCGTAAATGAGACGACCGCCAAAGTGAAAATCACGTACATCGACTAGAAGACATGACTCTATAGTGTGGTGATTGTCCCTGAAAGTAAAGAACTCGTCAGGTGGGTTCAGCAAGTGGTGCGTCTTAAAACTCATCGAGAGTGTGATGCGTCGGCAGGTGGTTCCCTAGACACTTGATGCTCCACACAATACTCATCCTCTGGGGCAAAGCCAGGGATAATAAAATAAGAGACTCTACTAACTCGAAACTCGTAAACGAGCGGCTCACCTGAATTGCATCCTCACCAGGATGTGGTGGCTCATCAGGAGGCGCAATAGGGGGTCGTCATAGAACTCGTCACTAGGGTCATGATCCTCCATATGAGTACCCTCGTGAGGGGTATTGTTCCCGTGGGTGGATGACATAACCACTACGAGATCAACGCCAGACTCTAGGCTCTCGGTCGTGATGTGACTCAGAGCAATGATAATGAGAGGAGGACATTGACCTACACTCAAGAATGGATCCATGGGTGTGGTGGGAGTGCTAATTATCCCGATGCATGACAAAAAAAGAGGTGGGTGAGGGACACAATACTGCAGACTCAATAGGTCGCTTAGGGTCACTCTCGATCGGGGTCACAGGAGATGGCTCAGAGACAAGGGATAAATCACTCACTAGGCTAAGTACTTCACTGGGGTGAGTGCAATCCGCCTCAGGTATCACTTCTATCGTGGCTGACAGGATAATGATAAATATCATGGTGACCTCAGTATGGGAGGGGCTCGTACTGCGGAGGTCAGGATGAGAATCCCATCGACCAACTCTTGCAGATCTCAAAGACTGTTCTTAACGAAGGGCGAGCTGATAAGTCGGCTCGAGGGAATTCGAGCTATGATAAGCTACCTTAGTACGTATGCCAGACCGAAGTCCAAACTGAAATCGGGGAATGGTCATGGCTGGGTCCTCTCGGATATCACTCCTCACCACTAACTCATCAAAATGGTCCTTGTACTCAGCGAGACAGCGACAAACATGGATCCTTGCCGAAGAGAAAATAATTGGTCGAGCAAGCGACACTGATACGACGAAGGCAGATACCTCTGACATAATGTACGCTTCATGTCCCGCTAACTAGTGATGCAACGAAGATGGTCTTGCTCGCGGGTGCCCTCAATGGCTCAACGTTAGCCCAATATGCCATCGCCTTATCCAATAGTGTAAGTTTCACAAACTTGACACGACACTCACCGAATAACTCAAAATGATCGAGATAATACTCCATATCCACGATCCAATAACTGAAAGACTTGAGACACAATGAGATGTCAAAGGAAGGGACAACATTACGAAACTGACTCTCAAGATCTCTCAGAACGACAATCTTCATAATAATCATCCCTAAGGTAACCGAGTCGTGTCACAGTACGAAACTGACTCTCAAGATCTCTCAGAACGAGGATCCTCACGTGTACGGATAAGAACGACGACAATCATCATACTGATTGTCTCTAGCATAGTGTGGTCTTGTCGATGGGTCAACACGGTCTCTGAAAGTGGTGCGCTGTGACCACGAATAATCATCGTAGTGTCGCGAGGGTCTCCCTGAAGTGGATCGATGAGGTTGGGTGCAAGTGGACTTGAGACTTCTAAAGTGAGGAGTGAAAAAATTGTGACACCTAGACATAATGAAAAAAATCTATAGACTCTACGACTACATATCGAAAAGTGCGTGTAACCTACCTTTGATACCAATTGACGCAGGAGCAATCTATAGGCGGCGGATTATCGGTGACCTAACCCTACATGCTATGCAAAGCTTGATGGATTAAATCAAAATTCAACAATAAATAATAAAATCACACACAATTAATTCAAACAAGACATGATAATTTATTAGGGCAAAGAAAGCTTGAGCTTTCCTCCTCGTGGAGTGCCAAAGCACGAGCGCACGACAAACCGATCCTTCCCGTAGTTAGAGATTTCTCAAGAGCAAATAACATAATAAACTAGATTTCCAAGCGAACACATAATATCCAAACCATAACAATGTGTACAACCGAACAAACCAATACAAAACACATTATAAATGTTAGGGTTGCTGTAAATAAAAAGATCTGAACGTTAGAGTGCTCAAAGGGGGAATCCGATGGTTGGTGGACTGGATCTGGTAAGGGGAGGACTGGTTGGAGATTAGGAGGATTAGATTGGGGCGGGGGATGGTTGGAACCGGGATAAAATACCTAGATCTAGATAGATTTGGTGTTGGGTGGCTGTATCTAGAAGGATCCACAGGATGGGGGGTGATGACAACAAAGGGGAAGAGGCGGGGCGTCTGGATATGGCTGGAAACAGCCAGATCTAGACTATTTTGGGGCTGAAAACAACCAAACATGCTTTTTAGGGTGGGGACAGTGAAAGAGGAGGGCTGCGGGCTGTGGGGAAGGCGGCGACAAGGCTGGAACAGGGAGGGGAGGGGCTGCTGGCTGGATCTAGGCAGAAAAAAGACATGCAGCCTGCTATGGAGGGACAGAGGCCAGGGGCTGAGGGGGTGGTGGCTGGCGGTTTGAAGGAGGTACGGATGGAGGGGGTTTTTGGACAATGATGGTGATTGGACAAAGGGGAAAACAGATGGGGGGCTGCTGTTTGCAGGGGCTGAACACCAAAAATTGAAGGGTGGAGGGTGGGGGAGGAGGAAAAAAATCAAAAGATACAAGGCTTACCAAAGGAGTCGTCACTTAAGGGTTCTATGGTACTGGCACTTAGGGGTTTCATGAAGTCGGCACCGCAGAGAGATCACCAGAAATGAGGAAGACGACTCTCCAAATTTCAGCAATGAGAAATGACGACAACCCTATCAATCTATTTATAGTAAATTGAAATTAGGGCACTCAGAATCAACAACTATGATTGGTCGTTGGTTTCGGGGCCAAAATTACCTGAAATATAAACCGAAAAACACAAAACTATATATATATGAAATAGATTCGCAACTCGAATCCGGACGCATCTACGGAGTCTGATCGTCGATTCGGGCACGCCATATATGATAAGTCGCCACACCGCATCATTTATTAGGGTCCGGTTGGGGCCAAGATTATTATGTAATTACCTAAATCTTTATTTCTTTATATTCCACTCTAAGTATCTTGTAACCCTACCCGACGCAACCCGCTCGCGCGCAACAACGCCGCCTCCCCTCACCTTTCACCGCCCAACGTTCTCCTCTCCACCATTACGCTCTAGGGTTCCAAGAAGGGATCCGCCTCTCTCCTCCTGGACTTCCCTCTCCATCCTCCCTGCATGAGATTGCAATCTCGTGTAGAGAGGATGGAGAGGGAAGTCCCTAACGAGAGAGGATGAAGAGAGAAGTCCCAGAGGAGAGTGGTGGATCCCTTATTGGAACCCTCAGGCGCAATGGAGAGGAGAACATTTGCCGGTGCGTGGATAGGGGAGACGACGCTGTTGCGAGCGAGGGGAGGCAGATACTGTAACAGTGTACAAGCAGGTTACGAGAGAGTGAGAGAGGAATACAAAGAGAAAGAGAGATTTGGGTAAGAACTTGCATAATAATGTAGAAATGGAGAAAGCCAACCTTGTATATATGTCCACTTGATACAAATACAAGAATGAGTACATATATATAGATGAGAGAAAGAAGAGAAAAGTCCTATACACAATGTGGGACTAAAGAAGGAGAGAAAAAGCAATAATGCTATACAAATGGGCCTAATGTTTAAGTGGCTTTTCCAACACTCCCCCGCAGCTGGAGCGTGGTCATATGCACCCAGCTTGGACAACATTGGTAGAACATAGTGCTTGATAAGGCCTTTTGTGAGGATGTCGGCAACTTGATCAGTTCCTGGAACATGCTTTAATTCCAGTTTCTTCAATTGAACCTTTTCACGAACAAAGTGACAGTCAACCTCGATATGTTTTGTGGCGCTCATGAAAGACCGGATTCTTTGCGATGTGTATGGCGGCTTGACTATCACAAAATAGAACAGCAGAGGAGGGGAGTTTTTACTCCCTAGGTCAGTAAGGGAGACTTTTCAGCCATGTGAGTTCTGAACAACTGAGGCCATCGATCTGTATTCAGCCTCTGCAGAGGAACGAGCCACCACAGCTTGTTTCTTACTCTTCCAAGTAATAAGATGCCCCCAAAATACGTACAGAACCCACTAGTTGACCTTCGATCGTCCAGGGAACCGCATAGTCGGCATCAGAATAGGCAACCAATGCGGGAGCAGAGTCGGAGGTTTTTGTAAACCAGCCCTTGCCTGGAGCTCCCTTAAGGTATCGGAGAATCCGTTCAACCGCTTGGAGATGAGAAGCCGGGGGGCATGCATGAACCTACTGACACCCCAACTGCAAATGATATATCTGGCCTTGTGACTGTTAGATAGATCAACTTGCCCACCAGGCGTCGATAGTATTCCGGGTTCGGAAAAGCAAATCGTCATCCGAAGCATGAGCGCATAATTTGTGTTTGCCTCCATCGGGGTACACGCAGGCTTGCAACCAGACTGGCCAGCATCTTTGAGAAGATCGAGACAGTACTTTCGTTGGGAGAGTACCAACCCGTCCGGCCGCCGGGCGATTTCGAGACCAAGGAAGTAGCGAAGTGTCCCCAGATCTTTAGTCTGAAAAACAGTGCTCAGGTGTTGTTTGACGTCTTGAATCCCCTTTGAGTCATCCCCAGTGAGAATGATGTCGTCAACATAAACAATAGAAGAATGGTGCCAGTGGCCCGGTGTCGGGTAAAAGGGAGAAATCTGCAGAGCTCCGAGTGAACCCCATGTCCCGAACCACCTTGCTAAACTTGTCAAACCACGCCCGTGGGGACTGTTTGAGACCATAGATTGACTTTTTGAGAAGACAGACCCGAGACTCCCCCGTGGTCTCAACCCGGGCGGTTGGCGCATGTAGACAGTTTTCCTCCTGAAGGTCGCCATTCAAAAAGGCGTTCTTGATATCAAGCTGATGAAGGGGCCAGCGGCGGTGCACCGCGACGGAGAGAAGAACGCGGACAGTGTTAAGCTTGACTACCGGAGAAAAATGTTTCCTCATAGTCGAGGCCCTCCTGTTTGTGAAGCCACGGGCCACAAGACGGGCCTTCAGTCGGGCAATAGTGCCATCCGGAGCATGCTTGATGACGAAGACCCCTTTGCATCCAACAGGTTGCTGACCGGGAGGTAAGGGAACCAAGACCCAGGTCTGGTTGGCCCAAGGGCCGTCATTTCTTCGTCCATGGCAGCCCGCCAGCCAGGATGGTGAAGCGCCTCTCCTGCAAAGGAGTTAGGGACTGAAACAGAAGATAAGAGGTGCAAAGTGAAGAAGAGAGGGGAAGAGGCGATGGAGCGAGACGTAGTTCGCCATCGGATGAGCGGTGGAGACGGGAGCCGGAGCAGCAGGGAGCAGAGCACCAGAGGGCGAAGCCGACTGCAGAGGAGCCACAGAATGAGGAGAGCGACGAGATAGACCCGATAACCGGTGGTGGTGGACGGACCGGAGGCGGGAAGGAGAGGGGCTGAGGAGTGAGGAGCAGGAATGACAGGACGAACGACGGGAGCGGGATGCAGAGCGATATCCGGAGCAGGAAAGAATGGAGATCTTCACGGAAAGTTACGTCAGGCGAGACAGTAACCTTGCGGGTAGTAGGCGAATAACATACATACCCTTCTGAGTGCGGGAGTACCCGACAAAGATCTGCTTGGTGGCACGAGGGTCCAACTTGTCCGTGGAGGGACCAGGTGGTGAACTAGCAGGTACACCCAAACACCCGTGGCGGAAGGGGAAAAGGCGGAGTTGTGGGAAAGAGGAGCTGAAAGGAGTAGCATACTGGAGGACGGAAGACGGGAGGCGGTTGATGAGGAAGCAAGCCGTGGAGAGAGCGTAGTTCCAGTATGGTTTGGGGACCTGCATTTGAAGCATAAGCGAGCGAGCGACATCAAGAAGGTGACGATTCTTGCGCTCCGCGACACCATTCTGTTGTGGTGTGTACGGACAGGATGTTTGGTGAAGAATGCCGAACTCAGAGCAGAGGTGGCAAACGTATGGACTGGTGTACTCCCGCGCATTGTCAGTGCGAATAGTGCGAATAGGTGCAGAGAACTGAGTGCGAGTCTCAAGTATGAAGACCCGAAATACGCGGGGAAGTTCAAGCGATCCCGAAGGAGATATAACCAACGTTCTGCGAGAGTAATCATCAATAAAAGTAAGAAAATAACGATAGCCAGAAATACTAGTAAATTTGTACGGACCCCATATATCGGAGTGTACTAAAATAAAAGGAGCGGAGCTCCGAGTACAATGAGGGGGGAAAGAAGAACGGGGCTGTTTGCCCAAAATACATGTGTCACAACGAAAAGCAGGGAGAGTGACATCAGGAAGAGCCTTCCGGAGGACTGGAAGAGGAGCATGTCCCAGACGGCGATGCCAATCCGAAGAGGAGATAAATGCGAGTACAGTGGGAGAGTCGTCAAGAAGATAGAGCCCATTCTGCAGCCGTCCTCTACCAATGATAGTCTGCGTCTGCTGATCCTGTATGAGAAAAGAAGAAGAAGTAAATGTCACTGAGTAATTAGAATCTTAGTAAGGCGACCGACAGAGAGTAAATTGAAAGGAGAGCCCGGAACATGAAGAGCCGAGCGGAGGAGGAAGAAGAGGTGAGAGAAATATCAGCACAGCCAGATACGGGAACCGACGCCCCATTAGCAACAGTAATGTACTTCGGGTGAGGTGAAGACAAGTACTGTGGTGGCCTAACAGAGGTGATATGATGAGTGGCACCAGAATCAAGGATCCAGCGCGTGCCAGAGGATAGGCAGGCGATACCTTCATTGAGAGAGAGGCAGCAGAGGCAACCGAGGCAGCGACGGCTGAGCAAGCCATGAAGATGCTGGAGCTGAAGACGAACCTCGTCGAGCTCAGTACGAGAGGAGGGCAGAGTCGGTAGTAGCAGCAGAGACCTGTGGACGAGGAGGTCGGCCATGTTTGCGAAAGCAAGTGGCCTCAAGATGACCAACTCTACCACAGAACGAGCATTGAGGCCTAGATCGGCCACCGCGACCCCGGCCGCGAGAGTCAGAGCGGCCACCCCGGCAGAGGGGGAAGAGGCAATAAGGGAGCGGGTGCCTGTTGAACAAGGGCCGGAGAAGGAAGGCCGGGAACATCCGAGGCGGGGAGACCTTGAGAAGCTTGAGCACACGTCGGAAAAGGACGGTGTAACAGTAGAGGAGAGGATGTGAGCCCGGAACACTGTGAAGATGAGAGGGTACCCGAGCCATCATCATGGCGATACCCACAGCTTCCTTCTGGGTACGTTGGGCAGCGAGATCTAGAGTGGGAGGCTGATGGTGGATCCAAGCCTCAACCAGAGACCGGGCTTGAGCAACAAAGGACGTCAAGTCGGTTGCGCCACTGCTGTCAAGGGCCTGGAGAGCGGTGATGATATCATAGAGATGGTGGAGACTATCTTTGCCAGAATAGAGGGTGTGGAGCTCGTCCCACATGCCTTTGGCCGTCTCATGATACATGGCCAGCGATAAGATTCTCCATCGAGAGAGTTGAGGAGCCAAGTCTGCACACGCCCATCATTGCGTAACCACTCCTCAGTAGGGACACCAATAACGGTCTGGGTCAGATGATGAAGGAAGCCCTTTGACTGAAGGACACGGCGAACTGAGTGTGCCCATTCCACAAAGTTCTTCTTGCCAGTGAGCGAAATAGTATGATCCGGAGCTCGTCGCGGACTTCCTGTATAGAGGGCGGGCGTTCAGGAGGAACTGCCGTACAACGGAGTCTGCAGAGGTAGACATGGAGACCGCAGCGAGCTCAAGGAGGCCGCAGCGAGCTGGAGGGACCGCAGCGGGCTGGAGGCAGCCGCGGAGAGAAGCAGACAGCGACTGGGAGAGGTCGCGGCGACCTGGATGAAGGTCGCGGCGAGCTGGAAGTCGTCGCTGCGGTCTGGGTCAGGTCGCGGCGGTCTGGGTCAGGCCGCGGCGGTCTGGGTCAGGCCGCGGCGGACGGGAGAGCTGAGAAGAGAAGCCGGGGCTGACTGGCGAGCAGGCGGGCTGGCTGGCGGGCGACTGGCGAGCTGCGAGCTGGCGACAAGCGAGTTGGCGAGCTGGCGAGCCGAAGAGAACCAAGAGGAGGAGGCGAGCTGGCGAGCTGGCGAGCTGGCGAGCTGGCGAGCTGGCGAGCTGGCGATCTGGCGAACTGGCGAACTGGCGAGCTGAAGAAGACCAAGAAGTCCAGAGGAGGAGGCGAGCTGGCGAGCTGGCGAGCTGGCAGCTGAAGAAGACCGAGAGAGGAGGCGAGCTGGCGACTGAAGGAGAGCAAGGAGAAAAGCGAAGGCAGAGGTCGCGCCGGACAGGAAAGAGTCCGCAGCGGACAAGGAAAGCAGTGGACCCCACAGGATGGCTATAAATAATGGGCAAGAGGAGGAAGGAGAAACGAGAGGTGAAGTGGTTCCACGGGAGGAGAGTCTGCGGACTGGACAAGGAAGGCCGCAGGAGTGAAGCGGCTAGAAGGAGCGGACACACTGTCACAGGTCGCAGAGGAGAGGTGGTTCCACGGAGAGGCTGCGGACTGGATAAGGGAGTCCGCAGTAGGTCGCAGGCCGCAGGGCGGACGGAGAGGGGAGTCCGCAGGAGTCAGGAACCTGGCTCTGATACCATGTAGAAATGGAGAAAGCCAACCTTGTATATATGTCCACTTGATACAAATACAAAGAATGAGTACATATATATAGATGAGAGAAAGAGAGAGAAAAGTCTATACACAATGTGGGCTAAAGAGAGGGGAGAAAAAGCAATAAATGCTATACAATGGCCTAATGTTAAGTGGGCTTTTCCAACAATAATATTTAGTGTTTCTATGGTGATCTGAAAATAGTCAAACAGTTAGTCTCGCTGCCAACGCGATATGAGCTTATAGGGTCGCACATAAGAATGTTTGGAGAAATTGGAAGCATGATTTTGTTGGCCTCACTCATATGAGATATGAGTAAAAGACCAATCCTATGATTTAAAGAAAACTGGGGGATTGCTTCGAGTGCGTATCGACACACGTCGACTAGCTGTCGACGCAGCCAAATTCAATGTTGACGCGGATCCTTAGTCGACGCTACGTCGAGTAGATGTCAACGTTACACCGACTTCTATTCGACGCACTTGCGTCGACCGCGTGTCGACGCAAGGTGCGTCCGGTGCCGTCGAATGCTTCTTGATGCCGCGTTGACTTCTTATCGACGCACGCCGACTGCATGTCGACGCATATCGACGCAACTCGTGTTTTGGCGGATTTCTAAGGGACTATCATCTGTTTGATATCCTTGGGTATAAATAGACTTTGAAAAGAGTTTTCCTATATGACTTCTGTGCATGATTTTGAAGCCGTCACTTGAGCCGAACCCTAGATCCCGTCGTGTCTTTTTCTTGGCGCCGCCTCTCCTGCAATCGAATTTAGTAATTCGTGGAGACGCAGAGAGCAATCCTTCTCCGACCCAATGCTTGTGGGACAAGTCCTTGAGGTTCTCTTTCACTCATATGGATACCTGTAGAGTCACACATCTATTTCTGTGAGGATTCAGCTGCCTACTGTTAGACAGAGTTTTCTGGGTTGGATCTTTGGAGCATCTTGATTGAGTAAATACTCAGTCCCATTTAGGTAATATGCATTTATGGTTCACTTTATTTCTCGATTCATGGATATCGCAAGATCCATTACTATTTTGGGTTTTTCTTGTAAATTTATTCTGCTGCGCACGTATGATTTGCTGTTCCACTCCTGTTTAGAAAACCCAACAGTGGTATCAGAGCCAGGTTTTCAAATCTAGTGCGTTTAAATAAAAAAAATTGAACGGTTCTAAATATCCAGATTTATTTTTGGAACCCCGCCAGGAACGCCTGTGATTTGCTGCGTTTTCCATATTTAAGAATTGCTTTTTCCTTAAAAGTAACTGCCCCTTTATGTGGTTTGTGAAACCAAATTTTATCTCAAATTTTGAATTCGATAGTGAGAGACGGACTTGTTTACTGTCATAAGGAAGATTGCTTGTGACTTTATCCAATACATGTAAATCTGAAGATTTAAAAATGTTATGAATGTTCAGATTTAGCTCTTTTTACATCAAGTGTTGATGGTTTCATTTTGTGCACATCTGAGATGTATTTAGAGTGCGAATGTTGTATTTTTATGGTTTGTAAATGTGCACATTGATTAAATGTTAATCTTGATTAATTGTTAATTACTTTTCTGAAAAATCCCTTAACTTAATATTAAGTGTTCAGATGCCTTCCGGTGGACGACACTCTTCCAGACTCAATCGATGAAGTGTGAGCTTGCTAAAACAAGGTTCATTAATCTATCTTGGTAAGGTGCAAGTGAATAATTGTGTTATTCCACTGTCGATATCTGCTCCAACTTAAATAGGTGACCTCAAAGGTTGGGTGCCTAAAGGCATAAGTTTGGCGTGCACTATATGATGAATGCGAATAAAAAGTTATTCAGCAACCATACAAGAGTTGCATGATGATGCAATTGACAAAAGTTGCCTACCTAAATAGCCACACTATGGGTGATCAGCCAAAACTGACTTATGATGTTGGTGAAATACGGATCTTGTCCACTAAATAGTAGCTCACATAAACTCTCCAGATTGATATTGAGGGTTATCAATCTGATCAAAATAGTGAGAGTATTTAATAAAGTCCTTATTAAAATAAAAAAATATATTTTGAAATATAATACTAAAATTAATTTGCAATTCTTGAGAAAGACAAGCTCAATGTGTCTAACTTCTTGGACTGATATAGTAACTTGAGAATTGTTATCTGGCAAGAACGTAATCTTTATGTTTTGGAAGAAGTTCCCCTCGAGGAGCCAACTGTATCTGCCTCTCGTGCAGACTAAGATACTTATAAAAAATATTGAGACAATATCTTAGATGTTGAATGTTTCATGCTTGCCATCATGAACTCTTTGCTTCAAAAGTAACATGAGAACATGTGTGCTTATAAGATAATCGAGCACTTGAAGAAAGTATTTTAAGGCAGACTCGACAAAAGAGGTTTGACATCTCTAAAACATTATTTCAGTGCAAGATGAGAGCTCGAGACCCACTATGGACTCTTGTACTCAAGATGATTGAATATATTGAGAACCTTGAGAGACTGAGCTTTCCCTTAGGCCAAGAGTTGATTACTGATCTGATCCCGCAATCGTTGCAGGACAGTTATGAACAGTTCGTCTTGAACTACAACATAGATGAAATTGACAAGATACTATCCAAGCTCCTAAACATGTTGAGAACTGCCAAAATCAACATGAAGAAGACAAAACCTGTTAGCCACATACTGATGGTGTCTATAGGCAAGGGCAAGAGTTGCTCCCGTTGTCGTAGCAGTTTACCGTCTTTCTTTGACCACCGAGCTTGTAATAGAACTAAATAACTGTTATTATGTTCTAGCCATAACTCACCACATTATATCTATTTTATGTCTTGTCATGAAAAGATTTTCATTTTTATTAAAAACAATTGTTGTTCTATTTATTTGAATGATGTTTGTTATGGTGTAACCTAATTGTTTAATGGTTTGTACATTTCGAACTTAGACCATCCGATTTATAATGTAAAAAATACTAAAAGACTAAAAACGAATGAATCAAATATTACGTTTCTTTGACATTGTCGTTTGAACCATATAAACAAAAAAGCGCATATCCAAGCTCCATAAAGATAGACTGTTGGAATCATTTGAGAGATGCGAGTCATGTTTATTAGACAAGATGACTAAAAGTCTAAAACTTATTTCACTGGTCATATTGAGAGGGCTGATGGTCTTTTGGGTGTTGTAGATAGTGATGTATGCGGACCCAATAGTTATATGGCTAGAGGTTGTTTTCACTACTTCGTTATATTTATTGATGGTTTCAGTATATACAAATATATGTTTCTTATGAAGAACAAATACAAAACCTTTGAAAAGTTAAGAGTTTAATCAAGCTTTTAAAAACCAGACCGGACCATCCGGTTAAACAGGTTGGCCTTGAACCGGACCACCAGCCGGTCCGGTCAAGCTTAGAGGCCCGATAACACAGCGGACCACCCAAGAACCGAAAAACCGGGCGGGTGGATCGGTGAGCCAGGAACCAAGAGCAAGTTTGCCTAACCAAGAGGGACAAAGTGTCCATAATTAAATGTCCAAAATGTGAAGCTGGTCGGATTCAAACCCCAGCCTCTACCAGATTAGCCAAAGACATGGACCCCGAGGCCAATTGGTAGTTCTTGTTTACATTTAAAATTAATTATACACATATACGTATTAATAAAAATATAAAATAAAGGAATATTTCACTAGGGTACGTATTAAAATATAAAAAATGGTCAAATTCACTCATTTTTATTCTTTTTTCAATTATATTTTTGCGTACAAACTATATAAACGGTTCGATCCCGGTTAAACCGGTTGGACCGGTTCAACCTTGAGCTTCTCCCTCCGCCGGTTCGATACCTAGGTTTTCCGATTTTCAAATCTTGAGTTTAAGAATGAAGTAAAGAACCAATTGAGAAAACGAAATAAAACACTCTGATCTGATCGAAGTGACGAATCTCTGAATCATGAATTTCATGATCATCTGAAATAGTGTGGTATTGTATCATAACTCACTCCACCTGGAATACCGCAACATAATGGTGTGTCTGAGAGAAGGAATCGTACTTTTTTAGATATGATTCAATCGATAATGAGTCATGTAGAGTTGCCCGTTTTCTTTTGGGGATTTGCTGTGGAGACTGTTGCTTTTACACTATATCGTACTCCAACGAAAACGGTTCTGAAGACATCATATGAGATATGGACTGAAATGCGTCATAGTATGTCTTTTATTAAGATTTGGAGTTTTGAGGCATACATGCGACGTCATATGCCTAACAAGCTGGAATCCAAGTGTTATCTTATGAGATATCATAAGAAAACTAAGGGTACTACTTCTATCTACCTTTCGAGGGCAAAGTTTTTGTCGCAAAGACTGATGTCTTTCTTGAGAAAGAGTTCTTATCCAGAAAGACTTTATAGTTAGAACTTGAAGAAGTTCAAGAACCACGAACTATAAATGAACCGGAATTAGAGTCTGAGCAAACACTTCAAACTGTTGTAGCTAGAGAGTCTGCTCAAGAGACACAAACCCTACGTAGATCTGGTGGACCAAGATTCGATTCTGAGAGATATGAATTTCTCGTGTCTCAAATAAGTAATATGTTACTTATGGATCATGATGATAAGTCTCCAACCTACCAAGAGGCTATGAGTGGACCAGACTCTGAGAAGTGGCTTGAGGCCATGAAATCTGAAATGGATTCCATGTTTGTAAACCAAGTTTGGACCATGGTTGAACCACCTGAAGGGTACGACCTATATGATGCAAGTGAGTCTTCAAGAAAAAGACCAACATGAATGAGAATGTATAGACATTCAAAGGACGATTAGTGGCTAAAAGTTTCAAGCAAATTCATGATGTTGACCATGATGAGACATTTTCCCCTATTGCTATGGTAAAGTCTATCAAAATTCTGCTTGCTATTGCTGCGTATTATGACTATGAGATCTGACAAATGATGTCAAAACGGCTTTTCTTAATGAAAACATTCTTGAGAAAGTGTACATAACACAACCCGATGGTTTTGTATCTCCAAATGAAACCACTAAAATATGCAAGCTGCAAAGATTATTTATGCATTGGAACAAACTTCTCGAAGTTGGAAGCTATGTTATGATAAAAAATCAAAGAGTTTGGTTTCATCAAGTATAAAGATAAATCTTGTGTTTGCAAGAGGGTTAGTGAGAGCATTGTTGTTTTCCTAATATTATATATGGATGACATACTGCGGATCGTGAATGATATTTTGACCCTACAAGTTGTTAAAAACAATCTAAGGGACTGCTTTTCTATGAAAAACTTTTGCAAAGAGACTTATATACCTGATATTAAGATTTATAGAGATAGATCAAATAAGTTACTGAGTTTGACTCAAAATACATACATTGTGAAAATGTTGAAATGGTTCAACATGCTTGAGTGTAAGAAGGGATTCTTACAAATGTCTCATGATGCAGGTCTCTCTAAAGAACATTGTCCTAAATCTTTGGAAGATAAAGATCGCATGAAGTTGATTCGATATGCTTCGGCAATTGGATCAATCATGTATGCAATGTTATGTACTCGACCTGATGTCTCATATGCTTTGAGCATGACTAGCAGATATCAGTCTGATCCCGATGATGGTCACTGGACATCAGTCAAGAATATCCTGAAGTACTTGAGAAGGATTAAGGATGCATTCTTGGTGTTTGGTGGAGAGGAAAAGCTTGTTGTAAATAATTACATGTATGATAACTTCCAGACTGATAGTGACGACTCAAAGTCTCAATCAGGTTTTGTCTTTTGTCTAAATGATGGAAATATGAACTGGAAGAGTTTTAAGTAGAAGACAATTGTCGATTCTACAACAGAGGCCGAGTATATTGCCGCTGCGAATGCGGCAAAAGATGCTGTGTGGATTAGGAAATTCATCGATGAGCTTGATGTAAGAACTTTTGATGTAGTTCCTAGCATTGTTGATCCCGTAATTCTTTACTGTGACAACAATGGTGCTATTGCACAGGTAAGGAACCTAGATATCATCAACGCTCCAAGCACATAATTCGACAGTTCCATCTTATTCGAGAGATTATCGATCAAAGAGATGTGAGCATATGCAGAGTACCGACTGAAGAAAATATTGCGGATCCACTGATGAAACCTCTTGCACAGAGAAAACATGATTGTCATACTAGATCAATGAGTATTAAATACCTGAATGATCATATCTAGTGGGAGACTTGTGGATTGTATGTGTTGATTGCTATTTATGTGATGAATAAAATACTCTATATTTTCTTTTACATTTATGCCAAGTTCTTTTGTAATGTCAATTTTTTTCTATATGATAGATCAATTAGCATAATAAATGTCCAAAAAATGTCTTCTTTCACTGGAATTCAAGTGCGAGGCTTGAATGTGAGAACCTATGTTTATTAGAAGTTTCATTTTTAAATGGTCCCTGCCTGAGTATCATCTTAGAAATCAGAGCGATAATGGTACATTAAGATTAATATGTGCGTTGATTGATGACCGGTTCTCACAGGTCATGATATTGTGATATTAAGTCATCACATAAGTACTTGTTAGTGAGCAAGTTGTACTTGACAGACCCATCATGAGACTATTTTATGGATTGTTATTTGAACGTGTCATAAATAGATCTCAAGTGATAATGATGTTTGTGGTCCTTTGACCTGAAGTCACAACATTTATCAAATGAGAAAAAACGTACTTTGATGTCATCAAAAGTATTTTTAAGAAAAGTTGATGATAACGATGGTTATTGGATATGTTACGAATCATTTGAGTGTTTATGTGTGAACAAAAATGATATTTGTCCTCCTATAGGACATTAGTTATATCCATGAGCCCTTTGATGAAATGAGAATGAGAATTACATGACCATGCTTGATTGAGTCAATATATGATATTGAGCGCACTAATTTCTGAAAGTCCATTCTAGATCAAAAAATTCGGATTGAATAATTATGAGGGTGACTCGGTCCGTAACTCTAGTTTAATCAGGATGTAATGTCCAAATGTACATGACAACACTGATTCATTGGTCACAAAAGACTTGGTGATTTATGAACTCTTATTGCTTGGGTAACAATGATGTATTGCTAGATGCCGCTCATTGCTTATGAGACTTTTGTTGATACGTTGTAGATCAAATGAGAGACTTAGTGTTTCTATGGTGATCTGGAAGTAGTCAAACAGGTCTCGCTGTCAACGCGATATGAGTTTATATGATCGCACATAAGAGTGTTTAGAAAAATTGGAGGAAGGATTGTGTTGGCCTCACTCATATGGGATACGAGTAAAGGACAAATCCTATGACCTGAAGAAAACTAGAGGATTGCATCAAGTGCATATAGACGCACGCTGACTGCGTATCGACGCACGTCGACTAGCTGTCGACGCACCCAATCTCAATGTTGACGCGGATCTTTAGTCGACGCTACGTCGATTAGATGTCGACGTTACGTCGACTGCGTGCCGACGCAAGGTGCATCGTATGCCGTCAAATGCTTCTTGACGTTGCATCGAGTTCTTATCGACGCACGTTGACTGCATGTCGACGCAACTCGTGTTTTGATGGATTTCTAAGGGGTTATCGTCTTGTTGATATCTTTAGGTTTAAATAAACTTGGAAAAAGGTTTTCCTGTGTGACTTCTTTGCGTGCTTTTGAAGCTGTCACTTGAGCCGAACCCTAGATCACGTCGCGACTTCTTCTTGTCGCCACCTCTCCTGTAATCGAATCTAGCAATTTGTGGAGACGCTGAGAGCACTCCTTCTCCGACCTAGTTCTTGTGGGACAAGTCCTTGGGGTTCTCTTTCACTAGTGTGGATACCAGATCTATTTCTGCGAGTACTCAGTCGCCTACTGTTAGACAGAGCTTTCTGGGCTGGATCTCTGGAGCATCTTGATTGAGCAAAGACTCAGTCCTATTCAGGTATTATGCATTTGTTGTTCACTTTATTTCTCGATTCATGAATATCACAAGATCCTTTAATGTTTAAGGTTTTTCACGTTCCACTCCTGTTTAGAAAACCCAACAATAATCTTGGCCCCAACTGGGCTCTAATAAGAGTCACAAATAGTTTCCAAAAAATGCCCCCTCCTTGGGCTTAGACACGGAGGATCTAAATGCGCGTAATTAAAAATAGAAACTAGGTAAGGGCCGCACGATCGCACCGGCGATATACGTGAGCGTTTCTGGACCACAACACATAGCTTCCCTCCAAATCTTTTAGGTGCAAGTCCAGGAGGTAGGAACATATAAACCTCTTCTTCATGTCTCCATAGAGAACTACTTTCTTCACATCCATCTTATTGAGGTTTCATCCTTTACAAACATGACCAGAGAGTAGTAATCTTATGAAATTCATTTTTGTCACATGAGCAGAGGTTTCCTGATAATCAATCCCAACAGTCTCAATGTAACGCATAGCTTCCAGTCTTGCATTGTATCTTTCAACAATTCTTTGGCATTTCTGCAGGACAGAAAAACCCGCTTACCCCCAACAACTGTCTTCCCTTAAGGAAAATGTACTGGAACCCGTGCACACTTTTTAGCCAAGATGACAAAATTAGCAGAGGACAAGATGGATACCAATGATTTAACGAATCATATGACAAACTAGGATAGAATGCTGGGTAGAAGTACGATTACCAGTTCTGGTACTATGGTAGATTCTCGTGTGTTTATACTTTTGTTTCTCTGAATGTAAACCTGCAAAGGGTGATGGATAGATTTCTTCTGACCATTGGTTGCAATAGGAAAAGTAGTGATTGGATGCTGATATGAGGGAGGAATGAGTTGAGGAATAGGAAAGGAACTCACTTCCGTCATTGTTGAGGACTCTTCCGAAAGTGATGTCCTATAATAGGTCTCAGATTTTCAAAAAGTGATGTCCATGATAACAAAAGTCTCCTTGGTCATATGATGAATGCATTTGATACTCTTTTGTGTGGGAGAATACCCAATAAAGATATATTTCAGGGCTCATGAGTCAAATTTAGTTCTATGATGCATATGAACAGAGCTACACACCCATGGATGTGAGAATGAAAATGAGTTGGAGTTACTTGGAGGGTGCCAGGGGGAGTTTTATGCCAAGGACACTGATTGGTAGGAGTGCAACTCAGGTCGGTTTGGATCAATTCTACTCAGAACCAGGAACCGATTCACATAGGTTTATCTCCAATTTTTTGGAACTAGAGCCGATCCATATTTTTTGGAACTAGAACCGATCCATATAGGTTTGGCTCCTACTTTTTGGAACCGTAACCGATCAATGTACTCGAAACCTAAAACCATACATGAACAAAAAATTTTAGTTTGGTTATAGTTCGGCTCTTGGTTCTACTCATTGTCTTACTTCATGTTATTCATTATTCATATTACATAAAGTTGCAAGTAAATAATAATAAAAAAACTATAGATCCTAGCGCAACAAATTTGAATTTTTCTTCGTATATTAATTATATAAGAATATAATATTCACATAGTAAATAAAAACTAATATTTACTATTGTTAATATGCAGCAATATTAACATAGTATTATCATTCAAGGATCCAACAATTTTTAATTCTATAAAAAAATATTAATGTTGATGTCTTTAGATTTGGAATCATAATAAATAATAAAAAAATATATTAACTAATTATTAATCATAATAAATAAATAATGAATTGCTATCATAATAAATATTAGATTTGGAATCATAATAAATAATGAATATATATTAATTGTTATCGAAATTACCAATCAATTGCCAACAATTCGGTTTCTGGGTGTGCCCGACCACAATGTGGGGAGTTGAAATGTGGGGAAATGGAGAGTTGAGTAGCGGAAGTGGGCTGTGGAGAGGGAGTTAGGGGGGTATATGGCTGGCTGTTTGTGGGGAATGGAATGGTGGTGGTCAGCGAAGGGAATGGAGGAGTAGAGGGGGTGGGGTTTGCCGGCCAAAGGGGAAAGGGGGTGGGTGGGGTGGGGTGGGGTTGGGGTTGGCCGGCCAAAGGGGAAAGGGGGTGGGTGGGGTGGGGGGGGGTGTGGAATTCCAAGGTTTATGCTCGGAGTTTGCTTCTGCATTGAAACGAACAAAGGAAGTCTTCAATACCCAAACCTTCAATACTCAAAATGTGAGCCCTCACCCTCAATATATATACTTTAGGGGGCAACAAATACCTATGATTGACCGATCATCCCAACTCATAAATAAATACAAATACAACTTGAAATAAAATTGACAAAAACAAATAATGCTACTATCAGCGATCCGCTCAAGATGAGCGGTCCCGATCGTCGCTACGCCCGAGGCTGTCGTGTGGAGACCCGAACGGGTCGGGCGGGCTGCTCCCCATCACTGGTTAAGCAGAAAGAGATGGAATTGGAACTCTGGTCGTCAGCTTGGAATTCTAGAAGGGACGCACGACCTGCTAGGTTGTCGCCTCGTCGTCCTCGAGCTCTAGAAGGGATGGGATGACTGCGTGTCGTTCTTGAAGGGAAAATGTCTGCGGTCGCGGTTGGAGCTTGCAAAGAAGCAAAAAGTCAAGGAAATATGATTTCACAGAGGTGCAGGTCGGGTGTCGGGACTTAGGAAGCAGAAACGAAGCGAAAATAAAATAACCCGTTTTGTTTTTTTTATATTTGATTCAGGTCGTTAGGATCCGGTGGGGATCGCGATCCTATGACCCGGATCGTGATCTTAACGATCCTATCCGTATCGCGATCCTGCTTGGAGAAGTCCTGGTTTCGATCCCTTGTAAGATTCGAACCGAATTTTAATAACGATATCGGAGGATCGTACAATCCTATTTTCCGAATCACAATCTTGATAACGTTGCTTGAAACATGTGTGGTGTGAAAAAAGTCACAGAGCAATTTGTAGAGTTTGGGTAAATGATTAATGGAGAGAAGGTTGCAAAAAAACTTGGAACATGAAAAAATGAAAGATAATGGAGGAACGATGTATAGATCCTTTTACCAGAATATAATCCATTCGCAATGCTCACTTTATCTCTACCAAACAAGGTTAGGTAAGGACACAAAATATGTAGCAGAGCCCATCATGTGGTTAGTGGCTCCAGATTCAATGATCCGGTGAGTAGAAGAGCAAGTGGATGCAAAATGAGCACATGGTATTCCTTGGTGAGCATAAGAAGATGATGAAGTAGATGACTTAATAGAATGGTCATGCAATCAAGCGTTTGAAAACCTGGATCTGTTCTATAAAAAGGACAACTGGAAGTCTAGCAAGATCAGGGCTAATGTTAGGCGTAGTTTCCTCTAAGGCATCAAAAAGATGAGCATACCGAGACAGAGGTGTCTGACCCTAAAAGTGCGTTAGAAAGTAGGGTTTGAAGGAGGAGGGGGAAGAGGATGAAGGAGGGGAAGATTTGAGGAATAGATTCAGCCTTTAGGGCTCTTCCAAATTTATCTTACTACAAAAATAATCAAAATAAGAGTGATTCCTTGGCTTATATAATGCCTAGATCCGAAAAACATAAGGGCAAATGGTAAATAACCACATGACTCAAAATGCATGTGCGATAATAAAATATATAGATGATGGGTGCGCGATGCCCGTGTACATTACTGCTTGTTAGAATAACTCTTGTATTGGGCCCATGTATTGTTGGCCCATTTATGCTTCTTCTTCTTTAGTCCCACATCTTGTATAGGATTTGTTTACTCTCTTTCTCTCCTATATATTTGTATACTCTCTTTGTATTTAGATACTCAATCAATATACATAAGTTTCTGGCCATTTCTACATGGTAATATGGTATCACAACGAGGTTCCGCCTCTCGCGGTTTGCCAACGTCTGACCGCACTGTGTAAACTCTCTCGCGGTCTTCCTCCCGCGGCTTGTTTCTCGCGGCCTGTTTTGTTTCTAGCCGCGCTTCCTTGCGGCCTGCTCTTTCAGTCCGCCTCCCTCTGCCCTTGTTTTCTCTCCGTGGATCCACCTTCACCCTTCCCCCCTCCTGCTTTTATAGCCTTTCCTCTCTCCGTGGGACCACCTTCTTACCTGTCCGCTGCGGCCTCTCTCCTAGTCGCGGCCTCTCTTCTGTCCGCCGCGGCCTCTCTTCTGTCCGCCGCGGCCTTTCTTCTCGCCGCGGCCTCCTTCTCTGTCCGCTGCTCAGATCTGCCTGACCGTGCGGGCTGTCTCCTTCCCGCTTGCATCTTGGTCGCGATCTTCTACCGTCTCCTGGTCGCCCGACTTGTCTCAGTCCAGTGCGGCTTGTCTCAGTCCGCCCGACTTTTCTTTATCCGCGACCTTCTTCCCTAGTCGTCTAAGGGTTGCGGCCTGTCTCCATGACTTCCTCTGGTACTTCTCCCAGCTCAGCGGCCAGCCCGCCCCCTGTCCATCCGGCCCGTCCTCCAGACCGCCCGGCCTGTTCTGTCGACCTCCGTGACGAGCTCCGGATCACTACTATCTCTCTTTCTTGCAAGAAGAACTTTATTCCTTGGGTACATTCTGTTCGGCGGGTTCTCCAGGCTAAGGGCCTTCTCCCGCACCTTACTCAGGCACCTCCTTCTACACCTACGGATGATTGGCTTCGTAATGACGGTCGTGTTCAGACTTGGATTCTGAACTCCTTGGATGGTGAGCCCTATCAAATGGCTATGTACCACGACACCGCCAAGGCTATGTGGGATGAGCTCCATTCCTTGTATTTTGGCCGCGATAGCCTCCAACATCTTTATGACATCCTCACTGATCTCTTCACTCTCGACACTGGCGGCGCCTCAGATATGACCTCGTTTGTCGCTCGGGCTAAAACGCTTGCTGAAGCCTGGATCCAGCACCAGCCGCCGACCACTGATCTTGCTGCTCAGCGGGCTCAGAAGGAAGCTGCTTGCATTGCCATCCTTATGGCTCGACTTCCTTCTCATCTTCACAGTCTTCGTGCTCACGTCCTGGCCGCTCCTACTACGCCCTCTTTTTCGGATGTCTGCTCCATGCTTCTCCGGGTCTCGCCTCCTCCAGATCCTCCAGCTCCTTCTCCACCGGCTCTCCTTCAGCATGCCCCTCCGCTCTTACCCTCTCCTCCCCCTTCTACTCGGGGGGGACGGTCGGGCTCGCGGGGCCGTGGCCGTGGCGGCCGTGGCCGGCCAAAGTGCTCCTTCTGCGGCAAGGATGACCATCTTGAGGCGGCTTGTTACAAGAAACTCGGCTACCCCCCTCGCCCGACGGCTTCTGCCGTTACTGACGCTCCTCCGGATCTCGAGACCGTCCGTCTTCAGCTGCAGCATCTCCAGGGGCTGCTCAACCCCCCCTCGGCCTCCGTCGCCTCCGTCTCCCACACAGGTACTGCTTGTCTCTCCCACAGCCCAGGTTGGATTATGGACTCTGGCGCTACTCATCACATCACTTCGCAACGGCCTGCCGAGTACTCGGGTCTTCTTATCCGAAGTCCATCACCGTGGCCATGGGGCGCTGGTTCCTGTCTCCGGCTCGGCCGATCTTTCTATCCACCATCCCTCCTTGCTCGGCTCTTCATGTTCCGAGTTCCCCTTTTAACTTACTCTTTGTTGGGCGTCTTACGAGTGACTTGGATTGTTCTGTTATATTCACTTCCTCTTCTTTTGTTATACAGGATCAGCGGACGCGGACTACCATTGGTAAAGGTCAGCTGCGGAATGGGCTCTACCTTCTCGATGCCTCTCCGCTCGCTCTGTCTTCCGTCTCCTCCACTGCCTGGCATCGCCGCCTTGGTCATGCCCCTCTGCCAGTTCTCCAACGGGCTCTTCCAGACCTTTCTTTTACTTCTTTTCAGTGTGATTCATGTATTCTCGGCAAACAGCCACGTTCTTCGTTTCCCTCGCATTGTACTAGGAGTGCGGCTCCTTTTGATCTTGTTCATTCAGATGTTTGGGGACCATTTCGGATTCCTAGTATATGTGGTTATCGTATTTTTCTCACCTTATTGATGATCATTCACGCACCACGTGGCTCTACTTACTTCGCGAACGCTCCGAGCTTCCCCGGGTGTTTCGGGCATTTGTCCTCGAGACCCGGACACAATTCCATACCACCCTCAAAACTCTCCGTACTGATAACGCTCGTGAGTACACCAACCACGTCTTTACCACCTTATGTTCGGAATACGGGATTCTCCATCAAACCTCTTGTGCGTATACCCCGCAACAAAATGGGGTTGCCGAACGCAAGAACCGCCATTTATTGGATGTTGCCCGCTCCCTCATGATCCAAATGCATGTTCCTAAAGCCTACTGGAACTTTGCGGTCTCCACTGCCTGCTTTCTAATCAATCGCCTCCCTTCCTCTGTCCTCAATTATGCGACTCACTTCAGCATATTGTTTCCCTCCACTCCGACTTTCCCTCTCTCGCCCCGTATCTTCGGAAGCACCTGCTATGTCCACTGCCTCGGGCCCTCCTCCGATAAATTGGACCCTAGGGCGGCGAAACACATCTTTGTTGGCTACTCCCACACCCAGAAGGGCTATGTTTGTTACTCACCCGCTACCGGCAAGGTCACTGTCTTTGCGGACGTTACCTTCCGGGAAGACGAACCGTTCTTTCCTGCTCCCTCCCCTACTGCTCCCCCACCGCCTCCTCTCCCGCCGTCCTTCCCTCGTCCCGTTATTCCTGCTACTCCACCACCACCCCGCGCTCTCTCCTTCCCCCGCTCCTTCTACCATCAAAACCGCCCGTTATCCGGGTCTACACTCGTCGCCCCCCAGTTCCGTTGCCCCTCTGCCGCCGACCTCTGCCATGGACACTTCGCGTCCCTCTGATCAGGTAACACCCTCCACTGCCCATCCTCTGGAGGCCTACGTCTCTCTTCATCGCCTCTCTCCACCTCTGCACACCTTTGCTACTTCTCTTTCTTCGGTTTCTGTTTCTAACTCTGTACAGGAGGCTCTTCAACATCCGGCTGGCGGGCAGCCATGGAAGAGGAGATGTCTGCTCTCTGGGCTAACCAGACATGGTCCGTTGTCCCCCTCCCTCCGGGTCAGCAACCGGTCGGGTGCAAGTGGGTCTTTGTCATCAAACATGCTGCTGATGGGACGATCGACCATCTGAAGGCTCGCCTTGTCGCTCGCGGCTTCACTCAACAACAGGGGCTCGACTATGAGGAAACCTTTTCTCGGTCGCCAAGCTCAATACCGTTCGGGTCCTCCTCTCTGTCGCTGTTCATCGACGGTGGCATCTCTTTCAGCTTGATGTTAAGAATGCTTTCTTAAATGAGGATCTCCAGGAAACGGTCTACATGCAACAACCGCCCGGGTTTGAGACCACGGGGGAGTCTCAGGTTTGCCGCCTTCGCAAGGCTCTGTATGGTCTCAAACAATCTCCACGGGCCTGGTTTGAGAAATTCAGTAAAGTACTTCGAGCTGTCGGCTTTAGCCGAAGCTCGGCTGACTTCTCGCTCTTCACTCGTCACCGACCATCAGGGACGGTCCTTCTATTAGTATATGTTGATGACATCATCATCACAGGAGATGACTCACAAGGGATACATGCAGTCAAAGCACATCTGAACTCGGTCTTTCAGACAAAGGACCTGGGGACTCTGCGATATTTTCTGGGTCTTGAGGTTGCCAGGCGACCGGACGGCCTTATTCTATCTCAACGGAAATACTGTACTGATCTTCTTCATGATGCTGGCCTCTTAGGGTGTAAGCCATGTGATACCCCCATGGATGTAAACCACAAGTTTTGTGTGCTCAGGCTTCTGACTCGGATCTTCTTCTCCAGAACCCTGAATATTATCGACGACTTGTTGGAAAGTTGATCTATCTTACTGTTACCCGACCAGATATTTCCTTTGCTGTTGGTCTTGTCAGTCGATACATGCACTCTCCTCGCAAGTCTCATCTTCTGGCGGTTGAACGCATTCTGAGGTACTTAAAAACAGCCCCGGGTCAAGGACTTGTGTACCGGACTTCCTCGTCTGCTCCTACCTTAGTGACATACTCTGATGCGGACTATGCGGGCTCTCTTGATGACCGGCGGTCTACTAGTGGTTTCTGCACATACTTTGGGGGACATTTGGTTACATGGAGAAGCAAGAAACAAGCGGTCGTTGCTCGCTCATCGGCTGAGGCAGAATACCGCGCAATGGCTTCTGTTGTATCCGAACTCACATGGCTTGAAAGTCTTCTCACTGATCTGGGTGTAAAATTACCTTCTCCTGCTCTACTTCTTTGTGATAGCCAAGCGGCTATACATATCGCCAAGAACCCAGTCTTCCACGAAAGAACGAAGCACATTGAAGTCGATTGCCACTTCATTCGAGAGAAAGTTCAAATGAAGAAGCTCGATTTAAAGCATGTTCCGGGGACGGAACAAGTTGCAGATGTCCTCACAAAAGCTCTTGCCAAAGCATCCTTCTATCAATGCTTGTCCAAGCTTGGTGCATACGATTTGTGCGCTCCAGCTTGCGGGGGAGTGTTAGAATAACTCTTGTATTGGGCCCATGTATTGTTGGCCCATTTATGCTTCTTCTTCTTTAGTCCCACATCTTGTATAAGATTTGTTTCCTCTCTTTCTCTCCTATATATTTGTATACTCTCTTTGTATTTAGATACTCAATCAATATACATAAGTTTCTGGCCATTTCTACACTGCTCAACATCTGTTATGTTGGGATCCGTGCCTTCCTCTCCTCGGCCCTGACACCAATATATGCATCGTGTACTCGTCTCCTCATTCCTTGCTCATATTTGTAATAGACTGGTCATAGCCATGACCTCTTTGTGGAACAAAACCTCCTTTTTGAGGCGAAAAACCATGAAGCTTGAAGAAGGTGTCCCGGGAGTGGCAAGCCTTCCCGCAATAATCATAAGTCAAGTGGTCCTTATCTATAAATTATCAGAGTTGTACTGAACAACAAGGGCAAATCTCTCTAAAACAGAGCCAGGAAGTCAGTTGTCGATCAAACTCCTATTACACAGGCCTGTAAACTTTCGGGAGATGAATGGCGGAGTGTCCGAGAATCTGAACTCTTATCTAATCAAAATCACGATGCTTTTCATGTAGCAATTCAAAGATCCAGTTGTGTTCTTCCCGAGCTCGAACTAAAGCTTCGTCTTCGGGGGGACACATGGTGAGCAAATCAAAATGATCATATTCATGGAATAGTTTAGTAACCTCTAAGTAGTACACAGAAGGAGGGCGGTCAGCCTGTAGCTGAATGAATATCCTTCGTCGTAGTTGGTAGATTTGAATCGCATTCCCTAAGAGTAAGTGGCCTCATCTCTTTTCCAGATATCTGCTTTCATCAGTAACAAATACTTGTGGACAATGGATTCCTGCAAAGAGTTTGCAAGCCATGACATGATCAGGGGTTTTTCAGTCTCCCATTGCAGCTAATCTGGTAACTCAGAGTTGGTTTCATGGTGGGGCACTATCTTAACATCCGTCAACTTTTTAGGACAAGGGTGATAGAGGGAGCCAATGGAAGATAGATGAAACCATCCAATCATATAGTGCTAATTTGAGGTTTGTTATAGTCATGACTTACCTGGATAAATCTCATAGAAGTTGAGGGAGACGTAGAGGCATCGACTCCGGATGAGATAAGTAGATTCAACACTCATGATGATCGAAGAGTAGAAATCAAGTAATCAGAAAAATGTCAATGAGAAATAGGGTTAGTTATAAAGGGAGGAAAAACCTTGATCTAATAAAGCTCACGATCCAACCGACAGATCCAAATGAAATCATAATACTCCTCAAGAATGAAGGGGATTAGATACTAGCGTGGTAGTCACACCGCCATTCAAGGGTTCCGACACCTGGAAGTGTCGATCAGCACAAAGCCTAGATGAGGCCCTGTAACATCCGTTATCTGACGCGAAATTATGTTAATTGTAGGGTCAACTCGCGACGAATTTTGATCGAGGCAGCGCGACGTCGAGGTACAATGCTACTATTCCTAAAATTCGCGTCCGTTAATTTGAGAAGTGTGTTAGTCATAATGATAGTGAGTCATATTTTAATTTTAGTAACGAAGCACGACAAGAAATCGTTTAGTGCAAAAACGTTTGTATGGTGTGCAGTGAGTTGCGTATAACAAACATTAAGAGCAATGGGGTGCCAATAACAAGTCTTATTCCCACTCCCACTTTGCAGTTATTATTAAAACCGCATGCCCAGGTTTTTTTTATGTTAACCCGCACCCCCTCATTTCTCACGTGAGAAAAGGGCCGCAAACCGCACCAGACCCCACGAACGCGTCCGTCTCCCGCAGCCGACGAGCCCGACACCCCTCCCGGTGCTTTCTGCCGGCCGATCCTCCTCTAGAGCGCAACTCCGACTTCTCCTCATTCCTCTATCGGCACCGGTGGGTGTTCCTTTTCCTTACTTGGCCGTGGAAGAACCGATTTCACCCATAACCGGTGGAAGTGAGCGTTTTGGTTCCGGTGAGTTCGATCCATCTCTTGTTTCCATTTATTCATGTAAATCCTTTGATTTGAAAGTTAGTTTTAACCTAGGTTTTCATCATGTGACCCTAATTAGGTTTTGGAGTACGGATTCCACCGCAAAAATTTGAGTTGGGCGCATTGAGAGCCTCAATCACTCCCCCGTAAAGGTAAAACACTATATTAGTTTTGGATTTTTGGGTTACCCTAGTATTTTGGAATTTTTCCAAAAATGAAACCCTAAGTGGAAAATGAGTAATATAGAGTTAGCTTGATTGCAGGATTTTGGTGGCCTCGGGGCAAGATTCTGAAAGTCCCTAGCAGTCGGATTTCGTTGGGAAAATCAAATGTAGCCGCGCCGAGTGTACGAGCGCCGCAACACCACTGTAAGGAAACCTAATTCCTGTTAGTTAGACATAATAAACAATATATTTTTGTATACACATGTGTAGGTTTTGTACGAGTATCATGACCATGCAATCATGCATAAAAAAGTGTGGTGATAGGAAAACGGTCGCGGAAAATGTGTAGAATGACACCCTTCTCCAAGACCCAAGTAGTCAGATCAGGAATGGTAACGTTAGGTACGAAACCTTTACCCGTGTACGTGAGCTTGAAATTTGTCCAACCCAAGGGCGTGAATGTCCCTTCTAGTCGACCACATGAAAGTCAAGGGTCGCTCAGTAGTCCACCAAAGAGATATCCCAAACAGAGTGACATCAGACCAAAAAGGTCAGTCAACACACATAAGTCTTTTCGTGCTAGGTAGATGCGCACTACCTTTCTCATAAGGTATATGATACCCTATGAGCAGTACAGTCTTGGGAGTTTGCTCCCCTTTGAGACAGTTAGTAGATTCGAGACCGTGTCCGCGTGACACTAGAACAATTGAGTTCGTCAGGTGGTCTCGGGTCGTCAGTTTCAGATGCGCGTTAGGAGCTACTCTGCATAGAGCCTTTCAGGTCGAGGTGCAAGCTAGAAGTCACCTAGAACTCAAGTATAGACCTGACGTGAGACAGTACACTAGTTAGTGAACGCCGGGACTTGGGTTAGTGAACTGAAAGTCGCGAACATGGAACAAGTTGATGTTTTGAGCAGGTAGTGTTCTGAAGGCATGCATAACATATATCATAAATGTTTTTAATGCACGAAACTATTTCCTAAAGGCATGCATTCATCATATGAGAAAATATTTTTAGTGTCACCAGGATGAGTTATTTTTCTTTACTCTGACCTCTCGTGGATAATGTTTTTACAGAGGACCTAGGTGGGAAACTACGCCTATGATGAGCGTTGGTGACGTCAGTTTGTAGTGTTTTCCCATTCAATTCTTCTTTACTTTCAACTATAGTTGTAGTTGTGGACAATGTACCTTGTTAATATTTTATATGTCTTGTATCAGACTTATTATGATATTACAGATTTTCCGTCATTTTAATTATATTCAAATTTAGTGGTTCTGTGAATCTAGATATCAGGTATGTGGTTACCCTTAGTTGACATTCTTAGCTTCCGTTGTAAGTTTTAAAATTTTTAGTAGTTTCTACTTTATACCTGCTGTATACTAGTTTTAATACTGTTTCCTAGTTCTCTTTATATCGCTGACCCGACCGGATGACTGATTATTATAAAACTGGGAAGAGGTGTTACAAATTGGTATCAGAGCGAGGTTTAGGATCCCTGGACCCAAGAAAGATTCACAGAGCCATAGGATGTGTAAGAGTTAACTCTTGTTAGTAGAATATATAAGTTGCGTTTAAGCCGAGTTTTCGCAAGAGTACGAAATAAAATTGCTAAGCCAAATTTCGCAGATGCTTGATAAATAACCAGATTTCTTTTATATGTTCTATCAGGCATCACGAGTCAGTGAACCGGGTGAATCTTCACGTCAGGACCCTGTTCCTAACGCGACTATGGGAGACACTGCCGTGCCACAGGTACCATCAGTTCCAGCAACTCCAGAGGACACTGACATAACGTCTCAGATTGCTAAGGCGGTCACTGTTGCCTTGATGGAGTTTCAACAAGGACTGGCTGCAGGGTTTCTAGCTCCAATACAAGTACCAACCCCTGCACCAGCTCCTGCCCCAGCACCCGTGGAGATGACCCTGGAGTGCTATTTGAAGAACTTTAGAGAGCTTCAACCCTCGAACTACAGTCAGGATGAGACCCCGATGGACACCGATGATTGGATAACAAACACCAGAGACCTGTTGGATGTTTTGGAGTGCCCAGAGAACAAGAAGGTTCCTCTGGCGGTTTTCCTCCTTCGAGATGAGACAAAGGTCTGGTGGGACAAGTACCGTGTATATGACCCCGCATGTAAGTGTTATGAAAATTTCCTCTTATTTTAGAAGTGATGCGTTCTTTTTAAATAGTATGACCATATTTTTTGGCCAGGTCGTATGTCAGATATGTTTACGTGGGGCGAATTTTCTAGAGCCCTTGCAAGTTGGTTCGTGCCTCCTTCTGCACGACGAGGCCTCTAGGAGAAATATCTTAGGCTTTTCTAGGGGGACATGACTGTTGCTGAGTACGAGCGAGAGCTTACCCATCTGGCTTGATATGCGGGCGTGATGCATGAAGACCATGCTGAGAAGTGCAGCCGTTTTGTGGATAGTTTGCGTGACTCGTTGAGGCAGCCGTTGATGACCATGGTCAATGCTGACTACAGGAGCTTAGTGGATACGGCTCGCAGGCTGGAGGCTGATCAGCAGAAAGTTCAGAAGCGAAGTAATTTCCGTGCGAAGCGATCTTAGGATTCGCATCAGCCGCAACAGAGCAGAAATGACCAAGAGAAGAACTGGAACAAGAAGCAGAAGCCTGATGCGAGAAAGAATGGTCAGTTTGGAGACAGGAGCAAGGACTACCCCCTTGTCCCAAGTTTCAGCCTCGCCATCCAGGAGAGTGTTTGGCCAGCGCGGGCGTGTGTTACAAGTGCCTTCAACCTGGATACATAGCTCGCTACTGTCAGGAAGTTGGTTTGAATCAGGTAATCAACCTAGTTGTATTCATTACATTTATGAAGTTACTGTAGATAACAAATGTAATTTGTTCCTGCAGTCGAAGTACGAGATTGGTGGCCCAAGCAGAGCAGACAAGGGCAAAGCTCTGATGATTACTGACGAGAGACCACAACATGGTCAAGATTTAGTGCAACCCAGAGCGTATGAGCTTGGTCAGCAGGAGGCAAAAGACCAGGATGAAAGTGAGGTGATAGATCTTAATTTATTCTAAATTAGAATTAAGAGATAAAAAGTCACAGCACAAATAAAAAGAAAGAAAACAAGCAATCCAGACGACACAAGGAAATTTATAGTGGTTCCCCAAATCTGGGTAGTCTACTCTTCTACCACTCTGGTAGGAATCCACTTAGGTTTTTGATCAGGTGTCCTATCACCACAAGATCTGCTTCAGGTAGATCTAGAAACCCTTCAGGCTTTTGATCAGGTGCCTAAAAACCAATAGGTTTTTGATCAGGTGCCCTATCACCAAGGAGTTCACTTTTGAAGGGAGTAATAACCCTTTACAAGAGGTGGGGATGAGAGAGTGATGAAAGTCTTCTTTTCTCAATCACAATGAAAAGACTATGTGGATTCAGTGATGTTGTCAAAGCTCCCCCTAAGATGTGGAATAGTTCAGGAGTGTAAGCTTTGCTTCAGGGTGTAGGCCTTCAAGTTGATGTTGCACTCCAACAAGCTTTTAGACTGATATGAATTGATTGTCTCTTGAAAGCGTAGAGCAGATGAAGAAGATGATGTTGATTTGTTGTAAGAAAACTTGTAGCTAAGTTCTTCTTTGTTGAGAGAAAAAGCCTTCTTGAATATTCTCTCTCTATCTCTTCTATTCTGTCGAGTGCTGTATTACTCTTCTTATTTTTTCTGTAAGATATAATATCTTAATATTTAATGCCTGAAGAATTCAAGCATTTGAATTCTTTCTATCTTGGAATGACTAAATCAATTCCCGAGAATGGAATATGTCTTGAGAAATCAATTGACATTTAATCTCTGTAATAAGTCATATTTTATACTGTCATTCAAACGGCTATATTTGATAGCATTAAATCTGAGAGCTATAAATGCTTGCAGTTAAGCCTTAATTAAATCTGCCAGCTGTAAATAAGAAGGTCTGAAAAACGGCATAGGAAATCGCCAAACTAAATCTTAAAGCTTTTTCAAACTGGGTTCGGAAATCGTTGAACTCAGCTCGGAGATCGTTGAGCTGAGTTCAGAGATTTTGAACTGCATCTGAATTTTAAAGCTTCTTCAAACTGGGTTCAGAGATAGTTGATCTCCGCTCAGAGATAGTTGAACTGAGTTCAGAGATTTTGAACTGCATCTGAATTTTAAAGCTTCTTCAAACTGGGTTCAGAGATAGTTGATCTCCGCTCAGAGATAGTTGAACTGAGTTCAGAGATTTTCTTCCAGCAATTTTCTGAACTTCAAATCTGAACTTCTCTGGAATTTTTCTGAATGACCAAACCTGGAAATAATCCTATGACCCATGACTATACATTTTGGGTCAATCTAATAAACCCTAATAGTGATCCTTACCCAAATCCAACCTTGGGTTCCAACAATCTCCCCCTATTTGGGTGAGGACACTATTCACATAAAATAAAACACAAAGCAAAAATAATCTGCCTGATTTAAAAGTTTTTCAGCAGATGTACAGGGGTACTTTGAGAAATAAAATACATGAAAAAAAATTACTAGAGAATCCTAATAAGCAATTTTCTTTACACATAAAATTGACAATCTCCCCCTATACAGCTACTGCTGTATCCTCTGCATTTCCTGATAAGAGAGGTTAGGAGTTCTGGACCCAGATTACCTTGGGTCCTATTTTTCTTTCACAATAATAATTTGAAATAAAAGAATAAAAATTTCTGTTTTGAAATTCTGAGTTCGACGAAAAATATTTTCGTCGATCTGAGTTCGACGTTCGTCGTTCTCGGTTCGACAAAGGGTATTTATTTCGTCGATCAAGATTTTCTGACCAGAAATCTCTGTTCAGAGATCGTCGACCTGAGTTCGACGAAGAGTGTAGTTTTCGTCGAGCTTCGTTCGACGAACTATGTTGAACATAAATTTTCTGAAATTTTTTAATTTGTTTTGGTAAAAATTCAGTTATGTTGTCAAAATCAAGGGAAGAGATAACCTGATCCTCTTCTGATTCACATTCTGATTCTCCATCAGAGACTGATTCTTCATCATGTCTGCTGCATGAAGCATTTATTGCCATTAGACAAAACTCTCTTGCTCTTGACTCTTCTTCATCTTCAGTTGTACAGGATGAAGCTTCAGAGTCACTCCAAGATTCAGTATTTAATGTTTTTTCTTTTGTTGATCCAGCAGCCATTGCTGTGAGGGAGTCGCAGATGTCTTTTGCTGAAGTACATTCAATAACTCCTTCAAAAATGTCATCAGACATTGATTGAGCAAGGATGTCCATTGCTCTTGCATTAACAATCTTTAGCAATTTTTGAGCTTCTGTCCATTGAGGTGATGGAGCAGCATTCATGCTTGTTGTTTCCAATGGTTGATAAGGACCTGTTAAAATAGAATTGAAAATGGCTTCATCAATAGAGTTCATAAAAAGCCTAATCCTTGTCTTCCATAGTGCAGGCTTATCCAGATTGCACTTATGAGGTCCAGTGCTTGAACACTCTTCATTTTGTGCCATGAAAAACTCTCAAGAAATTTAAGATCTATCAGATCGTTTTGGTTCAGGTGTTAGCCTGTGCAACCACTAAGGTGTGGTATTTTAAACCAACCTAGAAGATGTGGTATTTTTAACCAACCTGGCTCTGATACCAATTGAAAGTGAGGTGATAGATCTTAATTTATTCTAAATTAGAATTAAGAGATAAAAAGTCACAGCACAAATAAAAAGAAAGAAAGCAAGCAATCCAGACGACACAAGGAAATTTATAGTGGTTCCCCAAATCTGGGTAGTCCACTCTTCTACCACCCTGGTAGGAATCCACTTAGGTTTTTGATCAGGTGCCCTATCACCACAAGATCTGCTTCAGGTAGATCTATAAACCCTTCAGGCTTTTGATCAGGTGTCTAAAAACCAATAGGTTTTTGATCAGGTGCCCTATCACCAAGGAGTTCACTTTTGAAGGGAGTAATAACCCTTTACAAGAGGTGGAGATGAGAGAGTGATGAAAGTCTTCTTTTCTCAATCACAATGAGAAGACTATGTGGATTCAGTGATGTTGTCAAAGCTCCCCCTGAGATGTAGAATAGTTCAGGAGTGGAAGCTTTGCTTCAGGGTGTAGGCCTTCAAGTTGATGTTGCTCTCCAACAAGCTTTTAGACTGATATGAATTGATTGTCTCTTGAAAGCCTAGAACAGATGAAGAAGATGATGTTGATTTGTTGTAAGAAAACTTGTAGCTAAGTTCTTCTTTGTTGAGAGAAAAAGCGTTCTTGAATATTCTCTATCTCTTCTATTCTGTCGAGTGCTGTATTACTCTTCTTATTTTTTCTGTAAGATATAATATCTGTATATTTAATGCCTGAAAAATTCAAGCATTTGAATTCTTTCTATCTTGGAATGACTAAATCAATTCCCGAGAATGGAATATGTCTTGAGAAATCAATTGACATTTAATCTCTGTAATAAGCCATATTTTATAATGTCATTCAAACGACTATATTTGATAGCATTAAATCTGAGAGCTATAAATGTTTGCAGTTAAGCCTTAATTAAATTTGCCAGCTGTAAATAAGAAGGTCTGAAAAACGGCATAAGAAATCGCCAAACTAAATCTTAAAGCTTCTTCAAACTGGGATCAGAGATAGTTGATCTCCGCTCAGAGATAGTTGAACTGAGTTCAGAGATTTTCTTCCAGCAATTTTCTGAACTTCAAATTTGAACTTCTCTGGAATTTTTCTGAATGACCAAACCTGGAAATAATCCTATGACCCATGACTATACATTTTGGGTCAATCTAATAAACCCTAATAGTGATCCTTACCCAAATCCAACCTTGGGTTCCAACACAGGAGGATGTAGTGACGGGTAAGTGTTTAATTTGCTTAACAAGTTTATTTAATCCTCCGTAGTGACACTCTTTTCATCATTTGAAAATCATTCATGTAGGCATTCTTATGATTCATGATTTACCCTCCAAGATTCTGTTTGATACAGGAGTCTCGCACTCGTTTATCGCGGAATCTGTAGTGCGTAAGCTGAATTTAGAAGTTTTCCCAGAGACTGTAGCGCTGGATGTTATGATGCCAAATGGATCCCTTCTGCAGACCAGAGATAAGTGCATGGTACCGGTGCACTTTGGTGATACCGAGATTATCGTGAAAGCTTTGCAGCTATCTATTGCAGGATTCGACCTGATTTGTTGAATGAACTGGCTTTCGGCAGTCAACGCCAGGATTGACTGTAGGGCGGAACAGATACAGTTTGAGGGCCCTAATCAGACTGCGTTTTCTTTTCAGGGCCTGAAGGGAGTGGTGAAGATGATTATCTCCGCTGTCCAAGCTAGAAGGTGCATCAGTAAGGATTGTGAAACCTTTGTAGTACTGATGAACGCGGAGGCTAAGACTGACTTGGCAGAGGTACCAGTGGTGCAGGATTTCCCCGATGTTTTCCCGGAAGAGCTCCCTGGTGCCCCTCTAGATAGAGAGATTGAGTTCCCGATAGACTTGCAGCCTGGGGCTACACCAGTAGCCAAATCCCCCTACAGGATGGCTCCAAGGGAACTAGCAGAGTTGAAGAGTCGGTTGCAGGAGTTGCTTGATTTGGGTTTTATACGCCCCAGTACTTCACCTTGGAGTGCTCCAGTACTTTTCGTGAAGAAGAAGGATGGTAGTCTGAGACTGTGTATAGACTACCGTGAGTTGAACAAGCTGACAGTAAAGAACAAATACCCGATTCCCAGGATTGATGATTTGTTCGACCAGTTGGTGGGCTCGTGCACCTTTTCCAAGTTAGATTTGAGGACGGGCTACCATCAGTTAAAGATTCAGGACGTGGATGTTTAGAAGACGGCTTTCAGTACCAGGTATGGACATTTCGAGTTCGTGGTCTTGCCGTTTGGGCTGACCATTGCCCCTTTAGTATTTATGGACCTGATGAACAAGGTATTTCTGGAGTACTTGGGTCGTTTTGTTATCGTTTTTATCGATGACATCTTGGTGTTCTCAAGGAGTGCAAAAGATCATGCCGCACACCTCAGGATTGTTTTGAGCACCCTCAGGAAGAATCAGTTGTACCCTAAGTTTTCTAAATTTGAGTTTTGGCTTTCAGAGATTGCATTCTTAGGCCATATGATCAGTCAGAAAGGGGTTAGTGTCAATCCGAAGAAGATAGAGACCATTAAGAATTGGCCAATGCCGACGACAGTTTCAGAGGTTCACAGCTTTTTGGGTCTTGCTGGTTAATACAAGAGATTGGACAGTTGAGTGCGAGTTGACTTTTGAGGACTTGAAGGGCAGGCTGATGACCACACCGATCTTGAGTTTACCTTCAGGGCCTGACGGGTTTCAGATCTATAGTGATATGTCAGGTCAAGTTTTGGGCTGTGTTCTTATGCAGCATGGAAAGATCGTAGCCTATGCCTCGAGACAGTTAAAGGTTTATGAGAGGAACTATCCCGTGCATGACTTGGAGCTTGCAACAGTCATTCATGCTTTGAAGATATGGAGGCACTATCTCTATGGTGTTCGTTGCGAGATCTTCACTGATCATTAGAGCCTCAAGTATATCTTTGATCAGCGAGAGCTCAATTTAAGGCAGCGTAAATGATTAGAGTTTATATCAGACTACGACATAGACATTCAGTACCATCCAGGAAAGGCGAACGATTTAGCTGATGCCCTTAGCCGTAGAAGTTCATGTTTCTTCATTCTCACTCAGCAGGAGAAGTTAGTACGGGAGCTGGAGAGATTGGATATCACAGTTGTGCCACACTGTAGTTTTGGTTCTGCAAGGTTGAATTAGATGAAGATCACTTGCGATATTAAGGATAAAATTAGGACAACTCTACCGTTGGATACAAAGATGACAGAGATTTGGATCTCAGTGCAGACATGTCAGAAGGAGAGATTCACTATTCAGGATGATTTATTGTTGTTTGATGGTAGAGTGTGTATCCCCGATGTTAGCCACCTTCGCGAGGACATTCTATTTGAGGCACACAATTCCAAATATTCAGGTTTCCTATCTATACATTCGGGTAGCACGAAGATGTATGCAGATCTCAAGAAGGTAGTCTGGTGGCCAGACTTGAAAAGTGATGTTGCAGATTATGTAGGGAAGTGCGAGACGTGCAAGTTGGTTAAGGCCGAGTGCCAAAGGCCTTGTGGCAAGTTGCAGCCACTTCCCATTCCCGAGTGGACTTTTGAGGATATATCCATGGACTTCATCCATGGTCTGCCGAGATCTCAGAGTGAGAATGATTCTTTGCGGGTTATAGTAGATCGGCTTTCTAAGATTGCTCATTTCATTCCTCTTAAGAAGACAGATCAGAGTCCCAGATTAGCACAATTATATATAAACGAGATAGTTCGACTTCACGGTGTTCCCAAGACTATAGTTTCAGACCGAGATGACAGATTTACCTTCAGGGAGTGGAGATACGTTCAGGAGCGTTTGGGTACCAGATTACATTTCAGCACCGCATTCCATTCCCAGACAGATGGACAAACTGAGCGCACAAATAGGACTTTGGAGGATCTGCTACGGATGTGCATTTTGGACTTTGGAGGAAAGTGGCAGAAATATGTTACTCTTGTGGAGTTCTCATACAATAACAGTTTTCAGACGAGTATTAGAATGACACCGTTCGAGGCCCTCTATGGTAGACGTTGTCGGACACCGTTATGTTGGGCTGAAAGTGAGGAAAGGTCTACCATCAGGGAGTCATGGATTGATAAGACCACTGACAGGGTCAAGCTCATTCAAGAACGTATGAAGACAGCTCAGGATCAGCAGGCCAAGTATCATGATCAGAAGCACAGGTCAGTAGAATTCAGAGTTGGAGAGTACGTTTATCTGAAGGTCAGACCATTTAGAGGAGTCTCTAAAATAAAGCGGATGAAGAAACTGAGCCCCAGATTTGTTGGTCCTTTTTAGGTCCTGAAAAGAGTTGGTGAGGTTGCTTATAGGTTGGCCTTACCTGAGGAAATGAGTGGTGCACATGATGTATTCTACGTCTCCTATCTGAGGAGAGCAGTCAGAGATTTCAGTCAGATCATCAGTACCGAGGAAGCACCAATCGAGACAGATCTTAGTATTGAGGTTAGAACAGTCAGAATCGTGGATTCAAGGATACAAAAGCTCAAGAATAGAGAGATTCGCATGGTTAAAGTCCTTTGGATAAACTGTGGCCGACCAAAGTATACTTGAGAGCGAGAGGATGAGCTTAATGGCAATGCATACTATTCTTTTCTCTTCGATTCAGGTATGATTACAATTTTCGAGGACAAAAATTTTTGTTAGGAGGGGAGATTTGTAACATCCGTTATCTGACGCGAAATTATGTTAATTGTAGGGTCAAGTCGCGACGAATTTTGATCGAGGCAGCGCAGCGTCGAGGTACAATGCTACTATTCCTAAAGTTCGCGTCCGTTAATTTGAGAAGTGCGTTAGTCATAATGATAGTGACACATTTTAATTTTAGTAACGAAGCGCAACAAGAAATCTTTTAGTGCAAAGACGTTAGTATGGTGTGGAGTGAGTTGCGTATAACAAAAATTAAGAGCAATGGGGTGCCAATAACAAGTCTTATTCCCACTCCCACTTTGCGGTTATTATTAAAACCGCATGCCCAGTTTTTTTTATGTTAACCCGCACCCCCTCATTTCTCACGGGAGAAAAGGGCCGCAAACCGCAGCAGACCCCACGAACGCGTCCGTCTCCCGCAGCCGACGAGCCCGATGCCCCTCCCGGTGCTTTCCGCCGACCGATCCTCCTCTAGAGCGCAACCCCGACTTCTCCTTCTTCCTCTACGGGCGCCGGTGGGTGTTCCTTTTCCTTCCTTGGCCGTGGAAGAACAGATTCCAACCCTAACCGGTGGAAGTGAGCGTTTTGGTTCCGGTGAGTTCGATCCCTCTCTTGTTTCCATTTCTTCATGGAAATCCTTTGATTTGGAAGTTATTTTTAACCTAGGTTTTCATCATGTGACCCTAATTAGGTTTTGTAGTACGGATTCCACCACAAAAATTTGAGTTGGGCGCATTGAGAGCCTCAATCACTCCCTCGTAAAGGTAAAACACTATATTAGTTTTGGATTTTTGGGTTACCCTAGTATTTTGGAATTTTTCCAAAAATGAAATCCTAAGGGGAAAATGGGTAATATAGAGTTAGCTTGATTGCAGGATTTTGGTGGCCTCGGGGCAAGATTCTGAATGTCCCTAGCAGTCAGATTTCGTTGGGAAAATCAAATGTCGCCGCGCCGAGTGTACGAGCGCCGCAACACCACTGTAAGGAAACCTAATTCCTGTTAGTTAGACATATCAAACAATATATTTTTGTATACGCATATGTAGGTTTTGTACGAGGATCATGATCATGCAATCATGCATAGAAAGGTGTGGTGATAGGAAAACGGTCGCGAAAAATGTGTAGAATGACACCCTTCTACAAGACCCAAGTAGTCAGATCAGGAATGGTAACGTTAGGTACGAAACCTTTACCCGTGTACGTGAGCTTGGAATTTGTTCGACCCAAGGGCGTGAATGTCCCTTCTAGTCGACCACATGAAAGTTAAGGGTCGCTCAGTAGTCCACCAAAGAGATATCCCAAGCAGAGTGACATCAGACCGAAAAGGTCAGTCAGTACACATAAGTCTTTTCGTGCTAGGTAGAGACGCACTACCTTTCTCATAAGGCATATGGTACCCTATGAGCAGTACAGTCTTGGGAGTTTGCTCCCCTTTGAGACAGTTAGTAGATTCGAGACCGTGTCTGCGTGACACTAGAACAATTGAGTTCGTCAGATGGTCTCGGGTCGTCAGTTTCAGATGCGCGTTAGGAGCTACTCTGCATAGAGCCTTCCAGGTCGAGGTGCAAGCTAGAAGTCGCCTAGAACTCAAGTATAGACCTGACTTGAGACAGTACACTAGTTAGTGAACGCCGAGACTTGGGTTAGTGAACTGAAAGTCGCGAACATAGAACAAGTAAATGTTTTGATCAGGTAGTGTTCTGAAGACATGCATAACATAACATAAATGTTTTTAATGCACGAAACTATTTCCTAAGGGCATGCATTCATCATATGAGAAAATGTTTTTAGTGTCACTAGGAGGAGTTATTTTTCTTTACTCTGACTGCTCGTGGGCAATGTTTTTACAGGGGACCCAGGTGAGAAACTACGCCTAGGATGAGCGTTGGTGGCGTCAGTTTGTAGTGTTTTCCCGTTCAATTCTTCTTTGCTTTCAGCATATAGTTGTAGTTGTGGACAATGTACCTTGTTAATATTTTATATGTCTTGTATCAGGCTTATTATGATATTACAGATTTTCAGTCATTTCAATTCTATTCAAATTTAGTGGCTCTGTGAATCCAGATATCAGGTATGTGGTTACCCTTAGTTTACATTCTTAGCTTCCGTTGTAAGTTTTAAAATTTTTAGTAGCTTCTACTTTATACCTGCTGCATAATAATTTTAATACTGTTTTCTAGTTCTCTTTATATCGCTGACCTGGCCGGATGACTGATTATTGTAAAACTGGGAAGGAGTGTTACAGGATCATGAGATTCTCATGGGAAGAGAGAGGAGTGGGTGTCAATTAGTAGGGCATATGATGGCGGTCCTGTTGATCATTGGAGAAATCCGACGAATGATCGGCGGGAGCAGAGCGGGTCATGTCAGTGGTGCGAAATGTTTATTTGGCTCAGAACCGAGAGCGGGCAATGCACATGAGATAGTATTCGAGCTCTGATATCATGTTGAATTGGAGTAATTCCGTCATGCATTAAACAAGATTAAGCACTCCTTTATATATATATGTGTGTGTGTATTTATTTATATATGAGTAGTGGGTTACAAGACTATGGGAAAAATACAAAATACAACTAAATATTAACACCAAATACTAACAAGATGTGATTTTTTGATGTTTATTTATGTTGTTTTCTATTTAAGATTTTACCATTTTCTACAGAGAATATTTCGAAGATGTAGATCAGACGTGGGAGACATTTGAGAAGACACTATGGGGACATATTTCTAACTTCTATAAGCTTGGGAAGGAGAGGTAGCATCATTATACTGTTTTTGTTGTAATTAAATTGATATGATCTGTTTTGTTGGATCATCTTTTGCCATCCTGTGTGCAACGCCATTATTTCTCTTTTCTAATAGTTTGAAAATTTTAATTGGTTATCCCATGGACTTTTAGTTGCTCGTTTAAGGTCAAGGTTAATGAACTTTGAACGTTGGGTTTTCTTGGAAACTATTCTTTTGATTAAATATTCATGTATGGTATATTGGTGGCAGTTTGATTGTAACGCTACAGTCTATTGTGGGTGCGCTATAGGTCTGCAAACCAGTAACCCCAATCCCTCCCCACTGATCTGATTGGCCGTAACCGCTAATTCCAATGTTGGGTTGTTGAGGTTGGGGCTTGAACCCCAGATCTCCTAGATAAGGGATATCTAAACTGGTCATCATCACCAACTGAGTTGCAGCTCAGTTGGTGATGAAGACCAATTTAGAGATCCTTATCCAGGAGGTCTGGGGTTCAAGCCCCAGTCTCAAAAATCCGTCATTGGAATTAGCGGCCGCTGTCAATCAGATCCGTGGAGATGGGTTGGGATCACTAGTCTGCAGACTTGTAGCGAACCCAAAGTAGACCGGGGCTTTACATTGGTATAATGATCATGTTTTGCTTTTGAGATGTACACACTTAGTGGGTTGCTTTGTTCAACATCTAGTGGGTTGCTTTGTTTAACATCTTTTGTGCTGCGATGGGCCCAACTATCTGTTATGCACCAAGTGGCGCATGTTGTGCAAACTGTAAACTTGCGCTTATAAACATTGATAGGTTGTAATTGTTTGCTTATTACCCTCATGAACTTTAAATTTCATTAGTTATTCGTTCAAAAATGTATGTTTATTGATTTACTGTATGCTTATAACATCTAAAGTACATATTTTCTAGTTCAGTTATTCATCTCTGGCATGTCACGTCTTTGAATAATGATTTTTTGTTTATTATACTAAAATTATTATTTTTAGATGTAGCATTCACTTCAGCTTATTCAGTAATTATGCTGTCCTCTTTCAGCTAAATCTACAATTTTCCATTTGTATATATATAGTTTGCTAAGCTGATTCTGAAAATGCATCTTATTCAACTTTGAAATTTTAACTGCAGTCCTCAGAAACTTGTCCGAGCTTTGAGGTATGGCCAATTGTTCATATTACTGCAGCCTCATTTGTTGAAATATATCTTTGTGATGGTGATTATTAGTTTACTTCTTTAGTTATTGAGAAAAGGTTTACTTTTATGATCTATAGTATATTATAAGTATTTTAAATATCATCTAACATGCCCATGTTGTTGCTTTTGAGAGCAAAACAATATTTTTTGCATGTATATATTTGTTATGGTATTTGGTAAAATATCAACGTATATATTGACTTTTTTCCTATGTTGGCCAAAATGTTTTAACAAAATGTTACCTGAATTTTCATTTGTTAAAACCGATGTTTTTTAATTGTTTATGATGATTATTTCATGCGTTTTTATCCTGAAATCATAACAAATTGTGTACCCCTTGTAATTAGGTTGATATTTTGGGTGCCTTCAACTGTTTCTTTGCATGGTATTTCTGTGGAAACAAGAAAGATGCCATTATTGGTTTAGTATGAACCCCGTGATCATATGATGCCTTTCTATCATACAATTCAATTCACATCATGCTACATCAAACCGAAACTTAGTCACTACCCATAGGCGAATATTTCTCATTTTTTTTACTAGTAGCCAATGAAAAAAATGTAAGCAGGCTGATTTCAAATCTTCAATTTCCCAATAGAAATGATGAAATCAATTTCTGAATTTTCAATTAACGAACAAAGCCTCGACTCCTCAGAAGTTTCACTAGAGTGGTGGCAGGAGGAAGAGAGGTGGCTGGGATACAACAAAAATCGAAATTACCGCTGCCTAGTGCTGCGGGGCGGATATGTACCGATTCTTGAACAATATGTACCAATTCTTGAACAGTTTCAAATAATTTCACATAGAAGGAAAATCAGACCATAGCTTTCTAGTTCATTTATTTTTTGCCAGAAGAGCACCTTACAATGATACCTGAGTCTCTAGTCATCGTTCCATAGTGAGCCCCAGTCCTACATATAGTTGGATTGAAAAAAGGCTCTGCTTGGGATGCTAGTCACGTTCACATTGACACGATTTGTGGTTGATGCCGACTATCTGGGCACCTCAATGACAAATGTCGATACAAAGGGAGCCATTGTATGCGGATATTAGGGGTAAACATTGAGCCCCACTGAATGGGAATAGTCAGACATTTCAATGGTGATACTTACTGAGGGATAACTGGGGGTGATGTCTAGGAAGCATTCTGGGCATTCTGGGATAACCGAGTCGAAGCTTTTGAATCTATGGCTGGATAGATTGGTGTTGGATGGTGACAACCGAGACTGAAGGCAGTAGAATGACTTTCAAGAGAACAATGAGACTTACAGGGGGTCCGTGGAGTACTCAGGAAACTTTCACTACGCTCACGTGTCTCGGTTGACGGTTGTTGCCCCGTAGCCTCTAGTTGTTGGGTCTTGTCGGACTTGAGGTGTTCCCCGTACTAAACTAAAAGTACCATTAATTACACACAATGTAATTGGAAGCTATCGTGATTGTCCTCATGGTTGCGAGAGGTAGAGGTAATTGAAAATAATTAATTTATTATTTAGATAATTGATTAAAGTGATGTTTTCCCACTTTTTTGATTAATAAATAAATTCATTAATGAATTAATCCGTCGAAAACCCGATCTCACCCGGCGTTTGGATCAAAACGGAGAAAGGCAGGTGGCACCTGCCATTGCTGGTTCGAGGTAGGGAAGAAGTGCCTGAAGAAGAGAAATATAGCTTGGCAGAGGGAAGAACGATGACACATGTTTGGGGAAGGTGACATGCGCAACACCCTCATCATGTGGGATCTAGTAAAGGCTCGCGGAATGCTTGTTTGTCTGAACGACGGAGCTGTTGTCAGCATACTGGCGTGAATGGTGATCCATCTATTGATGGTCCCAGACAAGCAGACAAATGTGTGACACTGGCTGATCTCAGACGAGTGGATCGCAGATGAGACTGCTGGTGAAACGATCGTGCAGGCTTCACTCGACTGGAATATCCATTCGAAACAATGTGTGGACTATGTGCTTGGAACCATGAGTGACAAACAATTCTTGGAGGCTTTCACGCATGGTCTGCATTGCGTGAAAGTGTGATTTGACTTGGCAAAGAAGTTATGTCCGTCTTTCCTGGAATAGGCACTCGTTGAAGATGGAGGCTGAGGTAGCGGAGTGGGCTTTGTTACCAAATTATTACGGGTCTAACCATAAATCGTTGGAAGCTTTACCCGAGGGGTTATCATAGATTGAGAAGGTGCTCTGGGTACAAGTCAGAACTGCGGGTGGGGAGCTTGGAGGCATAGTGCTGGTAATCCCTATCCCTAGGAGGAGAGAACTTAGGAATGGAAAATACTTATCGCCTCCATTCTATGACCCAAGGGGAGCTTTAAATAATGAGTGCATGATATGTTTGCAAATACTTCCACATATTCAGATTAAATATAAAAGTACCTGAACATAAAATAAAAGATTCAACATGCCTCATAACCAACAATTAGTTAATTAAACAACACTCAAACCAACGGACCTTGTGGGTCCATTACACAAGTATCATTAGTCAAAATGATAGTGGTCAGCTTACTTTTCTTTGTTTATGTTATAGTTGTGGATATATGAATCTGATTTTTTTAATCTTTGAATCGGCAAGCGGAAATAAATGATATTTTTGGAAGTGGGGTTGCATGACCAAACTATCATGGAATAAATCAACGGTGTAGCGAGTATTTTTCGAAATATTATCTAATAGACTATTTAGGTAATCGGGTGCATACCTAAACTCTTTGTAAGTTCTAGTTGTCTCAAGTTAATATTATCTTTTTTCCTTCTATGTTTTCTCCTTTAATTAAGTGTTTTTGCTAAAGTTATTTGTTACCTATTTTAGGGTGATAGAAATGCAAGAAATTCTTGACCAACAACTGGCTGAGGAGGCAGCTGAAGCTGAGGGTGGGGGAGCCATGGCTTCAATTGCGAATCCTCGGAGAGCTGCTAAGTATGAGTACATTTCTTTCTTGTTCCACTGATTGTACCCAATGACTGAATTGTACAAGTTATACATCTTCTGTAATTTGAATAAATTTTAACCAGTGCAAATTATTAATTTTAATGTGTTTCAAACTTCTGACATTCAAATTTGGTCATCAATTTTTTTTTGTTATCCTTGAAAATAGTAGTACTTGAAAATATTATTAGTTTTGCTAAGAAATCTTGAATTTTCAAAGGGATTTTATAATTTATTTACATCTTCTGAACTTGGAACATGTTGAGAGGGAAAAATAAAATTATTATTCAGCACTCCTGCATATATAGGAGTGAGAAAAGAGTAAAGAGAGAAAGACAAACAAAATATAAAAAATAAAGTAACATAAAAAAATACGGAATCTCCAACACTCCCCCTCAAGTTAGACGTGTAATGTCGGTCATGTCCAATTTGCCCAATATCTTTTCAAAGGAGCACTGACTCAGTCCCTTAGTAAGGACACCTGCAAGCCGTTGTTTTGATGGGAAAAAGGGGGTACACACCGTTCCCTTTACTATGTTTTCCTTTATGAAATGTCTTTCAATTTCCACGTGTTTAGCACGGTCATGTTGGATTGGGTTGTAGGCAATGCTAATAGTGACTTTACTATTACAATAGATTCTGATTTGACCATCGCCTTCCACACCCAAGTCCCTCATAATCGACTGAATCCATAACCCTTCGCATATCCCAAACGCCATTGCCCGAACTCCGCCTCAACACTGGATTTGGCTACGACGTGTTGTTTCTTACTTCTGCAGGTCATCAAATTTCCCCTAATAATGGAGCAATATCTAGATGTAGATCGTCGATCATCAATAGAACTTGCCCAGTCTATATCTGTGTAAATTTCTATCGTTAATGCCTTGCTGGGTGTAAACATTATGCCTTTGCCTGGAGAGGATTTGAGATACCTTAAGACTTGGTATGCAACATCAAGATGATGTGATCTCGGTGAGTGCATGTATTGACTGAGAACGCCCACAACATAAGATATGTCCGAAAAGGTATGAGAAAGATAAATTTCCTAACCAGTCGCTGGAAACCTGGTATGTCATCAACCATTTCTCTACCATCTCCACCAAGCTTGTGATTGACTTCAGTTGGGGTGTCAGCGGGTCTACACCCAATGGTAGACGCAAAAAATTTTTCAGTGTGGGCGTGCTTAAAAATTGCATGATTCATACTATTAAAGCACGTAAAAAATTATTTTTTTCAAACAATGGGTATTAGCCACGGTTTAAACCGTGGTCAATACAGTTTTTTTTTTTAAAAAATAGGTATTAGCCACGGTTTATAGTTTAAGCCGTGGTTAATATAGGATTTTTTTTAAAAATAGGGTATTTTCCACGGTTTAAACCGTGGCAAATACTATTAATTTTTTTTTTTAAAAAAAGTGTGTGGGCGGCCGCCCACCCTCGTCCCAAGGTAGATCCGCCCCTGTCTACACCCAATCATTATAATTGTTTTCAATAGATCCAGAATGCACTTCCTTTGAGATATAAAGATCTCATGTCTGGATTTGACCACCTCAATGCCAATAAAATATTTGAGAGTCCCAAGATCCTTCACTTCAAACTCTTTTGCAAGCCTAGATTTTAAGTTCCCAGTTTCCTTTGTGCAGTTATCACTATATCGCAAGGTTATCAGGATCAAGATCCTAGATGAGGTCATTTTGAGGTAGGATCAGATTGGATAGTTGGTTCAGATCAAAAATTGCTTTACAAAATCAGGATCGATTTACAATATCTGGATCGTAGGATCGTAAGATTTTATGATCTGGATCGCGATCCTGACAACCTTGCTATATCGTTAACATAGACAATAAGGGCAGTTACCTTGCCATGTTTGTATTTCACGAGCAAGGTATGATCCGCGTCGCTCTGCCTGTACCCGAAGGACATCATTGCCCAGTGAAATCTCCCGAACCAAACCCGAGGCGACTGCTTCAATCCATACAAAGCCTTCTTCAGTCTGCAAACTTTTCCTGCTAACCCTTTTGGAAGAACACCAGGAGGCAGGGACATGCAGGACTTCCTCCTCAAGATTATCGTGAAGAAATGCATTCTTCACATCCAACTAGCTGAGACTCCACCCTTTTGCACACGACACATGAAAGCAGTATCTAGATGGAATTCATTTTAGCAACCAGAGCAAATGTCTCCTGATAGTTGATGCCAGCCGTTTGAGTGTATCCTCTAGCAACCAACCTAGCTTTGTACCGTTCAACTTGCCCTTGGGAGTTCTGCTTCACAGAGAAGACCCATTTACAACCCACAACGGTTTTCCATTTAGGTAGGTGGACATGATCCCAAGTAGGATTCTTGTCAAGAGCCACCATTTCCTCCAACATAGCTGCCTTCCATTCACTGTGCTCAAGAACTTCCTGCCAAAACGGGGAATATATATGGAAGACAAGGAGGTGGCAAATGTTATATCCTGAAGGAGACAGAGTCATAGGTCACAAAATGAAAAAAGGATGAAGTGGTGGACCAGGTAGTGTGGGTAATGCCTGTGTGTTCGTGCCCCGTCGTCGACGAGAGTAAACCTGCAATGGAGGAGGCATAGGAGGAAGTGGCTTCACCGGATCACTAGGGATAAGAGAGCAAACCTGTAATGGAGGAGGCAAGGGAACAAAAGCAGGGCGAATAAGTAAGGGAACAGAAGCAGGGGAACTCACTTCCCTAGCACTCGTCTCCCCTTGAAGAGAGGTCCCATAGTAAACATTCTTGTCACGGTGTCAAGGCGAACCAAGGCGAGCGCCGGGCGCCTTGACGCTTAGGCGACAAGGCGGACGCCTAGGCGACCTACAAGGCGACTAAGTCGCAAGACGCCAATTTACTCATTTTAAAAAAAAAAAACAGACTATAGACTGCGATTATTATAATAACCGCAGTCTATAGTCTGCGGTTATTATAATAACCTCAGTTTTAAAGCCTGCATACTATAGACTACGATTATTATAATAACCACAGTCTTAAAGCCTGCAGACTATAGACTGCGGTTATTATAATAACCGCCGTCTATAGACGACTATAGACTGCGGTTATTATAATAACTGCTATCTTTAAGCCTGCCTGCCAGACTTTAGACAGCAATTATTATAATAACCGCTGTCTAAACCTCATTTTTTAAACTTAAAACATAATGTTTACCAAGTAGCAAACTAACAAATACAAACACACAGCCACACAGATTTTTTTTCATAGCAGTAAACAATAGATTCTGATATATGTGCAGTTAGCAGTAAGAAAAAAAACAATGCCAATCTACCAAACTACTAAATACAAAGTACAAACACACAACCACAGATTTTTTTTTATAGCAGTAAGCAGTAGCTTCTGATATATGGTGCAGTTAGCAGTAGCCAGTAAGAAAAAATAATGTCAATCTACCAGACTACTAAACTACAAAATACAAACACACAACCACACAGATTTTTTCTTCATAACAGTAAACAGTAGCTTCTGATATATGGACAGTTAGCAGTAAAAAACAATGCCAATCAATAGTTCAGTACAGATTTCAGAGAAAGCAACTAATCGTAGCTTCTGATATATGGGCAGTTAGCACTTAACGCTTACCAGTAAGAAAAATAATGCCTTTCAGTAGTTGAATATAGACTTTAGAGAAAACAATAATAGAAAAGGGAACACAAAAAATCATAGTATAGTATTGTGGTCAAATCCAAAATGTCTTCATCCAATGCACAATAGCATATTAGCATAAAATGTTTTTTTAAAAAAAATTTAAAAAATCATAAAAGATCAACTAGAATCTTCATCTAGTAAGTCGTCATTTGCATTGCATGTGTTTGGTTGGTTTGAGGTACTTGTTTTTTGCCCATAATTATCTTCAATATTTTCATCATCATTGCCAAAAAAAATGATCGAAATCTTCATCCTCTTTATCCAATAGTTAAGGATTAGCTCAAGCTCCACTTCGTAAATTTCGAGCCTCAGTTTCAATAGTTCTCTCTATAGCTTCCCATGTGAGATTGTCATCTTCAAAAACTAGTGCATCCTCTGGTTTGTTCATCATCCACTCACTACTCCAATGTAGCTCATCAAACACTAAAGGGTTGTAATTTCTTCTCTTTTCACGTCTTTCTTGGAATCGTGCTTGTAGACGACGATTATATTGAATGTATATAAAATCACTAAGCCTTTGATGCTCTAGTCTATTTCTTTTTTGATGTGAATCTGAATTAAGATAAATGGAAAATATTAGTAATATAAAAATATTAATTTTTATATTGAATATTTGTATACTTACAAACTCAAAAGTACTACAGTTGCGCTCACAACTAGAAGAACACAACATAAGCCAAGTATGCGCAATACTACCCTTGTAAGGTCAACATTCGGTCATCCATGTGCACCCCACCAATCCACACTTCATTTAAGACAAATATAAAATATTTGACATATAAATAATTTTTAAAAAATAAAAACTTAATCAATACTTACTTGAATTTAAGGTGGTTCGTTGCCTAATAACCATATGCTTTCCAAAACTATTTCGAGATGCTTTGTAGTTAGTGCATTGCTCTGCAATCTTGTCTTGCAATTCTTGATCGGACACTAGTCTTGCAATAACATCATTGTAAACATCTTGAAATTTCCAGGCATCATCATTATGCTTTTCCTCGTATTAAAAATATTTGTTTGGATTTAGAAACAAAGCCGCCCTGTATAACTTTTACTCCATTTGATTTATCCATCTATTTTCAACAATGTCAATAATCTTTTTAAATAATCTTTCTTTGTTATCAAAATGATCTTTGATCTTTTGTTTAGCTTCTTTCATTGCCACATATACTTCAGACATAGTCGACCTATTCATCTCCATCTACTAATCGCAAAACAACAATCAGTGGCTTTTCTCCTTTTAGGCAATCTCTTACTGCATTTCAAAAAATGGTTGAAAGTATTATTTCAACAACTTGTTTTCCGGCTTCAGTTTTTGCCAAATTAGCGGCATTCCACGAAGGCGACATAAAGAATAATCTCAGTTTCTCCTCATGCTTAAGCACACTTTGTAGAGTAAGGAATGATGTTGCAAATCTAGTCACTGAATGTCGCACTAGATCACCACCTATAGTAGTTCTTATTGCATCAAGTAAACGAGTGTTTCTGTAGATGAAATTTGTGATCATCCTTGCATTTCTTATAACAATTTTGTTCTGTTTTAGCTTGCCTATATCCTCTAACATAAGATCAATACAATGAGCTGCACACATAGTCCAAAATAATGTTGGTCTTCTCTCCATTAAAATTTTACCAGCTGGCTTGTAATTGGAAGCATTGTCAGTCACCATCTGCATACAAGACATACAACATAACTTTGTAATTTGTATATATTGAAAGTTGTAGTCTTGTACACTATTAACTTGAAATATGAAAATTAGTGAGACTAAAAAATTTACCTGAATAACGACTCAGCTCATATCTCTCTAATCTTACAATCAAGCAACTCGGATAACATTGTGACATCTTGAATATGACTGGATGCATCTACGGAACCCATAAAATAGGATTCTTTTAGACAGTTGACAAGGAAATTGATCAAATGTCTCCCTCTCCTGTCTGTCCAACCATCTGACATAAGTATGCAACCATATCTCCTCCAGTATGCTTGATAAGTTGTCTTCATCTCCTTAACTTTATCCTTTGTATTCGATAACAATGTGACTCAAATTATGATAACTAAGGCCTTTATAACCAGACCCATACTGTCCAACTACTTCAAGCATGACTTCAAAACTTCGTGTCTTTGCAGCATTGAATGAAATTTCACACTCATAGAACCAATCGACAACATAACTATCAACTCTTTTTTTTTCTTCCGGTGATCTAAAATATCTCTCGATAGTAGTTTGTGACGCGCCTTTAGCACGTCTATCATCTACTATATCTTCAGGAGCACGCCTTACATGAGCATCCATATGACCCCTTTTTTGTGGCAAGTGGATTACTTTTCTCTTTTTGACACTTGTCCCAGAACTTGTGACAAATGGCGATTTAACAGTAGATAATGTCGGTGATACATTATGTGATCATGTTGACTCTCCTTCTTGTTCATTCTCATTGTCATCATCAGCAGTCAGATGCACATTGTTTTTTTTACCATTTAAAGCTGAATACATCTCAGCTGCTGTTTTAGAAGTATTCTTAAAACACTTGGATGCATCTCTATACCCGCCGCATAAGTGTTGCTTCAAGTTTTTAATATCACCTTTTATCAATCTATCACACAAATGATATTTAACTGTATTTTTATCTTTTATGTCGGACCAATGACCATATTTCAAACCAGGATCATTTGACTTTGCTTTTCTTTTATGATCTATTTTGGGATCAAAGTCATTGCTATCAATGTATGAAGCAAGACTGTTGTTGTTTTGGTCTTCCATCTTTCACCAACAGGACCTATAGATTGTAGAGTTAGGTCTGAACAATAAAATAACCGACTAATCTTAACTCTTAAGCTAAAGAAATCATTACAATGAACAATTTAAATAACTATCAAATGAATTGCAATATGTGATTATTCTACACAAAGAACAATTTAAAGATTATTTAAAGTATAAACTATAAAGAATTAAAGATCGATGTCATTTACAAGAGTAAAGAAGATAATTTTTATTTGTTCTACTTCTATATAAGACTACAAGTATGAAGTTAGTCAAGCACAATTATTGATTATATAAGCACAAATCTTATTTCTAATATTATCTATTTTCTCCGACGAAAATTGTTTTACTCCATTATAGATCTACAATAAATAAAAAAATTATTAAAATCAATTCAACATAATTATTATGAATTTATCACTTACTAATGTACATGCACTTAACTTACCAATGATGCATTGACACACTTCTAAGAGCATCAACTATGTCAATCATGTAACACATGATATAGTACCCACATTGAATACTATCCGGTTGTATTGAACACTAAAAAATTAAACAATTGGTAAGTATTTTAATTACAAATATTTAAATATTTAAAAATTTAAAATACATAAACTCATTTTGGCTATAAGTCTATAGCTTAACGGCTTCCACTTTAAAACCTTTGGTTTGCGAAAATTTGTATGCCGATCTTTTGCTAAATCCTTAAATGCACTTCATAAAATATTAAAAAAATTAGTTTATAGCCAAATCTGAGTTCCAAATAGAAAAATAAGTAAATAACTAATTAATAAACTTACTTTGTAATGACATTTTTAATATCATCACGAATGTCATGACTTAGAGGATCAAGCCATTAAACTGTATTATTATCATAATCAATAATAGACAACATTCAATATTCTCTGTGAAACAAATGGAAAATTAATAACTTAACTAGAATAAATAATGGTAATAATCATTGATATAAAGATACTTCATACCTACAATCTATGGTAGGGTAAAAATAATAAAGATTCTGATTGGAGTTGACTAAGCTAATTTTTTAGAGTTTCAACTCGTCTTTGAATTAGCCTTGACATAAAGATCATCAAAATAACAAATGACTATTGGATTATGAAAATATACAGCTCTATTGTATGTAAATTTCTTTAATTGAGAATCTATGTACCTGCAATAAAACATGTAAATTCAAAATCAATTTATATACTAATAAATTTTTTTAATATTATAATATTTGATATTCAGTAGTCAGTAGTCAGTACTCACCCAATGCATGCGAATATGATGTTAACTTCAATTTTTTGTAAATTTGGAAAATCGTACAACTATGATACTTCAAAGTATGTACTTGTTGATTCAACACCCTCAAATACTGTTGAATCTAATACTAGAGTTATTGCTTCATTTTCATTCACCTTCCTAGTTATGAAACTAGGTAACATAATAATGAAGTCATTTGTAGTCTCTATAGCCTGTGGAAATAGAAGAATTAGTATTTTGAACATCAATATTGATTATTGAATTCCTTGATTACATAAAAGTCAAAAATAGTATTATAATATCGGAGAAGGTAAATGCTCATGTGATGTCTCAGGTTCATATGACCTGGTTTCATGCTCCGTTTCATGCTCCGGCTGAGAAAAAAAAAATTATTTATTACATGCACAAAAAAAGAGCATAACATTTCATAAAAATATTAATAATTAAATATATAAATATAATAATTAATAATACCTGAGAAGCCTGTGAAGTTCCAGTTCTAGCTACAGCATTAAAAATGCGCATAAGTTCTTGCATGTGATTCTTTATACTACTTATCTCGGCTTCATGCGCTTGTTGTTTCTCTTGTTGTTGTTGCTCCACATTTGTTGCTGTTGTTGTTGTTGGCTCTATAATTATTGTTGCTCTTGTTGTTGTTGGCTCCATAATTATTGTTGCTGACTCAATCTTTCTTGAACTATAACTTCGACTTATTCAATGTGAGCTACTGATGTCCTATGACTCCGCCTATCATTCTTGAAAAAACTTGTAATGGTGGAAAACTTGCCACCAGCTCTAACTCTGCCCGGATGTTCTTGGCCTAAAACAGAAGCAAAGATGTCATCTCTTTTCTGTGACACTGTTTCAGCACTCTGAGACTCTTGGCTCGACAACTCATCCTTAAAATCAGTAATATAAATTAATGCAGAATTACAGATAAGAAATTATACATTTATACTTCATAAACAATATTACTATTGAAGTATTGATAATTTACAAATGAATAAATAAAACATTTAAACTTATAATTTTAGATGCCAACTCAGCTGCATCTGTACTAATGTATTCACCGGTCTTTCTTTTATGACCGGCTTTCTATAAATCTGCACGTGAAATTTGTGTAGCTGCCCATTGTTCAACCTTGACAATAAAATAAAATTAAAATATCATTTAAATTATTGAAAAAACTAATATGTACAATAAAAAATACGAGAGAGATGTAAAAAACTAATACCATTCTTTTTTCTAATCCAGAATAACCATTCTGGAAGTAGTATGAAAAGACTTTTGTGCTTTTGCTTTCTCTGTATTAACCTTACTTTTCTTATACACAAATAAATATTTGTTAATACTTAGATTGCTTATAAGTTATAAAGATAAAGAATGATATAAAATATTGAATTTAATGAGAAGTTAAGAACACGTAACATATATTCTATAGTGGTGCGATGATCGACAAAAACTCTCCAGTATTCGGAAGTAATAAAACTATATTTGACAGGAACTTTGTATCGATGCTCCAAATCAACATCTTTTACATAAATGTTAAAGTGTTTAGATTTCCAAGTTCTCCAACTTTCACCCATACTTTTCAGTAATGCATTGCGTTGACCATCAATATTATCAAAATAAATATGAAAATAATAGACAATATCAATTAAAAATTATCTAAAACACCACAATTATGTAATCACTATTCACTAATCATTGAAAACAAAGTTACGTACATTTAATTCTGCCTATATTTGATCTTTAATTTATTTATCAACTTCCTTCCATACAACAAATGTAATTGACACATAAGACCTCACAAAAGATCCAATAAAACTCATCAGTTTATTTGTCTTAGGCCCTGGAATAATGCGCCTATCATCACTCATAGAAATATAAAGCTTCTTCCTCTGTAGCCTAAGCTTATTCAATTCGTTCATTTTCGTAAAACCTCTTCTTGACTTTGATGAAGAGCCCTTATTAGCCATTTTCCTGTAATAAGAAAACCATAAAAAAAAACCTAAACCATCCAAAAACCCTAAACCAAATTCATAAAGTAGAGCAAATACATTGAAATACTAGCACACAATCAATCAATCACACATATAAATATATATGTTACTATGCTACTATGTTAGTGCAATATTTATGCTAATATATAAAGTTAGTATATTTTTAGGATATCTAATACAAAAATGCACATTGCGTTGTTTATAACTTATACACATTTAGCATAACCAATACATGTGATTGAAAAATTCAGTGGGTGCCTGTTAGGCGAATACACAATGTTTATAGTTTATACTACTACTATTACTACTAATAAAGACTTTTTAACACAGAGATCAAAACTTAGAAAGGTCATACGAAAAAATATACCTAAGTGAGAATATGAGATTTGTCGAAGAAGAATCTTCAAATCGAAGCAAAGGAGAGCAAAGACTCAAGGAGAGCAGAAACTTGAACAAAATCGCCTTTAGGGTTTTACGCAAAGAGCAGCGTCTGTAAGAACCAAAAAGTCGAGGTAAAACGAGATTTTTACGGTTCACAGTCTAAAATAGATAGTATAGACTGAGGTTTCTATGCCAACTACAGCCTATTGTATGGTTCACTGTAGAATAGAATGCAGTTGTTATACAACCGCAGTCTATTCTATGCTATAATAGACTGCGGTTTATATATAACCTGCAGTCGATTCTATCATAGACAACGGTTTATATATAAACCACATTCTATTCCCTGAGCCGCAGTCAGGGAATAGACTGCGGTTTATATATAACCGCAGTTTATTCCCTGAGCCCTAGAATAGACTACCGCTGTCTATTCACTGATTGCGGCTCAGGGAATAGACTGCAGTTTATATATAAACCGCAGTCTATTCCCATATTTTTTTTTAAAAAAAGCACCGATTGCCTTGTTTATAATTGGGCGCCAGGACGCCTAGGCGACGACGCCATGACGAATGATAGTAAGTTTCTGTTTCCCGAATGTGACATCCATAGTGACAAATATCCGCTTGGTGGTGAGATGAAAGCATTTATAGACTTTTTGAGTGGGTGAGTAGCCAATATAGACATACCACAGAGTGCAGGGTCGAGTTTGGTGAGAGAGAAGTGGGACGAATCCATAGCGCACAAAACACACCCAAAGATGTGAGGCAGGAGAGAAGTGGGACGAACCCCGAGTGTGACTAAAGGAGTCTGAAACCCAAGAACACGAGTAGACATGCGATTGATGAGGTAGACAACAACAAGGACTACATCACCCTAATAATATTTCAGGAGGTTCATTTGGAGGAGACATCTGACAACCTTGAGGAACTGCCGATTTTTGCGCTTTGCAACCCCATCTTGAGCTGGAGTGTAAGCACATGAAGTCTGTTATATGATACCAAGATCGCTAAGGTATTTCTCAAAACATGAGTCAATATACTCACGACAATTGCCACAACACAAGACCTTTATGGTAGCACTAAACTGAGTAGTTACCATCTTATGAAATCGTTGAAAAAGAGAAGACATGTCACTTTTATGCTTCATCGAATAGACCCAAGTACAACGAGAGGAACAATCAATAAAAGAAACAAACCGGGAGCAACCAGAAATTAATGCGGTAGGACTAGGACCCCAAACATCAATATGAATAAGGGCAAAGAGAACAAAGTTATGCGGAGACATAAGATGAAGAGAACTACAGTGATGTTTACCAAGTTCACAGACATCACAATGAAAACCATTAAACCGAACAATAGACATAATAGGAAGCAAAAACTTTATAATAGAGATGAGGGGATGACCAGTACGACAATGCCAAACATCTGCATCAGAGAGCCAATCAACATGATGAGCCTTTTGAGACTGGACGAGGCTAGAGCAAGATGAGGTGGAAGGTTCGAACACATATAGCCCATCACACAATCTACAAGAGCCAATCACCGTCCTCGTCTTCAGGTCCTGAAAAACACAAGAGGTAGGAAAAAAGTTACTGAACAGTTCATAGAGTTAGTCAAATGACTAATAGACATAAGATTTCGAGTGAATGCAGGTACACGAAGAACAAATGAGAGAGTAAGAGAAGAGCAATGAATAGATCCCTTCTCGACAAAGGGGGAGAAAGATCCATCAATAATGCTTACTTTGTCCCAACCAGACAAGGTAGTGTAGGACACAAAACCCGTGGCTGACCCAGTCATGTGGTCAGTAGTTTCAGAGTCAATGATCTTTGTGAGGACAGCAGTATGGAGGCAAAATGAGCACCAGGAGGGCCTAGGTGGGCATAGTAAGAGAATGATGAACTTGACTGCTCAGCAGGTGGACCATGCATCAAGTGACGGAAAGGCAGGATTCCTCCAACAACTTCTGAATCCAGAAAGTGAGGAACAAAGGTGTCCTCCATAGCATCAGACAAACGTGCAGATCAGGACATAAATAATCTATTCTGGGATCGGCCACCACGGGGAGCATGACCTCCTCGGGGAGAAGAGAAGCCATGAAACTTGAAGTAAGTTACACTCAGAGACATAAAAAACCTCGAATAAAAATCGAGGTGACGGCGCATGAAAACACAAAGGGTATCACAAGATAAGAGTCACTCTCATAGAAAGCGGGAAGGAACCAAAGAGGGAATGCCAAAAAGGGGAAATCAAGAACCCATGACACCGATGCCCCTAGAGAACGGAAGAGAACCTCCCGCTGGAAGGAGAAGCCCCCTGGAGGATTGCTGCTGGAGGCGAAGTCCTCTGGAGAAGCGGAAGAGAGGCAGACTGGGGGAACGAACTGCTGGAACGGACGAGGGGCAGAAGAGGAGTGGGCTGTTGGGAGAAAGGAACCCACGGGAGAGCCTGGCAAAGCCCCCTGGAACGGAGGACGGGGCCTTTACATCATTTATCCTTATATCTTCTAACACTCCCCCGCAAGCTGGAGCGTACAAGTCGTAGGCACCAAGCGTGGACAAGAACTAGTAATACAATTTGCGAGGTAATGCCTTGGTAAGAATGACATCAACTTGCCCAGAAGCAAGAACATGTTCAAGCTTTAGCACCTTTGATTGAACCTTTTCTCAAACAAAGTGACAATCAACCTTAATATGTTTAGTCCGCTCATGGAACACATGATTCTTTGCAATATGTATTGTAGTTTGACTGTCACAAAACAACGTTGATGTTGAGGATAACTTAATTCCCAAATCCATTAGAAGACTTTCCAGCCAGGTTACTTCTGATGTAACAACCGCCATCGCACGGTACTTAGCCTCAGCAGACGAGCGAGCAACCACCGTATGCTTCTTACTCCTCCATGTGATTAGATTTTCTCCAAAGTATGTACAAAAACCAATAGTAGAATGTCGATCATCCAACGAGCCCGCATAATCCGCATCAGAGTATGCAATAAGAGAAAGGGAGGAAGATGACTTATACACAAGTCCTTGCCCAGGGGCAGTCTTCAGATACCTGAGAATGCGTTCCACTGCCTGAAGGTGAGAAACCCGTGGGGTATGCATAAACCAACTGACTGCACCAACCGTAAATGATATATCTGGTCTCGTAACGGTTAGGTATATCAGTTTTCTCATAAGACGACGATAGTATTCCGGATTTGGAAGTAGAGAATCAGACTCAGATCCTTAAGTACACAACATGTGGTTGACTTTCATCGGGGTTTCCGCAGGTTTGCAATACGAGAGACCGACATCTTGCAAAAGGTCAATGCAATACTTACGCTGGGATAAGACAAAGCCATCAGGTCGCCGTGCTACCTCTAGTACAAAAAAATATCGAAGCTTTCCCAGATCTTTGATTTGAAAGATAAAATTTAAATGTTGCTTAACTTTTTGTATCCCAGCCGAGTCATCACCAGTGATCAGAATATCGTTCACATAAACCAGAAGTATTATAGTCCCAGTTAATTAGTGATAAGTGAAGAGAGAGAAATCTGTCGAGTTTTGTTTGAAGCCAACCTCACAAACAGCCTTGCTGAATTGTCCAAACTACTCCCGTGGAGACTGTTTGAGACCATAAATAGATTTGCGAAGTAAACATACACGAGACTCCCCCGTGGTCTCAAACCCGTGCAATTGATGCATATGCATATACACTGTTTCAAGAAGATCGCCATTCAAAAAGGCATTCTTGACATCCAGTTGATGGAGGGGTCAATGGCGATGAACAACTAAGGAGAGCAAGACTCGAACCGTATTTAATTTTGCGACTAGGGAGAACGTTTCCTCATAATCAAGACTGTACTATTGAGTAAAACCCCGTGCCACATGCCGAGCCTTTAAGCGATCAACTGTCCCATCCACGACATGTTTGATTGTAAAGATCCACTTGCAGCTAACACAACTGTGGCCAGGAGGAGGAGACACAAGATCCCAAGTGTGATTACCCCACAGAGCAGTCATTTTTTCATCCATGGAGGCACACCACGCCGGATGCTGGAGAGTGTCCTGCACAGAGTTAGGTATAGAGATAGATGAGAGAGAGAGAGCAAAGGTAAGAAGAAGTGGAGAGAGCCGATGTAGAGAGACATAATTGGCCAAAGGATGAGCCGTCGGGGGGATGCCAGATCAACAAGCCGCGAGATCACACCGGTAGAGGGAAGCTGTTGCAGGGCATCTGGACGTGGAGGACGATAAGTGTACACTCGAATGATAGGAGGTGTGGAGGGGACTGGTGGTGGTGTAGGAATCAGAAGCAGAAGAGTAGGGAGAATTGGTGGAAGCAGAGACGTTACAGGAACGATGGGTCGAGGTAGCCAAGGAGGAAGAAGGGGATCAGAAGAATTGACATGATATGATTGGTCTTCATGAAAGGAGACATCAACAGATACAACCATCTTATCAGTGGTAGGATAAAAACAGACATATTCCTTTTGAGTGCGGGAGTACCCAACAAACATAGCTTTGGTAGCACGAGGGGCTAGCTTGTCAGTGGAAGGACCAAGATGGTGGACTTAACAGGTACACCCAAAAATACGAGGTGTGAGAGAGAAGAGAGTCGAGGATGGGAAAGAGAGAGTAATGAGTGCCACAAAGTTGAGGACAGACGAAGACATGCGATTGATGAGGTGACAAGCAGTAGAGACTACAAAGTTCCAATAGAGGGGATGAACCTGCATTTGGATCATGAGAGATCGAGCCACATCAAAGATGTGATGATTTTTTCGTTCCGCTATGCCATTTTGTTGAGGGGTGTAGGCACACAAAGTCTGATGTATAATACCGAACTCAGCGCATAGATTAGAGAAGGTGCGAGCAGTATACCCTCGAGCATTGTCTGTACGAAGAGTTTTGACATAGGTAGAGAACTGAGTGCGAGTTTCTGAAGAAACGTACAAAACGTAGTTGTGAGTTCGGTACGATCACAAAGTAAATACAAGCAGGTAACCTGCGAGTAATCATCGATAAAGGTAAGAAAGTACTAATATCCAAAAACACTAGGGACCCTATAGGGCCCCTAGATATCAGAATGTACTAAGGATAAAGGTGCATTGCTCCGAGTACATGAAGGTGAAAATGAGACACGATGTTGTTGGCTGAAAATACAAGATTCATAAACAAACTCTTGAAGAGAGACAGTAGAGAGAGCTTTCTTGAGAATTGGAAAAGGGGCATGCCCAAGACGACGATGCCAATTCGTGGTGGAGACAGTGGTGAGAGCAATGGGAGGAACATCAAGAAGATATAGCCCGTTAGACAATTGCTCTCTACCAAGTATATTCTCCGTTAGCCGATCCTGCACCACAAAGGAAGAGCGTGAGAAAGTAACACAACAATCAAGGTTTTGCGTAAGACATGATATACGATCCTGCACCAGAAAGTAGATTAAAAGGAGAGTCCGAAACATGAAGAACCGAGGATAAGGAGAGGGAAGGAGTAAGAGGCAGACGTGCAGTGCCAAAAACTGGGAGCGTGCCACCATTGGCCACAGTGATGTGCTTGGGGTAAGCAATATCTAAATATTTGGGCTTCTGCTGCAGAGAGAGATGATGTGTAGCACCCGAGTCCACAATCTAGTGAGAGCTGTGGGAGAGACATGATATACCTTGCTTGAATATCGAGGCCACAGAGCCAGAGGAGCGACTAACCACTCCTTGAAGCTGATGGAGTTGAGCACGCAACACATCAATATCATCAGCAGTGGTGGAATCAGATGCCATAATCCCAAGTTGCGAATAGGAACAAAAACCGGGCGGCAATAAGGCACGCGACTTGCCGGACATAACCAACGACTACTACAGAAGAGCAATGAGGGAAGCGAGAGACGAAGCCGTGCTGACACCATCGGTAAGACGAGGTCGCACGTGACTAGAGGAGATTGCGTGAGAAGCAGCGAGTAGAAGAGAACCCGCAATCGAAAGGAACGAGCCGCGACGGTAAGGAGAGAACCCGTAGCGGCCAAGAAAACAAAGGCAAGGCGGGAAGAACCCTGAGCGATAGCGGTTAAAAGGGACAGAGGCCAACAAACAAGCACTAGACCGGGCGGTTAAAGACAGACCACACCAAGATCCGGAGCGTTAGAAGAGAATCCGCCAAGACGAGAGTGCAAGAGAAGCTACACGGTCTCGATGTCAACACACCAGCGAAAAGAGGCCGCAACCAAGATGTGGAGCCGTTAGCTGGGAGAAGCCGCCGCGCCTAGACAAGAGGAGAAGCCGCCGCGCCTAGACAAGAGGAGAGGCCGCACGGTCACAGTGATAACACACCAGCGGCAAGGAGGATGTCGCGACCAATATGCCCGCAGCAGAGAGGAGAAGCCGCCAACGACAAGACAAGTCGCAACGACTAAGCAGAGAAAAAATCGCGCGAGAAGTCCGCACGGTCACGGTGAGCACACCAGCGGCAAGAAAAGATGCCGCGACCAAGAGCGGAGCTCGCAGTGGCAGGGAATTCGCAGCGACAAAGAGTTATCGTGGCGAGAAGCGAGGAGAGCAGTGACTAAGAAAATATCGCGGCGAGAAGAGAAGACAAGAACTCGGCGGGTAGCTAAGGATACCGCAGCGAGTAGCGACTATGAGAAGTCGAGGCGAGAAGAGAGTAGAGCAGCGAGAAGACTGAACCCGACAGGTATACAAGGATGAAGCCGCGCGGGCAGAGGGAAAAAAGGGGGGAAGGTCCCACCTGACGGAGAGTTTATAAAATGAAAGGGGGGGAGGTGGAAACCACGAGAGAGAGAGCAAGAGGAGCGGGCAAGAAAATGTAACCGCGGGAAGTCACAGTTAAAACGAGAGGAGACCGCAAGCTAGAGCAGATAAGCAGGAGAACAAGCCGCCGGTTAACAGGAGTACCAGGCGGTTAGACAGGCACAGGCCGGATCGTTTGTCTCTGATACCATGTAGGAAACAATGGACAAACCTTGTATATCCTTCTTCATCATCCAAATACAAGAGAGAGTACAAATATATAGGAGAAGAGAGGGAGGAAGAATCCTATACAATAGATGTGAGACTAAAGGAGAAAGAAGAAATGAGCCTATAAATGGGCCTTTACATCATTTATCCTTATATCTTCTAACAAGCACTACTCCTTCATATATAGGAGTGGGAAAAGAGTACAATGGGTAAGACAGACAAAATATACAAAATAACGTAACATAATAAAATACGGAATCTCCAACCGAACATAATGTCTAGTGGTGCAACAACAGTATGCAGAAAATTCAGCTGTAAAAAAGGGCAGCCTGGTGCACAAGACAAACCTTACCATGCATTTTTGCAAGAGGTTGCTTCTGGGACTAACCCGTGACGCCCTAGCCCTCTGATATTGTGTTGAGAGAGAAAAATTAAAATTATTATTCAACACTACTCCTGCATAGATAGGAGTGAGAAAAGAGTACCGAGAGTAAGACGGACAAAATATTAAAAATACCGTAACATAACAAAATACAGAATCTCCAACCGTACATAATGTCTAGGGGTGTAGCAACAGTATGCAGAAAATTCAGCAGTGAAAAATGGGCAGCCTGGTGCACAAAGGCAAACCTTACCATGCTTTCTTTGCAAAAGGTTGCTTCCGGGACTCGAACCCGTGACCTCAAGGTCACACGACAACACCTCAATCGGTGCGACAAGACTCCCCTTCGCAGAAAACTCAGGGGTGCTGATCAAAACTTAGATAATGAGGGATTTTATGTACTTAATGTTAAAATTTTCTATTTACAATGCACAACTAATTTGTTTTTTTCTTCTCATTCTTATTTTCCGCTATATTGCCTCAGCTATGCTATTCCTTATAGGTTCCTTTCAGCAATAACACTATTAAAATGGTTGTCATGCATTATTCACTATTCATCTGTGATCTGTGTATAGTTTTTTCCCCTTTCCTTTCCATTATTTACTGTCTTTATGAAATATGCTACTAAAGTTTTTCCAAAATAGAGTTAACCTCATGATAGGGAGAGGAAAAATGACCAAAATGAGTACCTGGCAATTTAAGATGTAGCAATTATAATGAACACACTATTTTGGTTACATTCTTATAAATTTCTGGAACCTTTCCTCTTGTATTTAGCAGAAAAGGTGCAGGTGTGACTGTATCAGCAAGAAATGTTTCACATGAGAAGAAGAGTCAGGGGAAGTGTTTCAAGGATAAATGCTATGAGAAAATAAGAAAAGCTGTCGAGGAAAGGTTTAACAAGCTGCTGACGCAGGTTGTACATTTTGTCCTAAATAGGTTCCAAACTTCATCACATAGAGAAATCTCTGTTGACATTATGCTGCATGCTTCTGCTATGTTCAATCCTGTTTGTGCAGCTTGTGTTTGAGGATCTAAAAGCATCTTTGGGAGAAGCCCGAGAGGTATAGTTCTGTTTTCATTCCCATTATTTTTCTCAACTAAACTTCCCATAGAATGTCTATGCAGACTTCTAAGCAGCTCTTGCCCGATGTATTCTTCAAAGTTTTTATTGCATATAATGAGTCTTGAAGGAGTTACAACCCTGTAAAAAAGAGCACAAACACTTGGAAAAAACCGTGAAACATTGTATATACTTCTTGTGTATGTAAATACAAGTATGAGTACATATATATAGAGAGAGAAGAGAGAGAAGGGTCCCTTTTTCAAGATGTGAGACTATTACACAAAGAGGAAGAAGGCCTATGATGGGCCATTATATGGGTCTTTACATGTTCATTTTCTAACACTCCCCTGCAAGCTGGAGCGTACAAGTCGTAGGCACCTAGCTTGGATAAGAACTGATAAAATAGAGCACTTGGTAGAGCCTTAGTGAGAATATCAGCAACTTGGTCAGTAGCCGGAATATGTTTTAATTCCAGCTTCTTCATTTGAACTTTTTTTTGAATGAAGTGACAGTCAACTTTAATGTGTTTCGTTTTTTTGTGAAAGGCGAGATTCCTAGCTATGTGTATAGCAGCTTGACAGTCACATAGTAAGGTAGTTGGCGAGGAAAGTTTTACTCCCATATCACTTAGGAGGCTCTCAAGCCATGTGAGCTTAAACACAACAGACGCCATCGAACGGTACTCAGCTTCGGCTGAGGATCGAGCAACCACAGACTGTTTCTTACTGCGCCAGGTCATAAGGTGATCTCTAAAGTAAGTACAAAATCCGCTGGTGGAACGCCGATCATCCAGGGAACCAGCATAATCAACATATGAATATGCAACCAATGTTGAGTAGTAGAGGAAGAAGTTTTGTATACCAGCCCTTGACCAGGAGCGTTTTTCAGGTATTGCAGAATACGTTTGACAACCTGTAGTCTGTAGATGAGATACCCGAGGAGAATGCATAAACTGACTGGCAACCCCAACAACAAAGAATATTTCTGGTCTTGTGACTGTTAGATAAATCAGTTTTCTAACCAGACGTCGATATTATTATGGATTTGAAAGAAGAAGATTTGCATCAGAGGCATGAGCACACAACTTGTGATTGACATCCTCAGAGTATTAATTGGCTTGCATCCTGAATATCCAGCATTCTGAAGAAGGTAATTACAGTACTTCCGTTGAGATAGGACAAGACCATCAGGACGTCTTGCGATCTCAAGGCCAAAAAAGTATCGAAGATTCTCCAGATCTTTTGTTTGAAAAACAGAACTGAGGTGTTGTTTGACCACTTGTATTCCATTTGAATCATCTTCTGCGATTAGGATGTCATCGACATCGACCAAAATAAGAACCTGTTCCTTTTGTTCTATGTCGAGTGAACAGAGAGAAATCTGCCGAGCTTCGAGTAAAGCCAACCTCCCGAACAATCCTACTAAACTTTATCGAACCATGCTCGAGGAGATTGTTTGTGATCATAAATCGACTTCTTAAGGTGACAAACTCGGGACTCACTCGTGGTCTCAAACCCTGGAGGCTGTTGCATGTCGACAGTTTCTTGGAGATCACCATTGAGAAAAACATTCTTGATATCCAATTGATGTAGGGGCCATTGACGTTGCACAACTACGGAGAGGAGGACACGAACCATGTTTAGCTTGACCATTGGAGAAAATATTTCCTCGTAATCGAGACCCTATTGTTGAGTAAATCCACGAGTCACCAGACGGGCCTTAAGACGATCAATCGTCTTATCAGGGGCATGCTTGATGACAAAGACCTATTTACATCCAACAGTAGTCTGTCCTGGAGGAAGAGAAACCAGATCCCACATCTGATTAGCCCAGAGGACCATCATTTCTTTGTCCATGGCCGCCCGCCAGCCCGGATATTGGAGTGCCTCCTGCACAGAGTTAGAGATAAAATAAAAGATAATGAGATAGCAAAGGTTTGAAGTGTCGTGGTCAGACGATGTAAGGATACATAATTTGCCATAAGATTGGTTGTGGAGGCAGAGGCCGGGTCAACAGGTCGCAGAGTGCCCGAGGTTGAAGCCGACTGCAGTGGGGCGACAGAGCTGGGAGGACGATGAGTATACACACAAAAAAGGGGGGTTTGTGGAGAACCGAAGCTGGGAAGGGGAGGAGTGGAGGTGGTGGAGGAGACGTAATTGGTTGTGGTGGAGACGTAACTAGGATGACAGGTCTTGTTAATGATGATGCTGGTAGAGAGGACGTTGGAGTGGAGAAAAACGGTTGATCTTCCAAAAAGTTAATTTCTGCTGAAACAGTCACCTTGCGGTTAGTGAGAGAATAACAAACATACCCTTTTTGAGTGCGGGAATAACCAATAAACATATGTTTGGCCGCCCGAGGATCGAACTTGTCGGTGGAGGGACCTAGTAAATGAACATAGCAAGTACAACCAAATATTCGAGGTGTGAGAGTGAATGAAGGTGTGGAAGGGAAGAGGAGGTTGAACGGGGTGGCGTTGTTGAGGACGGAGGAGGACAGACGGTTAATGAGATAGCACACCATCTAAACCGCAAAGTACCAATAAGCATTGAGAACATGCATTTGAATCATGATGGAGCGAGCAACATCACGAAGATGTCTATTTTTGCGCTCAACCACATCGTTTTGTTGAGTAGTATATGCACATGAAGTTTGATGAATAATCTCAAACTCATAACAGAGGTTATCGAACTCATGACTAATGTATTCTCGAGCATTATCCGTTCGAAGTGTTTTGATTTTGTCGGAGAATTGTGTACGAGTTTCAAGAACAAAAGCCCGAAATACACAAGGAAGCTCGGAGCGATCACGATGTAAGTACAACCATATCATTCAAGAATATTCATCAATAAAGGTGATAAAATAACGATAACCAGATACACTTGTTATTTTGTATAGACCCCAAAAATCAGAATGTACTCACATAAAAGGAGCAGAACTCCAGGTGTAATGAGGAGAAAAAGAGGAACGATGTTATTTTCCCAAAATACAAGAATCACATGTAAAAGCCAGAATATGAACATCAGGAAGAGCCTTATTGAGAACCAGAAGAGGAGCATGCTCAAGACGCCGATGACAGTCAACATAGGAGATAAATGAGAGAACGAAAGGGGAGAACATTAGGATGAGCCTTCTTGAGAACCGGAAGAGAAGCATGCTCAAGACGCCGATGCCAGTCAACAGAGAGATAAAAGAGAGAACAAAAGGGGAGACATCAAGAAGGCAGAGCCCGTTGTGCAGTCGTCCTTTACCAATGATATTCTGCGTCCGTCGATGCTGCATCTGAAATGAAGAATAGATGAATGTAATAAAACAATCCAAATTGGTAGTAAGACGACTAACAAAAAGTAAATTAAACGGAGAGCCCGTGACATGGAGAGTCGAGCGAAAAGAAATATAAATATTGAGAGGTATATCAGCAGAGCTGGAGACAAGAGCAGTGTTTCCATCGACTACGGTAATAAAATTTGGATGCGGAGAATCCAAGTATTGAGGTGGCTTCAAGGAGCTGATATGGTGAGTAGCACCTGAATTTACTATCCAACGCGGACTAGTGGAGAGACAAGCGATACCTTCATGAGAGACAAAAACAACCGAGACAGGTGAGTTTTGGAGCAACCCCTGAAGTTGTTGGAGCTGGAGGCGGATTTTATCAAGATTAACACGAGTGGAATAAAGGCTGAGGGCATCAACAAGAGCATTGGGACGAGGAGGCATACCATGTTTGTGATTATAGGTCGCCTCAAGGTGTCCATCCTTACCACAGAAGGAACACTTAGGCCTCGACCGGACCACTTCAGCCCCTCCCCTGAGAGCCTGTACGTCCCCCACTGGTAGGGGAGAGTAATGACGATGAAGATTGCCGGAGAAGAGTCAGTGAAGGAGGGCCGATAGCATCAGTAGGCGGTGAAACCTTTAATAACATGGAGCACACATCAGAAAATGAGGGAATAGTAACAGATGAGAGGATATGAGCCTGAACACTATGAAGATGAGGCGGAACACGAGCCATCATCATGACAATACCAACGACTTTCTTTTGAGCGTGTTGGACAGCTAGATCCGTAGTCGGGGGCTGATGCTGAATGCAGACCTCAACCAGCGTCTTGGACCGAGCAACAAAGGAGGTTAAGTCAGCAGCACTGCCTGAGTCAAGAGACTGAAGATCGGTGATGATGTCGTGCAGGTGTTGGAGACTATCTTGACAGAGTATAGGGAATGAAGCTTCATTCCACATCGCCTTGTACGCCTCATGATACATGACCATGCGGTAAGGTTCACCATCAAGGAAGTTGAGAAGACAAGTCTGAACACGACCATCATCACGCAGCCAGTCATCAGTAGGTGCAGAAGGAGTATCCTTAGTTAAAGGATGCAAAAGTCCCTTGGATTGAAGTACCCGACGGACAGAATGCATTCATTCAACAAAGTTCTTCTCAGTAAGAGAGATGGTGGTGATTCTCAACTCGTCACGAAGTTCAGGAGCAGGGACCAAGCGGGCTGGAGGAGAAGAATCAGTAAAGGAATCCATGACTACACGACCTGACGGCTAGGCGAAGCGGCTAACCGTCAAGGCAGGTAAGCAGTTAAGCAGACACAACAGACAGACCACCGCAGACAGAGACAAAAGCTGCAACAACAAATATGGTGGACTGGCAATACACAGGCGGCAAGAGAAAAACAGCTAGGCAAGACTGCAACGAGCAGGAGACAAAACTGCCAGCGAGAAGATAACACGTTAGCGCGGTTTGAAGTAGGCTAACCAACAAGGCCACAATAGACTGATCAACGAACTGAGAAGAGACCGCGACAGTCTGAGGAGCAGCAAACTGAGAAGAGACCGCGGCGGACTGAGGAGCAGCGAACCGAGAAGAGACCGCGACGGACTAAGGAGCAGCGAACTGAGAAGAGACCGCAGCGGACTGAGAGAAAACAAGAGCACGACCGAAGTAAGCAGTCAACATAAAGTGCGGTCAGAATGGCAAGCACTGAGTGCGGACTGAGAAGAGGACGCAGATAGGAACAAATGACTGCAGTTTAAGACGCAGAAGCCGAAAAGCAAATCAGAGAGGGAACTTAGGGCGAACACAGAGAGCATACCGCAGGTCCTGACGAACACAATCCAGTGGCAAGAACTGCGGTTAACAACAACATGGACCAAACCACCCGGCAAGGGCAGACCGCGGCGTATAGAGACCTGACCAGACCGCATCGGTTAAAGAGACAGACCGCGCGATCAAGTAAGAGCAACATGCAAGATGAGGCCGAACCGGGCAGACTGCGGCGGACACAGAACAAACCGCACGGTGGGACCCAACAATGAAGTCTATAAAAGCAAAAGGAGATCGGAAACCAGAAGGTGGGAACAACACACCGAGTACCCTGCGGACAGAAGCGCTCTGTCCGCCAGAGTCTGGAGAGAAATAGGTCGCAGGAGGGGTGCGGTTAGACAGAACCGTTAACCGGCTAAAGATAGGAGACCGCAGAGGGGGGTTGTGGTTAGAAATTCAGAGACCGCCCAGAGGGTTCGATCGCTCTGATACCATATAGAAAAGAACACAAACACTTGGGGAAAACTGTGAAACTTTGTATATACTTCTTGTGTATGTAAATACAAGTATGGGTGCATATATATAGGGAAAGAAGAGAGAGAAGGGTCCCTTTTTCAATATGTGAGACTATTACACAAAGAGGAAGAAGGCCTATGATGGGCCATTATATGGGCCTTTACTTGTTCATTTTCTAACAAACCCAATTTAATTAAGGTAGAAAATTATTGAAATGTTTCCCAAAAATTGTATGAAACAGTTTGTGATCTTTATGCGCTATAGAATGAGACTACACTAATCATTGTGTAACTTCGTGTTTTATATTATTGTCAATGATGTAACCTCAATTACATTTTCTTATTCTCCTGTTGCATATGTGTTCTAGCTCTTCAAGTAACATTCTGTTGCATTTCTCAAAAATCTTATTGGCCTTTTGATATCGGAGAAGGCTCCGTGATTCGACAGTGACTTAATTTTATATGAATTCGTGTAGACTCACAAACAAGGACTAACACTACCATAATAATTGTTGAGCGAAAATGAGATGTTATGATATTCAATAGTGGAGCTCCCTTATATATAAGGAGGAAAGTACAACATATAATTTTATTCTAACACTCTCCCTCAAGTCGGGCATGCTATATTTCTTATAGCCAACTTGTCGATACAAACACAAAAAACATTCACCGCAAGACTCTTGGTAAGAATATCAACTAGTTGTCCCTCTGAGGGAACACATGGAATACAAATAATCTTCTTTTCGATATTCTTCTTGATGAAGTGTCTATCCACTTCTATATGTTTGGTGCGATCGTGCTGAACAAGGTTATTGACAATACTGATAGCGGTTTTGTTGTCACAGTACAACCAGATAGGGCTAGACCCACATAAACCCAGATCACACATAAGAGAGCATATCCATAATCCCTCGCATGAGCCATAAGCTATGGCTCTGACTGCTTCTGCGCTAGACCTTGAGATGACAAATTGCTTTTTTACTTCTCCAAGTGACTAGGTTCCCATCAACAAATGAGCAATACCCAGATGAGGAGCGCCTATCTTCAATGGAGCTAACCAAATCCGCGTCAGTATAAACTTCAATCTTCAAATCAGTATTGGTAGTAAAGATGATTCCCCTTCCTGGTGAGGTCTTCAAGTACCTAAAGATTTTACGAACTGCATCCAAATGTCTTGTCTTCGGGGAGTGCATATATTGGCTAACGACCCACACAACATAACCTATGCCGAGGCGAGTATGGAGATATATAGATTAATCGTCTGACAAGACGTTGATAACCAATAACGTCTTCAATAGAATCACTATCATTTCTTCCAAGGTTGTGGTTTGACCTCCATAGGGGTGTCAAAAAGTCTACACCCACTCATACCGGATTGTTCCAGCAAATCAAGGATGTATATTTTCTGAGAGAGATTAAAATACCCCGTTTAAATCTAGCTACTGCAATCCCCAAAAAATACTTAAATTTCCCTAGATCCTTTACTTCAAACTGTTTTGCCAAATTCACTTTCAACTCTTTCATTTCTTCGACATCATCTCCTGTTATGACAGTATTGTCTCCATCTGTTATGACAGTATTGTCAACACAGACAATTAGGGATGTTGACATATTGTCCATCTATTTTATAAATAGAGTATGGTTAGCATGTCTTTGTCTATATCCAGGTAGTCATTTACTCAATCAGCCTCTTTTCACTTTTTAGCCTCCTCGTGTGGATGGAATAGAGACAAAAGCAAGAGAGGAGACTGTGAAGGAGTTAGCGCGTCATAGGAAACATAATGAGATAAGATGTTGGGTGCAAGATCTAATATCTTTACCAAACCGTGGGATGAGCCCTTCGTCTGGTATACACTTGATTCTTTGCTTCCCCCTAAAAGTCCGTAGAGTGCTTTCTTCCATATGTGTGGACTCCCCCTGAAGTGATGTCACATAATAATGATTAGATTCACAAAACGTGATATCCGTCGTGATAAAAATATGCTTTGTCGGAGAATGATAACATTCATATCCCTTCTTCTGAGTGGTAGAATAACCAATGCATACACACTTAAGAGCACGATGATCAAGCTTAGACCGGCTCGGAGAGTGTACGTGAGAGAACACATCCAAAAGTCTTGTGGTGGATAGAGGTTGGTGGAACCCCTAAGGTAGTTAAAGGGGTTTGATGGTCTAAGACTGGAGATGACAGGCTGTTGATGGGGATGCAAACGTCAGAATTGCATCACCCTAATATAATTTAGGGAGGTTCATAGTGAAGAGTAAACGAGCAACCTCCAAAAGGGGGCGATTTTTTCGTTCAGCATCACCATTCTGAGACGGAGAGTGAACACATGATGTTTGGTGGAGGATGCCATGATCAGCAAGGTAGTGAGCAATGAGATCATTGATATATTCCCAACCAGTATCACTATGAAGAATTTTTATAGTAGCAAAGAATTGCGTCAAAACCATTTTATGAAACTTTTGAAAGACAAAAAACACTTCATGCTTATTTTTCATCAAATACACCCAGGTTGTCTGAGAAAAACAGTCAATAAAAGTAATAAACCAATAACATCCTGAAATAGAAGCAACGAGGCAGGGTCCCTAAACAACAATATGTACAATGTGAAAAAGAGTTATATTAGGTAAAGAGATATGATGAACAAGAGCACGATGATGTTTGGCAACAATACACATATCACAACCAAAGTTTTGAAAATATGGATAAGAGAAACAAGAAATAAACGTTGCATGGTCGCAATAGAGGGATGACCAAGCCTACGGTGCCAGGTAAGCAAGGTGGAGGTCTGCGAAGAGTGGAGAGCTTGAGGAGAGGTAACCCCACCAGTGGAGTCAAACACATACATCCCATTCTGCATGCTACCAGAGCCCATCACCTTCCCCGTCTTCAGATCTTGAAAAATACAATGAGAAGGAAAGAAGGTAACTGAACATTTAACAGAAGTGGTCAAATGGCTAATAGAAAGTAAACTATGAGAATAATCTGAAACATGAATCAAAAAAGATAAAGTGAGAGAAGAACAAGGGATGAAGTATTTCCCAGCAATGGAGGAGAGAGATCCATCAATAATGCTCACTTTATCTCTTCCCGAAAAAGAAGTATAGGACACAAAACCTAAAGCTGAACTGATCATGTAATCAGTGACGCCAGAATCAATAATCCACTGAGTAGTAGTAGAGTGGGCATTCAGAGTACCTGTGTGGGCATACAGAGTACCTGTGTGGGAAAGGGAAGAGGATGACATGGAGGAAGCTCTGTAGCAAGGCCGTGCACAAAGCGACGAAGAGCTTGCATCTCTTCAACAAAGAAGGAGGACGACTGAGGTGACTAGCCCTATGAAATCTCAGTAAGATGAGCAGAGTGATGGGGGTCGCCTTGGAGGTCTACCACGACCGCGAAAGCCACGTGAAGACAGACCACTTCTGGGAGGAGGAAAGCCATGTGGGCTAAAACATGTATCCCGTGTATGACGAGGCTTTCCACAATAATCACAAGTGAGGTGATCCTTATCTGTAGGTTTAGGTAGGAAATCACAAGAAACACAACCTCCAAAGTTTGGCTGATGAGCCACTAAAGCGGATTCTTTCGGAATGGTAGTGGTGTTCCAGGACTGCCTCAGTCATACTCCTGTTGGACAATGTTGTAAACATCAGTAAGCGAGGGAATATGAATGGGTCCCAAGATCTGGACAATAATCTGATTAAAATCATTGTGCAGCCCATATAAAAACTCAAATATTTGATTATGATCCTCCGTGACTCCTCAACATGAGAGCATCCGCATTGTAAACCATAATAAGGGAGTCAAAATGATCGTACTCCTGATATACCTGGGTAAAAACAAGGTAGTAGGCAGAAGGAGGGCGGTCGCCCTGTCGGAGAAGAAAAATCTTGCGGCAAATTTGGTAGATCTGGGCCGCATTTCTCTTGCGTCAATAGGTAGGCTCAACATGCTTTTTTATCTCCGCAACAATATTCGGGAAATGGTAATTCCGAACAATAAATTTCTGCATGGAATTAGTGAGCCATGACATGACAAGAGAGTTTTCCGACTCCCATTGAGGCTAAATAGTAGAGGTCGTGGCAAGAGCAACGATGGTGCCACTGATATAGCCAAAGAGATGCCGACTCTTTAAGGCTAGAATAATTGAGCGGGACCAAGACAAATAGTTGGTGTCATCGAGTCAGATTGTTGTAATCTGAGAGTAATGGTGATCTTTACCAGCCCGGGTAGATCCTATATTATCAAGGAGCGCCCTGGCGCGCCTGAGGCGTCAGGTGCACCAGGCGTACAGTTACTCGCCTCTGCCAGGCAGAGGCGGGCGAGGTGCTTCAGGCGCACTTGAGGCTCACCCGAGGCACACATAGGCTCCCAAATCACTAAAATTCAGTGAATTGGGCCCCTGATTCACTAAATTTCAGTGATTTGGGTGCCCAATTCACTAAATTTCAGTAATTTGGATGCCCAATTCACTGATTTGTTTTCATTTTTGCGTCTCACGCTAGACTCCAGGACCCCTTTGTGCCTCGGTTCGCCTTGCGCCTTTAATAATATAGGGTAGATTCAGTGGGGGTCACAGAGCTACCAGAATCAACAACGCCCGACATAAGAACAAATGTCAGCCAAACTCTGCCGATATGATGGTGAGGACTAGAGAAGAACACCCCTTCAAAGAACAGAAGGGAGATAGAGCCTCACTGTAGAGTTAGGCGACGTCCTCTTGAACAGAGGAAACACGAGAACTGAGATCGGGAAGCATCCAACAATTGGAATCACGAGAAAATTGAGGTGGAGGATTAGAGGGCCAAAGTAAAACTTTTTCCAAAGTTTGGAGTCAATTGGACCTCCTGAAAGCCGCCAAAAAATCATTTTGTGCACCCAACGCTGATCGGCCGACGGGTTTGTCGAGTGCCGATCAGCACTGCAGAGAGAGGCAACGCGGCGCGAGAGAGAAAGAGAGGGTGACTAGCAAGAGGATAGAGGCCGGAGAGAGGCGTCGGGAGACACGAGCGGGATGTTGAGAGCGCTCGAGCTCTGATACCATGTTGAGTGGAAATGAAATGTTATGATATTCAATAGTGGAGCCCTCTTATATATAAGGGGGAAAATACAACATATAATTTTATTCCAACAATAATGATTATTTGCAATTATATGACTCATTGTGCAATAATATTTGACGCATGGTTGCATTAAATAAATATGATTTAAACCTTAAACTCTAATCATAACGATCACAATGATTTCAAGTAAGAGTTACATACTTACATGTACTGTTGCAATTTAATGAGAGTGCAATAAGCTAACGAGTCTTAAACGCAAAAAATCTCGATTCCTTGCCCTAATCACTGAAGCAATCTTCTGGAGCATGATTCAAGTCGTTTGGAAGGTTTTGTGTACTTAAAACTATATGTTCCTTTAGCGCTTAAAAATGAGTAAACTTGCAATTTTGGTTTAATACAATGAAATTGAAGGGTTCAAGACAGAATTTGCATGAGAATTTGAGGTCATGGATTTAGGGGTTCTACTTCATGGATATTGAATTCACGATATCTAAGTAATTTTTTATAACCAATGAAAATGTATTGTAGACTAACTGGGTTATAAGACAGAAAGTCTTTGTCAGTAAACTCATCTACCTATTGTATAAGTGCATTAATATTGCTTTTGCAGTAATTTTATGCATTCATCAAGAATAAAACACTCGGGAACTGTCTATAGTATCCTAGGGGATCTAAAAGCAATATCTGGAAGCAGATTACTCTTTAAAAACCATAGACATCTAATTGAGGCTTACACCAATGAAGATGGAATGAAGTACAATGGTCAAGTTCTGGATTAGGAATAATTTGTCATACATTCCAATAATTGACAACTTGCTGACATTCTCTCAAAGGATTGTCTGAAAACCGTTCAAGAATTTAGTGTGTAAGCTTGCCATGCAAGCTATCTTCCAGACAGTTTGAGGGAAGTGTGGAAACATGTTTCAGCAGAGAAAAAGCAATTCAAGGGTTTCAAAGAGGAAGAACTAGTTAAGAAACCATACCCACATATTGTGGAAATCGATTCTAAGAAGAGGGAACCAAATTCCTTGTCTTATGGAATTTGCTTCCTATTTGTTAGAGATTCAAGTTTTTTATCCTATGGTGTAATACTCTATTATATTCGTATGTGTTAAGGTTCATTACAGTATTCTTAATTATGTTCTTTGACCTTCATATGTATATTCAGTAGTACTCTATTGTCAATGCTTGATTCTATCTTCAATCTTCTTTACTAGATTGCTGCTGAGCTTGGAGACATTTACGACTATGTGGCTCCTTGTTTTCCTCCAAGGTTTGTGGGCCATTTTATTTTTCATTCTTTGTTTTCCTTCACTTGGACATTTGCTTATGCCATGCAAGTTTAGATATTTTGTTTTTAGCGCTATTTGATTTTTTTTTAACTTGCATCATTTTCCAATGTTATATTCTTTCATGTATTTGTTTGAGTTTCTGAAATGTTAATGGAAATTATGGGCGGAAATTGGGCGGACAATTGGGCGGACAATTGAATAAAAGTCTCGAGTTTACATTTTTCTGTAGTGACATTTTATGTAATTGATGATGTACTCATCCTAACCCATATATATGTTTTGGAAGGTGTTACTAATAAATTAATTCAATTTCAATTTATTCTACTTTGTAGCAGAGCTAAGGAGTCTGACTCCCATCCGTCTTCTTCAATTTCGTCCGCCTACCGAGTTCTTCAATCCACTCGTTCGCCTCTCACAATAGCTTGAGCCATATCATCTACCTTTTGCTTCCCATCTCAACTTTCACTGGGGCCATCCCATACCTTTGGAATCCTCGTCCGGGCCGTACACCATAGGCTGCTTCGTCCGGTCCATCTTCTTCAAGGGGACTCCAGAATGATCTTTTTGTTTGATCTGCACCATCTTCCTTAGGCTGACCACACCAAGGCCTTCTTCTTTCTAATTTCTCTTTTGTTGGTTCTTTAGAAGCTTGAGTTTATCTCACCCAGGATTTTCTTCCCCTCTCTCTACTTAGGTGCCTACTAAGCCATCTCACGAGCCCCTCAAGATGTGGTCCTCGCTGACAAGTGAAGTTCTACGGTGGTGTGAGATGTTAAGTTGATTTCATTACTGTTATTGTTCTTATTGGATTCGTTAGTGCTTCTATCTATCTTCGTATGTGGGATTGTTTAGGTTCTTCATCCAAAAACCCTATGGCACAATTAAGTGACCCTTCGAGGTCTCATGCGCACTCTGGATCTCCAAAGATCACTACTGCGCCACTAGATGAAATCCACTATCTTGAATGGTCACGAGCAGCCAACACGCGATCTGAAACCATTAGTTGTATGGATATATTGATGGGTCAATGGTTGAGCCACTCAGGACAAATCCCTCACAAAGAAAGTGGAATCCAAATAACTCATTGGTAGTCTTATGACTTCTTCATTCTATGTCATATGCTTATGTACTATGTATATGAGATTTGGATCCATGCACATGAAACATACTCAGATTGGAAGCTTTATCCAAAAGTATGAACTCGCACAGAGTTCTTGAACTGAAGCATTGATCCTTGATTGTTTTATTTCTTATTTGAATTTGAAAAGTTGTATCATGGATTTCACTCATGTATGCACTGCAGATGCTATCAAATTGCCGAAGAAGGAAGATCGCTTCAGAGTTCATGTGTTCTTGGTGGGTTGAACATGGAGTTTGAAACTATGCACATTCTTTTTTTTTGCATTGCTCTCGACTTCCTTCACTCAGAGAGGCATGCAATATCATCTTGGGCGATCAGGATCGACGAAGATCTCTGAGCTCTACTATGACTATAGATCTTTTTGCTCTTGCTAATATTGATTGTGGATCACCAATCACTTCAATTCCTACATGTGATCATTATTCATTGTGGAAAGAAAGGACACCTTCACGAATATTGCTTCAAACGATGTCCTTAGTTACACCACTTGGTAGAGGAACTGATGGATGTAGTTTGCCCCAAAACAAGGTGTCAATAGACATTGGATATCATACTCACAGGCCGGAGCACATACCACTGAGTTTTATGAGGATTCTGATCTTTTGCCATGTCTTGTGTCTTCAAGTCTGCCGATAAGCTCTATGCACTCCGATGTCAACTACGATTTCAAAGTGATTATGTTATGGTTCCATATTTCCGCATGACAATTATCTATTTTTATTTATGTTTCATTTTTATGTCAGTGTCGATGCATGATGTGTTTAATTATTAGGTCTGAAGCAATTTATTATATTAGACATTTTAATATTTTCTATAAGTCCAACTGTTCGGCTGTATTCATTTTTGTAATTCTATTTAAGGCACCTCATGGATCGTTAATTGCTAGGAATGAAACTATGAAATTTCTCTTTCTTTCTCTAGTTCTTTTCCTCTCTCCAGTTCTTTCCTCTTTATCCCCATTCTAGGGTTAAAGTTGTGCAAGACTCCCCCTTCTTCCTCTTTCTCGCATTCTCCACGGGTTGAACTCAACTCCCTTGTATCTTGGACTCTACCGTCACCTCTGACAAGATTTCGACGACGACGTTACGCACCAGGCCCATATAACTTGTTGTCAGAGCCCTCCAGTCCTCCTCATCCACACACGATCCTTTCCGCTACCATTGAAAGCAAGCCCTAGTTCTACAAGGGGATCCATCATCAACCCTTCAAGCTTGCCATTCCTAGCCGATCATGACACCAAGGTTTACTCATCCCTCTGCTTCTCCATGCTTGACAAACTAGGATTTGTGCTCCTCATCATTTTGGACCACTATACAACATAGACCTTAGAGTTAACGTCCTTCCACGGCTCAGTTTCTATTGATGAGGGTTAGATGACATCATGCACATCCCTAGCCATCTAGTTGACTTCCCTATTTCAATCCTGCGCAACCCTCGCGATCTTGTCGATCTCTTGCGAACCTCGTCGACTTCCTCTGCAATCCCGTCAGCGACCCATCCCTTCCGATGCTTCTTCCATCGGTCTAGTCACAAAAATAACTTCCCTCTTCATCACGGTCATCTCCTGTCGAGCCGACAAGCTTCTGTAACGAGCCTCCCTTCCCTTCCTCGAGCGCACCAAATATCAGCAGTACACTTTTTCACTAGGCCAACAACAACATAAAGTTCTCAAAAATTTCTTATTCCATTTAATTGATTAAATTAATTAGTTATTAATTGGGTTATTTAGTTCTTAATTGGATTAATATTTAATTTCTTAATTACATTGTTATGGCAATGATCTCCGACGAACAGATTGCCCTTTGTTCAATGTTCTGACGATTCTTGGAGATGTCAGTATCACACCTAATTCCGATTTCGTGACTTACTGGCTTACTGCCAACATCACTTTGAGGGGACAATCACACCAGAGCAACCATTAATCCTACCAGAACCCAAAGAAGTCCCACCAATCTCCGAAGTTCTGGTCGCCCATCCCCGCCTCCAGTTCAGCCACATGTTCTACCTACCCCTCCAGAGCCATTCTTTCAAGAGACTGCCCCCACCCGACACCGCAGCCTTTGATCGCTGCAACTCGCATTCGGCAAAGTCTTGTGTCTCCCTCGACCGACCACCAGGCACACTTGCTGCGACTTTAAATATTATGTTTGACAATCTTCCTTCAACAAGCATCTTCGTCACGCCAGATCCCGTAGTACTTGGACCTCAGGCACCCCACTGTCACCATCTGGATTTACTAATTTTGCCTCTATGCATACAACGATTCTCCATCAACTTCCCTAATATCTTTGTAATGTACGATGAAGGCTTGTCAGTCGCTGCAGCCTTTGCTACATCAATGCGCTACAAAGAGTTGTTTTAGAGAGAAATTGAGCAAGATGATCAAACTGTTAGCACCGTGTTTGAGCTTGAGGGCAAGCAATTTGATGGTCTGATGAGATGTTATGGTCTCACATGACCAGTTATTCATTTTTATTTATGTTTCATTTTTATGTCAGTGTCGACGCATGACGTGTTTAATTATCAAGTCCGAGTCAATTTATTATTTTAGTATATATTAGGCTTTTGGTATTTTATGTAAATCAAATTTATTACACGTATGTTATTTTTGTAGTTCTATTTAAGGGACCTCATGGATAGCTAGGAATGAAATTATGAAAGTTCTCTTACACTCTTTACTTTTCTTCATCTCTCTTTAGTTCTTTCCTTTCCTCCCCATTCTATGGTTCACGGTTGAGTAAGGATTCCCCTTCCGTTTCCTTGCATTCTTCGTGGGTTGAGCTTGACTCTTTTGTATCTTCGCCTCTACTGCCACCTCCAACAAGAGTCAGACGATGTTATAGGCTAGGGCCATAACAAATTCCTCTACAAGTGCCTCCTTCATGGAGGTGTAAGAAGTTTAGTTTAGGTCGGTTTGGACTCGAACTATAATCGAATCATTGAGTTTTATTTGGTTCGATTTTAACTCGGTTTGTATCGGTTCGTTTTGACAATTTTTACTTCATATGAGTGGCTAAATGCTCGAGGATGTTGAAAATTTTGAATGCAGCGCGTTAACTAATGTTTCTTATATATTTATATAATGGTTTAACTAATAGTTTATTATGTTGTCTTTGCAATTATTTATTTGTAATCATAATGTAAGTATTTATCAAGTATTTAAAGTTAATAAGTTAGAGAAGTATGAGATCGAGGTAGATGAATGACACTTACTATTAAATGATTAAATCTTTAGTTCAAAATCTATTTGATACTATGTAATTATTTAGGCATAAAAAATGTTAAGTGTGGTTCAATTTTCTCCATTTTGAGCTATAAAAATAGAATCTGACACAACTGTGTAAATAGTTTGGTCCAAACAGTTTAGATCAGTTTCATTTATGACAACTGTGTAAATAGTTTGGTCGGAGCCGTTTGGACCAGTTTCAAATTTTTATGCACACACATATTCCTCCAACTTTGCCACATTAGGTATACCTATTGTTTTCACCTCTCCATGTGATTGAATCATTGACTCGGGAGTTGCAAATTATGTCGGGGTCCTGTTCATGTGGTGTTTCCTGCACCCCTTTGTCTGGTTGAGTTGTGACAGTCATTTCTACCAATGCTTCCTTGTCCCTTATTGCTAGGGATAAATTTTGTGTTTTCCCACTATTTCTCTTACCTTTGTCCTACATGTTATTTTCCACATAATTTATTCTTTATTAGTAATATTACAAGATCTTTGAATTATGCAGTAACCTTTTATCCTGATTCTCATGTTATGAAGCAGATCATTGGCAGTAGTATGAATAATGGGGGCTTATACTTCTTGAACCAAAAAAATACTTTTGAATACTTTTTCATCAACCACGGTTGCAAACCCATTGTTGAGGATATTTGACGTTGGCACCAGTGTCTTGGACATCCATTGCCCATCTATTTTCAAAAAAATATTTCCTTCCTTTAGTTCTTCAATTAAATTATTTTGATGTGATATATGTGAACTTTCTAAACATGTTCGTCATAGATTCTCTTATGTTGCATCTCCTAGTTTACTTTTGTTTGATATTTCACATTTTGATGTTTGAGGTCCTTCCCCAGTTTTATCTTTAAATGATTTTCATTGGTTTATTACCTTTATTGATTGTTTCTGTCGCACCAGTTGCTTTTATCTTTTACGAAAAAGTGAAGTCTTTAACTATTTTATAAGTTTTCATTAAATAATGATAAATCAATTCAAAGACAACATTCACATTTTCTGTAGTGATAATGGAGGGGGGGGGGGGGGGGGTGGCATGATGATCGTTGCTTGTTTGAGTCTTACATTACTAATCATAGTATTAATCGCTCCGATACAATGTACTCAGAGCGATGCTCCATTTGTTCTAGTACATTCTGATATTTGGGGACCCTACAAAACCGCAAGTGTTTCTGGCTATCGTTACTTTGTTACCTCTATTGATGATTACTCTTCAATGCAATGGTTGTATTTCCTTCATGATCGCTCTGAGCTGACTCTTGTATTTTGTGCCTTTCTTATTGAAACTCACAACCAATTCTCTACTATCATGAAAACTCTCCGAACCGACAATGCCCGTGAAAACACAAGTCATGCGTTTGCAAACTTGTGTGCTAAGTTTGAGATCATCCATCAAACCTCATGTGCTTATACCCCCAACAAAATGGCGCTGCCGAACGCAAAAATCATCACCTTCTTGTGATCACCCATTCCCTTATGTTTCACATGAATGTTCCAAAACTTTATTGAAATTTCGTTGTTTCTACAGTCTGTCATCTTATTAACCGCATGCGTTCTCCCATTCTCAACTTTGCGGCTCCCTTCAACCTTCTTTTTCCCTCCACACCTCCCTTTTCCGTCACCCTTCATGTCTTTGGCTGTGTTTGCTTTGTTCATAATCTTTGCCCGTCCACTGACAAGCTTGCTGCACGTGCCACAAAATATATGTTTGTTGGTTACTCACGTACTCAAAAGGGCTATGTCTGTTTTTCTCTCAAGGATCGCAAAGTTGTTACTTCTGCTGATGTCACCTTTCTCGAAGACTAGCCCTATCATTCTCAACTAATTGATTCTCCAATTCCGCTTCTCCTTCCGCAGCTTGCTGTCCCTGTTACTTCTCACCTTCCACCTCTCCTTCCCACGCCCATCCCACCAAACCCACCTCTTCTTTCCACGCCAATCCCCCCAAAATGACATCTGATTTGTGTGTATTTTCGTTGTTCTCCTTTTTCTATTACTCTACAAGAAATTCTCTCCACTAATGATATTTTGCGGCCTGCAGATCCGACAACCGTCTCTACAGCTCACCCGATGGCGAACTATGTCTCCTTACACCATCTTTCTCCAGAACTCCGAAAATCTGCCCTTTCTTTATCCTATATTACCACCCCTATCTCTGTGTAGGAGGCTCTCCAACATCCGGGATGGATGACGGCCATGACCGAGGAAATATCTGCTCTTTAGGAATACCACACTTGTGATCTTGCCCCTCTTCCTCCTGTACAGAATTGCGTGGGTTGTAAGTGAGTGTTTTCCATCAAACATGGTCCGGATGGGACAGTTCAACATCTAAAGGCTCGCCTTGTGACTCGTAGTTTTACTCAACAATATGGTCTAGATTATTTTCAGACCTTTTTTCCAGTCGCCAAACTTAATGTTGTTTGTGTTATCGTGTGTTGATCTCCCTCGCTATTCATCGACATTGGTCGTTGCATCAATTGGATATCAAAAATACTTTTCTCAATTATAATTTGCAGGAGATCGTCTATATCTATGTTGCACCGACACCGACACGTAACACCCGACCCGACACGAACATGACTTGTCAATTTTAAAAAAATACCATATTTTGACACGTTGTGACACGTATATTAAATCTTTATTTTTTATAATTATGAAAATCCTAAAACATTTAACAAAAAATAAAAAATGAACAATTAATAAATATTAAAGTAAACTAAGTCATGTTTAAATATTACTCATAAATATTCAAATGCAAAACTTAACAAAAGGTTAAAAAATGATAAAACATTAACATATTACCATTATATATTATTAGTAAAAATAATGGATTCTCAAGCAAACATTTCCCCCACTTTCAATCTTCGTTTTTTTACAAAAAAAATATCCACCCGACTAGTAAATCCACCGTCACTACTTGAAATGCTAGAATGGGGCAACAACACTTTTTAGGAGCAAGACTCACTATTCTAACATTCACCATTTTTTCTAGTTTTTCTACTTCAAATAGATCACTCTTTGAGACTTTTACACACTTTTCAATTTCTTTTCCACCAATCATTAACAAATGTGTTCTCACTATTGTATATGAACTTATAAAATATTTTTTACAAAAATTTTACTTTCATAGCAAATTGCTTCCCGCCTTACCACAAGTAGCTAGCTTAGGGACACGCGTGTCTGATTGAGCGGGACACGCGAGTCCCACATTAGTCATCGTGTCAGACTTCCAACATGAGTGTCGGACTTCCGACACGAGTCGACACGAGTGTCAGAGAGTGTCGGAGAGTCGGACGAGTGTGAGAGAGTCTGACACTGACACGCTGGGCATTTTGAAGTGTCGGTGTTTCATAGGTCTATATACAACAACCTCTCGGGTTTGAGACCACATAAGAGTCTCTTATTTGTCGTCCGAATAAATCACTTTATGGTCTCAAATAGTCTCCTCGGGCATGATTTGACAAGTTTAGTCAGACTGTTAGTGCTGTTGGGTTCACTCAGAGTTCAACCAACTTCTCTTTATTCACTCGTCATCATCCAACATGCACAGTAATTCTCTTGGTGCATGTTGATGATATTTTGATTACGGGAGCAATCTCACAGGAATACAAATGATCAAACAACATCTGGCGATTGTGTTTAAATCAAAGGATCTGAGAAATCTTCGGTACTTTATGGGTCTTGAGGTGGCTTGACGACCTAATGAACTTATTTTATCTCAAAGAATATACTGCCTTGATTTGCTTCATGATGCGGGCTACTCTGGATGCAAGTCGACTAACACTCCTTTGGATATCAATCACAAGCTCTGCGCTCATGCCTCAGACTTTGATCTTCTCCTTCCGAACCCAGAGTATTATCGTCGTCTTGTGGGAAAGCTGATATATCTCATTATTACATAGACTTGATATATCATTTACTATTGGAGTTGTCAGTTGATTCATGCATGAGGCACAAATCTCTCATCTCCAAGAAGTTGAGTGTGCTTTACGATACTTGAAGACTGCTCCCGGACAAGCACTTGTATGCAAGCCCTTTTCATCTCCCTTATCTTTGATTGCATATTCTGACGCTGCTTATGCTGGTTCATTGGATGATCGTCGTTCCACAAGTGGATACTGTACTTATTTTGGAGGACATCTCATTACCTGGCGCAACAAGAAACAGTTCATAGTTGCTGGCTCATATGCTGAAGCCGAGTATCGTTCAATGATAGCTGTTGTGTCTGAGTTTACATGACTTGAAGGTCTCCTAGGTGATTTAGGAGTCAAGCTTTCCTCACCGACCACTCTATTTTGCAATAGTCAAGCTGACATACACATTGCCAAGAATCTTGTTTTTCATGAACGGACTAAACACATTGTCACGACCCGTCTCAACATAAGTCAGAGTGCGCGTTGGGATGAGTCGTGATGCCACAGGCATGAGCGCAAGGAAACCATGCCTGCTAAGGCGCATGCAGAGAATGTTGAAAATAGTTTTAAAATAATTATTCTTAAGTAAAAATAGTTTGATTTTTTATGCGAAAGCTTTTAGGGTTTAAAACGGTGAGAGTTTTAAATGCACATGAAATTTTGTAGAAATTATGTTTTACATGCCACTATTATAGTTTTCATGCAATTATAATTCAACAGAGGGTTCATATGCATATAATACTAAATTTTAGTACATAGTATTTAATAGCCTAGCAGTTGTCCATATATTACTGTTCATAATTATCACATAAAAAAATATATAACAGTAAAAGAAATGAATCAAAAACATCAAATCTGACACGGCTAGAAGATCAATCATCGGAAAACAGAAGTTTGATGCAGATCGGGCTCAGGAACCTGGCGGAGCTGACACGAAAGCTAAGACAATTCCAAAGCACAAAGGAAAAACCTCAGAACATTAAAATAAACATGGTAAGCAGGGTAAAGTCTAGAACAGTAACAGAAGAAGAAAAACATGAGTGTACCAGTTTCTTATGAAGCGATGCTACCAAGAAAGACAAACAAACAAAACAGCTAAGCAGAACAAGTTAGTGTATTAGACTATTGTGGAACATAGTCTAACATTATTCATGTAATATGTTGTAAGTCGTGATCGATAAAGGGTGTAGGTGCTATAGCGGGCTCCCATGAATCACGATCAGAACTGCGTGCAAGTCTTTTCAAAAAAGTAATCCTGCTTGCTGTAACCATGGCGGCAGACGGATGCCCAGTTAGACGCTACAGTTCAAGGACTTACTTACAACTACAAATTTGTTTTCGAACTTCATACTTAGGTGATTTTTAACGGAAACGAAAATACTTAAAGTGAGCGATCAGACCAAGAATAGGTTTTTACTTAGACAGACATACGAAACCAGATTCGACGACACAGAAGGAACCAAACAGTGAGTATAAGTCTCGCGGGTTCGAGAGATCAAGGTCAAAATATCAAAAAGATTTATTGAGTAAATTGCAGAAGTAAATTGACATGTGTCGGGTCGGAGATATTGAGTACTCACCTAGGGTAAACCATCCTCTGACACAAGTATTTTCCAAGAAAAAATTGTGTGTTACAAGCATGATATATCAAATCACCAATCCCATACTTGCTAATCAGAATTCGTTATAACTATTATCGTGACAATATTGCTTGTGATTAATGCTCTACGACTCTTCAAACTATTCATTTAGAGGGACAAAATCTATCAATGTAAGTTACCATTCATATACGTGTGAATCCAAATAATACAATTCATGCAATCCTCCATATTTGTCAATATAATATTTGTTAATCACTCCAAAAATTCAACATACTTCGAATTATACATCAAACGAAAAATCCATTCATCTCAGTGAATATTCAAGCAAAATTATCTGCGATCAAAATCTCGTGACATTTCAAATATATTAACTCTAAGACATTAACTTGCCGAATTAGACATTCGATACTTCAATTCATATGACATCACAAACAAACAGAGGTGAATTCGTATAATCATAAGAACAGAGCAAATAATTGAAATTCAATGTTTGCAAGAGAGAGAAATTTCTACTTGCCTAAAAGAGCTGAAACAAAATCTGACGGAGGCGGCCAAGTGACGCAAGCAAAAACCAGAAATCTTATTTTGAACCTGATCAAGTACAAACGTAATTGATATTGAGACGACGAAAATTATACAATAACATGGGGTAATGTTTACAAAATCTAATGCATGAAAGAGTAGAGAAATTACCTCCCTCATGAGTGAGGGGAGAAGAGATTCCACGCGGACACGGAGACTTGCCAATGCTCGGCTAGGGGAAAACCCTAATTTGGAGAGGACTTCCTTCACAAACCGTCAATTGACGCGACGAACGATGTCGGAAATCACAAATACACAATAGTTAGATGATAACAAGGGGGACAAAAAATCTGAAACGCAAGATATATGCAAATTTGGAGCATCAAAAATTATTTAGGAATCAAGAAAAATTTGATTAAAGGTGAAGGAGCAAGATTCTTACCAAAAGGAAGTCAAACCGGCCTTAAGGAGGAGAGGGAACTCAACCCTAGGCATTTTTGGAAATCCACGACCAAATCGACGAAGAAGAGGGAGGAGGAAAGGGACTGCCGACCCTATAGGACGGGCTGCTGGCCCCTTGTCGAACCAAGAAGGTGAAGAGGCAGTGCTGCTGGCCTTGTTGAGGAGAAGCTGAAGCAGTCAGCCTCCAGAAACAGAGAAGAAGATGGAAACTCATGTTGATGCCGACCCTAAATCGAGAGGAAGGAGCAGCCGACGGCTTGAGACAGAGGAGCAGGCGGCGTCTGCCATGGAGCAGGAGACAAGACAGAAATCAGGAGCAGGGCTTCGCGGCTTGCGGGAAAACGAGAGTCGGCGGGTGCGGAAAGCCCTAGGCCGACAGGAGGAAAATAAGCGGGGGTTTGCGGGATCGAGATTAAGAGGAGGGCCGGCTCGGGATATAATGGGGGAGCAATTTAGGTTTTATTTCATTTATAATTATTACTATTATTTTATTATAATAATAACATAAAAAACCGGGTTGTTACACACATTGAAGTTGATTGCCATTTCATTCGGGAGAAGGCTCAATTGAAGAAGATAGGATTACAACATGTTCCAGCTACTGGGCAAGTTGCTGATATTCTCACCAAAGCCTTACCTCGCCTGCTATACTACCAGTTTTTTGTCCAAGTTGGGCTCTTACGACTTGTATGCTCCAGCTTGCGAGTGAGTAATGAAGGATATATGTGTAAAAGTCCAATATAAGACCCATTTAGAACCTACTTCATCTTTAGAATTTAGTCTCACATCTTAAGGTTGGAACGTCTTCCCCTCTCTTTTTTCCTATATAAGTATGTGGACAAACTCATAGAGGAGGATGTAAGCATTTATTTTGAGAGATTAATAAAATTATTTTAATTCTCAATTTATCATGGCTTTTTCTACAAATACTAACTATTTAATTAATAATAAAATATTTCGCCATGAATTTATTATGGAGGATTCCATATGCGCGCTCCCGTGGTTCCGACGAGGGGTGGCTCCTCCGGCAAATGCGTGAGGGTAACACTTTCCTAGTTTTGAGATATCTGTTATATTCAATGTTGCAGATGTCGCATGTCGGGGACACGTCAGTTTGGGTTTTCATGTTGGTTTTTTATATATCGGGGGATATATCGGGGATATTTTATATATCAGATTTTAATATTTAATTAATTATATATATAATTAAATGTATTTTTTATACATGTCACAATACTACCTATTCTACAACCTATTGAACTTTTAAATATTAAAATCTATATGTAACATTTAACATACAACACTTTAAATATGAAAATTTGTAAAACTAGTAATTTGTAAAAATTTCATATCATATCACGTTTTATTTATCAAAAGGCACAAAGTAGTAAGACAACTAAAAATGTGATTGGATATACATGCATCATTGATTGCAAAATGAAGTTGGATAAATAACTATTAATAGAGGTATTTCAAATTATTTGTTGATTAATAAACATGTCAAATAAAAATAAGACAACAACTAATAAGACAAATTAGGCAACAAGCCAGCAGCCATGCTACAACCAGCAAGTCATCCACAAGGCAACCACCATGCTTTGCTGAACTAATAAGGCAACAGAGCAGCCACCAATAACTAAATGAGTCATTGATTGCAACAACCCACAAGACAGCCACCATGCTACATTCAACAAATAAGGCAACAAGGAGCAAGGCAGTAGGGCAGCTAGCCAATAAGGCAGTAGGGCGCAAGGCAACATGATACCACAACAGCAGCTAACACAACAACCAACACAACAAAAACAAAATGCAGAGCGATAGAATGAGAGGGGGAGGTAGGGAGAAGAATGCACCAACCAAGAGATTGCCGAGATCAAAGCACCAGCGAGCTAGATAGGGAGAGCACCAGAGAACACCAGAGAACCAGAGAGCTAGAGAGCACCAGTGAGCACGAAGAAGAAAGAACCAGAGAACCAGCGAGCTAGAGATGGATAACACCAGAGAACCAGAGAACCAGAGGACCAGAGAGCTAGAGAGATCCAACGAGCAGGGAGAAGAAAGAACCAGAGAGATAAAGTGCTGACAGCACGCGAGAGAGGGAGAGCACCGGCGAGCTAGAGAGCACCAGAGAACCAGTGAGCACCAGCGAGCAGGGAGAAGAAAGAACCAATGATAAAGTGCCGACAACACGCGATAGAGGGAGAGCACCAGCTAGCTAGAGAGCACCAGAGAACCAGAAAACCAAAGAGCACCAGCAAGCAGGGAGAAGAAAGAACCAGAGAGATAGAGTGTCGACAACGTGCGAGGGAGAGCTAGGGCAGGAGCGATTGAGAGAGATAGAGCAGGAGCGACGGGGTGAAATGAAATCAGCGGGGTCGAGGGAGTTAAAACAGCAGGTTTGGGAGTTCAAAGAAATAATAAATAAAAAATTTAATTAAAACGGGCGAATGCCCGTTTTTTCGGGGACGGTATGGGTTAAAACCGATATGCCCGTTTTTTTCAAAACGCCACGACCATATTTTAAAACGATTTCGTGGTGTTTTACCTCCCGAACCTTCATGTCGACCGATATCCGCAAAACTGGCTATATTTAACGTTGCGTTTTCCAAGATATTTTTGGGGTCAATTTTTATTTAATAGGTCTAAAATGAATGACATTTATTTTCAAAAAAACAATTAAAATTTTGATTGTGATTTTGTTCATGACAATCCAACTTGGTAATTTTGCATTTAATGCAGATATGAAATCTTCCAGCTTATGGTTAATCTATATACAGAAAGATTTACTCAAATGCTCAGGCTTCTCAGCGACAGGGCAGATATTTTGGCAAATCTAGAAATACTGCAGGTAAAAATTATTTTTTCGAGATATAAGTTGTTATTTTGGGTCTTTTGCCGGTGTGGCGGTCGTGAGTGCAGTGATTATAAACTGTCATTCTTGAATGTTTAACTTCACCTCGGACCTGGATCTGCTTTTAGTTTTTTTTTCTACGGTGGCACCCATGGCCATTATTTTGCAAAAATGAATGCTGTATGCCGGTGATGTTTTGTCCCGATGCATCAGAGCAAAAAAACTGTGCCAACTGGACCCTTTATGCACTATATCCACATTTTGCAGAATGCATGGCTCAAATAGTTAAGAGTACTTGTCCTGTGAGGTGTCTTCTTTTAGGCTCTCGACTTCTTTAACCACTACTCATTATATTCATTTCTCCTTGAGGTGACTGGATGGGTTGTTGAATATCAAGAAAATCTTGTTGGCCTTGGAGTTGATGAGTCCTTAGCTCAAGTATGTTCTGAGAGTGGTGCCATGGATCCTCTTATGAATGCATACCTGCAACGTATGCAGACAGACACTAAGGTAATTGATTTGGCATATATTATTCGCTTGCTATAGCTTAATTTTTCCGGAGACTCTAGTCGGATGGTATTTAACATTTTGTTTGTCTGTTATAGAAATGGTATACAAACATCCTGGATGCTGATAAGAAAGAACAACCAAAGAAAGCAGATGATGGCAAGCTCTATACACCAGCAGCTGTGGATTTATTTCGAATTCTGACAGAAGAAGTACAGATTGTCAGAGAGAACAACACAGAAGTTTTGTTATACCGCACAGCACTTGCGATTATTCAGGCAAGTTTGTGTAATGTATACTTTAGTAGTGAAAAATGCATTCTTTGTAGTATGCTTTAATTTTAAGCGCAGCTGTTATTGACTATTATTTTAGGTTAAATTTCAATTTATGCGGTGGTTCTTTAAGAAAGTGACTATCTTAAATGATCATTTTTATTTGTATGCCAAAAGGCATAGTTGAAGAGGTGGAAGGAAGCATTTGGAGGTGTAAAATATTTATTTAACCTAGTAGCACCACTCGTCTCGAATATACCTGTCACGTGCCTTCTCCTACTTCGTTCTGCGGTGGACGGTCTCCTATTCCGTTACAATATTGCATTCTAGGAAATTTGCCTTCTTCTCAAGGTAAAGCTCTGAAAACTGCAAACAAAAGTCTCCACTCTCTAGACATGTAGCATCTGTCGGTGGATGGTTCTTTCATAGTACCAAAATACACTATATTGCAGTCAACTATGATCCATATGCGGCGGTCAAGGATGGAGTTGAGTCTGAATACCATTTTGTTGTCACTAATATGGATGGATGAACGTGAGTTGTGACACAGGACAGCTGGATGGATCCATCCTTGAATTGGTAAATGGAGACGCTGACCTAGCTTTCCAATTCGTCCGCCATAGTGAATGGGCCAGAGTAATGGGTGAAGACCTTTGAATGAAGTTGAGTGGCAACTAAAGTCTGAAGGTAGGGTGAAGCTTGACGAACCCTGCTTCTGCTACATGAATTTGAATTTTCCTTCTCCTCTTGTTCGCTTGGATGAGCATATATTCTGTAGCGCCCTATGCAAGTGGAATTTGAGGTGACACAGGATCTCATCACAGTCACTGTTGTTTCTAGAGGGTCTCAACCCGACAATCGTCCGGTAAGGGTTATACATTGTAGGTGGTAATCACACATATACCGCTTGGAATGGAGTCATCCTTGCCATTTTGTGTAAGTGATTTTTATAGGAAAATTCAGCGCAATTGAGCAACTTGTTCCAATCATGTGGTCAATTTGACATAAATCATTGTAGGTATGTCGCCAACCAATGATTTAGCACCTACGTTTGATTCTGTCTATCTGTGAAAGTCGTAGAAGTGTTAGTGGTATAGCAAAAAGTGTGGTCGTCTTCTTGAGGTGGTGTTAGTTGCAGGTCATCGTCCTTTGATGGAGGCAGCAAAGACTCTCCACGATGTTAACCAAGTTGCAATGATCGTACCGCTTTATCAAAGTATGCTTGAGTTCTCCCAGTGTGAGACCTGAAGTGGCTTATAAAGCCACCACACTCAATAAAGTATAGAACCTTCCATCCCTAGGAGGACGATTGATACCTTGGGTGGGTGTGCTAGATATCAAAGACATGCAAATATAGAGCTGTGGCGCATAATGACGTGAGCTGCTGCGACCACAAAAGCCTTTATGCGAGGGTTTGTAATCGGGTGTAGCGACAAAGACTACTTTCTACTATGACAACAAGGTTGCAATTCACATAGATAAAAATGTAGTGTTTCATGAAAGGACTGAACATATTAAAATAGATTGTCATTTCATCAGGAACGAAGTAAAAGATAAGAAAGCGGTTCTTCAACATGTATCTACAAGGTAAATTGTTGACATCTTTGAAGCTCAATGAAGAAGGCCCATCCTGATGGCCCATTAAAATCTCACCCTCGTATAGATTAGACCCACATGTCTATAATGCTTTGGTTCATATTTTTTGCATTTATATATGCACATGTTTTATAGAAGTATATAATTTACCATTTGATGCAGGACATGCATCACCACCTGCCTGCCACCCTAGAGTCCCACTAGGGGTCCACCTGAAGTCAGCACCAGACAAATTTATCAGGCTCGCGAGTCGCGACCCGTACACCTAAACCAGCTCTGCTCCATAGAGTCACCACCATGCGGCATGTTGTTGAGGCCGGGGCTTGATCCCCAGACCTCCTAGATAAGAGGACTTCACCAGCGCTCTCATCACCAACTGATCGCAATTGACGTAAGATGAATCTATAGACGACAGATAAACGGTGACCTAACCCTACATGTCATGCATATCTGATGGTTTGAATTCAAATTAGATTATAAATAATTAAATCTCACGCAAATATTTCGAAGCAAGGAAAAAATATATTTAAGCGAACAAGTTTTGGTTTTCTTCTGCGTGTAGAGTCAAAGAAAGAGCGCGCGATGAATCGGTCCTTCCTGCAGTTAGAGATTTATTCAAGAGCGAATGCGGTGGAATCCAAACAAGCATATTATAACCAAATCGCAACAATGTTTACAACCAATTAACCAATACAAACACAACACAAATATTATGACTTCTGTAAATAAAATAAATCTGAACGTTGAAGGACTCAAATTGGGGTTTCAGTGGTGGGTGGACCGGATCGGGAAAGGGGAAGGTTGATTGGAGATTAAGATGGCTGAATCAGGGAGGATAAGGGTTGGATATGGGCTGGATTGCCCACATCTGGGTAGATTAGTTGGGGGGGGGACTGTTTGGAGGTGGCTCCACTTGGTAGGGAGGGGTGGTGGCAGTTAGGAGAAGGAGTGGGTTTGGCGGTGTAGTGGGAGGGGCTGTGGGCTGCTGGGGTTGTACGAAAGAGCTGAAGACAAAGAGAGGAGGGTAATCAGTGGGTTCTGGGTGGTTTTAAGGGCCGACGACCTGATAAGAAAGGGGCGGCCTGAGAAGGTGAGGGGCGACAACCTGAGATGAGGCGGCTGGAGGGAGTAACAGAGGGACGACAACTTAAGGAGGGGTGGCTTGATACTGGGCCCGATGGTGGTTGGTGGCTTAAAAACAGGAAAGGGCGACTGGATGGGGTCCTGAAGGGTGGCTAGTATGCTCACGTTTATTTGAGGAAATCCCTAAATACTCGAAGCTCCACACAATATTCATCCCTGGTCAAGGACAGGGACGATAATGAAAGAGGCGTCAATAAATTGATACTCATACATGTTTGGCTCACTTGAATCTCATCCTCACCAGGATGTGGCAGATCATTAGGAGGCTCAACAGGGGGCTCGTCATAGAACTCATCATTAGAGTCATGTTCCTCTAGATGAATACCATCATAAGGGGTAGTGTCCCAGTGAATTGATGACATAACCACTACGAGCTCAACCCCATGCTCTGGGCTCTCGGTCGTGATGTGACTCAGATCAATGATAAGGGGAGAGGGACATAGACCCACTCTCAAGAATGAGTCTGTTGGCGCGGTGTCAAGAAATCAATCTAGGGTAGAGGTGCTAATTAACCCAGGACATGACAGAAGAGGGGATGTAGGTGAGGAACACAACACTATAGACTCAATAGGTTGCTTAGACTCACTCTCAGTCAGGGTCACAAAAGATGTGTCAGAAACAAGTGACAGACCACTCATTGGACTACATACCTCACTGGGTTGAGACAAATCCATATCATGTGTCATTTCAATCATGTCTAACAGCCCAAGTCTTTCATAGAAAACAGTTTCCTAGGCTATTCTTAGTAACTTGCAGAGTCAGAATGTAATTCCCGATCAACATTATATCATCTACATACAATATCAGGAAAACAACAATGTTCTCACTAATCCTCCTGTAAACACAAGACTCATCTTCGTTCTTGATGAAACTAAACTATTTGATTTTCTCATCAAAACGTAGATTCCAACTTCAAGAAGGTTGCTTCAATCCATAAATGGATCTCTGTAAGCTTGCCTTTTTTGTGACTTCATTTGAAGATACAAAATCATCGGGTTATGTTATGTACACGTCAGCTCCGTTTGACACGGTGGTAGCGGTCGAAAACACATGAGTTAAACTGTCATTCGTTAAGGATTACCTTACAAACATCATCTGTTTGAATATAAAAGTGGATGAAGTTCCTTAGGTGGACGTTAATGAATGACAATTTAACCCCCATGTACATGACCGCCACTACCGTGTCAAACAGAGCCTTCCTCAAGGAGGTTTCCATTAAGGAAAGCCGTTTTGAAATCCATTTGCTAGATCTCGTAGTCATAATGCACAGCAATAACGTGCAGAATTCTGATGGACTTTACCATATCAACAGGCAAAAGGTCTCATCATAGTCAACATCATGAATTTGCTTGAAACATTTAGTCACTAATCGCTCTTTGAATGCCTGTACATTCCCATCCATGTCGGTCTTCTTCTTGAAGATCCACTTGCACCCTATGGGTCGTACCCCTTCAGGTGGTTCAACTAATGTCCAAACTTAGTTTGCATACATGAAGTCCATTTCAGATTTCATGGCCTCAAACCACTTCTCGAAGTACGGTTAATACGAACTTGGGGGGGGGGGGGAAGGGGGGCGGTGGATGTGGTTGGCGGTGAGGGAGAACGAGAAGAAGGGAGGAAGAGAAGGAAAGAATTAGGGTTAGGAGAGAGAGAGGGAAAAACTCAAATTCATCCAACCTAGTTTTAGCACAATAGGCGCTACCCCTTATAGGCATCCGGGGTGCAAAAACATAAATGCAAAAACATAAAAAACGACGCAAACCATTCGCCAACATAATTGCTGAAAATAAAACCCAAATGCTGAAATTAAATAATAAGGTAACGGCTAATGCGTGATCTCCTCCGTGGGCTCAGTATGGCCGTCTGATGTCCGTGCTGGCGTGTGTAAACTCGCCATGGGGGCTCGACGTCATGTAGTTCCGTAACAATACCACCGTATGGAAAACGCACCTGGTCCTCAAGGCAGTAGTCGACAAACCGGCGACGGAAGTCATCCTGGGGTAGTCAAGTCGCGTCCGAGTCTGGGCAGCCGGTCCAAGCCACAAAAACCTCCTATGATGCATGGTCCCCCATAGTGCGGCATCTACGATCGAGGATCGCGATGGGGTAGTACGACATCTCCCCGACGAGGTCGAGGTCGACCGAAAAGTGATAAGTGGTGGCTTGCTCACCCACCACACGCCAAAGTTTTGAGGCACGAAAGATCGTACGGATGCGGCTCCCGGTTGGGAGGCGAAGGCCGTAAGCGACCGCCCCGATGCGGGCGAGGATCTCAAATGGCCCGAAGAACTGAGGTGCTAATTTAGGGCACGGGCGGCGGGCTACTGAAAGCTGACGTTAGGGATGGAATTTGATGAAGACCTTCTCTCCCACCTCGAAGGAGAGGTCCCAACGTTTTCTGTTGGTGAAGGAAACCATCTTCTGTTGGGCCCGTCGCAGGTGGTGCTTCAGATGATCCAGAATGGTATCCCTGTCGCGGAGAGCGGTGACCAGACTCTCCACCTGACATTCCCCTATAAGGTGGCAAACAATAGACGGCGGAGGACGACCATAAACGACCTCAAACGGGGTAGTCACGACCTCCTGGTGGTAGGAGGTATTGTAAGAGTACTCGGCCCATCTGAGCCACTTGACCCAACTACGAGGCTGCACTCCTACGAAGCAGCGGAGGTACGTCTCCAGACACTGGTTGAGTACCTCCAATTGGCCGTCGGTCTGTGGGTGGTACATCGTGCTCATGCGCAGACAGGTACCCTGCAAGCAGAACAACGTAGTCCAAAAGGTACTTAAGAATAACGGATCTCGATCGCTGACAATTGACCGTGGAAAACCGTGGAGGCACACAACCCCGTAGATGAAGCTGTTGGTGACGGTGGCTGCAGTGTATGGATGGCAGAGGGGAATGAAATGAGCATACTTCGAGAGCCGGTCCACAACGACTAGGATGCAGTCGTGTCCCTTTGAGCGAGGCAGTCGCGTGATGAAGTCCATGGCGATGGCTTCCCAAACCTGGTCGGGAATCGGAGGGGGCTGAAGTAGACCTCTCGGAAAAGCGCCTCATATTTGGCCTTCTGGAAGATGAGGCGGGCGACCACAAATGCTTTGACTTGGCGGAACATGTGAGGCCGGTAGAGGGAGGCTACTAACTGACAGTACGTCCAGTAGGCGCCAGCGTGTCCCCCTGTCACAGAAGCATTGAACTCGAACAACAATTGAGGTATGCTTAGGGTGGAGGGGGAGAGTACGAGGCGGCCCTTGAATACTAGGTGTCTGTCGACCAGGGAGTATGGGGGTCGGGCATTCACGTCCCTGAGGAGTGCTGTACGGATCCCGTTGAGCGCCGGGTCAGATTCGACTTCCCGTCGGAGGGTATCTGCATCTTCCCAGACTGAACGGGAGTTGATCGCTAGGATGGGATTGCGAGAGAGGGCGTTGGCCCCACGATTCGCCTTCCCTGGCCGAAACTCGATGCTGAAGTCATAGCCCTAAGAGCTTGGCCACCCACACCTGTTGAGTGGGCGTAGCAATCTTCAGCTGTAGGAGGTAGTAGAGGCTGTGGTGGTATGTGCAGACCACGAACCGTTGGCCCAGGAGATAGGGGCGCCAGTGTTGAACAACGAGGACGAGGCCCATGAGCTCGTTCTCGTAGGCGGAGCCACTGCGGATAGTGTCATAAAAAGCGCGGCTAAAATAGGCCACAGGGCTGCCTGCCTGCATGAGTACGGCTCCTACGCTGACACCCAACCCGTCGCACTCCACGAGGAATGGCTGGGAGAAATCCGACATTGCTAACAGCGGGGCATGAACCAAGGTCTGGCGAAGAGCGACAAAAGCGGCGGAGGCCGCCGCCGACCACTCAAAGGGGCCCTCAACAGATTTCTTCAGGAGCTCCATTGTGCCGTATCCCTGAATGAACCGACGGTAGTACCCTATTAGTCGCAGCATCCCGCGGACATCGCAGAGTGATGTTGGTGTTGGCCACTGGAGGACCGCCTCGATCTTGTCGCTATCCATTGCGACTCCTCCCGCGGTGGAAATGGTGTGTCCCAGGTAGCATACTTCAGAAACCCCAAAAGTGCACTTTGTTGGGTGGAGCTTAAGGTGGTGACGCCGTAGAGTGGCCAACGTCTGGCGGATGAGCTGAAGATCCTCCTGCAAAGAAAAACTGTATACCAATATGTCATCAAAAAAACAAAAACATGCTGTCAAAGTACCTGGCGGAAAATGTCGTTCATCGTGGCCTAAAAGGTGGCTGGCGCGTTGGTCAGGCCGAAAGGCATAACCGGGAACTCATAGTGGCCTTCATGTGTCCTGAAGGCCGTCTTGGCGACGTCGGTCGGCTGGACGCGAATCTGATGGTAGCTAACAGGGAGGTCCAACTTGGTGAAGATGGTTGCGCTGTGGAACTCATCTAAAAGCTCCTAAATCACCGGAATCGGGTACTTTTCTGTGACATTAACTTTGTTGAGCTCCTGATAGTCCACGCAGAAGCGCCAACTGCCGTCCTTCTTTCTCACCAGGAGAACTGGGCTGGAGAAAGGGATTTCACTAGGGCGGATGAGGGCCTCCATCAGCATGTCGCGAACAAGCCTCTCGATCTCGTCCTTCTGCACGTGCCCATAGCGGTATGGTTGGACCGAGACTGTCGATATGCCAAACCGAAAAGGAAGGACATGATCGTGCGGCCTAGCCGGCGGCAAGCCGGATGATGTAGTAAAGAGGTCTGCAAAATCGGACAGGAGGGCCTGAAGGGCCGGTGGTGGTGATGGGGGCGACAACACGGTGTCCGAGATGGACCAGAGCCATGCCGAAAAGTCGACGTCCGAAGTCTTATAAATCGTGCGAAAGGAGACGAGGGAGCAAAATAGGGCGGCATCCCCCACAAGGCAACACTCCCGACCATCCTGGAGGAATCGCATCGTCATCGTCCCCCAATTGACCAACACATCGCTCAGCGTGCAGAGCCACGCCACTCCCAAGATGACGTCAATCCCGCTAAGGTTGAAGGCGTAGAAGTCCGTCATCACCGAGTAAGGCCCCACTGAAAGCGAGATGGACGGACAAAGGCCCAGGATCGAACGACGATGACCATCGCCCAAACTGACAGTGAAGTCCGGTGAAGGTTCCATCGGCAGACGGAGTTGCTGGACTAATTGAGCGGAGAGGAAATTATGTCTCTCCCCGCTGTCCACCATGATGACAATGTGGCGGTCGCCCAGCTTTCCCGTCAACTTCATGGTTTGGGGCCCTGAAATGCCGCCTACGGAGAAGCATGGGAGCACCAAATTGTAAAGGACTGTGTCAGCGTCGCCCTCGGTGGTGTCCTCAGTGATCTCGAGTTTCTCGAAATCCGCCAAAGTGACTCCGATTCGAAGTCGCCGATGAGCACGCGGAACTCCTTGACTATGCAGACATAGGTCAGGGAGTAGGGCTGACGACAGTGAAAACAAATCCCTTTGCGACGGAGGTCGTCAAACTCGCGATTGGAGATTCGCTGCGGAGGGCCTGGTTGGCCCGGCTGAACGGCTGGAGGGGCCCGAGGAGCTTGGGGTTCTGGAGTAGCGGTCCTCCACGGTCGGCCCCACGGAGTTCCCCCTGGAGCTTGCGGGGGTCGAGGAGACAAATTCGCCTCCATAAGGCGGGCCATGTCGAAGGCCTCGAAAACCGTCTGGGGGTGATGTATGTGGAGGCGGGACCGGATGTCGGGCACAAGACCTTGCATGAAGAAGCCGAGATAATGATCCGGTGGCAGGCCCGGAACATGGGTGACGAGGGCTACAAACTCGTCGATGTAGTCATCTACTGCACCGGTTTGGCGTACCCCACACAGCCTTTCGATGGCGGATCCTGAGTAGCTGCTGTCGTAGCGGCGGATCATCTCCTGTTTGAACTCCGACCAAGAGATAGCCGGGTTGGTCTGTCGAATCCACCGGGCCCATTGGATGGCGCAGCCATCGTGTCCCACGACGGTGGTCGAGACCTTGTCCTTGTCTGGAGTGTGGTGGAGGTTGAAGTATTGCTTTTCCTTAGCAATCCACCCAATTGGGTCCACACCGACAAAGGTGGGAAGGTTCGGGGTGAGGGTTGGACGACCGAGCATAAACATGGCCGCAGAGTCATCGTTGTGCTGCAAGGGTGGCGCTCCGAGGATGGACGCGCCGTTGGAAGGTCCCGCAGATTCGTTGGTGGAAGAAGCTGCGATGGTTGGAGGGCGTCGAACTTGTCGTGCAAGGAGAGGATTTAGGCATGCTTGGAGGCCACGAGGGACTCCTAGGCGTTGACACGACGGAGGAAGGCCTCGTTGGAGCCCGTTTGTATTGTTTCTGCAGTTGAGCGGGTGGCTGGTGCCATCACAGAGGGCCGGGGTGAGCCGGAAGGCGGCGCTATCACGGTTGTAGGGCAACAACGGCTTGGAGAGGGAGTTCATCGACGGCCGACGACGGTCGGGATATCAGGTCAGACCAGTTGGTACGAACTTGGGGGGGGGGGGAGGGGGCGGTGGATGTGGGTCGGTGGTGAGGGAGAATGGGAGGAGGGGAGGAAGAGAGAAAGAAAGGGAGAGAGAATTAGGGTTATGAGAGAGGGAAAAACTCAAATTCGTCTAGGCTAGTTTCAACAGAACATGCACTAACCCATATAGGCATCCGGGGTGCAAAAACATAAATGCAAAAACATAAAACATGGTGCAAACAATTCACCAATATAATTATTGAAAATAAAACATAAATGCTGAAATTAAATAATGAGGTAACGACTAAGGCGTGATCTCCCGGCCGCCCGATGTCCATGCCCGACACGTGTAAATCCGCCATGGGGGCTCGACGTCATGCAGTTTCGTAATACCGGTGCACCCATAACTTCTTGATGGGTTGCATACTCATCATCATAATCCATAAGCAACACATTTCCTATTTGGGACACGAGAAATCTATAATCTCTCAGGCTCAAATCTCGATCTACCAGATCTACGTAAGACTTGTGTTTTTTGAGCAGACTATCTAGCTACAACAACTTGTAGTCTTTTCTCAGACTCAAATTACGGTTCAATTATTATTTGTGGTTCTTGAACTTTGTAAAAAGTAATGGTCTCAACCTTATGAGTGCTTCTCTTGATATCAATAACAAGTATGAGTACATATATATAGGAAAGGAGAGAAGAGAAGAGTCTTATACAAGAGATGAGAGACTAAAGCAAGAGAGAATAAAATGGACCAAATTAATGGACCTTTACATTATATCCTATATTCTCTAACACTCCCCCGCAAGCTGGAGTATACAAGTCGTAGGCACCAAGCTTGGATAAGAACTGATGGAACAAATGTCGAGGCAATGCCTTGATGAGAATGTCAGCAACTTGCTTAGAAGCGGGAACATGCTCTAGCTCTAACTTCTTTAACTGAACCTTTTCACGGATGAAGTGACAATCAACTTTAATGTGTTTGGTCCATTCATGAAATACTGGGTTTTTCGCAATATGGATTGCGGCCTGACTATCACAAAGCAGAATGACTGGCGAGGATAAAGTGACTCCTAGATCACCAAGAAGAGCATCCAGCCAGGTGAGTTCAGAAACAACGACGACCATTGCACGATACTCAGCTTCAGCAGAAGAGCGAGCAACAAGAGATTGTTTCTTGCTGCGCGAAGTAATAAGATTCCCTCCAAAGTAGCTACAAAAACCCGTAGTAGACCGTCGATCATCCAAGGAGCCCGCATAGTCTGCATCGGAATATGCAAAAAGAGATAGAGAAGAGGATGATTTATACACCAACCCTTGTCCCGGAGCAGTCTTCAAATATCTGAGGATTCGTTCCACTGCTTATAAATGAGAGCCTCGAGGAGCATGCATATACCGACTGACTACTCCGACAACAAATGAGATATCAGGTCTTGTAACTGTTAGATATATCAGTTTTCCCACAAGACGTCGATAATACTCGGGGTTTGAAAGCAGACCATCAGAGTCAGACCCATGGTCACATAGCTTGTGATTGACCTCCATCGGTGTTTCCACAGGTGTCACGACCCGTCACGACGGAAGTCAGAGAGCGCTTCGGACGGGCCGTGATGCAACAGGCATGAGCGAAAAGAAACCATGTCTGCTGAGGCGGATGCAGAGAAAACTGAATATAGTTTTAGAGATAACTACTTTGATTGAACAATTTATGATTTATAAAAAAATATACGGAAGCGCTTAAAGTTTTGAAACAGTGAGAATTTAATTGCACATGCATTTCTTTAAAAAATTTAATGCTACACAGTGTTGAAACAAAGGTAAATGCAATGGGTAACAGTAGTGGATACATCATAAATAAAAATGATTTAGTACATCAGAAACATCCTAGAAGCTGTCCACAATACAAAAGAAAATGTCTTACAGTAACTAGTATATGATAAAACACACTAACAGTAAAAGAAGCAAATACATAGAACCTGATGTAAGCAACTACAAAAGAAAGAAAACCTCCAAGCAAGGCTGTAGCTGAACGAGAAGTAGCTCAGGGAGCAGACGGCGCAGTCACGAATCCTAAGGCAAATTCAAGACAGAAGAAAAATGCCTCAGAACTTAAGATTTAAACATGAGCAAATTAATAAAATGTGAGCAAAAACAAACAGACATATTCGAGTACTGATCTATCTTGTACAAAGTTACCAATCATACAAAAAAACATATCAAACAGACATTTCTGAAAGATTAGCCTACTCCGGAGTATAGGCTAAAATTATTTATGTAATATGTTGTAAGTCGTGATCGATGAAGAGTGTAAGTACTATAGCGGACGCACGTGTCTCACGATCAGATCTATATGCAAGTCTTGTCGGAAGAGTAATCTTGTTTGCCGTGACCATGTCAACAGAGAGATGCCCAATTAGACGCTACAATTCAAGGATTTGCTTGCAACTACGGATTTGTCTTTATGTTTCGTACTTAGGTGATTACCTATCATGTTATGTTATGACAACTTTATTAGAGTTCAGAATTTTACAAAAAAAACATTTGTAAAAAGAACCGGTAACCAGATTTAAATCCAAGGTTTGCAAGTGAGAGAGGGTTCTCTACTTGCCTTAAAGTGACGTCGAAAAATGCTCGTGACAGATAAGTGGCGCAAACGAGGTTAAAAGTTCTAGCTATACCTGTTCGAGATCAAAAATACATTCCAAACTGAATTAACAGGTTTCTTATACCAGCACATGCGTTTGATAAACGCTCCACACAAAAGGAGGGGGGGGGGGGGTTAGGAATTTACCTCCCTCGTGAGTGAGGGGAAAAGAGGTTACCGCGAGGGATCGGGGATTTTGGACGGCATTTGGATGCGAAAAACCCTAATTCGGAGAGGTCTTGGAGTGATTCCACCACCTAGACCCGAAGAACGGCACCAGAAAACAAGCAAAACATCGGGATTATAAGGGTACACGACAATCCTAAGAGGGATTGGCGTAAATGCGTCAATCAGAGAGCGATAATTATTGTAACAAAATTAGGGCACAATAGAAAACAAGAAATTGATGGAATTCCTTATCCAAGGAGACCAGATCGGGGCTCCGAAATCCACGAAGAGGAGTTTCGAGCGAAACCGTAGGAGTCCCTCACGAAAACCACCGGCCGGAACGAGAAGGAGCTAGAGTTGCCGGGGAAGGATGCTGCCTTTGCCCTCACTGGCCGGAGGAGGAGAAGAGAGAAGAAGATAACCGACCAAGAGAAGGGTGGTTGCGGGAATCTGCTGGCCAAGGGAAACACCAGAGACGACGGGGAAGCAAAAGGAAGAGGCGCCGGGCCTACAGGAAGGGATTTCCGGCCACGGGGAGGAGTCTCGGGGCGGCAGGAGGCGCTGGCGGCGGAAACTGTGGTCGTCGTGGGCGCAAAAGGCGGAGACAGGAGCGGAGTTGGGATCAGGACGGGGGGGGGGGGTTTGCGGATTGCAGGTATTAGCACCGACTTCGGTTTCTTTTAAAGAAGGGGGGGGGTAGGTTTAGGTATTGTTTTATATTATTATTATTATTGAGTTGTTACATTCTCTCATACTTAAAAAGTTTCGTCTCGAAACTTTTCAGAGAATTTTCTGAATGAGACTAAACAACGAAGTTTCAGATGATATATACTTCAAACAGAAGTTTGCAGATTAACGCATGAAAGCTAACTATAAAAGATACTGAAATAACAAGAAAGTCAGACTTAGAGACGTATCAGGATCAAGAGAAGAGTTGCGGGTACTTGCTGCGCATGTCAGATTCGATTTCCCAAGTGTACTCCTCGGACTTGCCATGCACCCAAAGTACCTTCACCATCAGAATGGTTCTCTTGCGAAGCTTGCGTTCTTGATATTCGACGATCTTCGAAGGCTCGATCAGATAAGACAGATTGTCTTCAGGAATCACTGGAACTTCAAGAACACGATTAGGATCGTGGATATATTTCCGAAGCTTACTAACATGAAAGACGTCATGGACACCGACCAAAGAAGCAGGTAGATCCAGACGATAGACAGATCCTCCAACACGTTCTGAAATGACATACGGTCCTACGAACCGCGGGCTGAGCTTATGATGGCGACCAAACCGTTTCACCCCAGGAGTAGGAGAAACCTTCAAGAATAATTGGGCACCCACGTCTAATTCTAACGGACGGCGACGCTGATTTGCATACTTTCTCCGTCTCTCAATGACACGACTGAGCTGAAAACGAGTCTTCTTGGTGGCTTCTTCTATTTCCTGAAGTAACTCCGGACCCAACACCACCTTCTCACCAACCTCTGACCAGTAGAGTGGGGTCCTACAAGGACGCCCGTACAGTGCTTCGAAGGGGGTCATCTTGTGGCTCTCTTGATAGCTGTTGTTGTAGGCGAATTCAACCAAGGGGAGATGTTCATCCCAAGCTCCCTTGTAGTCCAAAATATAACACCGTAGCATATCTTCAAGAATCTGATTAACTCTCTCAGTTTGTCCATCAGTCGTCGGATGGTAAGCGGTGCTCAGGTTAAGATCAGTGCCCAAAGCTTGCTGAAATCCCTTCCAGAAGTGCGATACAAATCTCGAGTCACGATCAGAAACAATTCGTAGAGGAATCCCATGGAGTTTAACGATCTATGAAACATAAATCCGGGCCATCTTCTCGGTGAAATGACCCTCCTTATACGGAACAAAATGAGCCACTTTAGTCAAGCTGTCTACTATGACCCAAATCGCATCATGTCCTCTCGGAGTGTGGGGCAAACCCGTGATGAAGTCCATAGAGATATCTTCCATCTTCCATTCAGGGATAGACAGAGGCTGCAAAAGTCCACCACGATGCTGACGCTGAGCTTTCACCTTCTGGCACGTCAGACATCGAGAGATGAAGCGTGCAATATAGTTCTTCATGCCAGGCCACCACACGATTTGCTTCAGGTCATGATACATCTTGTTGTTGCCAGGATGACCAGATGTGCGGGACTCGTGGGATTCTCAACAAATACAATTCAGCAACTCAGGAACATCGGGAACGCAGAGACGGCCTCGAAAACACAAAACGTCATCAGAGATGGAGAAATCTGGGAGAGTACTAAGTTCAACCTTTCGGCGAATGCGCTGGAGTGCGGGATCAGACGCCTGCAGGTCCTTTACCTGCTCTACCCATAACAGACCAGACACTTCCCCTTGACCTCCAGGTGAGAAGGATATGTCCATCCGCTCGAGGTCATCAACCAGGGCCGCGAGAGAAGCTGACATTGGTGCACAGACGATAACATAAGCCTGACGACTCAAAGCATCCGCCACTGAATTGACTTTACCGGACACATACGTGAGCTGCAAGTCATAATCTGCTATGAACTCAAACCAACGCCTCTGTCGAAGATTGAGATCCTTCTCGACAAAAATATACTTCAAACTCTGATGGTCAGTGAAGAAGTGACACTTCACGCCATAGAGATAGTGACGCCAAAGCTTCAAAGCAAACACCACCGCAGCGAACTCCAGATCATGAGTGAGGTAGTTGCGTTCATGAGTCTTCAACTGCCTCGAGACATAAGCAATAACACGATCTTCTTGCATCAGGACACAACCCAAGCCCACTCCGGAAGCATCGGTGTAAACTGAAAAGTCCAACCCCTCTGAAGGAAGAGCTAAAAGAGGCGCTGAACACAAACATTGCTTCAAATCAGAAAAGGCCTGCTCACACTGATCTGACCACTCGAATCTGGCATGTTTTTGGGTTAGTTGTGTCAGGGGAGCAGCAAGAGAGGAGAAGTTTTTGACGAAACGCCGGTAATAGCCTGCCAAACCAAGAAACTGCGAATCTCAGTAGGGGTAGAAGGCTGCTTCCAGTCCATAACAGCGGAGACCTTGGCAGGATCAACTGAAAGTCCATCACCTGAAATGACATGCCCCAGAAAGGCAACACGATCCAGGCAGAACTCACATTTCACCAACTTGACATAGAGTTGGTGCTGACGAAGCGTGGAGAGAGCGAGTCTAAGGTGAATTGCATGCTCCTCATGAGTCTTGGAGTAGACTAAGATATCATCAATGAAGACGATGATGAACTTATCTAGGTCATATCCATAAATGCAGAAGGGGCGTTAGTCAACTCAAAAAACATCACCAAGAATTCAAAGTGTCCATATCGAGTCCGGAAGGCTGTCCTGGGGATGTCGGATTTCTTGATCTTCAACTGATGGTAGCCTGACCTGAGATCGATCTTGGAGAAGACGGTACTACCCTTGAGCTGATCAAATAGGTCATCCACGCGCGGAAGGGGATACTTATTCTTGATGGTTACCTTGTTCAGATCCCGATAGTCGATGCACAATCTCATGAATTCGTCTTTCTTTTTAACGAAGAGAACGGGGGCTCCCCAAAGAGAAGAGCTGAGACGAATGTGTCCACGCTCAAGCAATTCATCCAATTGCGATCTAAGCTCCTCCAGTTCTCGAGGTGCCATACGGTACGGAGCTTTAGATATGGCGCGTTCCAGGCTCTACATCAATGGAGAACTCTACATCACGATCGGGAGGCATTCCTGGCAACTCGGCGGGGAACATGTCGGGGAACTCGAAAGCAATCGGGATAGACCCAAGTTGCGGTATGACAACATCTGAATGTGAAGCATAGACAAAGCAAGCAAAACATACTTTGCTAAGAAGTCGAGAGGCGCGCACAACAGAAATTACCTGCATATGCCTGCGGGTGGTCTTAACATGGACGCTGTAGTCTTTGCCATCGATACTGAGATTGACCCTCTTTGCCACACAGTCCAGTTTTGCTCGATACGCGTCCAGCCACTTCATACCCAAGATTACGTCGAATTCTGTCATATCCAGGACTATGAGATCGGCGACGACTTGCAATTCACCAAGAAGTATCGGACAATTGAGAATGTCTCTAGTTGACAAGTGCAGATGACCGGGCACAGAAATCTCGAAAGGGACTTCGAGTGGCGAAGTAGACCAACTATGGAGATCCACGATATGACGCACTATAAAAGAATGAGATGTGCCCGAATCGAATAGGATTTGCATCCACTTGTTCTTGACCCTAAAACTCTCTAGAAATGAACATTACGGACACATTCAAGATTATTTGACACTAAGACAGGTAATGAAAAAATGCAGGAAATTTAAAAACTTTACATACCAGAGATGACAGAGGTAGATGCGAGCGCCTCGCCCTGAGTGGTGACGTTCAACACAGCCTTGCCCCTTTCTGGGGCTCCAAAAATAGCCTGCAGAGGCTGTGCGGGGACCGGGCTTTCCTTCGCGGGGCAATCTTTGATTTGATTTCCAACCTGCCCACATCTGAAGCAGGTATTCAGCTTGCGGCAACAATCTCTCATCAAGTGGCCTGATTTCTTGCAGAAGACACAGACAGGGGGAGGCAGTGACAAGCGTCACCTGGGGCTGCTGTGCAGGCACAACCATCTTCTGCCTCTTCAGGAGAGAACGACAGACTTGAGCGATGTGACCAACCTTGTAGCAGAAGGCACACACTTCCTGGGACTTGGGACCTTGATCCTGAGGTGGAGCACCCTTGCTCTTAGGGTCAGACGCAGCAGCATTGCTTGTACCATGCTGGAATTTCTTGGCATTACGATCCAGCTCTATAGCTTCAACCTGCAAGGCGGCCCCAACAGTCTCAACGTAGGTGGTGGCGCCATGGGCTACCACATGCTGTCGGAAGTCATGTCGGAGGCCCTTCATGAATCGACTGATCTTCTTAGACTCATCAGGCATGAACTCTGCGGCAAGGAGAGATAGGCGAGAGATCTCTATCTTATATTCAGTCACGGTCCTACCGGGCAGCTGAAGGGACAGGAATCTTTCAGCTAACTTGTCGCGCTCCACATATGAGAGGAACTTCTCCATGTGCGCATTCTTGAACTGCTCCCAGGTCATTGCGGAAGAGTTGGGGAGACTGCAGCGCTGAAGCCACCAGGTGTATGCATCCTCGGTCAGCTAGTAGGCCGCAAGAAGAACCTTTTGTGCATCAGGAACACCGACATACTCGAAGTGCTTCTCCATCTGGGAGAGCCACTCTGAAATGATGAAGAAATCGCGACTGCCATTGAAGGACGATAGGTTCAGCCTCTTGAACGCCGGTGTATCTGCCATCGCCACAGGAGGGGCAGCCAGACTTGACACGAGCGGGACCACCAGAACGTCAACAAGCGAGCCAGTTCCCGAACCAGGTGCAGGAGGGGTGGCTCCAAGAGCGGAGGTAGTAGTAGCTCCAGTTGTCCCTGCACCGCCGGAATCAAGAGCTGTATCAGGAGTTTGTCGATCTTCTTCCAAGCGAGTGAGACGCTCGAGAATCTGCCTCAATAGCTGGGCAGTGACGTCACCAGAAGGTTCTTCGGCAGGAGGGGTAACCATCTTACGATGCGATCGCTTAGGGGCCATCTAAGGAGGAACACAAAGGAAACGAGTAAGAGACACAGTAAAGCTAATCATAGAAGATTAAAAAAAAGCAACATGCTCTAGTATTTTAATACTGTTAAATACGTATATCATATATTAGTTACAATATTTTCATTGGACAACTCTAGGTAATGCTCATGTTAAAATGACAGTGAATTACATGCAATGCCAACCAATTTGTAAATCCATGCGTGCACAATCATCACATGTTGTTCTTGGCTTAACACTTATGCAATGAATTATGTTATCCATACAATGCAATTATGTCTAAAATGCATTTCTAAGAATGTGCATGAATGAATATATATGTTATGTTAAGCGCCTATATCACTTAACATGTCATGCATATTATGATTCTAATGCCAACACACTTGAGAATAGTAAAACGCCCATACAATTTAATATTCGCAAGCGGTGTATATTCTAGTGGAAATTCATATGCACAAAAATGTTAATTTTGCCCATAACCTCTTAACATTCGTGTGCATACTACTCATGCTTATGAGTGAGTGTGTGCGTGTTTCAACCACGAACAACAAATGATGACAAGGTGAGTGAAGCAATGATGTATATATATATATACATAATAAAGTTCAAAATATGTAATAATTTCAAAATACTTCATTTCCTAGAAGCAAACCTCGCTCTGATACCAACTGTCATGACCCGTCACGACGGAAGTCAGAGAGTGCTTCGGGCGGGCCGTGATGCTACAGGCATGGGCGAAAAGAAACCATGCCTGCTGAGGCGGATGCAGAGAAAACTGAATATAGTTTTAGAGATAGCTACTTTGATTGAATAATTTATGATTTATAAAAAAATTTACGGAAGCGCTTAAAGTTTTGAAACAGTGAGAATTTAATTGCACATGCATTGCTTTAAAAAATTTAATGCTACACACAGTGCTGAAACAAAAGTGAATGCAATGAGTAACAGTAATGGATACATCATAAATAAAAATGATTTAGTACATCAGAAACATCGTAAGAGTTGTCCATAATACAAAAGAAAATGTCTTACAATAACTAGTACATGATAAAACACACTAACAGTAAAGGAAGCAAATACATATAACTTGATGTAAACAACTACAAAAGAAAGAAAACCTTCAAGCAAGGCTGTAGTTGAACGAGAAGTAGCTCAGGCAGCAGGCGGCGCAGTCACGAAACATAAGGCAAATTCAAGACAGAAGGAAAATGCCTCAGAACTTAAGATTTAAACATGAGCAAGTTAATAAAATGTGAGCAAAAACAAACAGACATATTTGAGTACTGATCTATCTTGTACAAAGTTACCAAACATACCAAAAAAACATATCAAACAGACATTTTTGAAAGATTAGCCTACTCCGGAGTATAGCCTAAAGTATATTTATTTAATATGTTGTAAGTCTTGATCGATGAAGGGTGTAGGTACTATAGCGGGCGTACGTGGCTCACAATCAGATCTATGTGCAAGTCTTGTCGGAAGAGTAATCCTGTTTGTCGTGACCATGTCAGTAGACAGATGCCTAATTAGACGTTACAATTACGGATTTGTCTTTTTGTTTCGTACTTAGGTGATTACCTATCATGTTATGTTATGATAACATTATTAGAGTTCAGAATTTTACAAAAAAAACATTTTAAACAGAACCGGTAACTAAATTTAAATCCAAGGTTTGCAAGTGAGAGGGAGTTCTCTATTTGCCTTAAAGTGACGTCGAAAAATGCCCGTGACAGCTAAGTGGCGCAAGCGAGGTTAAAAGTTCTAGCTATACCTATTTGAGATCAAAAATGCTTTCCAAACTGAATTAACAGGTTTCTTATACCAGCACATGCGTTTGATAAACGCTCCACACAAAAGGAGTGAGGGTTTAGGAATTTACCTCCCTCGAGAGTGAGGGGAAAAGAGGCTACCACGAGGTATCGAGGATTTTGGCGGCGTTTGGATGCGAAAAGCCCTAATTCGGAGAGGTCTTGGAGTGATTCCACCACCTAGACCCGAAGAGCGGCACCGAAAAACAAGCAAAACATCGGGATTAGAAGGGTACACGACAGCCCTAAGAGGGATTGACGTAAATGCATCAATCAGAGAGCGATAATTATTGTAACAAAATTAAGACACAATAGAAAATAAGAAATTGATGGAATTCCTTACACAAGGAGACCAGATCGGGTCTCCGAAATCCACGAATAGGGGTTTCGAGCGAAACCCTAGGAGTCCCTCACGAAAACCACCGGCCGGAACGAGGAGGAGCTAGAGTTGCCGGGGAAGGATGCTGCCTTTGCCCTCACTTGCCGGAGGAGGAGAAGAGGGAAGAAGATAACCGACCAAGAGAAGGGTGGTTGCGGGAATCTGCCGGCCAAGGGAAATACCGGAGACGACGGGGAAGCAAGAGGAAGAGGCGCCAGGTCTAGAGGAAGGGATTTCTGGCCACGGGGAGGAGTCTCGGGGCGGCAGGAGGCGCTGGCGCCGGAAACTGGGGTCGTCCGGGGCGCAAAGTCGGAGACGGGAGCGGATCGGGATCGGGACCGGGGGGGGGGTTGCGGATTGCGGGATTAGCACCAGCTCGGTTTCTTTTTAAAGAAGGGGGGTGGGGTAGGTTTAGGTATTGTTTATTATTATTATTATTATTATTATTATTATTATTGCGCTGTTACGACAGTTTACACCCGGAGTAGCCAGCATCACGGAGAAGGTCAAGACAGTACTTCCGTTGGGATAGGACAAGTCCCTTAGGACGTCTTGCGATTTCAAGGCCAATGAAGTATCAAAGATTTCCCAGATCTTTTGTTTGAAAAACGGAACTAAGATGTTGTTTGACCACTAGTATTCCTTTTAAATCATCGTCTGTGATTAGGATGTCGTCAACATATACCAAAAGAAGAATCATGTCTGTTGTTCTATGTCGAGTGAACAGAGAGAAGTCTGCCGAACTCCGACTAAAACCAACTTCCTGAACAGCTTTACTGAACTTATCGAACCACGCCCGAGGGTATTGTTTGAGACCATAGACAGACTTCTTAGGATGACAAACTCTGGACTCCCCCGTGGTCTCAAACCCGGGAGGTTGTTGCATATAGACTGTTTCTTGTAGATCGTCATTGAGAAACACATTCTTGATATCGAGATGATTAGTTTACCGTTGGTAGAAGAATAACAAACATATCCTTTTTGGGTGCGGGAGTAACCAACAAACATCAACTTCGTTGCACGTGGAGCGAATTTGTCAGTGGGCTGAGCCAGGTTATGAACATAACACGTGCATCCAACGGCTCCGGGCGTGAGAGAGAACAGAGCCTTGAAAGGAAAGAGGAGACTGACAGGAGCCACGAAGTTCAAGGTGGATGAGGGCATGCGATTGATGAGATGACAGACAGTAGAGACGACAAAGTTCCAATAGAGAGGTGGAACCTGCATCTGAAACATGATAGACCGGGCGACATTGAGAAGATGCTGATTCTTCCGCTCGGCGACGCCGTTCTGTTGAGGAGTATATGCACACGAGGTCTGATGAACAATAACAAACTCTGTGCAGATATTAGAGAAGGTGCTGCCCGTATACTCACGCGCATTATCGGTACGAAGAATTTTCACGCAAATAGAAAACTGAGTACGAGTCTCCACCAGAAAGGCACAAAAAGTTGTGGGGAGTTCAGTACGATCCTGAAGTAAATACCACCTGGTAACATGTGAGTAATCATCAATAAATGTAACAAAATACCGATAGCCAAAAACACTAGGGAGCTTATATGACCCTCAAATATCAGAATGGACTAAGAAAAATGGGGCATCACACCGAGTACTAGGAGAGGTAAACGAGACACGATGTTGTTTGCCATAAATGCAAGATTCACACCGAAATTCAAAAAGGGAAACATCCAGAAGAGCTTTCTGGAGAATTGGAAGAGCAGCATGCCCAAGACGACGATGCCAGTCAACAGAAGAGACGATGGAGAGAGCGGTGGGAGAAGAGGAAACGAAGATGTAGAGCTCATTGGACAGCTGCCCAGTACCGAGGATGTTCCGCGTCTTGTGATCCTACACAACACAAGAGGTTGAAGAGAAAGTTATCTCGCATTTAAGGTCGTGAATGAGACGACTAATAGAGAGAAGATTAAAAGGAGAGCTAAGAACATGAAGCACAGATCGAAGAGTAATAGAGAGCGTAAGGAGGATGTCGACGAATACAAAGACGGGGGTGGTATCCCCATCTGCGACAGTTATGAACTTAGGATGCTCAGAGGCCAAGTAGTGCGGAGGTCGTAGTGAAGTAATGTGGTGTGTCACTCCGGAGTCCAAAATCCATGAGAAACTGTGTACAATACATGAAATCCCGTCATCAGAGATAGACACAACAGAGCCCGGTGATGGGGCGATCAACACTTGAGGTTTTTGGATGTCAGCGTGCAAAGCAGCAGTTGCAGTCGGATGGCGGGGTGGTGCTGAAGGGGCACACATCTTAAGAGAGAGGTCATCGCAGATGCTGCAACAGGAGTACCAATCCGCACATGGAGAACCAGGCCGCAACAAGAAGGACCGGGCCGCAGCGAGACGAACAAGGCCGCAGCGAGAAGCACCAGGCCACAGCGAGAAGCACCAGGCCGCAGTGAGAAGTACCGGGCCGCAGCGAGAAGCACCAGGCCGCAACGAGAAGCAGTCCGCAACAGCCAGCAAGTAAGAGAAGACCGCAGTGAATCAGAAAAGCAGACTCGCACCGTTGTGAGACGGCTAGCAAAAGAGCAAGAGGAGCAGCCTAAAAGATGACAGGAACAGTCCGCGAGAGCCAGCAGGCACCAACACACGACAAGTAGTGAGCAGAGAACCCAAGCCGCGACGAACAGAAGAAGCCGGACGGCTAAGGGAAGAGGTCGGCAAAGAGAAAGCAAGTCGGCAGAGGTGAGGAGGAAAGTAGCCTCTCGGTCACAGTTATAACACACCAGCGACAAGAACTAGGCCGCGACCAGAGACGGAGCCGAAGGGGAGAGAAGAGGCCAAAACGACCAGCGAGAAGGAGAAGCAGATGCGAAAACCGCGTGAGCACGCGAGGCTGCAGCGAGGAGATAAGGGCAGAAGCAGAGAGACAAGCCGCAGGAAGGGAAGATCGGGCGGAGAAGAAGGGAAGGCCGATCAAGCCACGACGAGTAAAAACAAGAGAGGACCGACAATGGTAAGAGGAGAGGACTATAAAAAGAGAGGAGGAGAAGGAGGTGGGGAAGGAAGGTGGAGCCACGGATCCAGAAACAGGTAGAAACCGAGACCGCGGTAGTCGTGAGAAGAGGAAACATGACCACGGGTAGGAGAGCGAGGCAGTTAGGAAGAGGCAGACCGCGGGAAGCCGAAGGCTGGCGGTTAAAAGCCGAGAGAAGCTGCAGGTTAGCGGATAGAAAAGTCTAACCGCCAGAGGGGACCAGATGACTCTGATACCATGTAGAAAGTAATGGTCTCAACATTATGAATGCTTCTCTTAATATCAATAACAAGTATGAGTACATATATATAGGAAATGAGAGAGGAGAAGAGTTTTATACAAAAGATGAGAGACTAAAGCAAGGGAGAATAAAATGGGCCAAATTAATGGGCCTTTACATTATATCCTTTATTCTCTCACAAACTTCTTCAAGTTCTACCTTTGTAGTATTTCTGGATAAGAACTCTTTCTCTAAATAGACCGCAGTTCTCGCGACAAACACTTTGTCTCAAATGACAGGTAGAAGTAGTACCCTTTGGTTTCTCTAGGATACCCTATACGATAACATTTATCTGACCTGATTTTCAGTTTGTCAGGCATTTGACGTTGTACGTATGCCTCATAGCTCCAAATCTTGATAAATCACATACTAGGACGTTTGCCAGTCCATATCTCATATGGTGTTTTTAGAACCGTTTTTGTTGGAGCACGATTTAAAGTGAAAGCAACAGTCTGTAGAGCAAATCCCCCCAAAAAACAAGTAAATCTGCATGACTCATCATTGATCGTATCATGTCTTACAAAGTACGATTCCTCCTCGCAGACATACTATTATGCTGTCATGTTCCGGGTGAAGTGAGCTGTGATACAATACCACACTTTTTCAGATGATCACAAAACTCATGACTCAGATATTTGCCACATTGATCAGGTCGAAGTGCTTTTATCCTCTTTTTCAGTTGTTTCTCCACTTCATTCTTAAACTATTTTAACTTTTCAAAGGTTTCAGATTTGTTCTTCATAAGAAACATATCCGTATCTACTGAAATCATTAGTATATGTAATGGAGTTATGAGAACCACCTTTAGCCATAGAACTTATGAGTCCGCATACATCACAATGTATAACACCTAAAAGATCATCAACCCTCTCAGTATGATCAATGAAAAGAGTTTTAGTCATCTTGCCTAATAAACATGACTCACATCTTTCAAATGATTCATAATCAAATGAGTCCAACAATTCATCTTTATGGTACTTGGATATGCGTTTCTCATTTATATGACCTAAACGACAATGTCAAATGTATGCAGGATTGTAGTCATTTGTTTTTAATCTCTTAGTATTCTCTACGTTACAAATCGGCTGGTCTAAGTTTAAAACATATAGACCATTAAACAACTGAGTTACACAAAATAAACATTATTCATAAAGATTGAACAACAATTGTTCTTAATTATATATGAAAAACCTTTCATGTCTAAATATAAATGAATATAATGTTTCGAGTTATGGCAGGAACAAAATAAAAGTTATCAAGTTCAGTTACAAGCTCAGTGGACAAAGAAAGACTATAAACAACTATGGCAACGACAACAACTCTTGCTCCATTTACAACGCGCATGTCGACCTCTTATTTATTCAACAATCTTCTCCTTCCCCGTTCCTGCACATTTGTACAAAGGTGAGAATGACATCTGGTATCCAATACCCAAGATAAAAGAGCAAAAATATTTATTTCTATAACATAAATACCTGAAGCAGAAGTCATACTTCACTTCTTTTGCTGCAAATTCTCAAGATAGAAGAGACAATTCCTCCTCCAGTGCCCTGCCTTATCACAATAGTGACATTTTTCTTGCTTCGCCGAGCCTTTCTTCTTCAGTGCTGAAGATTTGGAATCAAGATATGACTTAGGTCGCACCTTAGTCTTATTTGAACCCTTGACCTTGCCCTTGCCTTTATGCACCATCAGTATGAGGCTAGCAGACTTGGTTTTATTCATGCTTATTTCAACAGTTCTCAACATGCCTAGGAGCTCAGACAGTGTCTTGTGAATTTCATTCATGTTGTACTTCAAGACGAACTGCTCATAACTGTTCGACAATATTTGCAGGATCAGATCAGTAGTCAACTCTTGGCTCAAGGGAATGCCCAGTCTCTCAAGGTTCTCAATGTACTAAATCATCTTAAGTATATGAGTCCTTACTAGGTCTCGAGCTCCAATTTTGCACTGAAATAATGCCTTAGAGATGTCATACCTATCTTGCTGAGCCTGCCCTTGAAACATGTTCTTCACATGCTCGATTATCTCATAAGCACACGTGTTCTCATGTTGCTTCTGAAGCACAGAGTTCATGGTGGCAAGTATGAAGCATTCAACATTTAAGATATCTTCTTCATACTTCTTATAAGTATCTTTGTCTGCACGAGAGACATATGTGGCTGACTCCTCATGAGGATCTTCTTCCAAGACATAGAGCTTACGCTTTTGCCTGAGAATAATTCTCAGGTTCCTGTACCAGTCCATGAAGTTAATCTCATTAAGCTTGTCCTTCTCAAGTATTGCTCTAAGGGACAAGATGGAGTGCGAACCACTTGCCATGGATTTTCTACAAGAAAGTATGCAAAGTAATTTTAATACTATATTTCAAAATATACATTTTTTTATTTTAATAAGGAATTTTATTAAATGCTCCCACTATTTTGATCAAATTGATAACCCTCAATATCAATTCAGAGAGTTTATGCGAGCTACTGCTACTTTTTAGTGGATAAGATTCATATTTCACTAGCACTATAAGTCAGCTTTGGTTGATCACCCATAGTGTGACTATTTAGGCAGACAACCTTTGCTAATTGTATTATCATGCAACTCTTATATTGTTGGTGAATAACTCTTTATTCACATCCATCATATTGTGTACGCCAACCATATGCCTATAGACACTCAACCTTTGAGGTCACCTAGTTAAGTTGGATCCGATGTCGACAGCGAAATATCACAATTATCTGCTCGCACCCTTGCCAAGATAGATTAATGCAGCTTGCTTTGACAACCCCACACTTCATCGATTGAGGTAGGAAAAGTGTCATCCACCGGAAGGCATTCGAACACTTAATATTAAGTCAAGAAAATTTTCAGAAAAGTGATTAACAATTAATCATAATTAACACTTAATCAATATGCACAATTACAAAACGTAAAATACAACATTCATATTCCAGTTACATCCCAAATGTGCACAAAATAAAACCATCAACATTTGATGTAAAAAGTCTAAATCTGAACATTCAGAACATTTTTAAATTTTTTAGATTTACATGTATTGGACCCAGACACAAGCAATCTTTTTTATGACAGTTGACAAACTCGTCTCTTATTGTCTAATTCAAAATTCGGGATAGAATTTGATTTCACATACCACATAGAGGGACAGTTACTGTTAAAGAAAAAACAATTCATGAAACATGGAAATTGCAGCAAATCACAGACATTTCTGGCGAGGTTGTAAGAATAAATCTGTATATTTAGAAGAGTTCTAAATTTCCTGATTTACACACACTAGATCTGAAAACCTGGTTCTAATACCACTATTGAGGTTTCTATACATGAATGGAATATCATATCACATGTGTGCAACAGAATAAATATACAAGAAAAACGCAAAAGAGTAAAGGATCTTGCGATATCCATGAATCAAGAAATAAAGTGAACAACAAATGCATAGTACCTGAATGAGATTAAGTCTTTACTCAATCAAAATGCTCAAAAAATCCAGCCCCAAAAATTGTCTAACAGTAGGCTGTCGTTGCCTCACAAAAATAGGTCTGTGACTCTACAAGTATCCACACGAGTGAAAGAGAACCCCAATGATTTGTCACACAAGAACTGGGTCGGAGAAGGAGTGCTCTCTGCGTCTCCACGAATTGCGAGATTCGTTTCCAGGAGAGGCGATGACAAGAAGAAGTCACGATGAGATTTAGGGTTCGGCTCAGGCAATGACATCAAAAGCACACCCAGAAGTCACACAAGAAAACTCTTTTCTAAGTCTATTTATACCCAAAGATATCAAACAAATGATATCCTCTTATAAATGTGCCAAAACACGAGTTGCGTCGACATACAATCGACGTGCATCGATAAGAACTCGACGCAATGTCGAGAAGCATTCGACGACACTCGACGCACCTTGCGTTGACACGCAATCGACGCACTTGCGTCGAATATAAGTCGACGTGATGTAGCTTCGACTAAGGATCCGCGTCACAACTTTTAGTTTGGCTGCGTCGACAACTAGTTGATGTGCGTCGATACTCACTCGACGTGCGTCGATACGCACTCGACAAAATCCACAAGTTTTCTTCAAATCATAGGATTGGTCCTTTACTCATATCTACTATGAGTGAGGACAACACAATCCTTTCTCCAATTTCTCCAAACACTCTTATGTGTGATTCTATAGACTCATATCGTGTTGCCAGCGAGACTAACTGCTTGACTATTTCCAGATCACCATAAAACACTAACAAACTAGACATGAAGAAACCTATTGACTCTACAATTGCATATCAAAAAGTGCTTGTAACTTATCTCTGATACCAATTGACGCATGACGGATCTATATGCGGCGAATAAACGGTGTCCTAACCCTATATGCCATGCAAATCCGACAGTGAGAATTCAAATGAGATAATAAATAATTAAATCTCACACAAATATTTCAAAACAAGGCAAAATAATTTATTTAAGCGAACAAGCTTTGATTTTCCTCCGTATGAAGGGCCAAAGCAAGTGCGCGTGCCGAATTGGTTCTTCCTGCAGTTAGAGATTTATGCAGGAGAAAAATACTATAATAAACTAAAAATCTAGGCAAACATGTAATGCAAACCATAACAATGTTGTACAACCAAATACCAATACAAAAACGCAACACAGATATTAGGGTTGCTGACAATGAAAAAGATCCTAACGCTGGAGGGCTCAAAGAGAGATTCTGGTGGTGGGTGGACCAGATCAGATAAGGGGAAGGCTGGATCTGGGTTGAAATGTCTGGATTTGGACAGATTTGACGATGATCATGTGTTGGGAGGTGGATCCACGGGTTGAGGAATTGGTGACAACAAATTGGGAGTGGGGAGGAGTGTTTTTGGGCTGGAATGTACCAAATCTGGGTGATTCCGGGTTGGGATCGGCGGTGGGAGGTGGCTCCACGGGTGGGGACTAGCGGCGGCTTGATTTGGTGGGTGCTGGGAGGAGATCTGGAGGCTTTTCAGGGGGGGTGCGGCCTGTAGAAGAAGTGGCGGCTGTGGGAAGGTGGCGGCAGGGCAGGACAAGGAGGGAGGGGGGTTTGGGGGGGGGGGGAGACTAGGGGCGGCGGCCTGGGGCTGAGGGGCTGTGGCTTGAGGTGGGCGACTGGACTCTGGAGTGAGTAACAGAGGGGCGGTCGCTTCCGGAGGGGTGGCTGGATGAGGTCCTGAAGGTGGCCGCCTGGACTGAGCACGCAAGGAGGTGTAAATGGAGGGAAAAAAAATCAAAGGATACGAACTTATACAAGGAGTCGTAACCGAGGGGGCTCCATGAAATCGGCACCGCGGAGAGCACCAAAATTAAGGAAGAAACTCTCCAAACTAATGCAGTGGTAAGGCCGACACTAGGTGGATCCTCTAAATGCAACTTTAATGCGATGCGGTGGATTGCAAGTGTAAAAGTTCTCGAGAATTGCAACAAATATTTAATTATTATAAAAAAATTAACAAGTGCACGAACTTTGCCAAATTTTGTTATAATAAAACAAGTATTGTTCACAAACTAGGCGAGACACAATTAATTAAGCACACACAGAATACATCCCGTAAATTGTATGACAAATGAAATACTAGTACAATAAATTTAGAGTCCACCACAGTATAAGTTGCCAAAGTAAAGAACAATAAAGGAAAGAACTTTATATTACGGTTCACACACGCAGGCGGCGACGATGAGGGGTGGGGAAGGCATCCAAGGGCGTGACAACAATAAGGCTGATTGAGTGAAAGTGGAATCCACGTCGAGGAAGTTAGCAAGTAGGGGCGGTGGAGAGTTGGGTATGATTGGGATGGGGTGGAAGACGATGGGCTGGAGGAGGTTTTCAGAAGTGGTTGGGGGTAGAGGCCACAGACTGGAGTGGTTTTCAGGGGAAGGAGATGGTGACAGAATGGAGAGGCGTTGGATTGAGTGGGCTGTTGCAGTAGCGGGAAGAGGGCTCAATGGTTGGTGGAAGCTTTACTGGATCTGGCGGTGGAGGAAAGGAGGAGGGAAGGCAAAGGCTCTACTGCATCTGGCAGTGGAGATGAAGCGATGGGGAGTGACGCAGTTCGGTGACGTCGAGTTTGGCTGGGAGGATCAGCGGCAGGTGATATAGGAGGGGAGGGGAAGGAGGCTCGCGACTTCCGGTGGAGCGCTGAACGGGGAGGGAGGTGGGGAATGGCGGATGCGGACACCGACATCGCACCAGCGGTTTGGAAGATGGTGAACAAGAGTCGCACCTGTTGAAGATCAGCGGTTTCTGATTTTTTCCAGAAACCCATGATGCCCCCATGAACCGCCTGCCTGCCCTTTTTATAACCTAACATTAAAACCACTCAATTATTGCCTACATAAATCTGAAAATAAACCCCCCTATCGGATGGCTAGGACTGTTTGGACCGATCGAGGGTTAAATATATTTCAGAATAAAAAACACAAAATATGAAACTGACTCGACTCGAGCATCTCGACGTGACTACGGACTCCGATCTTTCGTTCGGGCAGTGAATCACCGCTTCCTGCGGGAATACACACGTGTCGGGCGTGGTGCACTGTCAACTCCCCCGGGCTTAAAAGCACTCAACTTCGGTGAGTGACCATGGTCGTAATCACTGTGTAGCCGCGGGGCGAGTCTCTCAAGCTCCTCTGAATAAATCCATGTAGCATTGTGCAGGGACCGACCACCCCAACGGGTAAGATAGCGTACAATATCTCGCCCGCCCGCGATGTAGAAGTCGTGACCAATGATCTGAAACGCGTCGTCAGTAGAAGAGGGTGAAGCAAATGTATCTCCGTCTGGCAGTGATATATCTCCGTCTGGCAGTGATGTATCTTCGTCTGGCGGCTGTGTTGGTGGAACCGTTGGTGGTGCAGAGCTAGCTGCGTGGTGTGACATCACAGGTGATAACAAAGAGGGACTGGTGGAGGCAATGGGAGGCAAAGGCTCAGGTAGGGGGCTATGAGAGAAGAAGGATCAAGTAGCGGTGTGAAAAAGGGGTCCACGTACACGCGCTCTTCGTAGTAAGGAGTCAAATCCTCTACATTGAATGCCTGGTTGATTCCCACACTATGGGGGATATCTATTTCATATGCGTTCGTACCAATCCGTCGTACAACTGTATAGAGGCTCATTCTGTGCGCGCTTAATTTTTTTTGCTGGTCCTTGCGGGACCCTCTCAGTTCGAATGCGAAGCAATACTTTTTCTCCTGCCTCAAAGTTTTGTTCTCGCCTATGCTGGTCTACTTGATGTTTATAATAATCATTACTAGCTGTAATTTTCCACAAGATCTTCCAAAAATAACTCATGAAGCGCACATTCCGATCAGAGACAATGGATGCAAGGAGATCATGATATTTAAACACTTCTCTAAAGAATAATGCTGCTACTTGAGAGACGTTAACAGTCATGCGGCATGGGATGAAATATGTCATCTTAGAAAAACGATCCACGACCACAAATATCAAATCGAGCTTCCTCAGAATGCGAGGGAGCCCAAAAATGAAATCCATACTAATATCAGACTAGGGTCTCTCGGGGACGGGTGACAGAGTGTATGGCCCCGTGGGCTGACGGGTCCCCTTCGCAGTCTGACAGACCCAGTATTGTCTTACAACCCTAGTGACGTCTTTCTTCAGGCTGGGCCAAAAAAACAATCATCAACCAACGCTATCGTCTTATCTCTACTGAAATGTCCCGCAGGTTCGCTTGCATGTAGCTCCCAGATAAGGAAATCACAGAGGGATGATTGGGGAATGTAGAGACGAGAGCCCAAAAATAAATACCCATCAGAAATGGAATAACCCTTACGAAGATCTGGCGGCTCTCTTGACAGTGTCGCGTACATGTCCCCAAAATCTAGGCACTCAGGATAAGTGTGAACTAACTGCTCAAAACCCACAACTCGAGCGCTCATGGCGTGGAGAATACTGACTCGGCGACTCAAGACGTCAGCGGGCTTGTTCTCAACACCCGTTCGGCGCTTGAGAACATAATGAAACTCCTACATGTACTCCACCCATTTGGCGTGTTGGTGATCCAATTTCTTCTGTGAGTCGAGATATCTTAATGCTTGATCATCTTAATATAGAATAAAATCCTTGTACAGGAGATAATGTCGCCAGTAACGCATGGCCTGCATAATGTGATAGAACTCCCGATCATAATTTGAGTATTTATGTCGGGGCTCGTTCAACTTCTTGCTAAAATAGGCCACCGGGTGGCCTTCCTGGCTAAGGATTGTGCCAATACCAACTCCCGACGCTTCACATGCTACCTGGAAGGGCTTGGAGAAATCTGGTAAGCATAAAACATGAGCGATAGACAATCTCTCCTTGATCTCCTCGAATGCTCGAGTGGCGGTCTTCGTCCAAACGAAATAACCCTTACGAAGGCAGCTTGTAATGGGAGCCATGATCGAACTAAAGCCACGAACAAACCTCCTATAGAAGGTGACAAGTCCATTAAAACTACAGACCTCATGAATGTTCGTAGGGGTAGGCCACTCTTGAATTGCCCTGACCTTGTCAGGATCAACAAAAATACCATAAGCCGATACTACGTAACCTAAGAAATGAACGGATGTGGACAGGAACAAACACTTTTTCAAGTTGATGTAAAGATGCTTCTTTTAGAAAAGCTTGAACACCAGGCAAATATGACGTAAGTGCTCGATGCGGCCCTGGCTGTATATCAAAATATATTACCAAAAATTTGCCCTTATAGGGCTGCAAGACCCGTGTCATCACTCTCATGAACGTGCTAGACGCGTTCGATAGCCCGAATGACATCGCTAGCCACTCGTACAAGCCGTCCTTCGTATTAAATGTCGTCTTCCACTCATCCCCCTCTCTAACTCTAATCTGATGGTACCCACTACGAAGATCGATCTTCGCGAATATATGGGCACCAACCATTGAGTCCAGGAGATCATCGAGGCGGGGAATCAAAAAACGATACTTCACCATGATTTTGTTTATAGCGCAACTATCAATGCACATGTGCCAGCTACTGTCCTTCTTCGGGGTCAGAAGGGCTGGTACAACCCAAGTAACTCAGACTCTCTCGAATAAGCTTTTTCTGCAGAAGATCATCAATTTGCCGCTTTAGCTCGACATACATAGTCAGATTTAAGCGGTAATGCGGGAGATTGAACAAAGATGCCCCTGGAATCAGGTCAATCACAATTATCATGGAATCAGGTCAATCACATGTTGGATGTCCCTCAGTGGGGGAAGCTCATCGGGGAGCTCCTCGGGCATAATGTCTACAAAATCATCCATCAACTGCCGAGCATCCGGCTCAGTAATCTCATTCCCTCCTGTGGTCTCGGCCGCCATCTTGGCCGCTATAATAAACATGTCCCCTGCCTCTAGGCTCTCTATCAAAAAATCACCCTTCCTCCAAACATGTAAGGGTCTTGATGACCCCACACTAACTGACGGGTCAATCTCGCCCTTGGGAGGATCCCTGGGCTGGGTCGGAGTAAAGGTAATCTTTTGACCCTTGTCGAAAAACACGCATGTGTTGGACCAGCCATAGCACATAGCGTTGCGATCATATAACCAGGGTCTCCCGAGCAGAACGTGGGCGACATTCATAGGGATAACATCGCACCAGACCTGATCCTCTGTGGCTAAACAGAACGATACCAAACACCGTTGTGTGACATGAATGGTGGACTTATCCACCCATAAGACACGGTAAGGATGCAGATGTGGTTCGGGCGTAAGCTGCATCCTCTCTAACCCTTTATTAATAATTATGTTTACGCAGCTCCCACTATCAATAATGAGTTTGCAGGGGCCTCCTACACTCGGGAAGTTTGTGAAGAAAATAGTGGTGCGACGCCTATCCTCCTCAACACGTGGGGTGTGGAGGATGCGTTGGAGGACTCCTACCTCTAGCGATCTCTCCGCATCGCTGTCCCATCCGTCCTCTACGACGACAATAATCTCCTCAAGGGCTACGTTCAAGCCTCAATGCTGAGCTCGCCCGAATCCTTAATCAATAAATTCCTAGTAGGGCATTGCTCTGCAAATGCCCTCTGCCAGAACCCCGATAGCATTGGACGCCCCCAGTCTCGGGGCCTCCAGGAACAATAGTTTTTCCCGTTGCGTCTGCGCGAGAGGTGTCCGTAGTCTTGGCAGGATGGGGTCTCCTAGCTGTGGAGACGTCGGGTCGAGTGGTGCCCTGCCTCGGGCAAGCAATACGTAAATATTGCTCGTACTATAACGCGAGTTGAAAGATTCGCTTAACCGTCTCCATATTATGGGGAATTATTTCCCTCCGAATGTCCGCTCTAAGTCCCGTACAAAAGCGCGATGCAGTGGCGACATGTTCTTCCATAGTATCACTACGCACTACTAGCTCGTCAAATCGGAACATATAATCTGCAACGGAGAATCCCCTGACGTAGCGCGTAGAGCTGATCTAAAAGTTGATTTTGATACGATGCGGGGAGGTATTTATCTTGTAAGCACTGCTTCATCTAGTGGAAAGATGGTTTTTGTATTTAGAATGCCCTAGAAACAGCAATAACATACATATATATAGGACCACAACACGTGACATATCACGTGGATTACATAAGTGCGATGAAGGAAAAGAAACGTAAGAAATAATGCGTGCGTAAGAAATAATGTGTATATTCAACTCTCCCCCTCAAGTTGGAAATATATATTGTTTCATTCCCAACTTGTCAATGTTGTCCTTGAAGTTGTCACTGTATGGTCCCTTGGTGAAAACATCGGCAAGCTGTTCAAATGAGTTCATGAATGGAGTGTAGATATTCCCCTTGTCGAGGTGATTTTTGATGAAATGTCTGTCAACTTCCACATGTTTGATTCTGTCATGTTGTACAGGATTATGAGCAATACTGATGGCTGCCTTGTTGTCACAGTAGATAGTAACAGGTTTGTTCACCTGAAAACCCATATCTTGTAGAATAGTCTTCAACCACAATCCCTCACAAACTCCTTGCGACATAGCCCTATATTCAACTTCAGCACTTGAGTGTGCTACAACATTCTGCTTCTTGCTCTTCCATGATACAAAGTTGTCTCCCACAAATGAACAATACCCAGTGGTAGATTTTCTGTCATCTTGACAACCAACCCAATCAACATCTGTAAACACTTCAACCTCCAAAGATTGATTAGCTTTGAACAGAATCACACACCCTGGTGTCTTCTTGAGGTATCGCAACACCCTAAAGACAACTTGCTGATGACGTATAGAAGGAGAGTGCATAAATCTACTTGGACGCCCACAACGTACGTAATATCTGAGTGAGTATGGGAAAATATATGAGCCTCCCAACCAATCGTTGGTATTTTGATGCATCCACTTTCTCCCCACTAGTATCCGCATCAATTTTATGATTAGCCTCAATTGGAGTGTCCACGGGGGCACAGTCAAGCATCCCAATCTCCTCCAGAAGGTTAAGTGTATACTTCCTTTGAGAGATGAAGATCCCCCGTCGAGACCTCACAACTTCAATTCCCAAGAAGTATTTCAGCTTCCACAGATCTTTGACTTCAAATCCCTTGCCCAGTTGTTTTTTCAGGTGACTAATCTCCTCCAAGTCATCTCCGGTAATGATGATGTCATCCACGTACACAATAAGAATAGAGACCAGTGCACCTTTTCTCTTGATGAAGAGAGTGTGATCAGCTTGACCTTGGGTGTATCCTAGCTGAATCATGGTCTTGTTAAACTGTCCAAAGCACGTCCTCGGAGACTGTTTCAGGCCATACAGAGATTTCTGCAGACGACTGACCTTCCCACTGGATCCTTCGGTAACAAAACTCGGTGGAATATTCATGTAGACATCCTCTTCCAGATCACCATACAAGAACACATTCTTGACATCGAGCTGCTGTAGCTCCCATCCACAATTCGCAGCACATGAGAGAAGCACTCGAATTGAGTTCATCTTAGCAACAGGAGCAAAGGTCTCTTGGTAGTCAATGCCTTGAGCCTGGGTATACCCCCGAGCCACTAAGCGAGCTTTGTACCGCTCCACCACCCCATCTTGATTATGTTTCCCTGTGAAGACCCATCGAGACCCGACCGTTCGCTTCCCAGGAGGAAGGCTAGTGAGCCGTCATGTTTCATTTTGTTTCAAGGCACGCAATTCCTCCTCCACTGCCTGTTTCCACTCAGGTATCTGAACAGCCTTCTGCCATATCTTAGAAATCATAATAAATGGAAGAGATGAGATAAAAGCTTTGTGGGCCTGAGAGAGGTGAGTATAACAAATGTAGTTGGCAATGAGATGTTTGGTGCCACCCTTTTTACCTATAAGACGAGCAAGAGGAACATGAATGTCATCATCAGAATCTGGAGCGGAGACAGTCACCGGCACTGGCGGAACATCAACAGTCTGCACTTGCTCAATAGCCTTGGGACGACGACAATATGTGTATATAGGTGGAGCGGAAGGGGAAGAAACATGGACAGTAGTCAGACCATTGGAAGGGGAAATATGAAGAGTGATAACATGCGAAAGAGGAGAGCCGACAATCGAAAGAGGAGAGTTGTTGTTCTTGTCACCGTTGCTACTTTTATCCCCCTGAGGAGGACCAAAGTACGACTCCCCCTCCCGAAATGTAACATCAACAATGCAATAGTAGCGACGAGTCGGAGGATGATAACGCGGATATCCTTTGGTGGTAGGAGAGTACCCAACGAAAACACATCGAATGGAACACGCATTCAGTTTATCACGGTGCGGGGTATGAACGTGGACAAAACAGACGAAACCAAAGATACGAGGAGCAATATAAGAGGTGTGGACGATGTGGTTCTTGGCGAGACGGGAGAGTGGCGTATCATAGGAGATGGAATGGGACGGAAGGCGGTTGATGAGATGCGCAGCCGTGAGAACTGCATCACCCCAGTAGGATTTGGGAAGGTGCATAGCAAGAAGTAAACACCGAGCCACCTCCAGCAAGTGCCTATTCTTCCGTTCGGCGACCTCATTTTGAGGGAAGTGTGGACACATGTGGTTTGATGAATGATGCCATGATTGGCAAGATAGGCCCCAAACGCCCCCCGATCATCATATTCCCCACCATTATCACTACGAAACACACGAATTGTGCCATCAAATTGTTGAGCTACCATCTTATGAAAGGACTGAAAACAAGAGAGCACGTCACTTTTCTTTTTAAGCAGATAAAGCCACGTAGTGCGAGAGTGACAATCAATAAACGTAACAAACCATTTATAGTCAGATAAAGATAACACCGGGGATGGACCCCAAACATCAGAATGAATAATATCAAATGGTCATAAACTATGAACAGACAGATGGCTAATACTTTGACGAACATGCTTAGATTGTTCACATGTGTCATAAGAAAATGGCTGAATTAAATGATGAAAAACAGAAAACAGTTTAGTAAGATATAAAACAGAAGGGTGACCAAGTTGCTGATGTCAGTGCCATATGTCATGAAGAGTCAGAGATCTGGTGGATGAAAGAGCACTGGTAGAGGTCTGGTCCAGCAAGTATAACCCGCCAACGTTCCTACCACTGCCAAGTGTCCGCCTCGTATCCAGATCCCGCAACACACAAACATCAGGGTAAAAGGTTACAAAGCAGTTTAAAGCGGTAGTCAAGTGACTAACGGAAAGCAGATTGCGAGGAAAAGACGGGTCATGCAAAACAGATGATGGTGATAGGTCAGGAGAACAAGAGACACTCCCTTTACCAGCAATGGCTGAGAGAGAGCTATTAGCAGCACTAACCTTATCACGCCCAGAAAGAGGAGAATAGGAGGTAAAATCTGAGGCAGAGTCAGTCATGTGGTCTGTCGTACCCGAGTCGATAATCCACTCGAAAAGAGAAGAGGACACAACATGAGCACTGGACAGACCCGAAGTAGCAACAACAGCATGAGAACCAGCAGGGGTTGAGTCTGTGTTGGAGCGCAACAAACGGCGGAAAGCCTCTAATTCAACAGTAGACATGCCCTGAGAGACGTCCTCCAGAACCTCAGTAGAGTGCGTAGAAGACTGAGAGCGATCACCTGAGTGACGGCCACCACCACGGTATCCACCTCGACCACAAGAACCAGATCCCCGACCACCAGGGGCAAGGTGCGGGTGCAGACGAAAGCAAGAGTCTTTAGTATGACCCTTCTTCCCACAATGACTACAAACATGAGGCGGTCCGCGAGACAGCCCAACGAGCGCAAAGTGATCAGTAGGGGGGCAAGAGTGCGACGACGATTCTCATCACTGAGGAGCATGCCGAAGGCCTCCCGAAGGGAGGGAAGTGACTCACGATGGAGGACATGCAGGCGAACAACGTCAAACTCCATGTTAAGCCCCATAAGGAAGACATGAACCCGGAATCAATCTTTATCCTTCTGAAGGGCCACCTCATCAGCAGTGCAAGCCGCAGTAAATGTGTTGAAGAAATCCAGCTCTTGATAGAGGCGCTCAAACTCAGAATAGTAGGCGGCAACAGTCATATTTACTTGCTTCAGCTCCAGAACTCAGCGAGTGAGCTCATACACTTGCATCGAGCCGCCGGCCTGAGAGTAAGTATCACGGGCCCTTGTCCAAATATCATAAGCAGAGTCCAACAACATATAACTACGATACACCTAAGGGGACATCGAATGCAGTAACCACGAGACAACCAACGAATTGTCCGAATCCCATTTTCTCCATGAGGGATCAGCACAGGTGGCTCAACGGTGGTACCATCAATGAGTCCATATAGCTGGTGACTGCGAATAGCATGTTGGGCCGCCCTGGACCATTCCAGATAATTTGTGTCATTCAAGGCAATAGTAGTAATGTTCAACGAGGCAGAGTGTCCATGACTCCGTGGAGGATCGCCAGAGGAACTGGTAAGAGTACCAGATTGAGTATTAGGGGAGATGTCAGATTGATCCTCCATTGGAGAGAATGCAGATCTCACATCAAACGAAAGCATATTCTACGTGTGTCCCTTAGATCTCGACGCCGGAAGGAACACCAGAGGATGTCAGCACGGTGTCTCCGACAGCCCTCATGGAGGACAAAACTGCCGGCCGGAGATGCAAGGACGAAAGAAGAGAGACGCGGTGGCGGCTGGTGTGGCTGGTGCGGCTGGTGAGTGTGACGGAACGGGAGCGAGCGACGGAGCGGGAGCGAGCGACGGAGCGGGAGCGAACGACGGAGCGGGAGCGCGCAACGGAGCGGGAGCGAGCGACGAAGCGGGCGACGGAGCGAGCAACGGAGCGGGATCGGGTTGTCGGCGGAACCTCCCTCTGATATCAAGTGAAAAGATGGTTTTGTATTTAGAATGCCCTAGAAACAACAATAACATACATATATATAGGACCACACCACATGACATATCACGTGGATTACATAAGTGCGATGGCGGAAAAGAAACATAAGAAATAATACGTACGTAAGAAATAATGTGTATATTCAACTCATCTCATCCCATCGAGTGATGGTGTAGTATTCATCCCGCTCAAGAGATCTCTCTATACTCGACCAATAATTTTTTGCCTAACCGATCAACTTCATTTTAGCAAATCGCAAGCCTCTCGTCGCTCATCTCAAACCAGTCAAAATAGTGATCCATTTACATGAGCCAATCACTAAATGTCTTCGTGTTTAGGTGACCGTCGAAGGAAGGCACATCAATGCGAATGCACCAGGTGATGTCATCCTCCTCTGGAGTCATCCTATGGCGTGGATCACGGTAATCACCATAATCAACCTCATAATCATAATTTGTATCGTGCTCGATCTCTACAACGAGGTGAGGGAGGACGAGGCTCATCAGGTGAACGGTGATCCCTCCCTGGAACTCGCATGGGGGAGGGCAATCTCGGCAAGGGATATCTTTATCACGCCTCTCCAGAGAGGGTGTAGCGTCTCGTGGGCCCTCATGGGTCTCCTCAACTGGGGGAGGAGTCGCTCGAACTCTAGGGACCTCTAATTGATCAACCCTTGTGCTAACCTTCGAATATCACCCCTAAGAGTTTCGAATTGGGTTTCCATCCGATCAAATCATTCGAGAACCAACCGTTGAAACTCGGCAGGTGTCATGTCTGTCTATGAACTAGCGGCCCTATCGTCGGTGTGATTGTGACCTGACATGGACTGACGATATTCCCTACCACTACGTATCATGCAAATGAACCTAACTTAGGGTTTTGATACCAATTTAATGCAGTGGTAAGGCCGAAACGGGGTGGATCCTCTAAATGCAACTTTAATTTGATGCGGTGGAATGCAAGTGCAAAAGTGGTCCTCGAGAATTGCAGCAAATAATTAATTATTATTAAAAAATTAACAAGTGCACAAACTTTTCCAAATTTTGATATAATAAAATTAGTACTGGACACAAACTAGGCGTGACACAATTAATTAAGCACATATAGAATACGTCCTGCAAATTGTACGACAAATGAAATACTAGCACAATAAAATTAGAGTCCACACAGTACAAGTTGTCAACGTAAACAACAATAAACAAAAGAACTTTATTCCACAACTCACACACGCAGGCGGCGACGATGAGGGGTGTGGTACGCATCCGAGGCCGCTGCAACAACGGGGTTGACTGAGTGAAAGTGGAATTCACGTCGAGGAAGTTAACAAGTAGGGGCAGTGGAGAGTTGGGAATGGTTGGGATGGGGTGGAAGCCGACTGACTGGAGGAGGAGGTTTTCAGAATTGGATGGGGGTGGAGGCCACAGACTGGAGTGGTTTTTAGGGGACAGAGACAATGACAGAATAAAGAGGCGCTGGATTGAGAAGGAGCGGGTGGGCTGTTGCAGCAGCGGGAAGAGGGCTCAATTGTTGGCAGAAGCTTTACTGGATTTGGCAGTGGAGGAAATGAGGAGGGAAGGCGGAGGCTCTACTGGATCTGGCGGTGGTGATGAAGAGATGAGGAGTGACGCAGTTCGGCGGCATCGGGTTTGACTGGGAGGATCGGCGGCTGGTGATACGGGAGGGGAGGGGAAGGAGGATCACGGCTTTCGGTGGAGGGATGAACAAGGTGGGAGGAGGGGAATGGCGGAAGCGGACGCTGGCGTCACACCAACGACCGGGAAGATGGTGAACAAGAGTCACACCTGTTGAAGACCGACGGTTTCTGATTTTTCCAAAAACCCACGATGCCCCCATGAATCGCCTACCTGCCCTTTTTATAACCTAATTACCTAACACAAAAACCGCCCAGTAACTGCCTACATAAATCTGAAAATAAACCACCCCGAACGGACGACTAAGACTCTTTGGACCGGTCGGGGGCTAAATACATCTCAGAATAAAAAAAATGCAAAATATGAAACTGACTCGAATCGAGTATCCGGACGTGACTGCGGGGTCCGATCTTTCGTCCGGGCAGCGGATCACCGCCTCCTGCTGGAATACACACGTGTCGGGCGTGGTGTGCCGTCACAAACATTCACAATAAAGAATGGTGCAACACTAAACATCCTATTTATAAGAAATTGAAATTAGGACACTCGGAATCAATGACTATGATTGACCATTGGTTTCGGGGACAAAACTGCATGAAATAATATCCGAAAAATACAAAGCTATATATGAAATCGATTGACAACGCGAATTCAGACACATCCGCGGAGTCGGATCATCGATCCAGGCACACCATATATGGTAAGTCGCCAATCGGCCCCGAATGGACCCAAAACTAGTCCTCCGCTCATCATTCTCTGCTCAGCATCACCATTTCTACATGTTTTAAGCATTGGAATCTAGTTCATTCTAAAACATTAAGATTTCGTTTGGCGCGGCTTTTCTTGCTTTGGTGAATTTGGACCAAAATGCTACTGTCATAGCACGCCTTTTCTTGCTCTGGTGAATTTCGACAAAAACTCTACCGTCATAGAATATATGTTTGACATGACAACGGTAATGACCGCTGCCAAAAAAACCTAGTTTTGAACATGAAAGTGGATGGCGTTCCTTAGGTGAGGTCGGGCATTCGCGAACGACGCTTCATAACCACCGCGTCGCCAACGTCATGTCAACCGGACCTTAAATATGTATTTATGCTATGTTATTTCATATAAACATCTGTATCTTCTTTATTCATCACAGGTGAGAGGGCCAGTTCCAAATTTGATTGAAAAGTGGACTATTTATGCCATGTTTTTATTTCATATGAATACTGGTTAAATGTCTTTTTTCTTAATAAGAAAAGGACATTAACTAGAAGCAGATTTTCTCAGGTCTATTATTCAAACAAAGAACATCAACTTGAAGCAATTATACATTTTACACAGTAGAGGGTGTTTTTTTTTTCTGTTCAGGAAGACCTATTGATTTGGAATGTTCAATGGAGTAAATTTTCCCTTAAAACAAAGAAATAAGTCAAATAACAATAGATATTACTGCCACCAACTATACAACTAATACATTTTTTCAAATTCATTTTCTTATTTTTTTTCTATTTCGATTGTATTTTCTGTCTATTCAAATTGTTTTTCATTGTATGGTGTTCTCTAGGTTATGATTGATTTTCAAGCTGCTGAGAAGCACAGATTAGAAGAACCAGCTTCTGAAGTTGGCCTGGAGCCTCTTTGTGCCATGGTTTGTAGCATATGAATGTAATCATTTTGAATTTGTAGACATTTAAGTGTCCAAATCGTTGAGAATGTTATTTTAATAATTTCATATTCAAATCAGATCAATAACAACTTGCTCTGTTATGAGCTTTCAACAGATCTTAGCAACAGCACGCTTGAAGCTCTTCCACAAAACTATGCAGAACAAGTAAGTTGCTTTTATCTTATTATAACTTTATCTCGTGGATGTGTTGTCCATGATAGAAGAAAGTAGGACCGAGATAACTGAAATTTCTATCATGCACTAATGCATTTTAATTGGGGAGTTAATGACAATAGCATAAGCTTAGATTGTGATCGAGCTTTCATTTTTTACCGATCCATTTTTGGACGAATGATGTTAACATGATTGCACAAGTTGAGTAGTGGAAAATATTAAGGTAGTGAACTTAATCTGATTTTAACTCCATCCCAGTTTTAAGCTATATTTTCATGTGAAATTATAAATATTTCATACTTGTTTATATTCCTAAGAGGCCAAGGATTATTATATTTTCAAATTCTTGCATGCATATGCCATTCATTAGTTGCTAAGAAATACATGTGCATAAAGTGCATGCCAAATAAAGAAAGAATTAAATACTTCTCAAGCAAATTTTTATTGATTCATAATACATAGTTTTTACAAGTGGAGTACCACATTCTTACATGTTTCTAACTGTGCGGTACTATATAATAAACGGAATACATCTACAATGAGTGCTCTTTCATAAAAAACTTTATAGATCCGCAAAATAAAATTATAGAAATTAGTCAAATTATATAGGATTATGAATGACTTCTGTACAACCTTGGGCTCGCGAGAGGTGGTTCAATAAGCGGGAAGGGGAGGCTGGCGAGATGAATTAGACAGGCGAGTAAGACCAGGAGGCCCACCTGCAGGAGGCGGGATGGGGGATTCTCTGAGGAAGGCGAGACGCCCAGCTAAGTGCGAGATGGTTCTAGGTGGCGAGATAGCCTATAAGGAGAGAGGCCGGCGCGACGGACAGATGGTCTCGCCCGGCAGTCTTTTCCCCACTCGCCGCATGGGGGAAAAGATGTTTTTACCTTTTTACCCCCAAGGGGGATTTTACCTTTGTGCCTCAGGTAATTTTACACTTCTACCCCTGGAGGTCTGCGTATAACCCTCCAGAACAGCGGAGTTTGGCTGTTGGCAGACCCAGCCCAGGGTGTTTTGGTCATTTCAGGTTAATTCAGAAGTGATATTTGCAGATCAGATTCAGAGGCCTATAAATAGACCGATAAGGTGCCTGAGAAGGTTGTTGAACCTTTCTACTATCTTCCTCACAGGCACCTAGCTCAGCATTGGCTAGGGAGGTGAAGATCTTCAGTTCTTCCGGGAAAGAGGTGGGACCTCCGAGCTGAGACCCCTCGGTCTGTTTCTAGGTCTCCGACTCATGTCAGGAGGGTAGTTCAAAAGAGTACGTGTGGGCTGCATCCTCAGTTTCGAACTTTAGGAGGGACTAGAAAGCTGGTTCCAACATTTTTTGGTGCGGTGAGCGTGGAGCGCAGCCCTCAGAGAAGAACCTTGAGCGACCACATGACGGGAGGTCACGAAGAAGGAGAAGGAGAGGGGTCCGATAACCCGGGAGGATTTGTCGGAAGAGAAGAGTATGGCTTCAATCAAGGGGATCATGGACTTGCTGCAAGGGATCTCGCGACAGGGAGATTGTTCAACCCCACTGCCTCAAGTGCCTGCTATCGCGCCGCAAGAAGAGCTCGTCTCGGCGGGAGTGAGAGAAGATGCCCCGGGGAGGAGACCGGGGAAGGAGGTGATGGCGGAAGGGAGCGGGAGAGACATGGCAGGACGGTAGCTGTTCCCAAGCCCGGCGAGTACCATCTCGGCAGGAGAGGTCGTCGCGCGAGTGGGGGGGGGGAGACCAGTGGCGAGAGGGTCGCCTTTCTGTGAGCTGATCCTGTCAGCTCCCGTCCCGGAAGGGTTCCGGGAACCCGAGATGAACTACTATGTGGGGAAAGATGATCCCCTTCATCACTTGCAATGGTTCGAGGACGCGGTTTCGATCAGGCCCATGACGGACGCGTTTAAATGCCGTCTTTTCGCCATCACCCTAAAAGACAAGGCTAGAGACTGGTTTCACCAGCTCCCGACAGGCTCGATAAACTGTTTCGAGGACCTAAGCAGAAGCTTCCAGCTACGGTTCTCCACTTCTAAGAAGAGAAAGAAGAACCCGAACTCGATCTTTTTGATTAAGCAGAGGGCAGATGAATCCCTGGCTCAGTACGTGGATAGGTTCCAAGAGGAGATCTTGGATATACAGGAGGTGCCGGGGTTTGCCCTCCAGATGGATTTTACCGTGGGACTACGGGAAGGTTTTTTCAAAATGAGCCTCACCCGGAAGGCGCTGCTGTCTTTTGAGGGCTTGATGGAAAAGGCGGCGAAGGAAATAGCGATGGAGGCGGCAAATCCCGCTTTTGCAAAAAAGTTGGCAAGACTTACAAAGGTGGAGTCGAGGGAGTCAGGAGGGAGACAGCAGGAAGCAAGAAGACGAGAAGAGCCGAGGGCGCCGACGTATCAAGAGCTAGGTTTGAGGCAGCAGGGAGGCCCAGCCCCAGGACAAGGGAGAGGATTTCCCCACGGGGGGAGGAATAAACAAGGAGGACCGGGAAGATTTCACCAGCAAGGGTGGGGGTATGGTCATAGACCACCCTGCCCCCTCCGCAGCAGGCTATGACGATCGGCCGAGGTAGAGGTAGAGGCCGGGAGAGAGGAAGAGGAGCAGGAGCAGGGAGAAGGAGAAACCCTCAGGAAGGAAGGCAAGGGGGAGAGGTGACGTTGCCATATTGCGACTTCCACGAGGAGGAAGGTCACGCAACGGCTACCTGCCCAGATTTCTTGGAAATGAGAAGAACTAGAGGAGCGGGGGAGCAACAGAGACCGGTGCGGATAGAGGAAGTGACAGGTACAGGAGAGGAGGATCGATGCGTAGATCGAACGGATGTAGGAGATCGAGGGGGAATCAGAGTAATCCACGGAGGAGTAGGAATAGAGGCGGCCCGAAAGGCGAGCCTTCATACTATGTATCGCCGAAGCGTAGCCTCGACGTCGCAATCCCCTCCCCCAGATGAAAAGATCACCTTTTCAAGGAAGGACATACCAGATCATGAAGACCCTTTCTGTGACGCGCTGGTGATACGAACCGCCATCGAGAACATTACGGTGTCACGGATCCTAGTAGACAATGGGAGCTCGGTGAACGTGATTTTCAAAAAAGCATTCAATGAGATGAGGGTGGAGGCCCGGAGGGTGCTGGCGGCGGATGGACCGTTGTTTGGGTTCTCTGGAGAAAGGAAAGAAGTCGAGGGGGGAGTGAGACTCCAAGTAACCCTGGGAGGGCTATCCCGAAATTACCGCTTTGTCATAGTGGATGCCCCCAGTAGTTACAACGCCATTTTTGGGCGCCCCTTGATCAGCGCTTTCAGATGTGTTCCCTCATCGTTTCACCAGTGCTTGAAGTTGAACTCAGGAGGTACCCAAATCAGGGTGTGGGGGGATCCAAAGGCTGCAAGGGAATGCTACGTGACGGCAGTGAACACCGTCTCCTGGCAGGGAGATGCTGAAGAAATGTAAAAGAGGATGGAACAATGCCAACAAGAGCTTGGGGGCGAAGTAGAAGCGAGAGGGGAGGAAGATGTTGGAGGAGAGGGAGAAGTGGTGATGGATGGTGGCGTTGTGGGAGAGCTAGAAATGGCTGGAAAAGAGGAGGGAGAGATGGAGGCGGAAGAAGAAGGGGAGCCAAAAGAAGATGAAAGGAGGAAAGAGAAGAGGAAGATGGAGGAAGCGGGAGGGTCGCCCAGGAGGGGGGCCCGGCTGGAAAAAAAGAAGAGCCTCACTGCAAGAAGGAGAGGGTGCAAGCAAGTGGGAGATGGAAAAATTGGGAGAAGAAATGGTAATGGCTGTCGCGGAAGATGAAGTCAGAAAACAGGGCGTGCTGGAAGAGCAGGAAGGGGAGGAAGAGCCATCAAGGCTAAAGCCGGCCGTGGAGGTACTCGAGGTAGAGATCCGCACCAAGGAAGGGAGAAAGGAGAAGGTAAAGATCAGCGGCGAACTCAGCCCGGAAGACCGAGAGAAGATCAAGGCCTGCGTGCAAAAAAATATTGACGTCTTCGCGTGGAGCGCCGCAGACATGCCCGGGGTCGATGCGGACGTCGCTTGTCACCGCCTCAATCTCGATCCCAACACTCGCCCCATACAGCAGAAGAAGAGGGCCATCGCCTCCAAGATGGTCGGGCCTATTAGAGAGGAGGTAGAGAAGTTACTTAAGGCGGGATTTGTGTCCGCATGTAAGTATCCGGGGTGGGTAAGCAATGTTGTAATGGTTAAAAAGGGGGAGGGTAGGTGGAGAATATGTGTGGATTTCTCTCTTTTAAATAAAGCGTTCCCCAAGGATTGTTACCCGCTGCCCCGAATCGACGCGCTGGTTGACTCAGCCGTCGGTTTTCCTTTTATGAGTTTTTTGGATGCGTTTTCCGGATATCACCAAATACGCATGCATCCTCCAGACGTTAAGGACGTCACCTTCGTCACGGAGGATGGATGCTTCTGTTTTAATATGATGTCTTTCGGGTTGAAAAATGCGGGAGCGACCTACCAAAGAATGATGGATCGGATCTTCCGAAAACAGAAAGGGAGGAACCTCGAGGTGTATGTGGATGACTTAATGATCAAAAGCAGGGACCTCAAATCTCACGTCCTGGACCTCGAGGAAACCTTTGAAACCTTGAGAAAATATAGAATGAGACTCAACCCCCTGAAATGTGTATTTGGAGCCAATAGGGGAAAGTTTCTAGGACATCTTCTCACTCCATCTGGAGTGGAGCCCAACCCCGAGAAAGTAAAAGCAATCCTATAGTTGGAATCCCCTAGAAATGCCAAGGAGGTTCAGCGTCTCTCCGGCAAGTTGGCCGGGCTAAGCAGGTTTCTCTCTCGAGCCGGAGAGAGATGCTCGCCTTTCTTTCGGACACTGCAGGGAGGCAAGAAGTTTGAATGGACCCCAGAATGTGAGAAGGCCCTTCAGGCTCTAAGACAACAGCTCACCCAGGCGCCTTTACTCCAGGGGCCAAGGGAAGGAGAGGTCTTGTTCTTATACTTAGGGGTAGGGACTGGGACTGTGAGCTCGGTTCTTGTGCGAGAAGAAGGGAAGAAGCAATTTCCGATCTACTACGTGAGCAGGGTCTTAAAGAAAGCGGAGCTCGGGTACCCCATTCTTGAAAAGTTAGCGTTTGCCCTCATTGTCTCGGCCCGAAAGCTCAGACTGTATTTTCAGGCTCATTCTATTCAGGTGGTAACAGATCACCCCCTCCGTCGCATCTTGGAAGGGGTAGAACACTCCGGGAGGCTGACCAAGTGGTCGATAAAGCTCAATGAATTCGACCTCGCTTTCATTCCTCGGCTCGCCATTAAGGCACAGGCGGTGGCCGATTTCCTGGTGGACTACGTGGTTGAGGTCCAGGAGACTGAAGTGTCCCCTCGAGCAACCTGGAAGATGTTGGTAGATGGAGCGTCGGGAAGAAATTCCTTCGGAGGGGGAATGGTCTTGATAGGTCCGGAGGGGACCAGGATTGAACAGGCCTTGAAGATCCATTTCACGATCACCAACAACCAGGCGGAATATGAGGCAGTCATCGCAAGGCTTAGGTTAGCCCGAGAGTTGGGCATACAAGACATTGAGGTCTCGACAGACTCCCTGGTGGTCGCGGGTCAGATCAAAGGGGAGTTCGAGGCAAGGGAGCCCTCCCTCCAGCTGTACCTGGGAAAGGTCAAAGACATCATCGGGCAGTTCCGAAGCTTTTCAATTCAACACGTCCCGAGGGGGGAGAGCACTCAGGCTGACCAACTCGCCAAGTATGGCCCTCGAGCCGGAGGAACAATGACGGAGCTCTTCAGGCCGTCTATAGAAGAAGGGGAACTCATGGACATATGCCAGCAGAGGTCTTGGATGGACCCCTTCATCGCCTTTTTGGCTTCAGGGCAGCTACCCGCGAAAGAACTCGACAAGAAGCATACCAGATACAAATCAGCGTACTACCTGCTGAAAGATGGAGTTTTATACCGCAAGATGTTGTCGGGTTTGCTGGCCCGATGTGTGTCGGAGGAAGAGGTTCCAAAGGTCCTGCAAGAGGTGCACTCAGGAAAGTGCTTGAGTCACTCAGAGAGCCGAACGCTAGAGGGGAGGGTGCTGAGACAGGGGTACTTCTGGCCTACCCTCAGGAAAGACGCGGAGGAGTTCGCGAAAAGGTGTCAAAAATGCCAGGAGTTCGCCCCCCTCCAGCTCCTTCCGGCCTAGAGGTTGCGGACAATCACAGCTCCCTGACCTTTCGCTATATAGGGGCTAGATCTGATGGGTCCTTTTCCCCAAGCGAGTGACCAAAGGAAATTCCTGCTAGTCATGGTGGACTACTTTTCAAAATGGCTGGAGGTGAAAGCGCTGGCTAAGGTGACATCGCAGGTGGTCAAGAATTTCGTATGGGGAGAGATCATCTGCCGGCATGGGTTACCTCTAGCCATTGTAACGGATAACGGACCACAATTTGCAAGTAGAGAGTTTGTTGACTTCTGCATCCGTTTGGGAATACATCTCCGCTTTGCCTCTGTTCATCATCCACAAAGTAATGGGCAGGTGGAAGCAGCTAATAAGGTCATTGTCAATCTGTTGAAGAAGAAAGTGGAGAATTTGAGGGGAAGCTGGGTTGAGCAGCTACCTTCAGTCCTTTGGGCCTTGTGAACCACACCAAACACCGCCACGGGAGAGACCCCATTTAAGCTCTCTCATGGCTCGGAGGCTGTCATACCTATCGAGTTTGAAGTCACATCACCAAGAGTAGCTGTTGCAAGGGAAGGAGGCGAAGGATGGAGAGCGGAGAACGAGGAAGAGCAGAGACTCTCTCTGGATCTCGTGGAGGAGCTCATGGATTTGGCGATGGTCCGGCAGGAGGAGGTCAAGCGCCGGATGGCAAGGTACTTCGACAAGCATATAAGGGTCAGGTAGTTCTAGAAGGGAGATTTGGTCCTAAAAAAGGTAGATGCAGCAGGTAGAGGGGCCTCCGTAGGGAAGCTCAATCCCAATTGGGAGGGTCCTTTTGTAGTAAAAGAGGTCTTGAAGTCAGGAGGGTACCACCTCCAGGATGTGGACGGGGTGTCCCTCGATCGAGCCCGAAGTGGTGATGATTTAAAGAGATTTTACCCGTAACACTTTCTGTTCATTGCACTTTTTATTGCTGTACAATGCTTGCAATTTTGATGTGCTCTTTTGATGTGATGGGAGTGTGAGTGACCTTTTTATGGCACCAAGGGTGAGATGGAAGAGAGGAGACCCCGAGCAGACCCGCTGACCAGACTCTCATCTAGCTGGCAGGGCTGTAGGCTCACTCGTTGGTTGGAGATGGTTTGGAGAGGAGACCCCGAGCAGACCCGCTGACCAGGCTCTCATCTAGCTGGCAGGGCTGTAGGCTCACTCGGTGGTTGGAGATGGTTTGGAGAGGAGACCCCGAGCAGACCCGCTGACCAGACTCTCATCTAGCTGGCAGGGCTGTAGGCTCACTCGGTGGTTGGAGATGGTTTGGAGAGGAGACCCCGAGCAGACCCGCTGACCAGGCTCTCATCTAGCTGGCAGGGCTGTAGGCTCACTCGGTGGTTGGAGATGGTTTGGAGAGGAGACCCCGAGCAGACCCGCTGACCAGACTCTCATCTAGCTGGCAGGGCTGTAAGCTCACTCGGTGGTTGGAGATGGTTTGGAGAGGAGACCCCGAGCAGACCCGCTGATCAGGCTCTCATCTAGCTGGCAGGGCTGTAGGCTCACTCGGTGGTTGGAGATGGTTTGGAGAGGAGACCCCGAGCAGACCCGCTGACCAGACTCTCATCTAGCTGGCAGGGCTGTAGGCTCACTCGGTGGTTGGAGATGGTTTGGAGAGGAGACCCCGAGCAGACCCGCTGACCAAGCTCTCATCTAGCTGGCAGGGCTGTAGGCTCGCTTGAGGGCAAGTCAAGTGGTGAGAGTTAACGGGGAGAAATGCCCATATTTATCAGGAGATTGGTGGAAAATCCCTAGAAAAAGAAAGGATCGGGGATTAGGCCAGGGAGGAGGATCTCTGGCCGACACTCAGCATGGGTGGTCTCGCCCATAGCGAGTGGTCTTCCTTGTCCAAGGCGCAGACCTGGCGTAAAAAGGTGGGGCCTGTCATGTGGTGGTGGTGGGGGGGGGGCTGGTCTCCAGGGTCCTCAGCACAGGTTTATCTTACGGCGAGGCGAGCACTAAGGGTCAGAAGATCTCGCGGGGGGTAAAGGCGAAGAGAGACCCAAGGTCTCGCGTTTTTGGCTAACTATTAAGCAAAATAGCGGAAGGTAAAAGTACAATAAAGTAACATGTAAAAAGTTAATAATAATATTCCAGTGGATCATCACGAAAGAGAACACCTCGCTATTCCCGAGGAAATGTCTATCATGATTACAAGTACCAAACAAGATAAAAAAGAAGAGGGGGGTGAGAGAAGTCCCTGGCGCTGGTGTCTCCCTACTCCTCGCTGCCGGAAGATGAGCTGTCGTCCGTCTCGCCGAATAAGCGGGGGACCAGGTCGCGGACAGTTACCGTCTCGGCATCATCGCGCACCACCCCCAACTCCTTCATCATTTTGAGAACAAGCTCCGCTGTCTTGATATTGGAATCTCGGCAGAGGGCATCCACCTCGTCCACAGAGAAGCGAGAAGGAACGGGAAATTGGTCTGAAGGGGGTGCCGCGCTGTTCCGAAGGCGGATATTTTCAGCTTTTAATTTCTTGTTCTCTCCCTCCAACGCCTCAATGCGCGAGCGCATCCGGTCGGCAGTCTCGGCATCCTGCAGGAAGATTTAATGAATGAAGGACCATAATGAGCGGCGAGTGGGGCTAGCGAAGCGGCGGTAAGAAAACTTACCACACCACCCTGACTCTGCGCAAGGAGGTTATTGGCGACGACCAACCGCTTCTCAAGGTCGTTGGACTTCTCACGTTCCGCGGCGAGACCGGCCTCCGCTTCCTTCCATTTCCTATTGTTGAAGACCAGACGACGCGAGACCCGGTGCGCGAGCTCCAAGGAGCGAAATTGAGAGTGGGCGCTCTTCAGAATGAGGTCTCGCGACGTCTCATTATCCGCGGGCTCAGAGCCAAGGCCACCATATAGCCCGAACCCTAGGGAGAAGGCGTGGCTGGTGGGGGGGGGGGTCTTGCTCTTTCCAGGAAGGAAGGAGAGTGGACACTGACACGCGGTTAGCGTCCTTGTCCCATAGGAGCACCGGCTCGCCGGCAGCATCATCCGTCACAGGCCCCATGTTATAATTGGGGTGCGAGGCGGGAGCCGGGCGGCTGGAGGAGCCTGCCTCGCCGGAAGGGAACTCAGCAGGCTGAACAGTGGTGGTGGCGGATGGTTCTGACAAGACCGTCTCGCGGGCAGGCGAGACGGATAGTCCGGTAGGTGAGGGAGACCCTAAAGAGATGGGGGACAGGGATCCCGATAGCTCTTTCCTTTCTTTGGGGGTGGACTTTTTCTCCTTTTTAAAGGACACCAATTTCTTCACCTTCTTCTTTGGGCTGTGCCGAGAAGTGCCCTCGTCCCCGGGCCTTTTCTTTAGGGTGGGGGTCAGCGTATCCTTCGCGGCCTCCGCCGCCATACTCGCTAAGGCGAGACCCCTGTTACTCTGGTAAGGAGGATGAACAAGGATGGTTCTCTCTCCTGGGCAGGTTGACAGTCAGCATAAAACAAAAATTTACAATGCTAAGGGAGGCAGGAGTATACCTTCGCCGGGGAAGACAGCGGGAAGCGAGTCGAGGTCTCGCCTGAGGTAATTGACCTCGAAGTTTTTCCCTGCAAAGAAGTCGCAGAGAGCCTTCTCGGCACCCCCAACCTTGGGGGTTTTGTAGTAGCACTCAGCAGGGGACACCGGGGCGAGAGGGATGCTTCCCAAATCCCCGCGAATGAAGACGAAGCGAGTCAGCCAGTGATGATTTTTGTTCGGTGTCTCGCACACCTTTAGGCCTTGCCCGGTGAAGTAGGAAACGCCATCGTCTTTCGCGTGATAGATGAACAGCTTGCGAAAGGCGGTCAAGCTGAATTCGATGCGTTCTCGCCGCAGGTAGCAGACGAAAGCAACTAGCATAGAGATAGCGTTGGGGTTGAATTGGGCGGGAACAACCCCGTAGTACTTAAAGACTAATTTGACCTCTGGCCAAAGGGGAAGTCGCAGCCCCGCCTCGAAGTGCGAGACGGGGAAGACCAGTTCATTGGGGTAGAAAGTATTGATGCACTCGCCAACTTTGGGCGGGCGAGACAAATACCCGTCAGCAAGGAACTCGCTGGCGAAGCGAGTATATTCCTCCTCGGGTAGTCTGCCGAGAGGGAAATCGTGATCCACAAATCGCTTTCCGCAGCGGCTGCGGCCCTCACCTTCTTCAACCCTCTTCTTTCCCATGGCAGGCGAGAAGGCAGAAATAGGGGAAAATAACGATTTAGAGGGAGAGCGGGACGCGAGAAGTGTGTTGAGGAAGAGGGGCAGGCGGAAGCTCCGACCGCAAAGACAGCCAAGAATAGTAACAGAAGTATGGAAATATCCGGATCTAAGAGGTATTTATAACAGATGAAGAAGAGAGAGGAGATCGAGAGGGAAAATCAATAGGCGGAAAATGAAGAGGCAGCCCGACGCTTCATCTCTCTCCTTCTCTCTCTCTCTCTCTCTCTCTAGAACCTAGGAGGCGGAAGCGCCGCAGCGACTTTCTCGAAGAGTCAAAGCAATCATGAGGCTAATTAATTAAAGAATAATCACAGCAATGATGAAAAACACGGCACGACATGACATGTAGACAAAATATCATAATGGCAAATTATCTCATCCCGCGCGGGGGAAGCACCCCGTCCAGAGAAGTTTTATACAACACATCAATAATTAAACATAATCAAGTTGACAATAATAATACAAGAGGACCTTGAGAAGGCGAGACGGGGCCGCGACCGCTTAGTTCCTGACCCATTTCCAGCGGCCATCCTGACCTCCCGCGAATGAAGGGCGGTCAGGTAGATGAAAAGCGCGGGCGGCGACCACACCGCGACGCGCAAGACGGAGGTGCTCATCCGTCTCGTTTAGGATGGCTTGGGGGTCTGTCCCATCCATTACGCCGTCGGCTTCCATCTCGGCAGAAAGGCGATGGCACTCAGTTTCTAGCCAGTCCATGCGCCGGTCAGAGGCCTGCTTCTCCAGCTCCATATTGCGGATTATATGCGTGTATTTGCGGAACATCCTCGCCGTCCTCCGCTTCAGCTCCAGGGTATCCATGGGATCACCCAAGTAGTCGTCGATCTTGTTAGGGCGTGGAAGAGGCGAGAGGAGAGGTGACGCGGGAGCGTCCTCAGTGTCAGATTCAAATTGGATGCCTGCACAGAGAGCGAGAAATCATAAGGAAGGATGATCTCGCGGCCGCGCGCCAGGATTACAAAAGTTTACCCAGTTATCTCGCGGAAGTTGGGTGAAGGAATGAGAATTGAGGCGAAATCAAGAAGGGCGAGTTCTTACTTGGGATGCGAGGGTTCCTCATAACCCGCGATAGGTTTTCTGTCCGCGTGAGGGGTGTGGAGGAGCCTCGGGCGAGTCGGCGCGCTGATGAGTTTGGTTGATAGCGTCAGGAGGATTTGCGGGCATAGGGGAATCAACAAAATTTCCCTGTAAAAGAGTGATCAATAAGCGGGACGAAAGAAGAGAGAGAAGAATGAGAAATTACCCGTCTCTCCCCGGGAAATGCGGGAAGATTATCTGTTGTCAGAGGGGCAGAGGAGGTCGCGCCATCCGAGAGGGGAGGCCAGGCGGCCTTCATCTTCTTCAGGAGAGAGGATGGAGAGGTTGAGGGAGGAGTACGCCCCAGATCCGGGAACAGGGCGGCCATGTTGGCTTTATTTCGCTTTCGCACCATCGCTAGGCGCTCACGAAAACTCTGGCTGTGAGACATGCTGAAGGTCGAGGAAATGAAGGAAAGGAGAAAGGGGCACCCTAAAGAAAGCTGAGATCTCATATTTATAGGCCCCATGGGGGGGGGGGCACCAAAGATTCTCATAAGCGAATCCCAGCATCGCGAGCCTCGGTTGGACTTATCTTTCCGAGGTTAGGGCAATCTCGAAAAGAGCGGGGATTGTGTACAACCTTGGGCTCGCGAGAGGTGGTTCAATAAGCGGGAAGGGGAGACTGGCGAGATGAATTAGACAGGCGAGTAAGACCAGGAGGCCCACCTGCAGGAGGCGGGATGGGGGATTCTCTGAGGAAGGCGAGACGCCCAGCTAAGTGCGAGATGGTTCTAGGCGGCGAGATAGCCTATAAGGCGAGAGGCCGGCGAGACGGACAGAGAAGGTCGTCTCGCCCGACAGTCTTTTCCCCACTCGCCGCATGGGGGAAAAGATGTTTTTACCTTTTTACCCCCAAGAGGGATTTTACATTTGTGCCCCAGGTAATTTTACACTTCTACCCCTGGAGGTCTGCGTATAGCCCTCCAGAACAGCGGAGTTTGGCTGTTGGCAGACCCAGCACAGGGTGTTTTGGTCATTTCAGGTTAATTCAGAAGTGATATTTGCAGATCAGATTCAGAGGCCTATAAATAGACCGATAAGGTGCCTGAGAAGGTTGTTGAACCTTTCTACTGTCTTCCTCACAGACACCTAGCTCAGCATTGGCTAGGGAGGGGAAGATCTTCAGTTCTTCCGGGAAAGAGGTGGGACTTCCGAGCTGAGACCCCTCGGTCTGTTTCCAGGTCTCCGACTCACGTCAGGAGGGTAGTTCAGGAAGAGTACATGTGAGCTGCATCCTCAGTTTTGAACTTTACGAGGGACTAGAAAGCTGGTTCCAACAACTTCCTTAAACACTTAGGTTTAAATGATGAAAACATTGTCTGTGGAGCGGAGTACCATGTACAGATGATGAAAAAAATGACATCTGATAGAAATAGAAGGCATAGTTATATTAAACACAAGACAATTGTTTTGGACTTGCAAAATGACAAAATTCTCTTTGGTCTAAAACCAATTTAAACACTTTTATTTATATTAAATTTCACCCTCTTTATATGGTTTATCAGGTTTTACACAGAAATACATCATGAGCTCCTGACACACTGTTTTCCCGAAATGACTATTTTTTAAGCCCAAGCCTTTGTACATTTGGGGGAAAAAATAAAGACATTTATGCATTTAAGAATAATTATCTTATGATAAGGTTAGACTGCCAAATGATGGGGATCGACGAGACAGTGAAACATGAATTTTGAGCTCATTCTGAGCTGATTTTTCACATGTCATAATTGGCGTTGCCCGTCATCGGTTGCGTTTGGATTGATGTTTCAATATTTTCATGTATTTTTTTAATTTTTTAGTATTTTGTTTTGTGAGATCGAACAACTATCATGTACGGTCAATTTTAGCTGTCCAAGATGGCTGCCCTAGTCATGTTTTATTATAAATAAGAGGGTAGGGGTAGTGATCATGAGCATGGCTGATTCTGGAGGCACTTTTCCTTGGAATCCAACAATTTCTCGTGGTGCCAACTCCACGAAACCCATGGCATCGACTCCTTGACAAGCATCTTTGTTTTTCTTGTTTCCAAGTACTGGTCAGCAGCCGCTCACCCTAAATCCACTCCAAACAGCAGTAGTTGCTTTTTTCCAGCATTCCACCCTAGCTTTTCATCCAGCCGCTGCCTGTTTCCAGCCTCGGCAGCCACTGAACAGCAACCCGAGCCCCACAACCTTCAAGCGAACACCCATCCACCATCTCCTCACTTGGCTGAGACCTTCTAGGCCTCCTCTAGACCAAACCGACCACCCCTCCACCTGAACAGCCCCACTCCTTGGCTTCCTCCACCCACCAGCCCTACTCCCTATCTTCCTCCACCTGAACAACCCGATTTCCCATCTTCTATTCTTCTTCCACCTGAACAACTCGACTAGATCTCTAAAAAGCCACCGCCAGCCCCCTCTATAGCAACCTATCCTCCTTTCCAGCAGCCCTTACCCACTGATTCTAGCCCCCATCCAGCCTGTATCAGCCACCACAGTCACCGTCTAGTCACCCTCCCTTCCTCTGGGCAGCCGTAACACCTCTATAATCACCAGATCTCCGCACCATCACCCATGATCATTATTTCTGAGTATTTATTATACGAGTGTTCTATTTTCAGCATTGTTGTACGGACTTGATTATCTTTATTCCTATTGAAGTTTTGTTTTCTTAGTTTGTGTATTCTTTGTGATTAATCCTGACTTGCAGGACCTTCTTATTTGCGCATATTAGCTTTTGACACTCCCATCGGGGGAAGCCTAACTTGCTTGCTTAATCAATTATTTGCATATTGCTTGGGTGTTAAATGCTAATGTTTTATGCTTTATTTTATTTGCGATTTATTGTCAGATCATTGTCCGCATGCATACAGCATCATATGCCAGACAAGAATTATTTTCGTGGCACTACACCTAGGGTTGTATGTTTAGAGTCCGTTCGCAACTAGCCTTCCTTACATTTGAATTTCATAGAACTGGATAAAAATGTATAACTACAAGTTAGAAGAAATTTGAAATTGTTTAAAGTTATTTGAATTTATAAAGTTTGTTTTGTGCTAAAAGAATTATGATGAAATATTTTATATGAAAGGTTTGGAAGGCGAATAATGACTGTACATTCCTTATATGCACTTTATTTTGATATAAAAAGGACTCTTGTGTAAGATATCTACTAATAGGATTCAGATAATAGTTATTAGATGTTAGGCGAACAACCGTGATCCACTTCAATTTTGAATGAGAAAGTTTGAGGATTGATATAGGCTTGAAAACAATGTTAAAACTTATGCCAAAACTCGTGGCTTGATTGAACTTCGGGGAGTGGCCAAATTGAAGATGCCATAATCATGGCTTTCTTGATTAAAACTTATGCCAAAAACAAAGTTCCTTCCTTTGGTTACAAAAGAAGATACCAAAGTGAAGATATCATGTATGATTTTGGCGGTGGAGAGGACGACAGTAATAATGTTTGGGGATGTGGATTCAAGATAATCATTTAAAAGTAAATGCTATATGTACTACAAATTTCTGTTATAATGACCTAAATTTTTCTTTAAATTTAAAGTTTATATCAAGAATGTTTGTGATACTTAGAAACAGAGTTTGGGAGATGAACTCCCACAGTGAAGTAAGTGGAGAGTCGTCCTATTCTCACTACCTACTCATTTCTTGACAGAGACTCTGTGGTTTATAACTTTATACTCACCTCTATGAGCATGAGGACCATCTTACCCTAACTTTATCTGACACCTTCCAGACTCGAATCTTGTTGTTCGTTGTATAGTTGTTCGTTTGGTTATACATCCTTGCACTCAACATCTCATTTCCTACTTAACCTGTTATACTTCCCACGTAATAGCATCTCATGCATCTATCTTTATACCTAGCCATTGGCAGGAAGCTCTAAGGGTCCGTTCGTTTGTACGGAATTGAGCTCCTGGAATTGGAATTGAATGTCTAATTCCAATTCCGTTGTTCGTTTGCTCGCTTGACATTGGAATTTGAATTTTAATGAACTCCGTGGAATTCATTTTGAACTAAAGACAATTCTTTGCAATCTATATAAGAATTGGACAATTCCGTGTGAGACATATTTCTAAGCTAGCCGCGCGATTTTCACCCGAGAGTGAATGTTGTCGCGCGGGCTCGCGTTTTTTGCCTGGAAGCGTGTTTTTCGCGGAGGCGAGCATTTTTCGTCCGGGCGTCGTATTTTGCCATGGTGGGCGTTTTTTCACTCGGACGCAAATTTTTCGGCCGGGCGTCAATTTTTTTGCCCGGGAGCGAATTTTTCGCCCCGACGCGAATTTTTCACCTGGGGGCGAAATTTTCATCCGAGCGCAAATTTTATCACTCGGGCGCAATTTTTTCGCCCGGGCGTGATTTTTCGTCCAACCGCGAATTTTTCACCCGGGCACGAATTATTTCGCCCGGGCGTGATTTTTCGGTCGGGTGCGATCTTTTTTCGCCCGGGCGTGATTTTTACGTTGGGCGCAATTTTTTTCGCCCGGTCACGATTTTTTGCAGGACACTCGTTTTTTTTTCGGCCGGGAACGATTTTTTTCGCCCGACCGCGCTATTTTCGCCCAACCGCGATTTTTTCGCCTGAGCGCAAATTTTTCGTCGATGCGCGCATTTTTCGTCGGGGCGACGTATTTCGCCTTGGCGCGCGTTCTTTTGCCCGAACGCGATTTTTCTCCCGGGCGCGAATTTTTCACCCATGCGAGAATTATTTCACCCTGGTGTGATTTTTCGACCGGGCGTTATTTTTTTTGCCCGGGCGCAATTTTTTACCCGGGCGCAATTTTTCGGTCGGGCGTGATATTTTACACCGAGACGTGATTTTTATCCGGGAGTGATTTTTTTCGCCCGACCGCGCTATTTTCACCTGACCGCGATTTTTTTGCATGAGCGCGAATTTTTCGCCGATTCGCGCATTTTTCGTCGGGGCGTCGTATTTCGCATTGGCGCGGGTTTTTTTCGCCCGGGCGCGATTTTTTTGCCCGAACGCAAATTTTTTGACCTGACACGGTATTTTCCCCCGGACACGATTTTTTCGCACGAGCACGATTTTTTCGCTCGGGCGCGCTTTTTTTGCCCAGATGCATTTTTTCGCCCGACAATGCTTTTTTCGCTCGGGCGTGATTTTTTCGCACTGGCGCGTTTTTTCGTCGAACGCCTTTTTCGCCCGAGCGCGCTTTTTTGCCGGGGCGCTATTTTTTAGCCCGGGCGCAAATTTTTCTCCCGAATGCGTTTTATTCCCTCGGGCGTGATTTTTTCGCTTGGGCGCGATTTTTAGGCCCGACCGCGCTTTTTTCGCCCGGGCGAGATTTTTTCGCCCGAGCGCGATTTTTTCTCCCGGGCGCGATATTTCCGCCTGAGCTCATTTTTTCCACCCGGGCGCGTTTTTCCCCCCGGGCGAGATTTTTCCCCCCGGGCGAGATTTTTTCCCCTGGACGAGTTATTTTCCCCCGTGCGAAAAAATCATGCTCTAGAGACAAACTGGCCCGGGCGACAAAATTGCACCCGGGCGAAAAAAAGCAACCGAACGAAAAAATCGTAGCCATGTGACAAATTCGCGTCAGTGAGATATTCACGCCAGCGAGAAAAAAATCACGGCCGCGTGAAAAAATTCTCGCCCGGGCCAAAAAAGTCGCGGCCGGGCAAAATTATTGCTCTCGTACGAAAAAGTCGCGGTTATAACGCACAGTTGTTTATAGTAATTTGTTTATAATATTTTTCAATTTTTATATTGAATTTTATTCAACAAACGAACAAAAGAATTGATCAATTACATAATATTCAACAATATTCTTTATTAGGCGAACACTGGAATTGAAATTAGTCACCAATATTTAATTCCACAATATTCACAAATATTCAATTCCAATAACGAATTCCAATTCCTTGCAAACGAACGGACCCTAAGGGATCTCGGGTGGGAAGAGACTATGATTTAGAAGATGAATGCTCTTGAAAAGAACCACACTTAGGACATGGTCTTACTACCTAAAGGGAAAAAATAGCAGTTGTAAGTGGGTATTCACATTTAAACAAAATTAAAAAAGGTGATTGATTGGTTTAAAGCTAGACTAGTGGAAAAAGGGATACACTCACATAGAAAGAGATACACTCAGATTGATTGGTTTAAAGCTAGACTAGTGGAATGACGAACAATGTTTGTGTAATCCTTTCATGTGAGTCTAGTATGGGATGAGAGTTACAACAGCCGAATATAAAAAATGTTCCCCCCATGGAAATGTGGAAGAGAAAATTTGCATGAACTCTCCTGCTTAGATTAACCATAAAAGACTCAGTAAAAAGATCTATAAACTAAAGAAATTCTTGTATATGTTGAAGAAGTCTCCAAGAGCTTGGTTTGGGCACTTTAGTAATGCAATGAAATTCTTTGGATAGTTTTAAAGTCAAGATCACATTCTGTTCAAAATAAAATGGCAGTTTTGATTGTTTGTGTTGATGATAGGGTAATCACATATTCACATGAAGTGACATGGACAAAATAAACTACCTAAGGACCCACTTTACAAATGAATTTGACGTTAAAAATCTCAGTCCATTGAGATATTTTCTTGGCATTTTGGTCGTCAAGGTTAACAAGGGAATCTCCATATCCTAAAGGAAGTACATTCTGAATCTATTTTAAAAAACAACAATGCTAGTGTGTGAACACCATTGAATATCCGACGGAAACAAGCCACTATTTTGGTAGAGAAGATGGAGAAGTTATTGACGAAATGGCTAGTTATTAACGCCTAATGGGAAAACTCATTTTTCTCTCTTATACAATGTTTGACATTGCCTATGTTGTGGGTGGTTCTTATTGAATTCATGCACACACCACAAATAAGACATAAAACATGATAATCAGTGTACTTTGATATTTAAAGGCCCACCATAAGAAAGTAATTTTGTTCTTCTTTAATGGCATTAATGATCACACTAAAGTAGGTTCCGAAAATACGCATCGTAGCAGATTGGTTAAGTTCTACCACAAACTACTGATCATCCATTGGATATTGCTCTTTTGTACGAGTAATCTTGTAACTTGGCAGAGTAAAAAAATGTTGTTGCTCGCTCAATGCAGAAGTTGAGATAAGTTTGATGACTTGAGGGATCTGTGAAGGGATAACTGAGGATTCAGATGAGAAATCTTAAGCTCCTAACAGCATTATCAATTAGGTTGTATTGTTGATAATAAGACGTTCATCAATATTGCTCATATTCCAGTGCAACATGATCACACTGAATACATTAAAATTAATAGGAATTTCATCAAGGAGAAGGTTGAAGATGTAACCAGTGGCTGGGAGTGTTAGTGACGGGTTGGGGAAGGCTCGTCGAAGGCTGGAACATCAGTAGAATAGCTCGTCGGCAGCTGGCAGTGGAAGGCAGTGTACGGAGGAGTCAACACCCCCAGAAGTGTGGGTCTGTGACGTCGCACCACAGGCGGCTCTCGGCGCCGCAACGAGAGCGGGATCGAGCGATCTCTAGGAAAAAAACTTCAACCCTTGATGCCTCCCCCTAACTATGATTGTGAATTCTGATAAGAGATCTAAAGCTCCTAACAACATCATTAATTAGGTTGTATTGGTGATAATAAGGTGTTCATCAATATTGCCCATATTCTTGTGCAACATGATTTTATTAAATGCATTAAAATTAATAGGAATTTCATTGTGGAGTGGGTTGAAGATGTAACCCGTGGTTGGGAGTGTCGGTGATGAGCTGGGGAAGGCTCGTCGAAGGCTGGAATTGCAGTAGAATGTCCCGTTGGCGGTTGAAGAGGTAGTGGAAGGAGGTGTACTGAGGAGTCAACACTCCTGGAGGAGTGGGCTTGCTATGTTGCACCACAGGCGGCTCTTGGCTCTCCCTAACTGGCTGATAGCAATCACGTACTCCGATCGTGCATCTGACGATCCAAAAATTTTGATCTCATAAATCTCTCAAATGCAACGCGATCGATCCGCATCACTACTTATGGAGAGGAGAATCCAGAAACGATGACAAATGTGATACCTTTGATATTCCACTTTTCATCTCCATGCAAGGAAATATTTAGCATCCCCACAACAATGTCAGTTTCAATGCTTCCACTAATTCAAACACCCATCTCAGATGTTGAGTAGAATCTATCTGTTGTGTGCTCAGGATTGCGAGCGTGTGAGCCGGGAAAGAGGAGGAAATTCCTCAAGAGAGGAGGAGAGGAGAGGCCGGCGAGGTATGGCGGTTGCGGTGGTCCTGCGGTGAGATCGGCAGAGCGGCGGGTTCGACGTGCTCTGCGGCTATGGTTGGGATGGAGCGGGTCTTTTCTATCTGTGGAGTTAGAGAAGGGTAGAGAGAGAGAGAGAACTAGAGAGAGTTTAGAAAAGGATAAAATGAAAATATTCTTGCTCGCTACCTTTCCAAGGTTCACCACACCGGGTATTTATAGTCAAATGCCCCCTCCTTGGGCTTAGACACGACGGATCAAAATACGCATAATAACAAGCATCAAAATATAAGTAGATAAAATGTCCGCGACATGCTCGACCAAGGCGGGACTGTAACATCCCCACCCTACCCGACGACAAGCTTGCCCTCAAGCTTGGTCTGTAATGACGGTGGACGTCGGATCTCCCGTGTCAGTGTCAACATCACGTTCAGAAGTCGAGTCCTCGACCTCCAACCATAAGAGGCGCTTGCATTGATGTCCGCGGAAAAAGGGCTCGTCGTAGTTGTAATAGAGGCCCTTGGTACGGAGGTCATTCATCTCCTGTAGCGACAGTCGTCGAATGGTAGCTCGGCGGTCGGCGTCGCGGTCTGGGGCGAGGTGACTGTCTGTGGTCGATGACGGAGGCCGCAGAGGATGCTTGGACCCCTCGGTGTCCTGGTGATGTAGATGAGGGCGGTCCAAAAGCAGGCGCTTCTCGCAAATGCGAGCCAAACTCATTGCAGTGGTCAGATCTGCGGGTGCCTGAAATTCGACGTCCATGCGGAGGCGCTCATGGAGTGCCGCCGTGAAGATGGACACCTGCTGTGTCGGCAGGACGATGGTAGTGCGGGCCATGACGACTTGAAACTGTTCAAGGTACTCGTCGATCGACCTGTCTGGCGGAAAGAAATGAGATCCCCTAAGCAATTGCCGTGGAGCGGTGGGCCGAAGCGGAGGGTGCAATTGACCTTGAAATCTTCCCAAGATAGTAGTGGTTTCTCTCGTTGCAGTTGGGAAAACCAAAGTTGTGTTGGGCCCATCAGGTGGAAGGCCGCAATATTGTGCCATTCTTCCCAAGGGGTGCGCTGGTGGACGAAGAACTGCTCGCAACGAGATAGCCAGACTAAGGGGTTTTCATGGCCGTCGAATATTGGAAAATACAGCTGCAAGTATCATGGCGCCCCGTTGCCCTCGTGTCGCGGGGGAAAAAATTCTGGCAGAGTTGGCGGAATCGGGACTTCACTGCAGGAGCCCGCTGCCGGTTGGGCCGGTCGGTTAGCCGCGAGTTGGGTGGTGACGGCTGCAATGAGGGCGTTGTTGTTATCCGTGAGGAGCTTGGCAAGAGACTCAAAAACTTGCGAGAGTGAGGGCTGGTCGGCCATTGCGTAGGACGAAAATGGTGGGTTGTCGGCGCCGGAGAGAGCGGAGGAAGAAGGGTCCGACAACGGAAGTAGCCCGGTAGAGGCAGCGAGCAAGGTGGCCCCGTTAAGGGAGGATCCGAGAAGGATGCGCGGGGAAGAGGGGCCGGCGATTAGCGGTCGGGGCGAAGCCAGGTGCTGAATGTTTGACTGCGCGGAGGGGTCGTGCGGGCCGTAGGAGGTCGGGAAGGGACCAGACAGGCCGCATCAGGTCGGAGAAGGGCCGTGCGGGCCGCATAATGTCGGAACGGTGTTGTGCGAGCCACAGCAGGTCGAGGAGGAGTCGGGCGGGCTGGAGGGGATCGGAGCGGCGCTGTGCTGGCCGGAGTCGGACGGGGCGGAGCTCTGTCGGGGCAGATCCGACGGTTTGGCGGTGGGGAGGAGCGTTCCCTCTGATACCAAGTTGTTGTGTGCTCGGGATTGCGAGCGTGTGCGCCGGGAAAGAGGGAAGTCCTCAAGAGAGGAGGAGAGGAGAGGCCAACGAGCTATGACGGCTGCGGTGATCCTGCGGTGTGATCGGCGGAGCGACGGGTTCGGCGTGCTCTGCG